>JAPVLO010000205.1:4917018-6146273 GCA_027257055.1 Cephalopachus bancanus | reverse complement strand
GACAATATTGGGCATACAGGATGGTCCCATTTCTGTTCAATATTACATACATTTTTTTCAAGTCAGAGTCTCACTCTGTCACCCAGGTTGGAGTGCAGTGGCATACTCATGGCCATTGCAGCCTTGACCTGCTGGGCTCAGGCGATCCTTCGGCCTCAGCCTTCCAAGTAGCTGGAATGACAGGCGCGCTCTATCACACCCAGCTTATTTTTTGATTTATTGTAGAGATGAGGTCTTGCCAAGTTGCCCAGGCTGGCCATTGTTTTCATTGAAAAGAAAATAATGATGGTGTATAAACTCTGCAAAAATTGGTGCTAAAATATATCAAAGTTGCTATTATGGTAGATTTGATATTTTGACCTTTTATAATTTCAAAAAATATCTTGAAATTAGTATTATTTAACATTTGACATAACTATTCCACTTTCAAATATCCCCGAAGAATGATACATTTGTATACGCCTGAACCTTTTATCACTCAGGGCTGGGAACTTCCAAATGTCACATGCAAGCTGTTTTAAAAGAAAAAGATAAATCTCCCCTTACTCCAATGCCTTTGAAATGTTATAAAGGGTTAAAAAAAAAGTTTAAAAAAATAAATGAAGATCTTGGATGAAATACATTATTTTCTTGTTACAAGTTGGTGCAGAACTGTGTCATATTTTTGGTTCATTCTAAATATTAATCTATAGCAACAAAGTGATACTGTAAGAGGGTATTTTTTGCTGCTTGTTTTCTCAAGTGTAAAAATAAATTTAAAGAATAATATCAGCATCTAAAGTGTATAATAGTGATGCTTGTAATTTTATTTAATTAATTAATTAATTAATTTTTTTGAGTTGGAGTCTCACTCTGTCGCCCAGACTGGAGTGCAGTGGCCGCTCCCGGCCACCGCAGCCTTGACCTGCTGGGCTCCGGCGATCCTTCCACCTCAGCCTTTCAAGTAGCTGGAATTACAGGCATGCGCTACCACGCCCGGCTGATTTTTTTGATTTATTGTAGAGATGAGGTCTCGCTGCCCAGGCAGGTCCCCAACCCGCGGGCTCAGGCAATCCACTCACCTCAGCCTCCCAAAGGTGCGGGATTACAGGCTGAGCCACCGAGCCCGGTTTATTTTATTTATTTTTTTTATTATTATTATTTTTTGAGTTGGAGTCTTACTCTGTCACCCAGGCTGGAGTGCAGTGGCACACTCCTGGCCACCGCAGCCTCGATCTGCTGGGCTTAGGCGATCCTTCCATCTCCCCCTTCCAAGTAGCTGGAACTATAGGCGTGTGCTACCACGTCCAGCTAATTTTTTGATTTATTGTGGAGATGAAGTCTCACCATGTTGCCCAGGCTGGTCTTGAACCTGCGGGCTCAGACAATCCTCTTGTCTCAGCCTCCCAGAGTGCTGGGATTATAGGCTTGAGCCACCGTGCCCTGTCTGATCCTTGTAATTTTAAAGTAGCATTCGCTCAAAATATAGGTCATGGTAATCATTTCTACTGGATGTACTTAATAAACTGCCACGTGTTGCTTAATGATGGAGATATATTCTGAGAACTGTTATATTCTGTTAGGTGATTCTGTTGTTTGAACATGAATCATTGAGTGTACTTACACAACCTAGATGGCATGGTCTACTACACCCTAGACTGTATGACCTAGTCTTTGTTCCTAGGCTACAAACCTGTACAGCATGTTAGGATATATGAAATACTGTGGGCAATTTTAGGACAATGCTATTTCTATATCTAAGCATAACTAATTATAGAAAAGATACAGTAAATTAAAAAAAATGGTATGCTGTATAGGGCATTTACCCTAAATGAAACTTTCAGGACTAGAATTTGCTGGATGAGTCAATGAGTGAGTGTTGAGTGAATGTGAAGGCCTAGGGGCCTAGGATGTTACTGTATAGTACTGTGGACTTTATGAACACTGGACACGTAGGTGGCACTAAACTTATAAAAAAAATAAAGAGCTGGGGTCGGTGGCTCAGTCTGTAATCCCGCGCCTTTGGGAGGCTGAGGTGAGTGGATTGCCTGAGCCCGCGGGTTCGAGACCCGCCTGGGCAACTTGGCGAGACCTCATCTCTACAATAAATCTAAAATTAGCCGGGTGTGGTAGCGTGCGCCTGTAGTTCCAGCTACTTGGAAGGCTGAGGTGGAAGGATTGCCAGAGCCCAGCAGGTCGAGGCTGTGGTGGCCAGGAGCGGCCACTGCACTCCAGTCTGGGCGACAGAATGAAACTCCAACTCAAAAAAAAAAAAAAAAAAAAAAAATCATTGCCATAGAACTTTATGACAGCTACACATCACCAGGTGATAGGAATTTTCAGCTCCTATAATGCTACAACACCACTATTGTATGTGTGGTCAGTCATTGACTGAAACGTCATTATGAGGCCCATAACTGTATTTGCTTACTAGATTCTTATTACTATTTCTATTCTTAGCATTAGTAATGTTCTTTTCTTTTCTTTTCTTTCTGAGTTGCAGTCTCACTCTGTAACCCAGCTGGAGTGCAGTGGCAAGCTCATGGCCACTGCAGCCCCAACCTGCTGGGCTCAGGCAATCCTTCTGCCTCAGCCTTCCAAGTAGCTGGAGGAACTACAGGTGTGCGCCACCATGCCTGCTTATTTTTTGATTTATTGTAGAGGTGAGGTCTCCCCGAATTACTCAGGTTGTTCTCGAACTCCTGGATTCAGGGAATCCTCGCCTCCGCCTCCCAAAGTGCTGGTATCACTGGCGTGAGCTGGCTGCTTACCAGATTCTTATTACTGTTTCTATTCTTAGCATTAGTGATGTTATTTTCAAGAGACTCAGAGGTTAAGCACACAGATTTAGTAGCTAGGAATACTGACTAAAATCTTATTCTACCTTTTCCTCCTTGTGTGACTTTAGGCAGTTAACCTCTTTGGGCCTCATTTTCCTCAAATGTAGAATAAAGTTAAAATAGAGTCCACCTTGCAAGGTTGTTGTGAGGATTAAATGAACTAATTTAGGAGTATATGCCACTTAAAACTGTGGCTACGTTTTGTAAGCACTCTTTAAGTCTTTGCTATTATCACCTCTGCAAAAATAGCAGTGCAGTAGTTCCCTCTATTTTTTTTTTTTTTTGAGTTTGAGTCTTACTCTGTCACCCAGGCTGGAGTGCAGTGGCATGCTGCTCACGGGCACTGCAGCCTCGACCTGCTGGGCTCAGGTGATCCTTCCACTTTAGCATTCCAAGTAGCCAGAACTACAGGAGAGTGCTGCCATGCCCTGCTAATTTTCTTATTTATTGTAGAGACGAGGCTAGTCTCAAACCCCTGGGCTCAGGCAATCTTCTTGCCTCAGCCTCCCAAAGTGCTGGGATTATAGGCTTGAGCCACTGTGACTGGCCTAGTAGTTACCTCTTATGTGAGGTTTTGTTTTCTGCAGTTTGAGTTATCCACGGTCAACTGTGGTTTGAAGATATTAAATGGAAACTTCCAGAAATAAATAAATAATTCACAACTTTTAAGCTACACGCCTTTCTGAGTAGCGTGATGAAAGCTCATGCTGCCTTGCTCTATTGCACCTGGAATGTGAATCACACCTTTGTCTAGTTTACTGTACCCTACTGTACCCTACAGTACCACCTACCCACCTGTTAGTCACCTTGACCGTCTAGGTTAGCAGATCAATTGTTACAGTATCGCAGTACTTTTGTTCAAGTAACCCTTATTTTACTTAATAATGGCCCCAGAGACCAGACATGGTGGCTCATACCTGTAACTCCAGCACTTTGGGAGACTGAGGCAGGAAGATCACTTGAGACCAGGAGTTTGAGACCAGACTGGACAACATAGCCAGACCACGTCTCAACAAAAATAAAAAAAATTAACTGGGTGTGGTGGCACGTGCCTGTAGTCCCAGCTACTTGGGAGGCTGAGGCAGGAGGATCGCCTGAGCCCAAGAGGGAGGTCGAAGCTGTAGTGAGCTGTGATTGTGCTACCACTGCACTCCAGCCTAGGCAATGGAGTGAGAGCTCAAATTAAAAAAATAGGCTGGGTGTGACTGCTTACGCCTATAATCCCAGCACTTTGGGAGGCAGAGGCGAGAGGATTGCCTGAGCCTGGGCAACTTGTTGAGGCCTCACCTCTACAATAAATAAAAAAAATTAGCTGGGCTTGGTGGCGCATGCCTGTAGTTTCCCCTACTTGGAAGGCTAAGGTGGAAGAATCACCTGAGCCCTGCAAGTGGAGAGAGTGCCCTGCCCTCCAGCCTGGGTGACAGAGTGAGATTCCAACTAAAAAAAACCAAACCAAACAAACAACCCCCCCAAACAAAAAACATTCACTGATTTCTTTCCATTCCATTTTCCCATTTTTTCACTTATTTCAGAAAGATATAGAGAGAAGATTATATGTGAGGGAGTAGCATTTTAAGGGAAGAAAGAGCATTTCCTTTAAGGAATACTGTTGCATACTTTACAAGGCAGTATACATTTTTATTTATTTATTTGAGTCTGAGTTTCACTCTGTTATTCAGGTTGGAGTGCAGTGGCACACTCATGGCCACCGCAGCCTCGACCTGCTGTGCTCAGATCTTTCCACCTCAGCTTTCCAAGTAACTGGGACTACAGGCATGGACTACCACATCTGGCTAATTTTTGATTTATTGTAGAGATGAGGTCTTGCCAAGTTTCCCAGACTGGTCTCGAACTCATGGGCTTAGGCGATCCTCTCACCGTGACCTCCCAAAGTGCTGACAATATTATAGGTGTGAGCTACCATGCCTGGCCTTGCACAGTTTTTTTTTTTTTGAGTTGGAGTCTCACTCTGTCGCCCAGACTGGAGTGCAGTGGCCGCTCCCGGCCACCGCAGCCTCAGCCTGCTGGGCTCCGGCGATCCTTCCTCCTCAGCCTTCCAAGTAGCCGGAATTACAGGCATGCACTACCACGCCCGGCTGATTTTTTGATTTATTGTAGAGATGAGGTCTTGCTGCCCAGGCGGGTCTCGAACACGCAGGCTCAGGCAATCCACTCACCTCAGCCTCCCAAAGGTGCGGGATTACAGGCTGAGCCACCGAGCCCGGCTGCACAATTTTTAGAATGAGATTTTTTTAGGAAGTAGCAGAACAGGTGTTTTTAAATTTACAAATGTCTATTTGATTATTTATCTACCCGGGGAATAAACAAGAAAATTTCCAAACAACTGTCCTATTTCACATATTCATAAATCATCAAGACATTAACTTTGAGAGTATAATTTTCTTCATGGGTTTACAGATTATTTAAAGGTCCTTCATTTTGAAAAAACTTTGAACACACTTTTAACCAAGTTGTATGTGAACTATATGATTCACATGTAACTCAGAAACATGACCACTTCAATTCCTCAGTTAAACTTATAACTAGTCTCTATTCCTTTGACGGACCACTGGATTATTATGTAAGAATTTTAATTTACAATGTTACTTGATGTCCACTAGGGGGGACCAAACCATGAATAGAATATATGCTTCTATTATTTCCCTAAGTGGTGAAAAACCTAAGCCATTCGGACTGCCTACCTGAAATTCACAAATTATTCTTCAGTGCTTCCTGTTTCTAAAAGGCCAACTCTATCAGATATACAAGCAAATCTGTGAAAATATTGGGGATTCAATATTAGACAAATGTTATTTTAAAGTAGAGCAAAAATTTGCCAAGAGTCCTTGATAACTTTAATGTTTATCAATTCTCAGAAAACAATACATTGTTTTAAAATTGTTCAATTTTAAATAAATATCAAGTTGCACACTCGTAAGCTTTTTAAAACACTTATTTGACAAGAAGACAAAGATGAATTTTGAAATAAGACTCCATAGTATAGTAATGAATGTATTTGAAGTTGTGATAAATATTCAGAGGTAAGATTTTACTGGAACAATGTTTAACTGGTGTTATCAGTGAATAGCTTAAAGTCAATAAAGCCAAAACTTGCTTGTAATTTTAAAATTTAAAATACCATGGTTTGAAAATGTTGTTTTCCAACATAAAGTCCATGTGTACCTTAGGACTCCATGAATTTCATGTTCAATATCTCTGCTTTGTAAAATATTTTCATGATGTGAAGCAATACATTTTGCATACTTATTGTTTTGTTCTAACAAATGTGAAAGCATTTTCACATTTTGTGAAGCTTAATATTCTAAGCAAAACAAATATTTTACTTCAAGAAAATATAAGAATTTCATGAGGCAATATTTTTCAAAATAAAAAGCAAGCACACTGTTAGCAATCACTTTGTAGAGCTACAGATTCTAAACAATTTGTTCTTATATGGGCAGTTTGACTCTTACTGCCAAATTAGAAAAAAAGATAAGATTGAATATGGAAGATGAAAACTGACTTGTTTACAGCAACAGCAAAACAGTTAAATCACAAAGATTTATCCTCTTTCACATCTATTTCTCCACAAAATACAGGGAAGTATTGCAGAAACTAAATGTCCACTAGATGCCACACTTCCTTTGCTGAGTTGAGCAGTGCTTGGACTTCTGGCAAGCTTTATGCAGATGTTACCGTATCAGGTAACAGGACCCCAGCTCAATGGTCTTTTTCCTTGCGCTTTCTCTTCTACAATATGTCTAATCCTCCAAAATTTGCATAGTAGTGGTACCTAGTAAAGTTTTCCTGAGATCCTTACGCACAAATACAGGGAGCTTCTATTATCTGACTTTAAAGATCTAGTCAAAGTTAACAGTTCTCATTTGGGAGCACTGTTTTTTTGTTTTTTGTTTTTGGTAATGGCAGCTAAAGATTAAAAATTTTTTTCCACCATTTAATGTTTGACATAACATGTTATTTATTTGTTTGTTTTTGAGTTGGAGTCTCACTCTTGTCCAGGCTGGAGTGCAGTGGCATGCTCACTGTCACCACAGCCTTGACCTGCTGGGCTCGGGTGATCCTTCCGCCTCAGCCTTTCAAGTAGCTGGAGCTACAGGCACGTGCCACCACACCTGGCCAGTTTTTCAATTTATTGTAGAGATGAGGTCTCACGAAGTTTCCCAGGCTGATCTCGAACCTGTGGGCTCAGGCAATCCTCTCACCTCAGCCTCCCAAAGTGCTGGGATTATAGGCGTGAGCCACTGCGCCCGGCTAACATGTTATTTTAAAATTTAATATATTTATTTTCTGTTTCCTCTTTCAAGAAAAAAATCAAAAAGTCAATTTTCTTTTTTTTTGAGTCAGAGTCTTACTCTGTCGACCAGGCTGGAGTGCAGTGGCTCACTCATGACCACTGCAGCCTCAACCTGCTGGGCTCAAGAGATCCTTCCATCTCAGCCTTCTAAGCAGCTGAAACTACAAGCATGTGCTGCCCTGCCCAGCTAATTTTTTGATTTACTGTAGAGATGAGATCTCAACAAGTTGCCCAGGCTGGTCTCGAACCCATGGGCTCAGGTAATCCTCTCATCTCAGCCTCCCAAAGTGCTGGGATTATAGGTGTGAGCCACCACACTGGCCTAAAAGCCAATTTTCTAAAAATATAAGGACAAGTAATTTCACTTTTTAAAAAACTGCTTTGAATGAAATGTGTTGATTTATCTTTCAGGGCACTTTCAGGGCATATTTTATTTTGTTTCTTGAGACTATTAAAACAGAAAAAGCCAGATGCGGTGGCTCATACTGTAATCCCAGCACTTTAGGAGGTGGAGATGAAAGGATTGCCTGAGTTCAGGAGTTCGAGACAAGCAACTTGGCAAGACCTCATTTCTACAATAAATCAAAAAATTACCTAGGCATGGTGGCACACACCTGTAGTTCCAGCTATTCGGAAGGCTGAGGTGGAAGGATCACTGGAGCCCAGCAGGTAGAGGCTGCAGTGGCCGTGAGCATGCGACTGCACTCCAGCCTGGGTGACAGAGTGAGACTCCAACTAAAAAAAATGTGTTTTTAGATCAGCTTCTAGGCTGTATCAGATATGATCTCACTTTGTTTACTTGAGCTCTCTTTACAAAACCACATTGTGCCAGGCTCGGTGGCTCAGCCTGTAATCCCAGCGCTTTGGGAGACTGAGGTGAGTGGGTTGCCTGAGTCTGTGGGTTCGAGACTCGCCTGGGCAACTTGGTGAGACTTCATCTCTACAATAAGTCAAAAAGTTAGCCGGGTGTGGTAGTGCGTGCCTGTAGCTCCAGCTACTTGGAAGACTGAGGCAGAAGGATGGCCGGAGCCCAGCAGGTCGAGGCTGCAGTGGCCAGGAGCAGACACTGCACTATAGTCTGGGCAACTGAGTGAGACTCCAACTAAAAAAAACCAAAAAAACAAACACATTGCGATTTATGTATTTCTTCTGATTTTCTTGGGAAAATTATCACAAATAGTATCAGTTTTCCAGTATATGGAGTCTTCAGCAATAGATGCTATAATGTGGGAAAAAATTACTAGGAGCTGGGTACGGTGGCTCACGCCTGTAATCCCAGTACTTTGGGATGCTGAGGCGAGTGGATAGTCTGAGTTCAGGGATTTGAGACCAGCTTGGGTAACTTGATAAGCCCTCTTCTCTACAATAAATTACCAAAGGAAAAAAAAAATTAGTCGGGTGTGGTCGCACACGCCTGTAGTTCCAACTACTTGGAAGGCAGAGGCAGAAGGATTACCTGAGCTCAGTAGGTCAAAGCTGAAGGTGGCTGTGAGCGTGCCTTGTACTTCTTATTTAATTCTATTCCTTTTGTCATTGAATTCAACCCACCGAAAAATATCTAGAAAACTGAAAGACCTTTGTGGTTTTTTTTGGTTTTTTTTTGAATTGGAGTTTCAGTCTGTCACCCAGGCTGAACGGCAGTGGCATGCTCACATGACCGCAGCCTTGACCTGATGGCGATCCTTCCGCCTTAGACTTTCAAGTAGCTTGAATTACAGGCATGCGCCTTCTCGTCCGGCTAATTTTTTGATTTATTGTAGAGATGAGATCTCGCCAAGTTGCCCAGGCTGTTCTCAAACCTGTGGGCTCAGGCAATCCTCTTATCTCGGCTTCCCAAAGTGCTGGGATTATATACTTGAGCCACTGTACCCGGCCTAAAAACACATTTTATCTGTTAGTTTCAGTGTCTTTATTTTTATTTTTATTTTTTTGAGTCAGAGTCCCACTCTGTTGCCTGGCTGGAGTGCAGTGGCTTAGTCACGGCCACTGCAGCCTTGGCCTGCTGGGCTCAGGTGATCCTTCTGCCTCAGCCTTCCCAGTATCTGGAACCACAAGCATGTGGCACCATGCCTGGCTGATTTTTTTTTTTTTTTTTTGAGTTGGAGTCTCACTCTGTCGCCCAGACTGGAGTGCAGTGGCCGCTCTCGGCCACTGTAGCCTCGACCTGCTGGGCTCTGGCGATCCTTCCGCCTCAGCCTTCGGAGTAACTGGAACTACAGGCGCGCGCTACCACGCCCGGCTGATTTTGATTTCTTGTAGAGATGAGGTCTCGCCTGCCCAGGCAGGTCTCGAACCCGTGGGCTCAGGCAATCCACTCGCCTCAGCCTCCCAAGGCATGAGATTACAGGCTGAGCCACTGAGCCCGGCTTAATTAGTATTTATTAACTGTAAACTATGTATGTGCATCCCCTCTCTGGCCTATGAATATGAAAGGAGGACTTGGAAAATTATAGAAGTCTTACATCTTTCTTGGAGATAAGAAGGACCTAGATCTTGGGCACTAAATGCCTTTTGGTTCCCTTGGGTCATGGGATAAATTTATCTGCATTCTCTCTTCCCTGCCCACCCTCCCTCACCCTCTTTCCCTCCCCCTGCCCAACATTCAGTGGAATCATTTATTTATAAAAATGGTGGGGAAAAAAAAACACCAGAAGTTAAACCTTCACAGCTGGGCATGGTGGCCCAAGCCTGTAATCACAGCACATTGGGAGGCTGAGGGTAGAGGATTGCCTGAGCCCAGGGTTCGAGCCCAGGGTTCGAGCCTGGACAACTTGGAGAGATCTCGTCTCTACAATAACTCAGAGAACTAGCTGGGTGTGGTGGCGCACGCCTGTGGTTTCAGAAGGATTGCCTGAGCCCAGTAGGTTAACACCGGAGTGGCCGGGAGTGTTCCACGGTACTCCAGCCTGGGCAACAGAGTAAGACTCTGACTCAAAAAAAAAATTGTTTCTCTTATGTTTTGTAGCAAAAATAAAAAGATTGGTCAAACTATACTCTGTGGTCCTCTCAAGGAGCTCTATGTGAGAACTTTCTTTTTCTTTTAAAGATTACTAGGAGATATTTTGCTTTTCTTGAAAAAGAATGTTTTTTGTGTTTTTTTTGAGTTGGAGTCTCACTCAGTCGCCCAGACTGGAGTGCAGTGGCCGCTCCCGGCCACCGCAGCCTCGACCTGCTGGGTTCCGGCGATCCTTCCGCCTCAGCCTTCCGAGTAGCTGGAATTACAGGCATGCGCTACCACGCCCGGCTGATTTTTTGATTTATTGTAGAGATGAGGTCTCGCTGCCCAGGCGGGTCTCGAACCCGAGGGCTCAGGCAATTCACTCACCTCAGCCTCCCAAAGGCACGGGATTACAGGCTGAGCCACCGAGCCCGGCAAAAGAATGTTTTTAACTGTTTTTTTTTTTTTTTTGAGTTGGATCCTGTTGCCCAGGCTGGAGTGCAGTGGCACACTTACAGTCACCTCAGCCTCCACCTGCTGGGTAATCCATCTCAGCCTCCCAAGTAGCTGGAACTACAGGCATGTAACACCACGCCCAACCAATATTTTAAAAAATTTATTGCAAAGATGAGGTCTCCGCAAGTTGCCCAGGCTGGTCTCGAACCCATGGGCTCAGACAACCCTCTTACCTTGGCCTCCCAAAGTGATGGGATTATAGGCGTGACCACTGGGCCTGGTCTCAAAGGATCTTAGTGAGTTCTTTTCCTTGCCTGTAATCGGAACTTGTGGACATGATGGGATGTCACTCCTGTGATTATGTTCTGTTACTTGGCAAAGGGATTTTGTAGAAGTAACCACAGTTCTTATGCAGCTGATTGAGGGTGGGCCTGATTTCATTAAGTAAGTTCTTAAAAGAGGTGGAGCTGGCTGAGTGTGGTGGGGCATCGCAGGGCCAAACTGCCATGTTGTGGAGAGGAGCCTATGGCAGGCAACTGTGGGCGGTTCCTAAGAGCTGAGAACCGGCCCCGCTTGACAGCCGGAAAGCAGGGCTTCAGTCCTACAACTGCGAAGACCTGAATTTTGCTAATGACGAGTGAAGTGCGACTAAAACTTGGATGAGCTTGCAGCCCCACTGATGACTTGATTTCATCCTTGTGAGTCCCTGAGCAGGGAACCAGCTGTGCCATGCTTGACTTCTAAGCTATAGAATCAGGAGATAATCAGTGGGCATTGTTTGAACTGCTAGATTTGTAGTCATATAAAACACAGGAGCAGATGACAAATACGCAGTGCTTGGAAAACTTATGGACCAAAACATCTTTCCCAGAAATTTGTCCCAACTTCACATTTCAACAAGTAAGGAAATAATCCACAGTAACAACTAGTGTAGAATCTGAATATTGGTGGCTATGGCCTGAATTCAGCACTTGATGTATATTGTTTAATTTGCACTCTTAAAAACATTTTTTTCTTTGATAGAGACAAAGTCTTGCTCTGTTGTCCATGCTGGTCTCAAACTCCTGAACTGAATCAATCCTCTTGCCTTAACCTCCTTAGTAGTTGGGATTACAGGTATGCACCACCATGTCTAGCTAAAAAAAATACATATATATTTAATTCAGTTTTCAATATTTTACATTTAAGAAATTGGCAGGCGTGGTGGCTCTCGTCTGTTATCCCAGCAATTTGGGATATGGAGGCGAGAGGATTGCCTGAGTCCAGGAGTTGGAGAACAGCCTGGGCAACTAAGTGAGACCTCGTCTCTACAATAAATCAAAAAATTAGCTGGGCATGGTGTATGCCTGTGGTTCCAGCTACTTGGAAGGCTGAGGTGAAAGGATAGCCTGAGCCCAGCAGGTAGAGGCTGCAGTGGCCATGAGTGTGCAACTGCACTTCAGTCTGGGTGACAGAGTGGAATTCCTACTCCAAAAAAAAAAAAAAAACAAATAAAAATAAAATTGAGAAATTATTTATGTCTGGTACAAAAATGTGTATTTCTGACTTCTCTTTAAAAACAAAAAGAAAAATGGACCCTAATTGTATCTGGAAGTAATCAGCTGGACCAAGAAAAAAATATGTCTTTTTTTATTTTAAAGATGTGGGGTATAGCCAGACATGGTGGCTCACATCTGTAATTCTAGCACTTTGGGAGGCAGAGGTGAAACGATTACCTGTGTCCAGAGGTTTGAGACCTGTGAGGGCAAATTGGTGAGACCTTGTTTCCACAATAAAAAAAAAATTATCTGAGCTTGGTGGAAAGCTGAGGTGGAAGTATCACCTGAACCCAGCAGGTTGAGGCTGTGGTGGCTGTGAGCAGGCCATTGCACTCCAGCCTGGGCAAGAGAGAAAAACTCTGACTACAAAAAAAAAAAAAAAAAGAAGTGAGGTACAATTCAGGGTGAGAAACATAAGTGGTCATCATACAGGTAAAAAATTGTTTGGGTTTTTTTGAGTTGTAGTCTCTCACTCTCACCCAGGCTGTAGTGCAGTGGCATGCTCACGGCCACTGCAGTCTTTACCTGCTGGGTTCAGGTGATCATTTCACCTCAGCCTTCCAAGTAGCTGGAACTGCAGGCATGCACCACAACTCCCAGCTAATATTTGATTTAGTGTAGAGATGAAGTCTCGTCAAGTTGCCCAGGCTGGTCTCTAATGTGTGGGCTCAGGCAATCCTCTCACCATGTCCTCCCAAAGTGCTGGAATTATAGGTGTGAGCCACCGCGCCTGGCACAAGTTTTTCATAAAGCAAAATATACCGGATTATTTTTATAAATAATGTATAAATATGCAAGTACCATATATCTATACATATGTAAATTTATGTATATTGCATATATAACATATATCTTCTTTTTATATTGTAATTATCTTGCAATTTATCTTATTTATAATTCAGCAGTCAGGCAGATAATGCAAATGAGTGAAATGAAAAAAATGCAATAAAAAAAGGAATGTAGGGAAATATAGCAAAATGGAAGCACATGTCATCTAGAGAAAGAAACTATTACTTTAAAAAAAGTAATGTGCTGGGCTCGGTGGCTCAGCCTGTAATCCCGCGCCTTTGGGAGGCTGAGGTGAGTGGATTGCCTGAGCCCGCGGGTTCGAGACCCGCCTGGGCAGTGAGACCTCATCTCTACAATAAATCAAAAAGTCAGCCAGGCGTGGTAGCGCATGCCTGTAATTCTGGCTACTCGGAAGGTGGAGGCGGAAGGATCGCCGGAGCCCAGCAGGCGAGGCTGCGGTGGCCGGAAGCGGCCACTGCACTCCAGTCTGGGTGACAGAGTGAGACTCCAACTCAAAAAAAAAAAAAAAAAAAGGAATGCACTGTGAGCATGTCAGTGCACTCTAGCTTGGGCAACAGAATGAGACTCCAACTCAAAAAACAAAACAAAACAAAACAAAACAAAAAACCCCAAAAAACAAAAACCGAAAAACTTGCTTAAAATTTTTTTCCCTTTCATTTTGAAAGGAACTTTCTTTTTTTTTGTTTTTTGTGTTTTTTTTTTGAGTTGGCGTGTCACTCTGTCACCCAGACTGGAGTGCAGTGGCCGCTCCCGGCCACTGCAGCCTCGACCTGCTGGGCTCCGGCGATCCTTCCGCCTCAGCCTTCCAAGTAGCTGGAACTACAGGCGCGTGCTACCACGCCTGGCTAATTTTTGATTTATTGTAGAGATGCGGTCTCGCCAAGTTGCCCAGGCGGGTCTCGGACCCGCGGGCTCAGGCAATCCACTCACCTCAGCCTCCCAAAGCACTGGGATTACAGTCTGAGCCACCGAGCCCGGCAAGGAATTTTCTAAGAATAGTCTGGGGTCACTGAGCCTTTTGGGACCCCTTTAGTGGATGGGTTTATTTATCTATTTATTTATTTATTTATTTTTGAGTCAGAGTCTCACTCTGTCACCCAGGCTGGATGGAGTGCAGTGGCATGCTCACAGTCACTGAAGCCGCGAACTGCTGGGCTCAGGTGAAACTTCTGCCTCAGCCTTTCAAGTAGCTAGAACTACAGGTGTGAGCCACAGGTCTGGCTATTTTTTATGATTTATTGTAGAGATAAGGTCTCACCATGTTGTCCAGCTGTTCTCAAACCCCTGAGCTCAGACAGTTCTCTCGCCTCTGACTCCCAAAGTGCTGGGATTTCAGGCTAGAGCTACAGGGCCTGGCTGCATGTTTTATTTATTTATTTATTTATCTATCTATCTATTTATTTATTTATTTACAGTTGTAGTCTTACTTTATCACCCAGAATGGAGTGCAGTGGCACTCTCATGGTCACCACAGCCTCAGCCTGCTGGATTCACACCATCCTTCCACCTCAGCTTTCCGTGTAACTGGAACTACAGGTGCGTGCCACCATGCTCAACTACTTTTTATTTATTGTAGAGAGGAGGTCTCGCCAAGTTACCCAGGCTGGTCTTGAACCCCTGAGCTCAGGCAATCTCTTGTCTCCATCTCCCAAAGTGCTGGGATTACAGTTGTAAGCTACTGCACTCTGCCAGTGCACAGTTTAAACTACATAAAAATGCTGCTGAGTGCACATAATCATAGTTCTGAATATCTTTTTATGCTTAATCCTAACAGATGTTAAGAGAAGAAAGATGACATAAAGATCATCACTGCAAATTTAACCCTTGTCTGTTTCTTCCATAAGAGATTCAAGCAAACTTGTCAAGTAGAATCGGCAGTCTTCGGACAAGTTCACTAGCCATATTGTTTACATGTTGTTTATGGCAGTGTAGCCACAGATAGATGATGTTATGGGCTGAATGTGTGTCTCCCTGTCCCCCCAAACTCATAATGAAGTATGTTGAAATCACTGCCAGTGTGATGGAATTAAGAGGTGGGGCTTAAACCGGGCTCGGTGGCTCAGCCTGTAATCCTACGCCTTTGGGAGGCTGAGGTGAGTGAATTGCCTCAGACCACGGATTCGAGACCTGCCTGGGCAGGGAGCCCTCATCTCTACAATAAAAAAAACAAAAAAGCAGCCGGGCGTGGTAGCGCATGCCTGTAATTCCGGCTACTTGGAAGGCTGAGGCAGAAGGATCGCTGGAGCTCAGCAGGTCGAGGCTGCGGTGGCCGGGAGTGGCCACTGCACTCCAGTCTGGGTGACAGAGTGAGACTCCAACTCAAAAAAAAAAAAAAAAAGAGGTGGGGGTTTTGAGAGGTCATTATATTACAAGGGTGAAGCCCTTATGAATGGAATTAGTGCCCTTATGAGAAGAGACAGGAGAGCTTCCTCTCTTTCTCTGTTCTCCACCATGTGAGCATACAAAAATAAGTCTATTTATCAGGACTAGGACCCTTATTAGAACTTTCAAGCCTTCAGAATTGTTAGAAATCAATTTCTGTTGTTTGAGCAACCCAATCTATTCTGGCATTCTGTTATGGCAGCCAGAAAACAGACTATAATTTCTGTTAATTAACTTGTTACTCCCATGCATGTTTTTGGATAGAGCATGTAGATGAAGATGGCGATCCTGATTTCAGGGCAGGAAATGGTCTTGTAGTCCGATGACAGCAATGATTACACATTCTTTCCATCTATTTATATACCCCCCCTTTTTTTTTGAGTTGGAGTCTCAGTCTGTCACCCAGGTTGGAGTACAGTGGCACACTGCTCATGGCCACTGCACCCTTGACCTGCTGGGCTCAGGTGATCCTTCTGTTTCAGCCTTCCAAGTAGCCAGAACCACAGGCATGTGCCACAATGATTTTGATTTATTGGAGAGATGAAGTCTCGCCAAGTTGCCAAGGTTGGTCTCGAACCCGTGGGTTTAGGTAATCCTCTCATCATGGCCTTCCAAAGTGCTGGGATTATAGGCATGAGCCACCCCACCTGGTCAACCCCCTTTTGTTGTATGGTGTGACTTTGCATATACTCCTATAAAGAGATGGAACCTGTTTCTTTCTTTTTTTTTTTTCAAGTTGGAGTCTCACTCTGTCGCCCAGACTGGAGTGCAGTGGCCGCTCCCGGCCACCGCAGCCTCGACCCGCTGGGCTTCGGTGATCCTTCCGCCTCAGCCTTCCAAGTAGCTGGAACTACAGGCACACACTACCACGCCCGGCTAATTTTTTTATTTATTGTAGAGATGAGCTCTCGCCAAGTTGACCAGGCGGGTCTCGAACCCATGGGTTCAGGCAGTCCACTCACCTCAGCCTCCCAAAGGCACGGGATTACAGGCTGAGCCACCGAACCCGGCTTGGAACCTGTTTCTTTATCACTCAGATATGGGCCATGTGACTTGCTTTGAGCCATGAGAAAGTAGTAAATGATAGAAATAGAGGCTTGGCTCATTGGGACTTTCCTCTTTTGCTGCTCTTGGAAATTCCATATATACTACAATGTGAATGAGCCTGGGCAAGCCTGGCTGGATGAACCGATTTATGACTTACCTGTTGCTTCAGAAGATAGCCAGCCAGTCTCCCCACGTTGGAGTGAAGCTTGAGTACCAGCTGACCACAGATACATGAAGAGTGGCCAACTCATCCTCTTTCCTGACTCTTTCCCAGTTTTATTACTGAAAGTCCTATGTCCCAGGAAGCCCCTCAGTCCCAGGCAAACTGAGATGGCTGGTTACCCTACATACATGACTGAGCCCAACCCAGGCTAATAGAAGAACCATCATCTGAGTTCAACCCAAATTTCTCACTCACAAAATAATGAACTAAAACATTTTTTTTAAGCCACAGAATTTTGACATAGTGTTCTGCAGTAGAAGCTAACTGATATACTTTTAGAGACCTATTCAATTCATTACCTCATTTTGGAGATGAGAGAGAGTTGAAATTCGGAGAGATAAAATTACATACTCAAGAGTACTTGGCCGGGCGCTGTGGCTCACACCTATAATCTTAGCACTTTGGGAGGCTGAGGTGAGAGTATTGCCTGAGCCCACCGGTTTGGGACCAACCTGGACACCTTGATGAGACCTCATCTCTGCAATAAATCAAGAAAAATTAGCTGGCTGTGGTGGCACATGCCTGTAGTTCCAGTTCCTTGTAAGGTTGAGGTGGAAGGATCGCCTGAGTCTAGCAGGTCGAGGCTGCGGTGGCCGTGAGTGTGCTGCTGCACTCCAGCCTGGGCAACAGAGTGAGACCTCAGCTCAAAAAAAAAGATCACCTATCAGCTGGGCACTGTGGCTCAGGCCTGTAATTCCAGCACTTTGGGAGGCGGAGGCGAAAGGATTGCCTGAGTCCAGAGGTTTGAGATCAGCCTGGGCAACTTGATGAGACCTCCTCTCTACAATAAATACAAAAAAATTTAGCTGGGTGTGGTGGCTCATGCCTGTAGTTCTAGCTACTTGGAAGGCTGAAGTGAAAGGATTGCCTAAACCCGGCAGGTCAAGGCTGCAGTGACTGTGAGCATGTAACTGCACTTCAGCCTGGGTGACAGAGTGAGACTCCAACTCCAAAAAAAAAGAAAAAAAAGATCACCTGTCTGGTAAGTATTAACTCAAGAAAAATCAAAGCCTATATTAAGAAATTCCAGGGGAAATTTCCCAAGGGAAATCATGGGGGTAATAGTATATAAAAAAATCCACAGCTGATGTATATCCGATTGTATATAAATATGGAGAAGCTATATAATGCAGCATGTAAGAGCAAGGGTTTTGAAGTCAGACAAATGTGAGCTCAAATCCTACTTGATTGCTTTAGAACTTAGACAATTTACCTCACTTGTCTAATCACTAGTTTCCTCAGCTGTGAAATGGGCATATTTGTTCACACGTCATAGGTTTGATAAAGTGAGAATGAATTTAATACAATAATGATGTAAGGTATTATATATAATGCCTGGCAAATAGAACTTTATAAATGATAGCCATTATTATTATAAATACACAGGTCATGTAATCATTAAAACACTCAAGTTTATGATGTTTTCATATCTGTTTTTGGACAATCCTAGTAGTGACCTTGGACTGAGTCATTTCTATTGCTGGTCCCAATAGAACATAGACAAAGAAGCAGAGAGTCCAATTTTAGTTATTTTATGCCTAATTTCCCCCTTAATTTCTATAAATATCATAGCATTTACATATGCAGTATTTGTAAGCTATCTGTGGCTAAGCAATTAGTAATTCAATTTTTAATAACTTATTTTCTGTTGATAGCCAATTTGAAAGGAAAAACTTCTTACACATAGACCTTAGTTAAAATTTTCTCAATCATTTTTCTTTGCAAGCATTTGTTATTTTATTATATGGGTTTCGAATAATTACAAAGGAAGTAACTAAGACATTAAATAAGAAACTATTCAGCATTAGCAAAATTAGCCTTAAAACTGTTTGAAGAGTAAAAGGTAACTTAGAAGCCAAAAGCCAAAAGACACTAAAATATTCTGATTGGACCATTGCCACAATGAATGACAAGCTGGTACAGTTAAGAAGCAGAAATCCATTCAGGTAACCAAAAAAAAAAAAAAAAAAAAAAGGCACCAGCTGTAACCCCCAGCTGCAGATGGAAGAAAGAAACATTACAGAAAAAGCATCTTAAACTTCTCCGTACTGTAGTTTTTGTGAATGACCATTGTAATGTCTCTGGTATGGGAGCACATTAAGAAGAAAAGACAAGATCAACACCGTGACCACACCACAAGCCTCAGGAAAGGCATTGTCAGTTTATTGTTGAAGGCACATTGTTTAACATTTTACCGAGGAAAATATTTCAGGGGCAAAGTTACATCTCTAAAGCATTCTCTGCTTACAGTGGTCTTCTCATAAACTCCATGGTAATCAACTCAACTCTCCATAAGGTGATATCTCTGTAGGCATCTAATTTAAATAATCAATATGTGGAATCTACATACTTTTTTTAACTAGAGAGAAATTATGATCTCTGAATTTGACATTAGCAATGTTTTTATACTGTAGAATAAGATTGTATTTAAGAAAATTCTAGATGTGATTTTAATCTTAGTAAATAAAATTTTACTAGAAGATAATATGACTAGGTTTTAGAGTACAAATTAAGTTCTTCACAAAGTAATTAATATTATTAAAAAATTGTTACCAAGCAGATTAAAACAAAGAAACTGTTGTACATTTTTATTTAGGCAACCATAAAAGAACAATTGCTTTAACACCATGTATGCAAAGTGAATTATTTGGTATTTTAAAGGTGCACAAGAGTGTACTTGTACAGAGGAAAGCTGTCTATTTGTCTACAAGGCAAGTTTAAGGCACAATAGCAGCATTACTAGCTTCTCCAAGTAGCCCCACCAGGGAGCCTTCATCTACCCCTGGTGAGACCAGAATGAGTTGGTAGTTCAAATTCCATTGCCCATTCAGTCTCCTGAGACTTCAAACGAGGGAGCCAATTATGATGGTAGGTGCTGGGTTGTAGACTTGTGTCCACGATTAATCAGACTGGTCTGCCTCCCGTTCATATTATAAACTCCAGTGAGTGACACACAGGTGGAGTAGCATACATTCAGGACCATGTGAACTGAGTTTAAACTGATGAACTGACATGCTGCAAGAGAAGGCTTGTTATTAGTCCCTTGAGTTTTTCAAAAGCCACCAGTTATTCCTTGATGGACTACCTTAAGCAGCAGCTAGCATTTACTTGTAGATTTTAAAGAGCAGGGCCTGATATTTGTAAAAACAAAAAAAGAAATCTGATGTGACACCTGAGAAATTTAATATAGATGGTTAAATAATAGCATGTTTTCTTCTCTAAGAGATTGTATTATTTGATTAGATAAGGTGAATTAGTGAAAACTCTCTGAAGTTTTTAACAATATTACTTTAAAAAAAGTACTTATTTTGACTTAACCAGGTGAAATATATGTTTAGCAAGAACTCTGCACTTTTAGAAATATCTGCCCAAGAAAAGAAAAACTGAGCAATAGCATTTCAGTAAAGGATAAAGTGTACAGTAAGCACTGTTATTATAGTGCTTGCTTGCTGTTGAACACACAATCTTTTGTGAATTAGGTTTTACTCAGAGATAATGTGTGCCATAGAATAACATAATTAAATATTGAGTCAATGGCTTCCCTTTTAAAGGGAAGAGAATAAGAAAAGGATGTTGTTCTAAACTCTTCCAATAGTTTCTATAAAACTATTAAACTTTAAATACA
The DNA here is from genome assembly GCA_027257055.1 of Cephalopachus bancanus. Taxonomy (NCBI): domain Eukaryota; kingdom Metazoa; phylum Chordata; class Mammalia; order Primates; family Tarsiidae; genus Cephalopachus; species Cephalopachus bancanus. The sequence goes on along the minus strand of JAPVLO010000205.1, from coordinate 6,126,120 downwards.
ATTTTAAATGGGGGAAAAAAGAAAGAACTAGGCTTCCAGTCTAAACTATGCTAAAAATATTTATAATTTTTAACATGTGATTCTTACAAAGCCTAATCAATGATCAAAATGTTGTGGTGGTTTTACTTTTGCTCCTAGAGTATGTATGTGCATTTTATATACTGATGACTCTTTTAATCTTGTAAGAACCACATCCAGCAATGAATCACATTCTTTGAGTGAATAATTCAGTCCTTGACGCCAACCTCTGAGGGGGAATATTGTGGTCATGCTGTCTGAACAGTGTGGTAGCTATGGCTACCTATATAATTCTTCGCAATGAAAAAAAGTGACAATGACATTAAATTTAATCAGGTTCCCCTTTTCTGTGGTTCCCACTGGGATGAGCCACTAGTGTTTTGCCTTAAATATTCAAAGGCCTTCCTGAGTAGTTTGCATGTGTTCATATACTGGGACAATGTCCTGCTAATACAGAACAATAGATCTGTCATGTATTTCTCCTGCAAGTGGATGTGAGTCTAACGTTACTAAGTGCAAGGTTTAAGGGCTGTTTTCCTCTCAGTGACTGTCTTTACTGAAGTCTTAACAAATGGTAGTAAGGAAGTGTACATGGATACTAAAGTGTAGTGAATTTGATAATCTGGGTTGGAATCTTAAATGGAATAAAGAACTGTGATTGCTAAACAATAATAAAGCATTTTCAGTCACACTTCATCTGCTACAGATGACACAGTACAGAATATCACATGGCTAAAAACATCTGAAGAACTTAGCAAATATTCAGGGACAGTAGCCTATATTTATACCCTTGAATTTCCACAGAATATTCAGGTAGATGTCATATTCTTTTAAGTCATGATTGAGAAATCATAAGATATAATTTTTCTTCATTTACATAACTGGAAGGATGGTAAACTAATTTTTAACCTTCAAAGGATGAAAAAAACAAAACAAAACCAGGAGGCTATTCACTGTAATTATCTGTGAATTTTTGCAACAGCTCTGTGCCATTTATTTAAAATCTCTCTGCTCATAACATTGATATTTGGGAGACACTGAAGAAAGAGAAATACAAATTAATTTCTTTTGTCTTTCTATCTTTTTAAGGAAGGCAAACCCCAATAAACAAATAAGTGAGCAAAAACTAATATGCAAAACTCATTATTTCTAGCAAAGAAGTGCATTTGAGAGTAATTAAGAATTGTACGTGACACTTTCTACTATCTCAATGAAGTAAACCTATCTTGGTTTATATTTAATCCCCTAGAATTTGATGTTAAAAACTGACCCTAACAATCTTTGAATGACATTAATTAATATATTTGTGTGACATATTATAAACTTAAGAACAATATTTAAATGGCATACAGTAGCTATAATATAATAAAAGATAAACTTCACAATTCTTTCAGAGTTTGAAAGATGCCTGCATAATACACCTGCTAACTTTCTTCTAATTTATATAAATAAAACAGAAGCGAAAACAGTAAAAATTCTTTGTTTTTGTTCTACCTTTTTGTCCTTTTATTGGGTCTTAGCTTCTATTGAAATTTTAGTGTTCTTTGTTTAGTAGATATGCATATTTAACTCCTATTAACATCAATTTCATTGCATGAAAATAGTTCATTGCATAATTGAAAGGAAGATTGATCCCTTTGTGGTTTTATGTTTTAGTTCACTAAGTAGGTGATTAAAGATGGACAACTTAAAACTGTTTCTAATCTCAAAATCATAGTCAAAGAAGTGAGCTTATCATAATTCCTTCTTTGATGACATATTATTGACCTCAGAGTCATGGAGGAGTTCAAGGTCAACCAGTGAGACACTCACAGTGGTCAACTATTTTTGACTGACTGACACTTGTTTTTTAACCTTTGAAAATGTGATTTCATGTTTATCAAACTTTGACATAAAGCATTGTGTGCAATATAGAAATAGGGACCTTATGCTATGGCTTTCTAATATAAATTTGACAGACAATATATTGCCATCCTCTTCTGGACAGATCAGTGTCAAGGGGCCAGGAGGTCAGGAATGAACCGTCTTATTGAATAGGTTTCAGTCAGGGAAGACAGGTTCCACAGGAAAAATGCCGTTCCAAATGGTTCCATCTGTAGACCTAAGACATTGCAACTCAACTCTCCCTACTCTTCCTATTGTTTGCCAACAGGGAGATAGAACAACTCAGTGACCTATGCACATATGCGAAAGATGACACGAGATCATTGTTCAATGTACAATGGAGAGGAGTCCAGAGAGGGTTTTATGTGGGTGCCAGGATTGAACCTAGGAAAAAGGAGTAGGTGAAGTTTGTCTTCAGGACTTTTTATGCCTGAGCACTTACTTTTTATGCCTCAGCACTTACTTTTTTCTTCCATCTGATTTCTCTTCTTGAATATTTCTTGCCTTTTGGGAGTAAGGTCTTAGTTGATAAATGTTTATTCCAGAATAAGGCTGGAGTGTAGTGGCATGCTCACAGCCACTGTAGCCTCGACCTGCTGGGCTCAGGTGATCCTTCGCTTCAGCCTTCCAAGTAGCTGGAATTACAGGCACGCGCCACCATGCCTGGCTAATTTTTTGATTTATTGTAGAGATGAGGTCTCACCAAGTTGCCCAGGCTGGTCTCAAACCTGTGGGCTCAGGCAATCCTCTCACCTCAGCCTCCCAAAGTGCTGGGATTATAAGTGTGAGCCAGTGCGCCCTATTTCAGTTTTCTTAAACTGCATAGTCTGTAACTGACTTTCAATTGAGTAGGAAAGACACCTTTTCTTTTTTTTTTTTTTCAGTTGGAGTCTCACTCTGTCACCCAGACTGGAGTGCAGTGGCCGCTCCCGGCCACCGCAGCCTCGACCTGCTGGGCTCTGGCGACCCTTCCGCCTCAGCCTTCCGAGTAGCTGGAACTACAGGTGCGCGCTACCACACCCGGCTAATTTTTGATTTATTGTAGAGATGAGGTCTCGCCAAGTTGCCCAGGCGGGTCTTGAACCCGCAGGCTCAGGCAGTCCACTCACCTCGGCCTCCCAAAGTGCTGGGATTACAGGCTGAGCCACCGAGCCCGGCTCTTTTTTTGTTTTGAGTTGGAATCTCACTCTGTAGCCCAGGCTGGACTGCAGTGGCATGCTCATGGCCACTGCAGCCTCGATCCAGCAGGGTTCAGGTCATCCTTCCGCCTTGGCCTTCCAAGTAGTTGGAACTACAGGCACGCGCCAGCATGCCCAGCTAATTTTTTTATTTATTGTAGGGATGAGGTCTCACCAAGTTGCCCGGGCTGCTCTCAAACTCCTGGGCTCAGGTAATCCTCTCACCTCAACCTCCCAAAGTGCTGGGAGTTGAGGCATGAGCCATCACGCCCAGCCAAGACAACCTTTCATTTGTGTCTTTCCTATTCAATTCTTGTTTTGACAACAGAAATACAAGTTAGAGCCGGGCTCGGTGGCTCAGCCTGTAATCCCGCCCCTTTGGGAGGCTGAGGTGAGTGGATTGCCTGAGCCCGCGGGTTCGAGACCCGCCTGGGCAACTTGGTTGAGACCTCATCTCTACAATAAAACAAAAAATTAGCCGGGCATGGTAGTGTGCGTCTGTAGTTCCAGCTACTTGGAAAGCTGAGGTGGAAGGATCACTGGAGCCCAGCAGGTCGAGGCTGCAGTGGCCGGGAGTGGCCACTGCTCTCCAGTCTGGGCGACAGAGTGAGACTCCAACTCAAAAAAAAAAAGAAATACAAGTTAGAAGAAATCATGTGGGCAGCCCCTTAGGGTCCCCTCCTGTTGTGGGAGGTTTTCTATCCTCTCAATAAAAAAAGAAGAAATCATGTAAGTTTTTAATTTTTTAAAATTATTTTTGAGTCGTAGTATCACTCTGTCACCAAGGCTGGAGCGTAGTGGCATGTTCAGGGCCACTGCAGCCTTGACCTGCTGTGTTCAGGCAATCCTTCTGTTTCAGCCTTCCAAGTAGCTGGAACTACAGGTGTGCACCACCATACCCAGTGAATTTTTTTGATTTATTGTAGAGATGAGGTCTCACCATGTTGCCCAGGCTGATCTCTAACCCGTGGGCTCAGGCAATCCTCTCACCTCAGCCTCCCAAAGTGCTTGGATTACAGTGGCTAACGCCACCATGCCTGGCTTGTATGGGATTCTTTTTTTTTTGAGTCGGAGTCTCACTCTGTCATCCAGACTGGAGTCCTGTGGCACGCTCTTGGCCACCGTAGCCGTGACCTACTGGGCTCAGGCAATCCTTCTGCCTCAGCCTTCTAAGTAACTGGAACTACAGGCAATCCTCTCACTTGGGCCTCCCAAATTGTGGGATTACAGGTATGAGCCACTGTGCCTGGCCTGAAATTCTTAAATCTGAAGGAGTTGAGCAATAAGAAATGAGAACGCTACCTCAGAGGTTTATTGGTCTTTATGTTAGTTTGGTGAGTTTTCTGTAGCTCTTATATTTCAAATAAATCATACCAAAAATTATTTTCTTTTGAAAAATCAACTTTTTGAAAAAGATCTCCTTAAAAAGTACATTTTCCTGGGAGAAAAAATAAGCAAAAGCATAAGAATATTTATTAAAATATTCTTATGCTTTTGCTTATTTTTGTAATCTCATTACATAGACATTTTCACTAAGGACATTTGAATTGTAACCATCATTTTTCTATGATAAAATACATTGTGATGAATGACTTCTATTAAAATCTCATGTTGTTTGCGAAACCCTTTGAAATTAAGTTGCAGACATCATGTTATTTCATTCTTAACTATTTTGTGTCTCTTAAAAGCAAGGACACCCTCCTACAAAATCTGGATACTATTTTCTCAATAATGAACATTAGCATAATAATAGTTTCTAAACTATTGTACATATTCAAATTTCCTCAATTGTCTCCAAACTGCCCTTTTCTTATTTTTTAATTTTTTTTTTGAGTTGGAGTCTCACTCTGACTGTAGTGCAGTGGCCTCTCCCGGCCACCGCAGCCTCAACCTGCTGGGCTCCAGCGATCCTTCCGCCTCAGCCTTCCGAGTAACTGGAACTACAGGCGCACGCTACCATGTCCAGCTAATTTTTCTGACTTATTGTAGAGATGAGGTCTTGCCAAGTTGCCCAGGTGGGTCTCGAACCCGCAGGCTCAGGAAATTCACTCACCTCAGCCTCCCAAAGCACGGGATTACAGGCTGAGCCACCGAACCGGCTAAAACTGCCCTTTTCATAGCTAGAACTTTCTCGTCTTCTGCTCTTCTTCCTTTCCTTGCTCCCCCCTTCCCTTTTTCCTCCGCCCTTCTTCTTTCCTTCTTTTCCTCCTACCTTCCCTCCATTCCTGAAGTTCATTCCAAGGTTCAATCTAGGATTATGCATTGTATATAGTGCTCAATAGATTAAAAGAAACCATATAGTCTCCTTTAATCTAAAATATTACTGCTCACACTGTTTTTTGTTTTATCACGATCTTTGTATTTTTGAAGAGTCCAAGCCAATTGTCTCGTGTAATGTTATACAATTTGGATTCTTCTGATTATTTTATCATAATTAGATTCAGGTTAATCATTTGGGCACAGGTACTATATTAGTGATTTTGGAAGATTCACATTTAATTATAATTTTTTTTTTTTTTTGAGTTGGAGTTTCACTCCGTCGCCCAGGCTGGAGTGCAGTGGCCGCTCCCGGCCACCGCAGCCTCTACCCATTGGGCTCCAGCGATCCTTCCACCTCTGCCTTCCGAGTAGCCGGAATTACAGGTGCGCGCTACCACGCCTGGCTGATTTTTGATTTATTGTAGAGATGAGGTCTCACTGCCCAGGCGGGTCTTGAACCCGTGGGCTCAGGCAATTCACTCACCTCAGCCTCCCAAAGGTGCGGGATTACAGGCTGAGCCACTGAGCCCGGCTTAATTATAATTTTTAAGTTACATGCAATAGGCACATATTCATTTATTTTGAATTGCTTATTCAGGCCAGGCATTGTAGCTCACACCTGTAGTCCCAGCACTTTAGGAGGCCAAGGTAGGTGGATTGCCTGAGGCCAGGAGTTTGAGACCAGCCTGGGCAACATAGCAAGACCCCATCTCTACAACAAATAAAAGTTTAAAAACATTTTTAAAGGTGAATTACAGCTGGGCATGGTGGCTCATGCCTGTAATCTCAGCACTTTGGGAGGCTGGTCGACAGAGTGAGACTCTTACTCAAAAAAAAAAAAAAGGGCATATTCTTTGATTTAGCAATCACACTTCAAGCACTACATTTTTTTTTTTTTTTTTTTTTTGAGTTGGAGTCTCACTCTGTCACCCAGACTGGAGTGCAGTGGCCGCTCCCGCCCATCGCAGCCTCGACCTGCTGGGCTCCAGCGATCCTTCCGCCTTAGCCTTCCAAGTAGCTAGAATTACAGGCGCCCGCTACCACGCCCGGCTGATTTTTGATTTGTTGTAGAGATGAGGGCTTGCCAAGTTGCCCAGGCGGATCTCGAACCCGTGGGCGCAGGCAATCCACTCACCTCAGCCTCCCAAAGTGCGGGATTACAGGCTGAGCCACCGAGCCCGGCTCAAGCACTACATTTTATCATTATTTTTATTTGTTTATTTATTCATTCATTTACTTATTTATTTTTCTTTTTGAGTTGGAGTCTCACTCTGTCGCCCAGGCACACGGCCACCGCAGCAATGACCTGCTGGGCTCAGGTGATCCTTTTGCCTCAGTCTTCCAAGTAGCTGGAACTGCAGGTGTGCACCACCAAGCCCAGCTGAGGTTTTGATTTATTGTAGAGACAAAGTCTTGCCAAGTTGCCCAGGCTGTTCTCGAACCCCTAGATTCAGGCAATCCTCTTGCCTCTGCCTCCCAAAGTGCTGGGACTACAGGTATGAGCCATCATGCCCAGCGTCAAGCACTACCTTTTTAAAAAAATATTTATTCTTGTTAGAAAAGATGTATGAGCTTGGCATGGTGGCTCACACCTTGTAATCCTAGGACTTTGGGGGGGCCAAGGAAGGAGGATCACTGGAGTCCAGGAGTTTCAGACCAGTCTAGGCAACATCATAAGAACTTATCTCTACCAAAAAAAAAAAAAATTAGCCATGAGTGGTGGCAAATGCCTGCATCCCTGCTACTCAGGAGACTGAGGCAGAAGGATTGCCTGAGGTTAGGGGCTTGAGGCTGTGGTGAGCTATTATCATGCTACTTTCTTCCAACCTGGGTGACAGAGTGAGACTCTGAAAAAAAAAAAGAAAAAGGAAAAAAAGAGAAAAGGTGTGTACAAGGATGTTCACTGAAGCAGCTTGGATAGCATGACATTAGCAAGCAACCATTGACCATCCATAAATTGTGTAAGTAGTGCATTTGTACAGTATTGTATTTTGTAGTTGTTAAAAACAGAAATATCTGTTTGTTGACAGAAAAATTTATTGCATTTTTGATAAAACTTTAGTTCGAGTCATTTTAGATTATGAAAAATATTTTGCTGAAATTAATATGGAATTCATATGAACCCCGAATAGCCAAAAAAGTCTTGAAAAATAAAAAAGTTAGAGACCTCACACTTTCTGATTAAAAAAACTTATGACAGGCCAGGCTGGGGGCTCAGCCTGTAATCCCAGCACTTTGAGAGGTCGAGGTGAGCGGATTGCTTGAGCCCGCGGGTTTGCGACCCACCCGGGCAATTTGGTGAGACCTCGTCTCCACAATTAAAAAAAAAAAAAAATTAGCCAGGTGTGGTAGTGCATGCCTGTGGTTCTGGCTACTTGGAAGGCTGAGGCGAAAGGATCACCGGAGCCCAGCAGGTGGAGGCTGCGGTGGCTGGGAGCAGCCACTGCACTCCAGTCTGGGTGACAGAGACTTCAACTCAAAAAACAACAACAACAAAAAATTTATGACAAAACTACAGGATTCAAAACAGTATAGCACTGGCATAAAAAAACAGGCATATGTATAGACCAGTGTAATAGAATACAGATCTCAGGTATATATCCTCACATATATGGTCAAATGATTTTCAATATGAGCGCCAAAATCATTCAAGGGGGAAAGGACAGTCTTCTCAACAAATGATGATAGGAAAACTGGATATTCACATGCAAAAGAATGAAATAGAAGCTCTAGATTATACCATATAAAAATTGACTCAAAATGGATCAAATTAGCTGGGCATGGTGGCACATGCCAGTGGTTCCAGCTACTTGGAAGACTGAGGCGGAAGGATCACCTGAACCCAGCAGGCTGAGGCTGCAGTGGCTGTGAGCATGCCACTGCACTCCAGCCTGGGCAACAGAGTGAGACTCTGACTCAAAAAAAAAAAAAAAAGGATCAAAGACACAAAAATGAGACCTCAACCATAGATAACTTTCTTTCTCTTCTTCTCCTTCCTCTCCTTCTCCTCCTTCTCCTCCTTCTCTTCCTTGTCTTCTTCCTTCTTCATCTTCTTCCCTTTTCCTCTTTCTTTTTGTCCTCTTCCTCCTCCTTCTCCTTCTTCTTCCTCCTTTTTCCTCCTTCTTCCTCCTCCTCCTACTTTTCATAGAGATGGGATGTCACTATTTGTCTTGACTGGTCTTGAACTCCTAGGCTCAAGTGATCCTCCTGCCTCAGCCTCCCAAGTGCTGGGATTGCAGGAATGAGCCACTGTGGCCAGCCTGAAATTATAAAACTCTTAGCAGAAAATATAGGGGAAAAATATTAATGACATTGGATTTGGCAATGATTTTTTGGATATGACTTTAAATCTGCAAGCAAAAAAAGTAAAAATAGACAAATTAGGCTACATCAAAATTAAAAACTTTTGTTCATCAAAGGACACAGTCAACTGAGAAAAAAGACAGTCTTTGGAATGGGAGATAATACAGTCATACGTCTCATGAGGGCTTAATATCTATATAGAGCTCTTGCAAGTCAACAACCAGAAATGAACAATCTGATTAAAAAATGGGCAAAGGAGCCGGGCTCAGTGGCTCAGCCTGTAATCCTGCACCTTGGGAGGCTGAGGTGAGTGGATTGCCTGAGCCTGCGGGTTCGAGACCCGCCTGGGCAACTTGGCGAGACATCATCTCTACAACAAATCAACAAAAAATTAGCTGGGCATGGTAGTGCGCGCCTGTAATTCCAGCTACTCGGAAGGCTGAGGTGGAAGGATCGCCGGAGGGCAGCAGGTGGAGGCTGCAGTGGCCGGGAGCGTCCACTGCACTTCAGTCTGGGTGACAGAGTGAGACTCCAACTCAAAAAAAAAAAAAAAAAAAAGGGCAAAGGACTTGAATAGACATTTTCCCAAACAATATATTCATATGGGCAATAGGCATATGAAAAGATGGTCCACATCAGTAAATATCGGAGAAATGCAACCCATGTGTCTGTTGATGGATGAATGATTATACAAAATGGAAATCCCAACCCTCAATGTGAAGATATTAGGAGGTAGTTAGGTTTAGATTAGGCCATAAAGATGGAGCCTCTATGAGAGAACTAGTGTCCTTATCAGAAGAGGAAGAGATTAGAACTCTCTCTTTATACCATGTAAGGACACAGCAAGAAGGCAGTCATCTAACCCAGAACAGAGCCTTCACCAGAATCTGACCATGCTAGCACCCTGATCTTGGACTTCCCAGCCTTCAGAGCTATAAGGAATAAATATCTGTTATTTAAGCCACCCGATTTGTTCTATTTTGTTATAGCAGCTTGAGCTAAAATACTCCCAGGGGCTGGGAGAGAGGGGAAAAGAGTTTTTTTTTTTTTTTCTTTGAGTTGTTTTTTAATGAATATAGACTTTCAGTTTTGCAAGATAAAGAAGTTCTGGAAATTGGTTCATGACAATGTGACTATACTTAATACTACTGAACTGTAGAAGTGGTTGAAATAGTAAATTTTATTTATTTATTTATTTATTTATTTATTTATTTTTTGAGTAAGAGTGTTACTCTGCTGCCCAAGCTGAAGTGAAGTGGCATGTTCACGGCCACTGTAGCTTCGACCTGCTGGGCTCAGGCAATCTTTCTGCCTCAACCTTCCAGGTAGCAGGAACTACAGGTGCACGCCACAACATTTGGCTGATTTTTTTGATTTATTGTAGATATGAGGTCTCCTAAAGTTGCCCACGTTCGTCTCGAACCCCTGAGCTCAGGTAATCCTCTCTCCTTCACCTCCCAAAATGCTGGGATTACAGACATGAGCCACTGTACTTGGCTAGGTATAATGCTTATGTACAATTCCTTTTGAATTTAATTTTACAGTGTTCAGTCAAAAGTGTAAAATTATTTTAAAATTTTCAAGAAAATGATTAAATTTTATTTTTAAAATTACACAAATATTATACAACTATATTATTATTGTAAAAGATTCAGCAATGCAGAAGATGGTACAAAACATAGTTAAAGATTTGTTTATATTCTTCTAATCCACTTACAGGGATAAATGAGATGAGACCCCCCCCAAAACCTGGAATTATCTTTTGAAGAGTAAGTCCTTTGTGGTACAGGCATCTCCTGCAGGGTAAGTGTTCTAGGAACCCATTGGCATCGGTGTACCAGCTAGCATTGTTGTGAGAGGCTGTGTTCCTCTTCAGTGAATTTTTTTGGATTGTCTTTCAATGTGTTTGCCCAATTCATGATGGGTGGTTTACCAGTGAACCTGCCCACACTGCGCTGACAAAAAATAGCATGATCGTGTCCCACCCTCCCTGTTCACCCAATGTCTCCCAAGTGACTTTTTTTTTTTTTTTTGGTTTCCCTGAAGAAAAATTTCCTCAAAGGGAAACATTTTGCCATTGTGGAAGAGGTGAAACAAAAGATGGTAGGAACACTAAAATGTATCAAAATTGATGAGTCCAAAAACAGTTTTGAGCAGTGGAAAAAAGCATCTCGATAGGTAAATTGCATCAGAGTATGTTGAAGGTGACTGAAGTTTAAACATATAAGAATACATACACATTTTTAAATAAATGAATTCCGGATTTTTTGTGTCCCCCTTGAATTTGTGTACATATAATCAATATGTACATATATTAATAGGTATATACACAAATCGGTTTTTATTTTTACTTACAAATATGCATGATTCTGTGGCTTGCTTTTCTGGAAAGTAATTCATTGCTATGCACCCATGTTGGTCTACTTTTATTTTTTTATTTTTTATTTTTTATTTTTTTGAGTTGGAGTCTCACTCTGTCACCCAGACTGGTTGGAGTGCAGTGGCTGTTCCTGGCCACCGCAGCCTCGACCTGCTAGGCTCTGGCAATCCTTCCGCCTCAGCCTTCCAGGTAGCCGGAACTACAGGCGCGCGCTACCACTCCCGGCTAATTTTTTGATTTATTGTAGAGATGAGGTCTTGCCAAGTTGCCCAGGCGGGTCTTGAATCCTCGGGTTCAGGCAATCCACTCACCTCAGCCTCCCAAAGCACTGGGATTACAGGCTGAGCCACCGAGCCCGGCTTGGTCTGTTTTTAAAGGTATTATTTTTTGGTGTGATTGTACTATTGTGCATGTATTTGTTCCACTGGACATTAACTGTATTAGCTTTCTAAGGTTGCTGTAACAAAGTATCACAAACTGTGTTGCTTAAAACAAATAAATTTGTCCATAGTCTGGAGGTTAGAAATCAGAAATCTTGGTACCCAGTGAACCATGCTATCTCTGACAGGTCTAGGGAAGAATTCTTCCTTGTTTCTTGTAGCTTCTGCTGTTTGCCAGCAATTCTTTGTGTTCTTTGGTTGGAGATGTCTCCCTCTAGTCACAGGGCCATCTTCTCACTGTCTTCCCACCATCTTCCCTCTGTGCATACCTATGTTTATAAGGCATTCTCTTTTAGAGGGACACCCATCATGTTTGATTAAGGGCTTATCATACTGGAGCAAGACCTCACATTTACTCTGCTGTGAGCCTGTTTCCAAACAAGGTCACATTCTGAAGTGTTAGGGGTTAGGGCTTCAAAGAATTTTTTTGGGAGGGACATAATTCATCCCATAACAGTGTCTCTCTCTCTCTCTCTCTTTTTGTTAGTATTAATACAGTAAAAATATTGTGTGAACATCTTTGTGGATATGTACAATAGTCTTCAGATAGAATCTCAGAGGAGGAATTGTTGGGTCAAATGGTAAGTACTTAAAAAATTTTGTAATATTCTCCCAAATGGATTCCCAAAAGGATTCATTCATTTACCAACTTCTCAACACTGCATGGGAAAGCCTGTATCCTTACATTACTATAAACATTTACAGTTAGAGTCTTTTTTTTTTTTTTGAGTTGGATTCTCACTCTGTCTCCCAGACTGGAGTGCAGTGGCCGCTCCTGGTCACTGCAGCCTCGACCTGCTGGGCTCCGGCGATCCTTCTGCCTCAGCCTTCTGAGTTGCCGGAATTACAGGCATGTGCTACCATGCCCGGCTGATTTTTTGATTTATTGTAGAGATGAGGTCTCGCTGCCCAGGCGGGTCTCGAACCCGCGGGCTCAGGCAATCCACTCACCTCAGCCTCCCAAAGGCGTGGGATTACAGGTTGAACCACCGAGCCTGGCTTAGAGTCTTTTTTTTTTTTTTTAATTATCCTCTGTTGAACAAAGCATTCATTATTTTAATAAAGAAGCAGAAAGAATATTTTTCTTTTTGGCCCTAAAATAGTTTGGACTATGTTTTCAGTCTTCCTTCCTTCCATCTTTCATTATCTCTCTTTCTTTCTCTTTTTCTCCATTCCCCCTTTCCTCCTTTCTTCTTTTCTTTTTCTTTTTTTTTTGAGTCAGAGTTTCAGATTGCCTGAGCCCAGGAGTTCGAGACCAGCCAGGACAACTTGAAAAGACCACGCATGTCTCTACAATAAATCAAAAAATTAACCAGGTGTGATGGCACATGACTGTAGTTCTAGCTACTTGGAAGGCTGAGGTAGAAGGATCCCCTGACCCAGCAGGTTGAAGCTGCAGTGGCTGTGAGTGTGCCACTGCACTCCAGCCTGGGGACAGAGTGAGACTCTGACTCAAAAAATTTTTGTTGCTGTAGGGATGAGGTCTTACTATGTGGCTCAGGCTAGTCTCAAACTCCTGGGCTCAAGCAATCGTCTCGCCTTGTCCTTCCAAAGTGCTGGGATTACAGGCATGATCCACTGTATCCAGTCCTGTGTCCCAAACCTTTCAAAGTAAATTCTGCGACTATTCTGCCCAGAAGTGCAAAAAAAAAAAAAAAACCCCTAAGCTCTTTTCCCTTCAATCCTTCCTCTCTGTTCCCTCGTCTTGTCTTCTAGGTTCTGCCCCAATCCCAAACTCTTTGTTTTTTTTCCCCAACTAAAAATAAAATACTAGAAATGAAGAAAACCTCCTAGACCTGTTAATGGATTCAAAGAAGTTTTAGGGGTGGAGTTTGAAAAAAAGTTTTGCTAATATTTCCTGGGTGTTGGTTAAGCTGATAAGGTCCCTTATTAACCCCTTCCCCTTTCCTGGTTAAATTTTGGCAGACTGTCGCAAAAATGTTCCTCATAGTCCAATAATTCATCTTCGGAGTTTGGGGCTGTGTGGGCAGGATGGTGCTGTGACACTTTGTTAAGGGACAGGGACTCCCATGTGTGATTTGCTATCTCAGTGCCTGCACGTGTGCTTATTACCTAGAACTCCAGACACAGGTGATGGGAGCATGAATAAAGGGAAATTTTTACATGTCACCCATATTAACCCCCCCCCACTGATGACAGCTTCCTCCTGTTTTAGAGGTAGATCATCTCTATCTTTACCCTGGGTGACTTGGCTTTTACTTATTTTTTTTCTTTTCTTTTTCTTTTTTTGAGTTGGAGTCTCACTCTGTCGCCCAGGCCGGAGAGCAGTTAGCATGCTGATGGCCACCGCAACTTCAACCTACCGGGCTCAGGAGATCCTTCCACCTCAGCCTTCCAAGTAGCTGGAACTACAGGTACACGCCACCATGCCCGGCTAATTTTTTGGTTTATTGTAGAGACGAGATCTCGCCCAGGTGCCCAGGTTGGTCTCGAATCCATGGGCTCAGGCAATTCCTCTCACCTCAGTCTCCCAAAGTGCTGGGATTATAGGTGTGAGTCACCATGCCCAGCTGGCTTAGCTTTTAAAAAGGTTATAACACAATGGTTAAGACGTGTTTAAGGAGATCCCCTGGTTGCTGGATTAATTGTCTGGTCTGTTTTTGTTGTTGTTGTTGTTTTGTTTTTTGAGTCAGGGATATTTCTTGGTTTCCTAGGCTGGAGTGCAGTGGCATGATCACAGCTTACCACAGACTTGACCTCCTGGGCTCAGGCAATCCTTCTGCCTCAGCCTCCCGAGCAGCTGGGACTACAGGTGTGTGCCACCATGCCCAGCTAAGTTTTTGATTTTTTTTTTTTTGATAGTGATGAGGTCTTGTGTTGCCTAGGCTGGTCTTGAACTCCTGGGCTCAAGCATTCCTCCTACGTTGGCCTCCCAAAGTGCAGTGAGAGACTGCGCCTGGCCAATCATCTGGTCTTTACTCTCTGAATCAGTTTCCACAAGGGTCAGGATTAAACTTTTGAATTTTGTCTCAGAAGTCTTTCTCTTCATGTAGCTGTGATACCTGTGCACTGGCCTAAGAAATGGAGATAGAGCTTCTATCACAAGTTACCCTCTGGTTTTAATGATTTCAGTCAATCACTTTGATTTGTTTTGTTTCATTTTGGGCGTGTGTGTGTGTGTGTGTGTGTGTGTGTGTGTGTGTGTGTGTGTGTTTGAGTTAGAGTCTCACTCTGTTGCCCAGGCTGGAGTGCAGTGGCACACTCACGGCCACCCCAGCATCACTCTGCTGGGCTCCGGCGATCCTTCCGCCTCAGCCTTCCAAGTAGTTGGAACTACAGGCACACGCCACCATGCCAGGCTGATTTTTGATTTATTGTAGAGATGAGGTAGCGCCAGGTTGCCCAGGCTGGTCTTGTACCTGTGGGCTCAGGTAATCCTCTCACCTTGGCCTCCCAAAGTGCTGGGATTACAGGCTGAGCCACTGAGACCAGCCTGGACCTGTGTTTTATATATAGATACTGACCCTTTTCAGTCATCAGCGTTCTTGCAACTCTAGTGATTGCCTTCCAGATGGTCTTCATGCCAGCTACCTTAGTGGCTATAATTTGTCTCATAGAAGGTGTATCTAAATATTCATGCTTCTTGCCTATTCCATTTGTATTTCCTCATAAAGTTTAAATATGGAGGCAAAATCCAGTGGGATTATTTTACATTGTGTTATAGATTTGTATCTGAAATATTAATGCTGGTTCCATTGAAGCTTCCCTCAGCTTTTCCAATAAAGTTTGATTCTGACTATCTGCTTACAAGAAAAATAAATCTATGGGCATAGTAACTCAGGGAACTTACTGTGGTATATGCTGATATCCTGCAATGGAAAAAAAAAAACCTCTTCATAAATCAAAGGAATTATGTCAAGATTGTTGTGGGGTTAATTGTGCCCTCCAAAGAGATATGTTAACATTCTAACAACTTTGTGCCTGGGAATGTAACCGTATTTGGAAATAGGATATATACTTTTATATATAAAAAAGTATATATATATATATATATATATTTTTTTTTTTTTTTTTTTTTGAGTTGGAGTCTCACTCTGTCGCCCAGACTGGAGTGCAGTGGCCGCTCCCGGCCACCGCAGCCTCGACCTACTGGGCTCAGGCGATCCTCCTTTCTCAGCCTTCCAAGTAACTGGAACTATAGGCCTGTGTCACCACACCTGGCTAATTTTTTAATTTATTGTGGAGATGAGGTCTTGCCGAGCTGCACAGGTTGGTCTCGCTCCCCTGAACTTATGCAATAATTTTACCTCTGCCTCCTGAAATGCTGGGATTACAGGCATGAGCCACTGCACCTGACTGGGACTGGAGTTTTCTGCAGCAAGCCAGGAAACACCTGAAACAATCAGAACTTCAGGAAACAACAAAAGAAATGTGCCAAAATTTATGAGATTTTGGTCTTATTACAACAATAGCTACTTGTGTTGGTAGTGATATTTTGTTATTGACTTAAATAAAGCAGGCACATGTTTTTCATTGGCTATGACAGTGTTGGTTATCCCAGCCAGCTCCCCACTTCTAACAAAATTCTGTTAAAAATAATAAATCTCAGCTGAGCTCGGTGGCTCAGCCTGTAATCCTGCGCCTTTGGGAGGCTGAGGTGAGTGGATTGCCTGAGCCCGTGGGTTCGAGACCCGCCTGGGCAACTTGGCGAAATCTCATCTCTACAATAAATAAAAAATCAGCCAGGCGTGGTAGCACGTGCCTGTAGTTCCAGCTACTCGGAAGGCTGAGGCGGAAGAATCGCCGGAGCCCAGGAGGTGGAGGTTGCGGTGGCCGGGGGCGGCCACTGCACTCCAGTCTGGGCGACAGAGTGAGACTCTAACTAAAAAAAAAAAAAAATTAATCTCATATTAGGTTTACTAGTCTTTCTCCAGATGGCATAATTCTCAGAAAAATGAGACAGTATTATTGTGGCCAAGTCAGTTGTTTCCATTGTCCTTGCATAGAGGAAGTATCTCAGAAATCATTAGTAGTTTTTGCCAACCTGGAAACAGAACCCTAGTTTCCCTTAAGCAGGAGATTTTAGAAACATCAGTAGTTTTTTCATGTGATAAGGTCTCTGGCAAGGGGAAAGTACTTTGAGTGACAAACTGCCATGGGGTACATGCCATCTAGCTCTAGAGGGTATCTGACATCACCAAATAAACACCAACTATATCTCACATATTTATATTTAAGCATATTAAATTCTCAATATTTCCAGTTTAAAAACCTTAATATATAACTGTTTTTTGAGTCGGAGTCTCACTCTGCTGCCCAGGCTGGAGTGCAGTGGCACACTCATGGCCACTGCAGCCTCTACCTGCTGAGCTCAGGTGATTCTTCAGCCTCAGCCTTCCAAGTAGCTGGAACTACAGGCGCACGCCAGCATGTCTGGCTAATTTTTTTGATTTATTGTAGAGATGAGATCTCGCCAAGTTGCCCAGACTGGTCTTAAACCCGTGGGCTCAGGCAGTCCTCTCACCTCGGCTTCCGAAAGTGCTGGGCTTATAGGCGTGAGTCACCATGCCTGGCCAATATATATCTTATATTTAAAAAGACAAAAAGAAATCTCTTTTGGTCTTTTCTGCCATTATCATAAACAATAAGCATTCATTGCTACTATTTATATGTAGGTGCTGAAGACCAGCAATATGTTTTTCCTCTCACTAGCAGGGCATACAACTTAATTGAGATTATGTAATTACTTTTCCATGCAGTTAAAATAGACATATTTTCCCGTTCCCTAATATAGCACTATACAGGGTTTAGGGCATCTTTCCTAGAGATCAGTCTCTTTTCTTTTTTCCTGATGGGTAATGGTCTTAAAAATTCCAATAGTAAACATAAACATGCAGTTAAATTGCAAGGTTTTAAGAAAACGTATAGTTTTTTTTTTTTTTTTTTGAGTCGGAGTCTCACTCTGTCACCCAGACTGGAGTGCAGTGGCCGCTCCCGGCCACCGCAGCCTCGACCTGCTGGGCTCCGGCGATCCTTCCACCTCAGCCTTCCGAGTAGCCGGAATTACAGGCGCGCGCTACCACACCCGGCTAATTTTTGATTTATTGTAGAGATGAGATCTCGCTGCCCAGGCGGGTCTCGAATCCGCGGGCTCAGGCAATCCACTCACCTCAGCCTCCCAAAGGAGCGGGATTACAGGCTGAGCCTGTAAAGTTTTTTTTAATCCATTTTGATCAATATGTACAAACATGGACTGGATATATCCTCCCTTTAGAGATAATTAAAATAAAAAAGCTAAAATGGACAAATATATGAACCAATGGGTTTCAAGAAGTTGGGTATCAGGCAACAAAAGGCAATGATACCAAGGGATCAGAATCCAAAGAGGTAAGCCCTAGGATTGCCTCAGCCTTATTGCCTTGAGAGTGTTTTCAGGGTATGGCCCAGGTAGGGAGAACCCAGGTGAAGCCTGGCAGGTTCACGGAGTTGAGGAGAGGAAACTAATAGTTCAGAGAGACCAAAGTGGCTAGAGTTTGCAGGAGAGAACTCTGACGAGATTACAGCCACAGAGAGCAAGTCTGGGTGACAGAGTGAGACTCCAACTCAAAAAAAAAAGAAGGAAAATGAAAAAAAGAGTCACTCTGTCGCCCAGACTGGAGTGCGGTGGTCGTTCCCGGCCACCGCGGCCTCGACCTGCTAGGCTTTGGCAATCCTTCCGCCTCAGTCTTCCAAGTAGCTGGAACTACAGGCGCGCGCTACCATGCCCAGCTAATTTTTATGAGACTTTTCTTATTCGATAATTGAGTAGACAAAAAAATAATAATGTAGTGTGGGGGTTATACATACCTGAGGGAGGACCCTGGATTACCTTTTGGATGATGGGCCCATTGTAGTATAGTCTTCTCCCCCTAGATAAGTGTTCTAGGAACCCATCGGCATCAGCTAGTGTTGTTGTAAGAGGCTACTTCAGTTCGGTCAATTTTTTTGTTTTTGGAGATCCTTTCAATGTGTTTTCCTATTTCATGATGGGCCATTTAGGAGAGCACTTGCCCACATCACACTGAGTGTTCAGCAGTTTTTGATAAAAAATGGCATGACCCTATGCCCTAACTTCCCTATTCGCTCAACCTTGCCCAAGCAAACTTTTTTTGTTTCCCCAAATAAAAATATCTTCAAAGGGAATGCTTTGCTGATGTGGAAGAGGTGAAACAAAAAATGGCAGAAGCACTAAAAGGCATCCAAATGGATGAGTTCAAAAACTGTTTTGGGCCTGGATAAAGCATCTCCATAGCGGTATTGCATCAAATGGAGAATACTTTTAAGGTGACTAAAGTTTAAGCATGTAAGAATAAATACACACTTTTAAATAGATACAGTCTTGTTTTTTGGGGTCCCCTCTCATACAGAACTAAACTGTATGCTAACAATAGCACAAGGTTGAAAGGGGGAGAAATGGCAGTATACTACTGTAGGGTTCTGATATTGTATGTGAAGTGGCATAACATGGCTTGCAGGTAGAAAGTGATCAGGTAAACAATAATACTCTAAGCCCTTATGCCACTACCAAAGCAACAAGACAAAGATGTATAGCTAATAAGCTCACAAAAGAGAAAAGATAGAATCATAGAAAATAAATATCCAAAAGAAGTCAGAGAAAAAGAAGCAAGAACAGTGTTTACCTGAGGCTAGGTACAATGGAAACAAAAATCAAGTTGGTAGATTGAAACCTAACCTTACCAGTAATCACATTAAATATAAATGGCCCAAGGCGATAAAAGGGCATTCTAGAGGTGCACATATTTGTTACTGATATCTTTTCTCCCTTTTTTAAAAAATAGAACTCCTATGTCTCACCTGTGTACATGATTGCCAAATAGAGACTGCATTTCACAGCCACCATTGTATCTAAGAATAGCCATGTGACTAGGTCATGACCAAAGATCCAGGAGTGCTGTGCACCACTTCTTGGATGTGCCCTTAAAAGGAACAGTCTTGTGTATTCTTTGCTTTTTCCCCTTTACCACAGGCTAGGAAATGGTGAGAGGTAGAGCAACCAACTTGGACCATCCTGCAATGGGATAAAGAAGCCACATGTCGGAGATAACAGAGCCACCATATCATCCTTTGGCTATATACCTCTGAACTGTTTTAAGAAAGAGTGATAAACTTCTATCGCATTTTAACTTCCTTTTCCCTTTTTTTTTGATTTGGGGTTTCACTCTCTCACCCAGGCTGGAGTGCAGTGGCATGATCAAGGTTCACCTCAGCCTTGACTTTCTGTGCTTGGGCCATCCTTCTACCTCAGTTTCCCAACTACCTGAGATGACAGGTGTGTGTCACCATGCCTAGCTAATTTATTTGATTTTTTTGTAGAGACGAGGTCTTGTTGCGTTGCTCAGGCTTGTTCTCGAACTCCTGGGCTCAAGCATCCTCTCACCTTGGCTTCCCAAAATGCTGGGATTACACGCATGAACCACAAACCCTAAGCTTTTTTTTTTTTGTTACTTTGGGTTACCCCCAAAGCATAATTTGAGGCAAGGACTTGGATGCAGTTAATGTTTTGAGGAAGTCATCCTAAGAGGCAGAAGCAAGTGAGATAAGGCAATAAAGGATGCAACAATGTGTGGATAATGCTGTGGTCACATCCCATTGAAGATTCTCCAAACAGCTCACCTTAAAATCACCTATCAGTAGGCAGAGATGCTGAGACATTTATTAATTGACTCCCTTACCCATCGGGTGAGGGCGTCTCTTCCCCAGGGTATTTACTCCTGTGTTGTCAGCATTCTAGAAGCTATCGTCGTGTGCCGCTGCAGGTGAAGTAGTCAGTAATATGGGGTAAAGTGTCTGAGTAATATGGTATTATTCTGGGAAGTATATTTTCTCAAGAGAAACTAGCACAGCCAGGCCTGGTGCAGTGGCTCAAGCCTGTAATCCCAGTACTTTGGGAGGCCGAGGTGAGAGGATTACCTGAGCCCACGGGTTCGAGAGCAGCCTGGGCAACCTGGCGAGATCTCATCTCTACAATAAATAAAAAAAAAAAAATTAGCTGGGCATGGTGCCATCTGCCTGTAGTTCCAGTTACTTGGAAGGCTGAAGCGAAAGGGTTGCCTGAGCCCAGCAGTTCAAGGCTGTGGTGGCTGGGAGTGTGCTTTTGCCCTCCAGCCTGGGCGACAGAGTGAGACTCCTACTCAAAAAAAAAAAAAGAAAAGAAACTAACACAGCCATCATAATTAAAATGCAATATTTCTACTAAAAAGTTGTAATGATTATTGTTTTACTCCTGAGATATGGGACTTAACCTTTTCAAAAGGTATGTACAGAATTATGACTACTACTGTATGGAATAAAAAATGCTCCACCTTACTAATCACCGAAGAAGTGCAAATTAAAACTACATTAAGATACCACCTAGCTGCATCATCAATCACTCAAAAAATAACAGATGCTGAATAGGATGTGGAGAAAAGGGAATGTTTCTACACTGTTGGTGGTACAGCCTCTGTGGAAAACAGTGCAGTAATTTCTAAAAGATTTAAAAATTGGTCTTCCATATGATTCAGCAATCCTCCTTCTGGGAATATACCCAGAGGAGTTCAAATTATTCTATAAAAAAATACCTTAGCATTATTCACAATAGCAAAAACATGGAATCAACCATCCTTCCTATTGAAAGTAGACTAGGTAAAATAATGTGGTACATATACATGATGGAATACTATGCAGCCATAAAGAAGGACAAAATTATGGACTTTGCAGCAACTTGGATGGATTTAGAGTCTATCATACGCAGTGATGTATCACAGAAACAAAAAGTTGAGAACCACATATTCTCACTCATAAGTGGACCCTGAGCATTTATCATAATACTATAAGAAAGGGATTGGCAATAATGGAATGCTCCCAGGGGAGGGAAGAGGGAAGGGGGGCACATAACATCAATAAGGGTACCAGATCTCAAACCAGGTGAAGTGGGAACCAAAGGGAGGTCCAAACTTTACCTGTATGATTATTACTTATCTACCTAACCCTGAATTGTACCCTCATTTTAAAAATAAATAAAAATAAAAAGAATAAGCATTATGTAGCAATTTTTTAGCCATAAAACCTGTATTATTTATTTTAACAACACTTAAAAAATCTGGTGTAAAAACATTGACTTGTGATCATAATTTAAGTAATTAAAAACTGTTTCTAACACTCAGTGATTATCACAGAAGCAAAGAACAGAGTACCCTATGTTCTCACTCATAGGTGGACCCTGGACATTTACCATAATGCTATAAGAAAGGGATTGGCAGTAGTAGGATATTGCCAGGGTGGGGAGTGGGGAGTGGGGGAGACACTTCAGTAAGGGTACCCGATTTCAAACCAGGCCAAGTGAGGACCACAGGGAGGCCCAAACTTTACTGTACATTGTCTACTTGTATACCTAATCCTGAACTGTATCCTGCATTGTTAAAATTAAAAAAAAAACTGTTTTGTTATTATTTGGTTACAATTTTCAAGATCTAGTTGATCATTTCTTTCACCATTTATTATGGAGATTCTGGCAAGAGGGGCTAGCTAATTGTACTTATAAATTCACTGGTTCTTTTTATAACACTACAAATTCCTAGGCATCATACCTTACATATTTTTTTGCTAGTAAATATAAAATGTTTCATGTTGGAGTACAAGTTATGTGCCTAGTACGTGGCCTTTGACTTCTCATTTAGTGGCACAGTAGGTGTAAATTAATATATCACAGCACAGCTTTTCTGAGGCTATAACTAGACTGTGTCTACAGCTGGTTTGCTGTGGAGAAAATTCTCTAAAAGAGCCACTGCTTTGAGCTTGTGTACAACATTTAAAGATTTCTTCCCTGGATATAGCATATGGTTCACAGCATCTACTTTATAGAGTTTTTAAGAGAAGTATTGGAGAAGTTTAAGAATTTCAGGTAAGAAATTATTTTTTCTTACAATGAGAACCGTTAGCGTGCTAATTTTTCCTTACTAAGGTTTGAAAAATGTGTGTTTTGGGAGATATGTTGTAGTAAAAGATCTGATAAACATCTCAAGGTTAGTTTGGAGGTGGCATGAGAAAATGTTAAAAATACTCTAAAGTTATATTTAGAAAAAAATAATATAAATGGAAATCAAAGAGTACCATTAAAAATGAATAACCACTCTCTTAGTTTTGAAAAAATTTCTTTAATCACTACATTTGGATGTACCATCCAAAATAGTTTTAACATGCCACCGAAATGGAAATTAGATTGTATACTTATTCTCTCCATTACAACGGGAGTGACAAAATCCAGATTAGATATATCATAGCTAATGTCCAAGCCATACCTTAATGCCCGGGTATTACCTTGAATATTTAATATTTAAATATCATCTATACATCTGACATAAGCACTTCCAATGACAGGAATAACATGGAAAAATACATGATCAAAGTGTGATACATAACAGGGAAACTGGTGCTCACTTTCAGGGTATATACTTTCTAACCATAGAATATTCTGCAAGATCAGGTGTGGGAAAATAATTATTTCTATAAACTGTTCATGGGAGTTTCAGTTGGTGTAAACTTACACAGAGTCATTTGGTAATCTCTTAAAAATTCAAATACATATGCCCTTGGCCCAGCAAGTTCATTGCGGTGACTTTATCTTACTTGAATTCATATACACAATATTACAAAATGTTGTATTATAAAAATACAAAATAATGCAAAAATATAGTACATGGATGCTTATTTCAGCAGATTATAGTGGAAAAACTTGAAGCAATAGAAATACACATCAATAGGGGAATTGTGAAGTGAATTATGGCACAATAATGTATGCGATAACATTTTACTATGATAAAGAATGAAGTTTAGTTTTATGTGTCAGCCTGAAATGTTTTCCGCTGTATACTTTTCAGACAGAAAAGATAATACAGAATAATAAGCACATCATATTTCCACATGTATAAAATACACATTTATATGTGTGTTTGTGTGTCTGTGTGTTTGTATTTTATCTCCCCAGAATTTCTGTAATGAGACCCAGGAAACTGTTACTTTACTTTCCCAGAGAGTGAGACTGGAGGTTGGAAGTGAAGGAGATATTTGTTTTTATTTTGCTGCCTTCAGTCCAGTTGAATGTATTTAACAAATCACATGCATTTTAATAATAAACAGTTATATTTAAAAATAAAGCAACTGTTTTTATAGACTACCAACTTTTGATAAAGGAAATATGGAGAAAGGCATAGATTTGTTGATATACTAATATTATTCCAGTATACCACCACCAAGGAATGACTTAGGTAAACCAATGCTTGATAACGTTCTGTTCTTTCTGATTTTATTTCTTTTTCTTTGATTTGGTTTGGTTATTTATTTAGTTCTGTTTTTATAGCTAGCAATCATTTGCCCTAATCCTTTCCTTGCAAAAATGTATTACTTTACTACAAATGTCTTATATAAGACGCAGTCATATTTAGCAAGAACGAGTTAGTATTTTTTCCATTATGTTAAGTAGTTACAAAATGGTAAATAATAATTTTTAAAAAGTCACAAGAAAATTTCATTGTGGCAAATTCTCCATTAAGGGTACAAGGAGATAGAATGTGTGCTGGAGGTACACTGGGATTTACTGGCAGTGGCCCCAGTGGAGATGACGGGCTTCTGTCTTTCCTTGTTGAACTTAGTCTCTGAGGATGGAGTCTATGCATGATATAGATAAGCTTTCTCAGAAAGATCCTTACCAAGAAGGGCCCTGCTTTGTCGTCCAAACTGTATGTCTCTTTTGAGAATCACTTCTAGTTTAGAAGAGGGTTATTTGTTTTATGACTTTTTTTTTTTGCGTTGGGGTCTTACTTTGTTGCTGGGGCTGGAGTGCAGTGGCACGATCATAGCTCACTGTGGCCTTGTTCTCCTGGGCGCAGGCTATTCTTTCACCTCAGCCTCCAGAGTAGCTGGGATTACAGGCATGCACCACCATGCTCAGCTAATTTTTGCACCTTTTTGTTCTTTTTTTTTTTAAATGAAGCCTTGCTATGATGCCCAGGCTGGTCTTGAACTCCTTGACCTTCCAAAGTGCTTGGTATTATAGGCATGAGCCTCTGCACCTGTTATCTCTTATTGTTAAAAACTTTCCTAACACATTATTTTTCATGGATGCTTAATATTCTACTCTAAATTTGCCTTAATTTGCACAACCATTCATATAAATTTGGATATTTAAGCCAATTTCATTTAGAACAATTTAGCCAGCTGGGTGTGGTGACTCATGCCTCTAATCCCAGCACTTTAGGAGGCCAAGGCAGGAAGACTGCTTGAGGTCAGGAGTTAGAGACCAAGGCAACATAAAAAATAAATAAAACAAGTTAGCCATTATAGAGAATGCTACCACAATTCTTTTCATTAATAATTCTTGTTTATAGTTCTGATTGTCATTTTATTTAGTTCCTATACTTTTTTTAATTTTGGAAAAAGGTTTATTAATTTTAGAGTAAGTAGGGTCAAACTGCATGGTCATTTGAAATGAGCTGTAGAATATATATATATGGTTTATATATGTATATATTTATAAGTGAGATCTCCATGTCAGTGGTTCTCAGTCAAGGGCAGTTTGCTCCCCTGTCCTTCTCTCTTGTGAAGAGACATATGGCATTATCTGGAGATGTTTCTGATTGCCACTACTGTAGGATGTTGGGTGGGGTACAGGAGGATGCTGCTGGGACTCTCACCCAAACATCCCGCAAGACAGCTTCTTACTGCACAAGGTTATCCAAAACCAGCTAAAATGCTGGGGGTGAGAAATGTTCTCTCTCTCCCTCTCTCTCTAAATATCAGAATGTATATATCAAATATATGTGATTTTTTTTCTTTTTTCTTTCTTTTTTTTTTTTTTTTTTGAGTTGGAGTCTCACTCGGTCGCCCAGACTGGAGTGCAGTGGCCGCTCCCGGCCACTGCAGCCTAGACCTGCTGGGCTCCCGTGATCCTTCCGCCTCAGCCTTCCGAGTAGCCGGAATTACAGGCATGCGCTACCACGCCCGGCTGATTTTTTGATTTATTGTAGAGATGAGGTCTCGCTGCCCAGGCGGGTCTCGGACCCGCGGGCTCAGGCAATCCACTCACCTCAGCCTCCCAAAGGCGCGGGATTACAGGCTGAGCCACCGAGCCCGGCTTCTTTTTTCTTTTGAGTCAGAGTCTCTGGTACTCAGGCTGGAGTACAGTGGCACACTCATGGCCACTATAGCCTCGATCTGCTGGGCTCAGGTGATCCTTCTGCTTCAGCCTCCCAAGTAGCTGAAACTATAAGCATATGCCACCACACCTGGCTAATTTTTAAAAAATTTTGATTTATTGTAGAGATGAGGTCTCATCATGTTGCTCAGGCTGGTCTCGCACCCGTGGGCTCAGGCAATCCTCTCACCTTGGCCTCCCAAAGTACTGGGATTACAGGTGTGAGCCACCGTGCCCAGCCATTTCTTACTTACTTGAAACACAATTTAAAAATGTTCTAGTTTTGTACAGAAAAATATAGCTTGGCAAAAAGAAAAATCATTATTGCATCATCTGAAGGTAAACACTATTAAGATTTAAAATATCTATCAATTTATCTATCATTCTGTTTTTACACAAAACCATATATACTTTTTGTGAACATCTGTTCTTGTCAATATACTATTCCATTATACATATGTGTCATGGCTTAATTGACCAGTTCCCTAATATTAGGTAACTTAGTAGTTACTAATTTTTATAAATCATGCTACAAAATCGATTCTTTTATGTTCATGTCTTCACATATATCAGATTATTTCTTCAGGATAAATGCCTCAAAGTAAAATTGACTGGTCATTGAACTAAAGATTTTAAAGAACTTTGATTCATGCTGTCAAACTGTTTCTGGAAGGCTTATACAAATACTT
Organism: Cephalopachus bancanus; assembly: GCA_027257055.1. Lineage (NCBI taxonomy): Eukaryota > Metazoa > Chordata > Mammalia > Primates > Tarsiidae > Cephalopachus > Cephalopachus bancanus. The sequence continues at coordinate 6,099,778 of JAPVLO010000205.1, read as the reverse complement.
TTCTTATAACATAGCTTCTTTATAATATATTCTTTAATTTTTTTTTTTGATTTGGGGTCTTACTCTGTTGCCCAGAATGCAGTGCAGTGGCACCATCACAGCTCATTGAGGCCTGGAACTCCCTGTATGGAGAAATACGCCCTTCTCATCATCCCGAGTATCTGGGCCTACAGGCATGTGGCATCACATCTGGCTATTTTATTTTTTGTCGAGACAGAGTCTCCTTAAATTGCTCAAGCTGGTCTTGAACTTCTGGGCTCAAGGGATCCTCCCGCTTTGATCTCCCAAAATGTTGGGATTATGGGCATGAGCCATCGTGTCTGGCCATTTTCTTCCATTTAAATAATTGAATCCTAAATTCTATACTTAATAATTTAATGGGCCAGGCACAGGGGCTCACTCCTATAATCCCAGCACTGTGGGAGGCTGAGGTGAGAGGACGCTTGAGCCCATGGGTTTGAGACCAGCTTGGGCAACATGGCGAGACCTCATCTCTACAATAAATCAAAAAATTAGCCGAGCGTGGTGGCATATACCTGTAGTAGTTCCAGTTACTTGGACGGCAGAGGTGGAAGGATCACCGGAGCCCAGCAGGTTGAGGCTGCCATGGCTGGGAAGGGCCACTGCCCTCCAGTCTGGGCGACAGAGTGAAACTCCAACTCAAAAAAAAAAAAAAAAAGAAAAGAAAAAGAACAAAGAAAATAATTTAATAAAGAATTTTATGGGGATCCTGTATATAAAAATAAACAATGAATGATTTCTCTAACAACAAGGTGAAACCCAGTTTTCCTTGATGGCTGGATATTTGTTTGTGAAAGAATGATCAAGTGAAATAAAATTAAGAATTTTTCTTGATTATGATGTAAAAATTTACTTTTGTAATCTACCAGGTACATTTACCAGAGATATATATGATGAAAAATAGTGATTTCTGAATTTTGTTTCATAATGTTCCTCAAATGCTTCATCAGTTTTTAGAATTTTTTTTTTGAGTTGGAGTCTCACTCTGTCACCCAGACTGGAGTGCAGTGGCCGGGAGCGACCTGCTGGGCTCCAGCGATCCTTCTGCCTCAGCCTTCCAAGCAGCTGGAACTGCAGGCGCGCACTACCACGCCTGGCTAATTTTTGGTTTATTGTAGAGATGAGTTCTTGCCAAGTTGCCCAGGCGGGTCGCGAACCCACAGACTCAGGCAATCCACTTGCATCAGCCTCCCAAAGCGCGGGATTACAGGCTGAGCCACCGAGACTGGCCTAGAATTTTTAAAATTTAATAAAATGTTTTTAGATTATTTGAGCACTACAAGGAATAACACAAATTAATATATGCTATCATTTTTTTTTTGAGAAGAGATCTCACTCTGTCATCTAGGCTGGAGTACAGTGGCACAATCATGGCTTACTGTAGCCTTTGTAACATCCTGGGCTCAGGCAGTCCTCCCACTTCAGCCTCCCGAGTAGCTGGGACTACAGGTATGCGCCATCACATCTGTCTAATTTTTAAATTTTTTGGATATGAGGTCTTGCTATGTTGCCACGGCTGGCCTTGAACTCCTGGGCTCACGTGATACTCTTGTTTCTGGCTCCCAAAGTACTGACATTACAGACATGAACCACTTTAAAACACTAGTAGCTATAATGTGCGAAAATGTGCTGATTAGGTTAACTTTTAGTGCATATTATGGAATAAAGCTGCCAGGCAAAATTAAAAAAATATATTATTACAAAAACTTTCACACATATGCTCAGACAGGCAGAGTAGCACCTCAGTTTAACTGAAGAGTATTCAGAGACTTCAAGGTCACTTGAGCTGGGAACATTTGCAACTATTTGTCTGTAAATATCTCTAAATAATGAACACACAATTGAGGAATAAAACTGGATAATGAGACTAAAATGACTACAGTTCTCATGTGTAACCAAAATTCTCATCAATTGACTTGATAAAATAAATTTAAGGATGATCCTTATTTGATATGTTATAAATTGCTCCACTTCAGGTTTCATTTAATATGTAAGGACTCTATTGCTTTAAAATACAGTAAGTCCCCTATATACTGAATAATGAGTTCTGTTCTGAGAGCACTTTCATAAGTCCAATTTGTTCATAAATCCAACAAAGTTAGCTCAGGTAACAACTAACATAGTTGCCTATATAGTACCAACTACATCACCACTGCTTTTATGCTTGCTTCTGGACACCCTGGGCTTGAAATAAAGTACTACTGTTCTACATAGTACTGTACAGTAAAGTACACAAAAGCACAACCACTTGCAGAAGATACACACACATGACAATGTACTCTAGACAAATGAACCAGCTTATGTAATTGGACATGTGAACACATGTTCACATCTTTGAAGGTTTGCAACTTGAAGGTTCATATGTAGGGGACTTACTGTATATGAAGGACCATAACAAAGAGGATATGACTATCAAATGACAGCCCCAAGTGTTGGTAGAGAAGCATGGGTAAGTTCTATTTGTGTTATTTCTCTCTCAAGTCAGAAATAAAAAATCTTATTAAAGGGGAATGGAGTCCTTACTCAATTTTTGCACAAGTAGATTATCTCCTTTGTATACATGCAGTCCTTTCTTTGCATAATAGTGTGGAAAATGATCTGTGCAAAATATGCACATGTACAAAATAATCTTAATAATCAATGGGAAGCATGGAGGTTGTTTTGTCACCTAAACGTTTTCATCAAAATATTAAAACTGTCTTAGCATTGGTTATACATGTATATATAAGCTTCTGATGTATAAGGTTATACATGGCTATAAATGTATAGGTAAATGCAAATAAATAAAACTAATATTTAGTACACTGTCACTTAAAACTTTAAAAATATTGAGAATTAATTTTTAAAATAAAAACTTACATGTAGTTTGAATAGTGCTTGCCTTCTTGTAAAATTTATAAGAAGAAGTAAACAAACCTTCTATGCCTTGGCAAATTTTCATACTCCTTTTAGAGTTTGGGTCAGTTTCCAATGTTTTATTCTACTCACTTTCAATATTGTAAAATATCTCTGAGAATTCTTTTTACATGAAGCTTTTTTCCTGGAGTTACTTCCTGTGGGACATGGCCATCATCTTTTTCAGTGCAACCATTTTTCCAGTTTATATTTGTTTTTACTAAGATCCTCTTAATAAAGCCTCTCTAATGGTGACTGTCTATACATGATTGAATATTTCTTCTATAACTTCATTTATACTTGATTCTAATTTAACTTATAGCATTATCATTTTCATCTTCTCTGTGGCACTTTCATCTTTATTGGCTAATTCCCTCTTTTGACTATCCATTTTTGTAAAATGTCACCTGAATTTGTCACTGGGAGACAAGGACATGACACTGATTACACATTTTACTGTCCGTGTGTGAACCGAAAAACAAACGCCTAGTGATCGATCACCAACAGACTTTGAAAAGAAGTGACGTGATTGTTCACTGATCATGGTACACATCTGTTATTTATGTAGTGATTTGTGGACTGAAGAGCTGGCAGTGAAGTTTATACTTTAGGCAGTTACTCACATTTAATATACTGTGGTCACTGAAATTTGAATCATGTTGTTGGGGGCAGCTGTTATTTAATCAATCCATGGTAACTGAAATTCATGTATATGGGAACCATGCTGAGTCAGGAATGCCTGTATTCTCTGCTTTAACTGGAATGTCATAATTCCCTCTGAGTTTCTGAGATTGAAGTGAAATAAATTAAGATGAATCACAAAACAAAGAGAATGTATAAATATCTTGCTTAGCTTGTATGGGCATGTATTTTTTTTAATACAATATCAGGTCCAAACATTTTTATTTGTTTGTAGGCTATTTGCAATTCTTGTCATCTGCATCACTGCTATTATTATTTTGTAAATATTAAGTATCAGGCACATAGCACTTAGAAAGACTTGAACAATGCTAAGGTATATCTTATACTTTTGCTACATGTATGTTTAGTTAAAGCAAGAAATTGTACTTTAAAAAACTTTTGTTCTGAAGTAATTATAGATTCATAATCTATAGGAAGCTGCAGAGGATAGGACAGAGGGGTTTCTGTTTTTTTTCTAATGGCTGCTTCTGTTGTAACTGTAGTGCAATATCAAAACCAGGACAATGGCATCAGTACTATGCATGTGTATAGTTCTGCGATTTTAATCACTTGCATAGACTTATTCCATCATCATAAAGGTCTCTTTCATGCTACTACTTTAAAACTTCATCCCACTCCTCCCATCCCTAATGACTGGCAACCAGTAATCTGAAATTTGTGTTTTCAGAATGATTAGAAGTTTGTTCCTTTTTATTGTTAAATAATTTTGGGGTTGGAGTTGTTTTTGTGTGTGTACTAAATGTTTGTATAAATTGTATTATGCTATTTTATACTTTCAGAACTGTTAAACTGAATATTAGGTTTTTGAAATTTGTCCATATTGATATTTGTCACCTATTCCATAGGTAGCATCTAAATACAGTTTTGATCATTCAATCTGAGAATCTTTTAACTAGTGATTTAAATATTTAAATCTATTTATTGTTATGACCATAACTGAAGTATTTTTATTTATACTATCTTACATTTGATTTTCCATTTTCTTTATTCTTACTTCTTGTTTCTGCTTTCCTGTTTTCTATTGAAGTGATTGAATTTTATTTTTTTTGAAGTTATACATTTTTTTCTTCTATTGAATACCTTAAAATTTTAATATGTACACTTGTTTTAAAAAGTCTTTTATAAGTATTACTGTATTTCTTTTTTTTTTTGAAAAGCTACAATTACTATATTTCTTGTAAGAAACTTTTAGAACTTTAGAATGCATTCTTTGCATCACTTCTCAAATTTTTCATGTAATATTTAATTTTCATCTTTGATTTTACCAGAAATAATGATTTCTAGTAGTCATTATTGTCATTGCTTATATTAATTTATGTTTACTAATTTATTTGTTTTCTGAGTTCTATTTCCTTCTTACCAAAGTTCATTTATTAATAAATCTCTTAAAAAATCTTAATTTAATTTCCTTTGAAAATTTTTTTATTTTTACTATATACTTGAGTTCTTAATTAATTAATTAATTAATTAATTAATTTTTGAGGTGGAGTCTCACTCTGTCGCCCAGACTGGAGTGCAGTGGCCGCTCCCGGCCACCGCAGCCTCGACCTGTTGGGCTCCGGCGATCCTTCTGCTTCAGCCTTCCGAGTAGCCGGAACTACAGGCGCGCGCTACCACGCCTGGCTAGTTTTTCTTTTTTTGATTTATCGTAGAGATGAGGTCTTGCCTGCCCAGATTATTAATACAATTTTGGTACAGTTTGTGAGTGGCAAAAATTATCTCAGTCTTTAAATGAGAATATACATATATATATTTTTTGAGTCAGGGTCTCACTCAGTCACCCAGGCTGAAGTGCAGTGGCATGATCATGGCTCACCACAGCCTCAGCCTCCTGAGCTCAGGCGATCCTTCCACCACAGCTTCCCAAGTAGCTGGGACTATAGGTGCACTCCACCAAAAATTAGCTTGGTTTATTTAAAAATTTTTTTTGTAGGCACAAGGTCTCGCTTTGTTGCCCAGGGTGGTCTTGGGCTCAAGCAATCCTCTTGCCTCAGCTTCGCAAAGTGCTGGGATTACAGACATGAGTCACTGCACCTGGCCTGAATGAGAGTATCTTTACTTTATCTTTTCTTCTAAGTATTTTTATTATGATGATTTTCAAGTATATAGAAGAGTAGAAAAATAGAGCCATTTATATGCATGTCATCTAGACTCAACAACTTGAGACTAGATAATAGACCCACACTGCTTGACGTTTTGTCACGTGTGTACTCTACTTACACACATCTTAGCTAAAATACTTAAAACTAAATTTATAGACTTCCCACTACTTCACTCCTAAATGAAAATAATTCAACATGCCTTTCTAAACTAAGGATAACGACTATATATGTATATATTTGCTACTATATACATATATTTCCATTATAAAGTATAACATTCTTTATGTAAAATATAAAGCAACAATTCTCTAGTATAAAATAATGTTCACTATATATTCATATTTTTTCAATTGCTCCAAAATATTTTTTTAACCTTTTTTTTCAAACCAGATCCAACCAAAAACTACACACTGCATTTATTTGTTATAGGGCTTAAATGTTAACAATCTAGCAAAGAGCCTATCTCTCCCTTACTTTCATGACATCAATTTTTCTGAAGGTACAAGACCAATTATTTTGAAAAAGATACACTTATTGGATTTGCTTAATTACATCCTCATGGTGTCATTAAATATATCCTTCGTATTTCCTATAACTTGTTCATCTTACTTGTGAATGATATTTGAACTGTTTATAGAATTTCAGGTTGATGGTTATTTTTACTGAGCATTATTCTCTGACCTCTATTTTTGACTGATTATACATCTTTCGACAATCTAATTGTTGTTCTTTTGAGGATAGTCATCTTTTTTTTTTTTACTCTGGTTGCTTTTAATATTTTCTTTCTGTTTTTGGTGTTTTACAGTTTCAACAAGAGGTGTTTTGAAGAAGATTTATGTTTATTATTGTGCTTTGGGCTAGTTGTAATTTTAAAATCAGGGGTTCTTATCACTCATTAATTATAGAAAATTATCAAATGTGGTCCCATTGAATATGCATCTACTCTCTTCTTTCTATTATCTCCTTCTGGAACTTCTATATTTTATATGTTGGACATTCTCTTTTTATTTTCTGTGATTCTACTCTTCTTTTTCCTATTTCCTATCCCTTCACCTCTCTTAGTACATTACCCTAGATAATATCCTTAGAACTGTCTTTCAGTTCTCTAATCTATACTACAGCTCCATTCACTCTGCTATTTAATTCATCCTTTATGTTTTTAATTCCAATGTTTGACTCCAAAATTTTCTTTTTTCTGAAATTCTACTTATTTTTATATATCTTATTTTTTCCTAATATCTGTTCTTCCTATAGTTTTTGTTTGTTATCTTCTTAATAATTTATTTTGTACTTATTTAAGTTTCTATTATATTGTCTTATCTGAAATTCTTGGCTTCTAATTCCGCTGTTTGTCATGTTGCTTATTGCTATTCATACTGGAGTATTTCCTCTTATGATTTGTATTTTTTGATGATCAGATCAATTTTATTGATGTCTTTGTATGTGTGTGTTTGTCTAGATCCAGATAAAAAGGCTAAAAGAAAATAACTGTTGATCTAAAATTCTTTAATACTAATGCAGAGTAGTTTTGAATGTTCCTCTACCAGATGTTTCAAAAATTTGATAGCTGGGGGTTGATTTTTATGCTAATTTTTGACTTAAGTATTATTATGTCACAAAATAGCAGGATGAATCTTATTTTCTAAAATAAATTTCTATTTTTCAAAACCTTGCAGAGCTCTTGGAAAGACTATTTTCTTTTTTGTCTCTGAAACTTTTGTATGGAGTCCTTATCTTTCACTAAGGAGGCAGCCTGTTTGGGGTCCTAACTTCACAAAAGAGTCTCATCTCTACTTCTTTGCAGTGCGTGAGTTCAAGACTGCATCTATAGTCCCTATATGAAAATGAAAACTTTAAGCTCTGGCATCCAGTCATATAACTTGCCCACATCTCACCGACTGATTCAGTTTGTCTTTTAAGTTGCTGCTGTGGCTGCTCTTTGGCATCTGAATGTTTTCCTTTGTTTCATTCGACGTTAGCTATATGTTTGTCTTTCTGTTATATTTGTACTTAGCACTTTAATCTGTTTTTCAATGCTTTTAAATTATATTTTATTTAAGAAGGGTTTTGTATAGACCACCATGTTGCAGAATCAGTCAAATATTGGTTCTAAATATATGGAGACACTGAGATTGTCAACATTTTTATTTTTCATTAATATGCTGGGCATTTCAGAATAAAAAACTTAAGAGGTGCCTGCTGTGGTGGCTCACGCCTATAATCCCAGCATTTTGGGAGGCTAAGGTGAGAGGATTGCCTGAGTCCACGGGTTCAAGGTCAGCCTGGGCAACTTGTCAAGACCTCATCTCTACAATAAATAAAAAAATTAAGCCAGGCTCGGTGGCTCAGCCTGTAATCCCGCGCCTTTGGGAGGCTGAGGTGAGTGGATTGCCTGAGCCCGCGGGTTCGAGACCCGCCTGGGCAGCGAGACCTCATCTCTACAATAAATCAAAAAATCAGCTGGGCGTGGTAGCGCATGCCTGTAATTCCGGCTACTTGGAAGGCTGAGGCAGAAGGATCGCCGGAGCCCAGCAGATCGAGGGTGCGGTGGCCGGGAGCCGCCACTGCACTCCAGTCTGGGCAACAGAGTGAGACTCCAACTCAAAAAAAAAAAAAAATAAGCGGTGATACAAAACATTGTTTCATTAATACTGCATAGTACACAAAAGAGGGAATATAAAATAAATCGGGAAAACAAGGACCATAGATGTTAAAACTGAGATGCTTAAAAAAACCTGAGATACAGAGTTTGCCTGAAATACAGTTCTTGACATTTTAATTCCAATAAAGTAAAAAGTAATTAAGTTATATAGTCTCACTGTAAGTTGATCCCAATTTTTCTAATGAAGTGTGGTTCTGAGAAGTGAGAGGTAGGGAAGGAAGGAAGATACTTATAGGTAGCTGGTCATAACTTTGAATTTCAGTACATTTCTTCTTTTGGCAATGAAGGCAATGCTTTATTTTCAGTGTGATGCATGATCAGTGGAAATCATCCCCCCCCTCCACTTTTCCCTTCCTGTGGAGGCACAGTTGCATGAAGAAAGGGCAAGAGCACAAGGTATGTGGACAACCTCAAGTCTAAGGAAAAGTGAATTCAGACTTAAAAAGTTCCTTCAACAAATGGAATAACTTTTTAGCCTTTGTCCTACAGCATAGAATGGGTCTAGAGATACAAGAGATGATTTCAATTTCTTAAGAATTATGTTGAGCTGGGCTCGGTGGCTCAGCCTGTAGTCCCACGCCTTTGGAAGGCTGAGGTGAGTGGATTGCCTGAGCCTGCGGGTTCGAGACCCACCTGGGCAGTGAGATCTCATCTCTACAATAAATAAAAAAAAAATCAGCTGGGTGTGGTAGCGCATGCCTGTAATTCCAGCTACTCAGAAGGCTGAGGCGGAAGGATCGCCGGAGCCCAGCAGGTCGAGGCTGTGGTGGCCAGGAGCGGCCACTGCACTCCAGTCTGGGCAACAGAGTGAGACTCCAACTCAAAAAAAAAAAAAAGAATTATGTTGAAAAAGTTGGATTTTTTTTCCAAAGAAAATACAATATGGAAGTATTTGCTAGTGAGAAAAGCTCTCCAAACTTTTAATTTTGAAAGATATTGTAGCTAAGAACTGAACAGTATCTATTTTAAAATTGGAATCACCCAGTTTGAATCCAAACTCTGCCACTTATTAGCTGTTTTCTTTTGACCGAATCATTTAAATTATCTGATCCTGTTTGCTTCTCTATAAAGTGATAATCATAGTAATTATAGCAAACCCCCATGATTGTAGTGAGAATTAAAAAGAAACAACCGATTATAGGCAAGATGGCGACGGCATAGGTGAACTGGTGAGATTCTCTGAACGGACCAAGACTGCATACTGCTGAATAGACAGACTGTAAAGCAGAGGGAAAAGTGAACAAAGCCAGAAGACCCTCATAAGGAAAAACAGGTCATTGCAGAAGAGAAATAAAAGCAACCCCACCTTCCCTCAAAAACAGAATTGAAGAGGGGAAGGGAAAGGGGGAGAGGGAGAAAAACCTGCAGAAATGAAGAAAAACCAATAGAAGAGTATGGGTCTCTCCCAGACGCCTGGGAGAGCAGACACTGAGAAAATTGACTTTGGAATGCAAACAATGAAAAGCCCCCAGAATGAAGGGTCTCAAACTGCAAATGTAGATATCAAAACAATAATGGAGAGATTAAAAAGAATTGAGGAGACACAAGAAGAAACTAGGAAGGAGCTGATATCTGAGATAACAGTAATAAAGAATACTGTGAATGAAATAAATAACAAATTGATAAGCATGAAAAGCAGAATTACCCAAGCAGAAGAAAGAATCTCAGAGCTTGAGGACCAAAATATAGAAATAACCCAAACTCTTAAAAACACAGAAAATGAGCTCAAAAAGACAGAACAAAACCTTCAAGAGATGAGTGACTACCTCAAGAGGCCTAACCTAAGAATAATCGGACTCCCTGAGGCAGAAAGAGAAACAGAGACCACATTGGAACAAACTTTCCATGAGATCATTCAAGAAAACTTCCCTTATCTAATCAGTGATGCAAAAATTCAAACACAAGAGATTCAGAGAACCCCTGCAAGACAACAAATGAGAAGACCAACTCCTAGACACATAATAATTCGCCTAAATAAAGTAGGCACAAAAGAAAAAATCCTAAAGGCAGCAAGAGAAAGAGGCCAGATCACCTACCATGGAAGACCAATCAGAATAGCAGCAGATTTATCTGCAGAAACCCTACAGGCTAGGAGAGCTTGGAGCCCTATCTTCAAAGTCCTAAAAGATAAACAATTTCAACCAAGAATAACCTACCGGCCAAGCTAAGCTTCATCAGTGAGGGAGAATTAAAATCTTTCCCAGATATCCAATCCCTAAGAACTTATGCTGCCACCAAACCATCTCTACATGAAACACTTAAGAAAGTACTAAACACAGAAGAAAAGGAAAAAAGAACAACGTTCTTCACAAGAGTACAGGGAAAAGAATAAAATATACACGAACCAACCCCAAAACCAAAAGAAAGACAAAAAGACAAAAAAAAAAAAAAAAAAAAAAAAGAAAGAAAAAGCCAAGTGGAAGAACAACAACTCAATAAGAACTCCATGATAGGGAAGAACTCTCACATTTCAATAATTAGTCTGAATGTGAATGAACTAAACACACCACTGAAAAGACATAGGATGACAAAATGGATAAAATAACACCAGGCAACAATATACTGCCTTCAAGAGACCCATCTCACTAGAAAGGACATACACAGACTCAAAGTAAGAGGATGGGAAACAAATTTTCAGGCGAATGGAACACAAAAGAAAGGAGGAGTCGTGATCCTAATTTCAGACAAAATACCATTTAAGCTATCAAAAATTAAAAAAGATACAGAGGGCCACTACATAATGATAAAAGGTTCACTCCATCAACAAGAAATATCTATCCTAAACATATATGCACCCAACATAGGTGCACCAACTTTCATAAAGCAACTTCTTGGAAAACTAAAGAAAGATATTGACTCTAACACCATCATAACTGGGGACTTTAATACACCACTCACAGCCCTAGACAAATCATCAGGACAAAAAATCAGCAAGGAGATCCGGAACCTCAATGAGACTCTGGACCAAATGGACTTAATTGATACCTATAGAACACTCCATCCAAAGACCACAGAATACACATTCTACTCATCACCACATGGAACATATTCTAAGATCGACCACATAATTGGACACAAATCAAGTATAAGCAAATTTAAAAGGACTGAAAATTCTACCATGCACCTTCTCGGACCACAGTGTAATAAAAATAAACATTGACACCAACAAAGTCCCCCCAAAACCCACAAAGACATGGACACTAAACAGCACGATGCTAAATAACTCCTGGGTCAATGATGACATCAAAAAAGAGATCAAAAGATACCTGGAAACAAATGAAAATGAAGAAACATCTTACCAAATTCTCTGGGATGCCTTAAAAGCTGTAATAAGAGGGGAATTTATATCCCTACAAACACACATGAGGAAATTGGAAGGAACAGAAATTAACAACCTAACAAGCCACCTAAAGAAGCTGGAAAAGCAAGACCACAAAAACCCTAATTTCAGCAGAAGAATCCAGATCATCAAAATAAAAGCCCAAATCCAGGACATAGAAGACAGAAAGATAATAGAAAATAATCAATGAAACAAAAAGCTGGTTCTTCGAAAGAATAAACAAGATCGATGATCCCCTAGCTAGACTGACCAAGAAAAAATGAGAAAAAAACCAAATAAGCACAATCAGAAACACAAAAGATGAAGTCACATCTGACCCTGAAGAAATACAAAAGATCATTAGAGACTACTATAGATACACTTGTATGGAAACAAACTTGAAAACCCTAAGGAAATGGAGGACTTTCTGACATCACACAACCTATCTAAGTTGGAACAAGAAGAAATTGAGACCCTAAATAAACCAATAACAATCAAGGAAATCGACTACGTAATAAGAAAACTTCCTACAAAAAAAAGCCCTGAGCCGGGCTCGGTGGCTCAGCCTGTAATCCCGTGCCTTTGGGAGGCTGAGGTGAGTGGATTGCCTGAGCCCGTGGGTTCGAGACCCACCTGGGCAGCGAGACCTCATCTCTATAATAAATCAAAAAATCTGCCGGGCATGGTAGCACATGCCTGTAATTCTGGCTACTCGGAAGGCTGAGGTGGAAGGATAGCTGGAGACCAGCAGGCGAGGCTGCGGTGGCCGGGAGTGGCCACTGCACTCCAGTCTGGGCAACCGAGTGAGACTCCAACTCAAAAAAAAAAAAAAAAAAAAAAAAGCCTGGACCAGATGGCTTTCCAGCAGAATTCTACAAGACAAGACATTTAAGGAGGAGCTGATACCAATCCTACTGAAGGTATTCCAAGCGATTGAAAAAGATGGAACGCTCCCCAAATCATTTTACGAAGCCAACATCGCATTGATACCCAAGCCAGGTAAAGATCCAACAAAGAAAGAGAACTACAGGCCAATATCTTTGATGAACATAGATGCTAAAATTCTCAACAAGATTCTAGCAAACCGGATTCAGCAATACATCTCAAAAATCATCCATCATGACCAAGTAGTCTTCATTCCTGGGATGCAGGGCTGCTTCAACATTCGTAAAACCATAAATGTTATTAAATACATCAACAGATGTCAAAACAAAAACCACATGATTATATCATTAGATGCAGAAAAAGCTTTTGATAAAATCCAGCACCCCTTCTTGATAAAAACCCTTGAACATCTAGGCATATGGGGAACATACCTCAAAATAGTAAAAGCCATCTACGAGAACCCCACAGCGAGCATACTCCTAAATGGATAAAAATTAGAACCATTTCCCCTGAAAACTGAAACAAGACAAGGATGCCCACTCTCACCCCTCCTGTTCAACATAGTATTGGAAGTCCTGGCTCGAGTAATCAGAGAAGAGAAGGCAATCAGGGGTATCCAAATAGGAAAAGAGGAAGTCAAGTTATCTCTCTTTGCAGATGACATGATTGTATACCTTGAAAACCCAAGAGAATCTGTCAAAAACCTCCTTACACTGATAAAGACCTTTGACAAAGTCTCAGGATACAAAATAAATGTACAAAAGACAATCGCATTTCTCTACACCAATAATAAACAAACAGAAACCCAAATAAAAAACACAATTAAATTCACAATAGTCACAAAAAAAATGAAATACCTTGGCATCTTCCTAACCAGAGACGTGAAAGACCTTTACAAGGAAAACTACAAAACACTGCTCAAAGAAATCAAAGTTGACACAAACAAGTGGAAAAATATCCCATGCTCATGGATCGGAAGAATCAACATTGTGAAGATGTCCATCTTACCTAAGGCAATCTACAAATTCAATGCAATACCCATCAAATTACCAGCAACATTCTTCTCAGACCTAGAAAAAACAATGCAGGAATTCATATGGAAACACAAATGTCCAAGAATAGCCAGAACAATCCTCAGCAAAAAAAACAAAGCAGGTGGTATCACATTACCAGGCTTCAAACTTTACTATAAAGCTACAATCATCAAAATAGCTTGGTATTGGTATAGGAACAGGCATATAGATCAATGGAATAGAATTGAGATTCCAGAAGCAAAACCTCAATTTCTCAACCAACTCATCTTTGACAAAGCCCCCACCACCTACCACTGGGGAGAGGAGAACCTATTCAGTAAATGGTGCTGGGAAAACTGGCTGACCACATGCAGAAGATTGAAACAGGACCCCTATCTATCCCCATACGCAAAGGTTAATTCCAAATGGATCAGAGACCTAAATGTAAAACCTCAAACCACAAGAACCTTAGAAAATGAAGGAAAAACCCTCATGGAAATCGGAACTGGCATCCAATTCCTGAACAAAACCCAAAACCCACAGCTCATAAGAGAGAAAATAGACAAGTGGGACCTTATTAAACTGACAAGCTTCTGCAAAGCCAAAGAAACCATCAAGAGAGCAGGGAGACAGCCTACAGACTGGGAAAAAGTATTTGCCAACTCCAGGTCCGACAGAGGCTTAACATCCTGGATCTACATGGAACTCAAACGTGCTGAAAAGAAAAAAACAAACAACTCCATTATAAAATGGGCAAAAGATATGAACAGATAATTCACAAAGGAAGACGTTCGAGCAGCCAACAAACACGTGAAGAAATGTTCAACCTCACTAATCATCAGGGAGATGCAAATCAAAACCACACTGAGATACCACCTAACCCCAGTCAGAATGGCAATTATCAACAACTCAAAAAATAACAGCTGCTGGAGAGGGTATGGTTAAAAGGGAACACTTCTACACTGTTGGTGGGAGTGTAAACTAGTGCAACCTCTGTGGAAAGCAATGTGGCGATTCTTAAAAGCTCTAAATACCAACCTCCCATATGACCCCTCAATCCCCCTACTGGGAATATATCCTGAAGAACACAAATCACTCTATAAAAAAGATACCTGCACACACATGTTTATCGCAGCGTTGTTCACAATAGCAAGAACCTGGAAACAGCCATGCTGCCCGTCAAAAGAGGACTGGATTAAAAAAATGTGGTACATATACATGATGGAATACTACGCAGCCATAAAAAAGAACAGAATCATGAATTTCGCAGCAACCTGGATGGAACTAGAGTGTATAATACTGAGTGACCTCTCACAGAAACAAAGATCCGAGTATCACATGTTCTCACTCATATAATGGACCTTAAACATCCAATGCAATACTATACGAAAATGACTGACCATACTGGGAAAATATGGTGGGGGGAGGGAGATGGGATTAACAGTAGCAAATATCTGTCTGGGAACGGGGAAACACCCCATATCAACAGGGTGCCTGAATGAAACACAATTGTATACCTAACCCTTAACTGTACCCCACAACTTCACTATAAAAAAAATAAAAAAAATAAAAAGAAACAACCATGAAACAAACCCTATAAAGCACTTAGCATGGCATCTGCCTGTAATGATCACTAATATATATTGAGTACTCATGTGACATCAACACCAAGATTTCCAGAATCACTTGAAGTGAAAAAGGCTTCAGAAGACTGGAAATGTGAAGACCTCATCTCTTTTAACTTGTGAGCTCAAATTCTAGGATGTCTAAGGCACAAAGAAATGGAGTGATAATATTATCTTTATAGCCTGAAAATATTGTGGTGGGTATTTTTATATTACGTGAATCTCAATTTACTGAAAACTAAACATTGTTTAGGAGGAAAAAGAAACATTACTTTTTTGTGAATTAGTCTCTGTGCTTGCTTCAGGTTAATGTGTTTGATCTAGTAGAAATATTTTTAATAATAGAACTACTTTTATCTACTCATGAAAAAGACAATAGGAAACAGTTTTCAGGCAATGATAAATCTTTCTTTCCTTGGATCAAAATTTTTGTGTCCAGATAATTTTTGTAATGATTAGAAAGCGTATTCCCAGCCGGGCTCGGTGGCTCAGCCTGTAATCCCGCGCCTTTGGGAGGCTGAGGTGAGTGGATTGCCTGAGCCCACGGGTTTGAGACCTGCCTGGGCAGGTGAGACCTCATCTCTACAATAAATCATAAAGTCAGCCGGGCGTGGTAGCACATGTCTGTAATTCTGGCTACTTGGAAGGCTGAGGCGGAAGGATCGCTGGAGCCCAGCAGGTTGAGGCTGTGGCCAGGAGCAGCCACTGCACTCCAGTCTGGGAGACAGCGTGAGGCTCCAACTCAAAAAAAAAAAAAAAAAAGAAAGCACATTCCCTATGAGTGAAACATTAGATTTCTTGTTTTTAATTTGCCTATTCATTTGTTTTTCTAAGCTAATTTGCATCTTCTGTGCTAGGCTTGGAAAAAATTAATAAATATTCTATTCTTTTGAAAAGGCAATGGTTACATTGAGTCACCTGAGCTCTATCTCTGGGCAACTGTGACAAATGGTCACTTGCAGTGCACAGATCAAGTGTGAGGTCAGCTGCTTTACACCACACCTAATGGGACTGTCATTTCTCAGGGTCCCCAGCCAAAGGCAGGGTGGCGACATGCTATACCCATCACTAAGGTGCCATGTCTGGCATCTAAATGGAGTTCAGTAATTCAGAGCCAAGTTCTTAGAGATCTAATTGCCATTGTCTACTAAATTCTTTTGCGGTCTTTGTGTATTCTCTTAAATATTCTATGTATCTAGCTAGAAGCAGTTTTTAAAAAAGGTAATTTCTTGTAAATTTTTATTTTTCAATTCCAAAACACTCTCATGAATTAATAAGCAGAGTTCAGATAAAACAGGAATATTCATCAATAATTCAAGATTTTCTGTTCCATTGTGGGGGTGTAACCTTACTACATTGTTGATCAGAAACTCTGGGGAAATAACATATCTTCTGTAATACACTTCCATCTTGGATATTCTAGATCATGTTTAGCTAGAGAGTTTTTACTTTGAAGGAAAATGTTTTTATTCATATGTGCTTTCCAATAGAGTTTATCTGAACTCATCATCATCCTAAATTTATTTCAAGTTATTACTTTCTGACTTGTCTTTCCAAAGCTAGCTGTGAATACACAGAGGACTTTAAAGCAGCAAGGCTACTTTTGTTTAAAATGAGCAATGATGATCTTATCCCCAACTAGGGGAATATAGCATAGCTATCCAGGATTTAGCTGTTCCTCAAAACTCTAACCCATAATCAACAAACGTCAAAATAGAAAATCTCCAAAGGGGTTAGTGCTTCCTTAAGTGACCTGATTGACAGCTCTAGACTTACCCAGTGACACTGTCATTTGAGGGACCCTATACTTTTTTTCCCAGGTTTTCTGAAGTCTCTCTGGTGTCACAAGGGTACAAACCCCTGTGGTACTGCCAGGCCCTTCTCTGTCAGAGGGCTAAGACCTGGACTAATTCATTGCAGTGCAGTTTAATTAAACTGCACTGGAGTTGTTTCCCTGGTAAAATAAGTGTGGGAAGAGAATGTGTGTCAAAAGGGACATGCCCCTTACTGGGGGCTTTATTGTTGCACCACAGCTAATATATTGTGGGAATTCCATAGAGTCAATGATAAACTGTATTATCAAGCTCCATAAAATAGGCATTCTACTAGTGCAGGTTACTGTAGCTCACAATTCTATTAATCCTTCTAATTTATTATATTATAGCTGTATGTGAGGTCTCATAAATTTATTATACCTCTTTCATCTTAAAACACACATACAAACACACACACACACACACACACACACACACACACACACACACACACACGCTTGTTTCTCCTCTCAAATAAAACCTTTTATTATTTGGTGTCTGTCTCTAAAAATGTAATAGCCACTTATAAGAAAATGTAATTACTGGTTGAGAAATATAAACTAATTTGACATGTCTTCTACCCTAAAATAAAAAAAAATTCGATTACATCTTGTTGTGCGAGTACAAATACTAGTGCATGAAGACCCGCTGGATTTTTATTTCCAGTTTTCTGGCAATAAATTCATGTAAATGATATCTTTATAATTTTCACTCTTTTCATAATTTTGTCTATGGTAAAGACATTTACTTAGGGTACTCTTTTTCTCTTTGTCACTTATATACAAAGCCAACAGGAGAGCAGAGACAACATCTGCTTTGTTCATTTCTGTCTCTCTAGTGCCAAATGCAAAGCCTGACATATTAAAGGCTCAGTAAATATATTTTAAATAAATGGGATGATGAGTGCAATAAAAAATTCGGATACTTCCTTGTTGTTTAAACTTTTCTATATTTGTTACCTGTATATTCATTAGTGTTCTTATCAACAGCTTTAATTTTTAACAGCTATAATCACACAAGGATTTAGTTTATTGTTTAAAAAGATGACATCTAAAATATGCTGGAGCAATTTCATCAAGTTATGAAATTTTAGTTGCTGCTTGTAGGTTTTGTTCCATTTGGCTTTAGAAACCAGATAGCTCACAGAAACCAAGATGCCTGAAGATAAATGACATTTGGGGGGTTTTGTAGCTAAAGGTTTTGCAGGCTGGTCCCCATGTGATAAGAGAAACTGTAAATTGAACTGTACCCCATATCTATTTCTGAGCAGAATGATACCTGTGCTATTTGTACATGAGTTGAGAAAAGCTTTGATATGTTTGAATTTCAATGAGACACTCTAGTTCTGTTATCCTGAAGTATAAAGGCAAATGCTGAGTAACACAGGAAGACTGGACAAATGAGTAGAATAGAAATTAATCTACTTTAAGTTAGTCTCAAATCTCAGTAAAAAAGTAAAAATGACCAGTCTTTTTAGTAACTCTTGCTTTTAGAGCACTGTGTTCAAAGGTAAATGATGATTCGTTTTAGTATAGGTGTCAGGAATTACAAAATAGATGAAAACAATGGGTACTGTGAACATATTAGAAATTTAAGAGATCTCAAAGTCAAACTTGGAAATGAAATTGCTGTTTCATTTTAAAATCATTTCTCTCATCACAATTGGGATAAAAATAATGAGATTGATTTTCTACTATTAGCTAAATCTCCCATGATTCTGTTTTGAAAATGAAGACAAATCTTCCCTTTGATATTATTCTTTTTCCCATAATAAGAAGGAAAAAAAAGTCTTAAAACAGTTTCTATAAATGTGCCCATAATGGAAAACATTGGTGGTCCCGGTGCTGTTGCTTGTCTCATTTTGGTCTTTGATGCCAGAATAGTATCTTGTCATGTGAAAGATAAAAGTTGTTCATCTGTTACTGGGGAGTTATGTGGTCTTGTAGAAAGAGTCTAGTTTTGAAATTCACCACACCCGAATTTGAATAACAGTTCTGCCTTTGGATAACTGTAAATTCAAGAAAATAATTTAATTTTTCGGAGCCTTCCTCATAGAACTGTAATGAAAATTACACTAGATAATTTATATCATGTTCTTAGCATAGGTCTTGACACATTTATCTGTCAATAAGTAGTTGCAATTATTTATCAGTATTGTCTTTACTCCCAAGGTGTAAAAAATAAAATGATGAATCCTTCCATGGAGATGATATTTGACTAAAATAAATTTCCTACTAGTGAATTATTATTATTATTTTAATAATTATTATTTTAAAAATCTTTAAACATTTTATTAACTTTGAAGAAGGAATAAAAACAGTCACTTTAGAAACTAGAGACACTCAAATATGGATCTATTCAGAAAGTTTCTACACAGCTGAAGAAGTTTACATCAAATGGGCAAAAAATAGTACAGAAAGCCTATATACAGAAAGATTTAGAAAAATCCATCTCCCAGAAAGCAGGTCCATTGGATTCAGGTAAAGACTTCTATGAATGTAGGAAAATCAATGGGAAGCAATGTAAAGCCTTCTGCTGAGACATAAATAGGAACCAGTCCATGTGATCAAGAAGTTACTTTTCCTTCTGATCTAAATGCTTGTCTCCAGTCTGGGCCCAGAGAAAAGTTCTGGTCATTTGAACTGGTTGTCAATCAAGGTCTCCTTCATTTTCGCTACCTTGGCTTCTAGTTCAGCCAGCTCTTGCGGTCACCTCTTGCTCATGCCTTTGTGCTCCAGCTGTTTTTCAATCACTTTGGAATTCTGTTCATATGAGTCAGCAACTTCTCTAGCCTCAATTTCCTCCTTTTCATCGATGGTAAACATAGTTAATAGAACTGCACTTGCCCATGTCTTTAGTCCGTTTGGTCGTCATCACCTTAGGAGGCTCTTGTTTCTGAGTACATATGTTCATTTTCCCAAAGCCCTGGCCAAACTTGACTACTGCTCCATCCACAGTGAAGGTCACGGGAGCATTCTTTGGCTGAGACTGGTAGAAGAGTGGCAGTCCACACTTTGCACACTTCTTCCAGTACTGCCGTTCAATGTCTTCAGGCCTCTGAAGATACATGGTTTCCTCGTCTTCTGTGTTATAAAACTTGTGGGCTTGTTTGGCTGCATCAGTTACACGGGACCAGTCCCGGGGCCTCACGGGCAATTTTTCTAACTGTCAGTCCAGCACCAGGACCATCTGGCTTCACAGAGAGTAGTACACGTGGAGGGACTTCTTGCCATGGTCATATTCCTTCCAGTCCGGTGTCGGAGAAAACTACCAACCGGGACACTACTTTTTGCATAGCACCGAGGAACAACCGAAAAACTCGAATTATTATTTTTTACACTTGAATTTACATATCACATCTCCAAAGATCAACGAATTAAATTGTAGATTATAAGAGGAGAAATCCTGCTATTAATCTGTTCTGAGATTTTGATTACCTTCGTCCTCTCTTCACTTGCTACATTTTTGAAATGGGCCAAATCTACTTACCCACAAAGCAATTGAGAAGAATGTGTTAGATCACAACTCCACTTTTAATTTACATAAGTAAAGTATATGCTCTACTCATTTTCTGCGGATAGAATTAATATTCCCAGAGAGAGGAAAGTGAGTAGCTTCTAGAACTTTAGAGCCAGAAAGGATTTTGGACTTCATCTTTAGTTAGCATTTCCTCTCTTTGGCCTCATTAATTTGTGCTAAGCACGGTCCCAAGTGTGGGGTTCATGGATTATCTTACTGACTCTTCACAATAAACCTAAGAGAAAAGTGTAATGATTACCTCCAACTGATGGAAAGTGACACTAGAAAGGTTAGGTAGCTTGCTCTAGATCATATGCATAGGAAATAGGAGAGCAGGGATGGAAGAGGTAGCAATCACTTCGGGCCTGTGTTTCTGACTGCTTTGCAGTAACTGCAAAGTAGGGGTCAACTCACAGCAGACAAAAGGCTTAGGGGAGGATGATCAGCCTTGGGCATAGTAGAGGGAGATCAATTCTTTAGAACCACTCTTTTTTTTTTGAGTTGGAGTCTCACCCTGTTGCCCAGGCTGGAGTGCAGTGGCACGCTCATGGCTACTGCAGCCTTGACCTGCTGGGCTCAGTTGATATCTTTCCACTTCAGCCTTCCAAGTAGCTAGAACGACAGGAGTGGGCCACCATGTCTGGCTGATTTTTTTATTTATTGTAGAGATGAGGTCTCGCTAATTACCCAGGCTGGTCTTGAACTTGTGGACTCAGGCAATCCTCTCACCTTAGCCTCCCAAAGTGCTGGGATTATAATAGGTATGAGCTACCATGCCTGACCTAGAACCACTCTTCTAATGGTTACTTGAAGATGAGATTCCTCACTCTTGGAAACACAAATTTGTTATAAAATACTATAAATCAAATATGTAATATGAATGACTTATACTTTTTTTTTTTGAGTCAGAGTCCCACTCTGTTGTCCAGGCTGGAGTGCAGTGGCACGCTCACAGCCACTGCAGCCTTGGCCTGCTGGACTTAGGGGATCCTTCCACCTCGGCCTTCCAAGAAGCTGGAACTATAGGCACGTGCCACCATGCCTGACTTATTTTTTGATTTATTGTAGAGACCAGGTCTCACCATGTTGCTCAGGCTGGTCTCGAACTTCTGAGCTCAAGTCTAGCCTTCCCCTCCTAAAGTGCTGGGATTATAGGCGTCAGCCACTGCCCCAGACTCTTATACATTTTGAATTGCTGTTTTAACCCTTTTTTTGAAGAGCGAAGTAGAGACTGATACTACATAATTAAATACTTAAATGATTTCATAGGCTTAATAAAAAATTAGAGATGACATTTAATCTTTTATAATTTGAAAGCACAAAGACTGTTTCCATACTGGCAAAACTAACATAGTCTCTACAAAAAAAAATCTATTTTTTTTTCAATTTTGGCATAAAATATGATAAACAAGTAAAAATAAAAGTTTTCCTAATGTGCTGTTTCATTTTGATGTTGGTAAAATATAATCTATATACACAAATACTTAAGGATTTTAACACATTCTTATTAGCAAACTAATTCACTCTGGTTGCTTAAAAACATAGATAAGAAAAATTCACTTCCTCCTTAATTGATAGAAAAGAACAAGTTTTGATCCTACTAGATGCAGTGTCAAAGAGAAATAAAGCCCTTTTTCGTATTTCAGGAGGTATTATGTGAGATTTGTTAGGTATATGTGAAGTGTTATCTGGACTAATTCAGTGGATTTTTTTTTCAGTGACTAAAGTGGCTGTTACTAGAACTATATTAAAACTAGTTTGTCAAAATATTTCCAAAATAGGACATTTTTCTAACTCTGAAGTGAAATGAGATGAGTAAATGTCTAATTAATGTTTTAACTTTAATTTCAAAACTCGTTTTATATAACATCAAGGCATAAAGTTTGATCTGGGGAGAGCTTTAAATTATAGTTATTATAGGAGGGAGAGAGCATACTATATCACAGTAAAATAACATACCATACAAAATATTAATTCTTAGAAATGGAGGAAACTTTGTGTTAGTACTATTTTCTCATTTGCCAAAATAACTATTTTGCTTTCTGTAGCTATTGACTCAGTTTGAAGGCACTCTTTATTTTGTTAAATCAAGGAGTCTCACTGTAATGTTGTCACTCTGTCTTGGCTTGCCTTTGACTTTCTAGATATTGTCAGGTACTTAGGCAACATAACAGGTGTTAAATTCTTAGGATTTTTCATGTGATTTGTATTCAATCTTAGTAAATCCTCTTGCTTTCTTCTGGTACAAAACTCAGACTGAGAGTGAGCATCTATAGAAGAAGGGCCCAGCAGAAGAGTGACGTGATCTCTGACCTGCTTGTGACATACTGTATAAAGATTTTGGGAAATACTGTCTAGGATAATCCATCATCGAGCAATCTGGTATAACCTTGATGACCCTGCTCTTCCAACACAAGTGTAAAACTGGGCCTGCTAGTTTAGTGTTTTGTATTTACAATATAAAGGTCTACATCCTAAAGATATAAAATACAAGCTTGTCAAATAAATGATACAAAATACAAATAAATGATACAAAATAAATGATACAAATAAATGATACAAAATACATGATACAAAATAAATGATACAAAATACACAATACAAAATACAAAATACAAGCTTGTCAAATAAATGAAGGAGCATATATGTGAATATGGAACTCTGTGTAAAAGTTGCATAGTAACCGTTGACATCTATAGACACTGGGAACAACTCTTCCAAGCTAATCAACCAGCTCTTGCAAGTGAGGGCACATGTTACATTCTCTTGGGTGTTAATACACTCATACATATCTCTGAATATACTTGTTGCTGCACAATATTTATGATAATTTTTTATTTATGATAATTTTATACTTTAATGTGAAATACATTTAAAGCAAATTTAAAAATTGAATCTAGGTTGAATTAAGTAGAAGCAAGAAACAAGAACCAAGCCAAGGAATAGAAACATTTGCTACATAATAAATGAACAGTAAGATTCCAGAGAAAGGGAGAGAGAAAGAATGGAGAGAGAGAGAGAGAAAGGAAGAGTGATCAAGAGCAAAAGTTTTACTCATAAAATAAACCACATGGCTTACCCCTGATCCTTTGAAAATTGGTGGCTTAAAATATTTTAGCATTTTATTTTTATTTGCAAAGCACTCACTAGGAGTAGAGAAATATAGTGAGGTGTTATGGAATAGAAAATAAATAGTTGAAAAATCTCTGCCTTCGTAGTTCAAATCTTGCTGAAAAGATAACATGTGAACAGAAAAAAGACTTAAGAATAAATACAGTGATACTAAAAAGGAGTGCATATAGAATCTACTATCAGAAGGCACTCTTGTGGTTTTGTACTGATATCTAAGTCTTTGAGCATTGTAAGGTGGTAATAAACTATTTACCAATTGTATTTCGGTCTCATTTGTGACACATGTTTGGGATGTGAGTGACAGGCTAATATATTAAGAAAGAAAAGTCATATTCAGGGGGACCAACAGGTTAAGGAGAAAAAGTCACAAAAAGAAAGTCAAGAAACCAATTTCTTTTTTTTTAAGTGACAAAATCAAATTTATTCCAACAATGCAACAATAGTTTAAAATATGAAAATTATGTATGTTATTCTTATGTTATTAAAATAAAAGAAAAAATCACATTATCATTTCAATAGATGCAGAAAAACAATATGATAAAATTTCACAGTTATTCATGATTAAAAAAAAAAATCTCAGTTAGCCAGGAATAGAAGGGAACATCTTAACGTGATAAAGAGTGGTCACAAAAACTGAAAGTAAACAACCTGTTTAATGTGAAAAACAGCCATCCCTTTGTAGCCTCAGTGATTGGTTCCAGGAACCTCTGCAGGTACCGAAATCCAAGGATGCTTACATTTTTTACATATAATGGTACAATATTTGCATGTATTCTTTGCACATTCTCCTGTATACTGTAAGTCATTTCCAGATTATTATTATCATTATTATTATTTTGAGTTGGAGTCAATTTGTCACCCAAGCTGGAGTGCAATGGCAAACTCACTGCCACTGCAGCCTTAACCTGCTGGGCTCAGTTGATATCCTTCCACTTTAGTCTTCCAAGTAGCTGGAACTACAGGAACACACTACCACACCCAGCTACTTTATTTGTTTTATTTATTTACTGTAGAGACAAAGTCTTGCCAAGTTGTCCAGGCTGGTCTCAAACCCCTGGGCTCAGGCAGTTATCTCACCTCCCCCTCCCAAAGTGTTGGGATTACAGGCGTGAGCCACTGCACCCAGCCAGATTATTTATGTATGAAATACAATATAAATGCTATGTAAATAGTTACACTGCATTACTTTTTATTTGTGTCCTCTTTATTGATGTATTTTTTTTAAAGTTTTGTTTTTGAGTTGTGGGGTGCATGTGAGGATTTGTTATATAAATAAATTTCATGAAGGTGAGTTTGGGCTTCTAGTGAGCTCTCTTCCCCCTAGTAGTGAACATGGTACCCAGTGGGTGTTTGTGTGGCCCTTGTCACCCCTTCGCTCTTTTCCTCCCTCCCTCCTTTAGCAGTGCCCAGTGTCTGTTCTTCCCACCTTTGTGCCCGTGTGCCCAACGTTTAGTGCCCACTTATGAGTGAGGACATGTGGTATTCAGTTTTTTATTTATATGATGATTAGAAAGATGATCTCCAGTTGCATCCATGTATCTGCAAAGAACATGATTTTGTTCTTCTTTATGGCTGTGTAGTATTCCATCCAACCTGTAGACATACCACATTTTCTTTATCCAATTCTCTTTTGATGGGCATTTGGGTCAGCTCCATGTTTTTGCTATTGTGAATAGTGCTACAGTGAACATGCAAGTGCAAGTGTATTTTTGGTAGAGTGATTTAAGTTCCTCTGGGTATATTCCCAGGAGTGAGATTACTGGATTGAAGGTAGCCCAATATTAATTCTTTGAGAAATCACCACACTGCTTTCCACAAAAGTTAAACTAGCTTACATTCCCACCAACAGTGTAGAAGTGTTCGTTTTCTACACAGCTTTTCCAACCTGTGTTTTGTTTTTTTTTTTACTTTTTAATGATCGCTGTCCTGGCCAGTGTGAGATGGTATCTCATTGTTTTGATTTGAATTCTTCTGATGATTAGTGAAGCTGAATATATTTTCATGTTTGTTGGCTGCCTGGATGTCTTTCTTTGAGAAGTGTCTGTTTATATCTTTTGCCAACTTTTTAATGTGTGTGTGGTTTTTGTCCCCCCCGCCCCCGTTGATTCATTTGTATCCCTTGTAGATGGTGGATGCATTTGTCAGATGCATAGCTTTCAAATATTTTTTCCCCATTCTTTGTGTTGTCTCTTTATACCCTTGATGGTTTCTTTGCTGTACCAAAACTTTCGGCTTGATAAGGTCCAACCTGTCAATCTTAGCTTTTGCTAGATTTGCTTCTGAGGACTTTACCATGAATTCATTGCCTACTCCAAGGTCCAGGAGTGTGTTTACTAACTTTTCTTTTGTGATTATTATAGTTTGAGGTTTCACATTTAAGTCCTTGACTCATTTTGAGGTGATAGATATGGGTCCAGTTTTATTCTTCTGTATGTGGCTAGCCAGTTTCCCCAGCACCATTTGCTAAATATGATTTTTCCTCCAGCATTTGTTTTTGTCAGCAGTGTCAAAGATGAGTTGGTTGAATGTCCATGTTTTATTTTTGAATTCTCTGTCCTATTCCATTGGTCTATGTGCCTATTTTTGTTCTAGTGTCTTACTGTTTTGGTTATTATAGCCTTGTTGTACACTTTGAAGTCTGGAAGTGTGATACCTTCAGCTTGCTGAAGATTGCTTTAGCTATTCAGACTTTTTGCTTCCATATTAATTTCTATAATGTCTTTTCCAGGTCTGTGAAAAATTATGCTGGTAATTTGACGGGGATTGCATTGAATCTGTAGATTGCCTTAGGTAGTTTGAACATCTTGATATTAATTCTTTCAATTCATGAGAATGGGATGTTCTTTCATTTGCTTGTGTCGTCCTTGATTTCCTTAAGCAGTGTTCACATTGTAAAAGTCTTTTACTTCTTTAGTTAGATGAATGATGAGGTGTTTTATTTTATTTTTGTAGCTATTGTGAATGAGAGTTTTTTTTTTTTTTTTTTTTTTTTGAGTTTGTCACCCAGACTGGAGTGCAATGGCTGCTCCTGGCCACTGCAGCCTCGACCTGCTGGGTTCCAGCGATCCTTCTGCCTCAGCCTTTCAAGTAGCTGGAGCTACAGGCGCGCACTACCATGCCCAGCTGATTTTTGATTTATTGTAGAGATGAGGTCTCGTCAAGTTGCCCAGGCAGGTCTTAAACCCACGGGCTCAGGCAATCCACTCACCTTGGCCTCCCAAAGTGCTGGGATTATAGGCTGAGCCACCGAGCCTGGCCTGAGAGTGTGTTTTTTATTTGATTCTCAGTCTGCTTGTTGTTGGTGTATAAAAATGCGACTGTTTTTTGTGCATTGATTTTGTATTCTGAGACTTTACTGAAGTTGTTTATTAGTGTGAGAAGGTTTTTAACAGACCCTCTAGGGTTTTCCAGGTATAGAATCATATCATCTTTTCCTATTTGGATACCTGTAATACCGTTCCCCTGGTTAGAACTTCCAGTACTATGTTAAATAAGAAGGGTAAAAGTGGGCATACTTATCTTGTTCAAGAATGCTTTCAGCTTCTACCCATTAAGCATGATGTTGGCTGCAGGGTTGTCATAAATGGTTTTTATTATTTTGAAGACTGGTCCTTCAATGCCTAGGTGTTCAAGGGTTTTTAATCAAGAAGGGTTATTGTATTTTATTGAATGCTTTTTTGTTTTTGAGTCACTCTGTTGCCCAGGCTGGAGTGCAGTGGCATGCTTACGGCTACCACAGCCTCGACCTGCTGGGCTCAGGTGATCCTTCCACCTCAGCCTTTCAAGAGCTATAACTACAGGCATGCACCATCGTGCCTGGCTAATTTTTGTTGATTTATTGAAGAGATGAGGTCTCCCCAAATTGCCCAGGCTGGTCTAGGACCCATGGGCTCAGGCAATCCTCTCAATTCGGCCTCCTATCCCAAAGTGCTGGGATTATAGGCATGAGCCACTGCGTCCAGCCAATTGAATACTTTTTTCTGTATCTAATGATATATTCATTTGGTTCTTGGTTTTACACCTGTTTATGCGATGGATTATATTTATTGATTTATGTATGTTGAATCAACCTTGTATCCTGGGACTGAAGCTCACCTGGTCGTGATGACCAATCCTTGAAATGTGCTGTAGATTGCAATTTGCTAGAATCTTGTTGAGAATGTTTGCACCTATGTTTCTCAGAGAAATTGGTTTGAAATTTTCTTTCCTTGTTGAGTCTTTGATGTTTATGTGAATCAGGATGATATTGGCCTCATAGAATGAGCTAGGGAGAATTCCTTTTTCCTTAATTGCCTGGAATACTTTCAATAGGATTGTCGTCAGTTCTTCTTTGTATGTCTTTTTTTTTTTTTTTTTTTGAGTTGGAGTCTCACTGTTTCACCCAGGCTGGAGAGCAGAGTGGCACACTCCCAACCACTACAGCCTTGGCTTGCTGGGCTCAGGTGATCCTTCCACCTCAGCCTTCCAAGTAGCTGGAACTACAGGCATGCACTACCACATCCAGCTAATTTTCGGATTTATTATAGAGATGAGGTCTCGCCAAGTTGCCAAGACTGGTCTCGAACCTGTGGGCTCATCCAATCCTCTCCCGTTGCCTCCCAAAGTGCTGGAATTATAGGTGTGAGCCACTGCACATGACCTACTTGTATGTCTTGTAGAATTCAGCTCAGAAACCATGTGGCTCATGACTTCTTTTGGCAGGGAGGTTTCTTATTACTGAGTTTATTTCCTGTATTGCTATTGGTCTGTTTAGGGTTTCAAAGTTTTCCTGTTTCAGTTTTGGTAGGTTATGTGATACCAGAAATTCTTCCATTTTATCTAGATTTTCTAGTTTATTAACATAACAGATGGTCATAGTAATCTCTGATAATCTTTTGTATTTCTTCAGGGTCAGTTGTAACCTTGCCTTTTCAGTTTCCAATTGTGTTTATGCAAATTATTTTTTCTCTGTCTCTCATTGCCAGGGGTTTGTCAATCTTGTGTATCCTTTCAAAGAACCAGATTTTTTTTTTTTGATTGCTTGTGTGTTTTTTTGTCTCTATTTCTTTCAACTATGACTTTATTTTAATAGATTCCATGTTTCTACTGATTCTAGGATTAGTTTACTCTTGTCCTTCCAGCTCCTTTAGGTGTGACATTAGACTGAAAATAGAGATCCCTCTATGTTCTTGATATGTGCATGCAATGTTATAAATTCATCTCTCAGTTCTGCTTTTGTGTTATCCCAGAGGTTTTGGTATGTTATATCTTTGTTTTCATTTGTTCTAGGAGTCTTTTTATTTCTGTCTTTTCTCTGTGTTAACTCAAAAGTGATTTAGAAGCATGTTTTTGTTTAATTTCTATGTGCTCGTGTGTTTCTTTGGGGGGTGTCCTGTAGATGATAGTATTAATTTTTCTCCTCTGTAGTCTGAGAAGATTCTTGGTATAATTTTGACCTTTTGAAATTTGTTTACTCTTGATTTATGTCTTCATACATGGTTGATTTTGGAGTAAGTTTCATATGCTGATGAGAAAAATGTATATTCTGTGATTGATGGGTGGTGTCCTGTAGGTATTTATTAGATCTAATTGGTCGAGTGTCAAGTTAAGGTTCTGGATTTCCTTGTCAGTTTTTTGCCTTGATGATCTATCTGAAGCTGATAGGAAGGTATTAAAGTCTCTGACTATAATTGTATAGTAGTCTATATCCTCTATTAGTTTAATTAGCAACTTGTTTATAAATTTGGGTGCTCCTATATAGGATGTGTATATATTCAAGATGGATATTTCTTGCTGCTGGATTGAGTCTTTTATCATTATATGTCCTTTTAAACTTTTATTGGTTTAAAGTCTGTTTTATCTGATATAAGAGTAGCTACTATTGCTCTTTTTTGTTTTCCATTTGCCTGAAAGATCTTTCTCCAATCCTCTACCTTGAGCCTGTGGGTGTTATTTGCAGTGAAATGGGTTTACGGAAGGGATCAGAAGGATGTATAATGCTTCTTTTTCATAGTTTGCCTTGCTATGTCTTTTAAGTGGTGTATTCAGCCTGTTCATGTTTAAATTAATTATTGGTATGTGTGGGTTTGTTCCTGCCATACTGCTATTAAGAGGCTGCTTTGCATTTTAGGTTATGTGGTTGATTTGTATGGTCTGTAAACTCTGTGCTGAGAACTTTCCTAAGCATCTCCTGAAGCATTGGTCTGGAGGTGGCATATTCTCTTAGGGACTGGATCTCTGGGGAGGATTTTAATTCTCTTTCATTAATGAAGCTTAGCTAGGTGGGGTAGGAAATTCTTGGCTGGAATTGTTTTTATTTAAGAATGTTAAAGATGGGACCCAAGTCCCTTCTGGCTTGTAGGGTTTCTGCTGTGAGGTCTGCTGCAATTCTGATGGGTCTTCCTTAATAGATGGTCTGCCCCTTCTTACTAGCTGCCTTTAGAATTTTTTCTTTCATGCTTATCTTGGTGGGTTGGATTGCTATGTGCCTTGGAGTTGGTCTTCTCATGTAATGATACCTTTCAGGAGTTTTCTGGTTTATTTTTCTTTTTTTTTTTTGAGTTGGAGTCTCACTCTGTCACCCAGACTGGAGTGCAGTGGCCGCTCCCGGCCACCGCAGCCTCGACCTGCTGGGCTCCGGCGATCCTTCTGCCTCAGCCTTCCAAGTAGCTGGAACTACAGGCGTGCGCTACCACGCCCAGCTAATTTTTGATTTATTGTAGAGATGAGGTCTCGCCAAGTTGCCCAGGCGGGTCTCGAACCTGCAGGCTTAGGCAATCCACTCACCTCAGCCTCCCAAGGCGCGGGATTACAGGCTGAGCCACCGAGCCCGGCTAGGAGTTTTCTGAATCTCTTGTGCCTGCATGACTGCCTCTCCAGTAAGATAGGGGAAGTTTACTTTGATGACATCTTGGAAGGCTTGGAAGGTGTTCTCAGTTTCCCCTTCTCTCTCAGGGATGCAAATCAACCAAAGATTTGGTTCTTTACGTAACCCCAGACCTTTCGTAGGTTTTGCTCATTCTTCCTAAGTCTTTTCTCCTTGTTTTTGTCAGACTGGGTTAGTTCAATAATTTGACCTTCAAGCGCTGAAATTCTTTCCTCTGCCTGGTTAATTCTGCTGTTAAGGCTTGCTATCATGTTTTGAAATTCCAGGAGAAAATATTTCATTTCCAGAAGTTCAGTTTAACTCTTTCTTAGAATGGCCAGGTCAGATTTCACTTCCTGCACTGTTTTGTGGCCTGGATGATTTGAGTGTTCACTTTCTCATTCATGAATAGCATTGAGTGGCTTTGCCATCCACAGTCTGAATTCTATGTTTGCCATTAGGGACAGGGCATTCTGGATGGGGTTCATTGTTTGGGATCTGGGAAGCCTCTTTGTAGTCATTGACTCATTAAGGCTTTGGAGATTGCTTTTTTTTGCCTCTCTTTCTCTCTCATTTGTTATTTTTTTATTAGATAAAGTTGCTGCTATTGGAGTGAAAATTTTTTTTAAAACCTGACTTCTCTCTCTGATCTGCCTATGGAAGGGGTAGAGGTGGGAGGAAGGTGGGATGGAGAGAAACTGTCACTGCTTCACCAATACAGTCTGGCAGGGGTGGGGCAAGTCCTTTCTTCTCATTCAGAGGTTTCTCTTCTCTCCAGCACATGCCCAGGGGTCTTGGCTGTCTGGGTACTCCACTGGCCTGCTCCCTATTCTGCACACCTCATCAGCAGGCTTGGCAGGTGGTCAGGAGTGGTCCCTCAGTTCTACTTCGGCACAGGTGCTCTTGGGTGTGTGGAGTGGCCTCCTCCCATCTGGGTGGGACTGCCCCTTTCACCCAGAGGTAGATAATAAGCAGTTATTTTGTCAGTGGAGAGTTGGTATTTCTCCCTCAGTCCTTCAGTGGGTGGGACTGTGGCTGCTGCCATGCTGTGCAGAGGCATTCTGCTTCCTAGTTTCCACCCTGCTCTGTGGGAGAAGCTTTTGCAGTGATAGGGGGCACTCTGAAGGAAAGCCACATCTGTATCCCTGATCTGGGGTTGCAACAGTTGCCAGTGTTGGAGAAACATCCCCGAAATGTGGTGCTGGGGAGGAAGGGAGCGGGGGAGGGATGGAGGGTGGAGAACCCACCCAATGCAGATCAACCCTGCTGGGTGTTTTTCCTCTCCATGGGGGGGCTGATGGTTGCTGGCACTGGGACCACCCAAGAACTAGGGTTCCCAGGCTCTACGTGAATCTCACAGGTTCCTCTATCCCAATTCTGGGCAACTGTCTGTGCCTGGCTGCTGCAGGAGCTGTGTAGGGGGCAAGCCTAGGCTATCTTTCTTGGCTGGGGCTGCAGAGGCTTGCATGAGGTGTGTAGAGAGAATAAGCTACTGCTGTCACTTACCTCTTACTTCTCCAGTAGTGCTCTTCTAATCTTGTGATAGGGCTGTGTTTAAGGGTGTCTGGGACTTGAAATTGTCCATTCTCCATAGCCCCAAGTGACCGTCTCAGAAAACTCAGCTTTGGTTTTCAGGCCAACCTTCAAAGTTGACCCTAGGTCTGCTCTTCCATTTAGGTTTCTTTACTGAGAGCAGCAATCATACGTAGTCTTCAGTTGACCATCTTAGCTACCCCTCCATCAAAAAACCAATTTTTTTTTAACATTAGAAAATATAGCCGGGCTTGGTGGCTCAGCCTGTAATCCTGTGCCTTTGGGAGGCTGAGGTGAGTGGATTGTCTGAGCCCGCGGGTTCGAGACCCGTCTGGCCAACTTGGCGAGACCTCATCTCTAGGATAAATAAAAAATTAGCCGGGTGTGGTAGCGCGCGCCTATAGTTCCAGCTTCTTGAAAGACTGAGGCAGAAGGATTGCCAGAGCCCAGCAGGTTGAGGCTGTGGTGGCTGGGAGCGGCCACTGCACTCCAGTCTGGGCGACAAAGTAAGACTCCAACTCAAAAAAAAAAAAGATTAGACAATATAGTTTATTTAAAAACTAAATTAGAAAGAGAGAGAGAGAGAGAGAGAGAGAGAGAGAGAGAGAGAGAGAGAGAGAGAGATTCATCTCCTCAAGGTAGGGGAGGGGGCCAAAGCTTAAGAAAACATGGCCTGGCCATAGCTCAAAGAACACATGGGCACAACATAACTTAGCAAGGCAATGGCCAACAACCCAATTTCAAGCAGACAATACTTGAATCCAATGTTCAAGAGTAGTGTGAGAAACTCAGAAATGATCTGAGTAGACAGTGATCCAAGGGGTTCAAGTTTAGTTACAAAGCCAAATTTTCCTCCATTACTTTTAAATATCACTATTTTTAGTGTCATAATAAATCTCTCAAGCAATCATATATCTTATATATCATATATATAGCCAACATATATCTATTGAGCTCTAAGTTTAGAATTATATGAGTCGGAGAAAGACATATACTACACATATAGAAGTGTACAGTTCAGCCGGGGAGACCTCAGTAGCACTTGTGGAAGAACAAAACACGAGACCAAGTTATATGGTTTTGATAAAGGTAGTTAAAAATGTTCTTTTGATTTTAAAATTATGAATATTTTCAAATGTTGTAGACATTTCTGAGACAAGATATCATTTGGGCTCTGGTTGTCGGGGAAAGTCTTCCTGAATAAAGGTGGGACTTAAACTGAACTTAAAAGGATGAAAGGAATTTAATCAAGGAAATCAGGAAAGGCTTTCTAGATGGTGAGCACGCCTACAGGAGCCGAGGTAAGACTGAGCAAGACCTGGTACAGAGGCAGAGAAGGGCATTAATAGAGAAAATGATCTTGATTTGGGAAATAATATTATATGTGGATAGTACTTAAGAAGTGTCTTCCAGGAAGGCAAGTCAAGAGTTTAAGTTGAATTCTATATTTTGAGAAGTATTAATTCTTGATTGGGCCATATCACATTGTAAACAGTGTTAGACTTTTATTAGTCTACTAGTAGCATTCACAATAACTAGATAAGACAGAAATCTGGTAAACTGGGACAGAACACAAGCTTTATGAATTTGAAGCCTGACTAGTCTGGTGATGGTGCTAACTAGGTTGTTTTATTTTGAACCAGTTGAAAGGAAGTATAAAGAACATATACAAGCTCAAGAAGACAGAGTGAGTGAATTCAGTGTTGTAGCCAGAGAAGAAGGCACTCACGCTAACAGAGGAGCCCAGAATCCTAAAATAATAGCCATATCCGTGTGTCTTCTGTATTAGTGCTTAAGGAAATGTTTGCTGTGTAGTTCCATGTTCCCCATTCCATTTGTTAGTACTTTTCAGTGCCCACAGTAGGCCTGTCTGTGACCAACCAAAGAGCAGAGAAGTCAGGTAGAAGGTACTCATTCTTTGAAATCCTCCTTGACAGCTATGTCTGAGTGATACCCATTGATAACTAGTTACTATAACCCGATGAATCAATCATCCTTCCAAGGTCTGCACACTTTAGTCTTTTTCTTTACATTCCCAATGCAATCACCCAGGCCCAATACATTTTCACAACATTTTTTTCAGCATTTATTTATTTATTTTTTTTGAGTTGGAGTATCACTCTGTCGCCCAGACTGGAGTGCAGTGGCCGCTCCCAGCCACCGCAACCTCGACCTGCTGGGCTCCAGTGATCCTTCCGCCTCAGGCTTCCAAGTAGCTGGAAATACAGGCGCGCGCTACCACGCCCGGCTAATTTTTTGATTTATTGTAGAGATGAGGTCTCGCTTGCCCAGGCAGGTCTCGAACCCGTGGGCTCAGGCAATCCACTCACTTCAGCCTCCCAAAGCGCGGGATTTTTTCAACATTTAAAAAGCATCTTACTGCATTACTTCTTTCTGTTGTGAGAGAATTCCATCTGTATATTTTTTCTAATGGTGTGAAATTCTGCTTTTGTTAGTAGAGGTTCAAACATATTAATTTTTTGTAGGGATTTGGGTTTAACCTTCCCTAGATATCAAGCAGAGAGTGAGTACAGATCACCAATAGGGAGCAAATATTTATTTACATTTTCTAGTGATATGTCCAGGATCTAGTACTGTTCAAATTCAGTGATTTTGATGAAATAATTCATGTTGAGCTTGGACTTTTGGAGAAGTCTCAAGCTTGTGACAATAGGTTGACAAAAAATGGTATCCAGTTACAGGATTTAGAAAGAACACTTTGTAGAAGTCAATAAAATGATACTAAAAAGAAAAAAAGTAAGCTGTTTCTTTTTAGGTAAAAATAAAAAGGTGATCTGGGCCAGGGCCCTCACATTTCTTTAAGCTAAAGTTTCTGAGATTAGAAACTTGCTGTGAACTAAACTTGTCTTGTGGAAATTATAAATATACTGATAAGTTCTCTTGACTCTTACCTTTAAACTCTTCAAAGGGAAGGATGAATGCAGATGGGCTTGGGCGATCTTGGTTATTAGCTTTCTCTTAGTTGGAGTTATTTGTTATTTTTCTTGTCCATATTCTCAGGATACATTCTACTTGTGTTTTCAGTTTTGTTTTGTTTTTTTTTTTTGAGTTGGATTCTCACTCTGTCGCCAAGGCTGGAGTGCAGTGGCACACTCACGCCACTGCAGCCTCGACCTGTTGGGCTCAGGTGATCCTTCCCCTCAGTCTCTTCCAAGTAGCTGGAACTACAGGTGTGTGCCACCACACCTGGCTAATTTTTTGATTTACTGCAGAGATGAGATCTCATCGAGTTGCCTAGGCTGGTTTCGAACCTGTGGGTTCAGGCAATCCTCTCACCTCGGCCTCCCAAAGTGTGGAATTATAGGAGCAAGCCACCACTCCTGGCCATGATTCGGTTTTATAAAAAATTTCTCATATATCAGAGGTGTGTTTGTCTTTCAAACTAGAATCTCAGTTTGTTCATTTATAAAATGTAGATAATATGTTTCATTCATCTAAATGTTGGAAGAATTTTTATTACAAATTAATTTTTAAAAAATGAGTAAGGCATTATTTAGGTCTGCAGGTGATGAATTCTTTCGGTTTTCATATGTCCGAAAACATTTATATTTGTCTTCAGTTTTGAAAGATAATTTTGTTGGATATTAAATTCTAGGTTGTTTTTTTTTCTTTCAGTTCTTTAAAGATGTTGTTCTTCAGTCTCCTGACATGCATTCTTTAAGACAGAAAGTTATGCAAAAGTTTTTCAGTTTGATGTGGTCCCATTTGTCTACCTTATCTTTTATGGCATATGCTTTTGGGGTTATGATAAAAGATTTGTTACCTACTCCAGTGTGCATCAGGGTGTCTCCTGCGTTTACAATCCCCCTCCTGGGAATATATTTGGAGGAACACAAATCATTCTACAAAAAAGGTACCTGAATGTGCATGTTCATTGCTGCACTACTCATAATAGCAAAAACATGGAACCAACTCTACTGCACACTGAAAGTAGACTGGATAAAGAAAATGTACATATACATGGTGGGGTATTACACAGTCATAAAAAAGGACTTTTCAGCAAATTGGATAGAGTTAGAGACAATCATTCTTAGCAACCTATCACAGAAACAAAGAACCAAATACCACATGTTCTCGCTCTTAAGTGGGACCTGAACATTACTCACAATAGCACAAGAAGGGATTGGCAGTTGTGGGAAACTGCCAGGGATGGAAGGAGGAGGGTACCTGATCCTAAACCAGGAGAAGTGAGGACCAGTTGGAGACCCAAACTTTATCTGCACATAGTACCTAATCTAATTCTGGCCTGTTCCTCACATCTTAAAAATAAAATAATGTATACAAAAAAAAAAAGGAAGTAGGATGTTATTCTCAATTTTGTTTCCTCTGTATGCAATGTGTATTTTCTGGCTGCTTTTAAGATTTTTAAAAAAATCATTAACTTTAGCAATATGATGATACAGTGCTTTAGTATAGTTTTCTTCATGTCTATTGTATTTTTCATCATAGTAAATGCATTTTTAATTTCCATAAGTTCAGTTTGGATATTTTATGTATTTTCCATGTTTCTTCTTAACAGGTTTATGCTTTTTGCCTACCTTTTTGAACAGATGGAATATATTTATCATAACTTTTTAAATGTCCTTGTCTACTAAATTTGTCATCTGTGTCACAAGTTTTGTTTCCATTTATTGATCTTTTTCACCATTATGGATTATACTTTTCTGCTTATTCTCATGGCTGATAATTTTTTTATTGTGGCAAGTAACACAAATTATGAAATTCATCATTTTACCCATTTTAAGTGTATAGTTCAGCAGTGGTAAGTATATTTATGGTGCTGTGGAACAGATCTCCAGGACATTTTAATCTTACGGAACTGAAATTCAATACTCATTAAACAACAACTCTCTTGTTCTTTCTCCCCAGCCCCTGGTAACCACCACTGGTTACTTTCCATTTCTAAGTATATGACTACTTTATTTTTATTTATTGTTCTTTTTCTTAGAGATGGGGTCTCACTCTGTCACCCAGGCTGGAGTGCAGTTGAGCGATCATAGCTCACTGCATCCTCGAACTCCTAAACTCAAGTGATCCTCCCACCTCCTAAACTCAAGTGATCCTCCCACCTCAGCCTCCTGAGTAGCTGGGACTCAGCTGGGACTGAGTAGTCACATGCCACCATACCTGGTTGTATGACTTCTTTAGATACCTCATATAAGTGGAATCATACAGTATTTGTCTTTTTGTTATTGGCTCATTTTACTTAATACATTTTCCTTGAGCTTCATTCATATTGTAGTACATGACAAGATTTCTTTCTTGTTAAGGTTGCATAGTGTTCCATTGTATGTATATACCACATTTTGTTTATTCATTTATCTTTAGATGGACATTTGAGTTGCTTCCACCTTTTGGCTATTGTAAATAGTACTGCTATGAACACTGCTATGGGCAGATATCACTTTGAGATACTGTTTTCAATAGTTTTGGATATATACCCTGCATGGGATTGTTGTATCATATGGTGGTTCTATTTTCAATTTTTTGAGGAATTGTCGTACTGTTTTCCATAGTGGGTGCACCATTTTATAATCCCAGGGATTCCAACTTTTTTCTCATCACCACTAACACTTGTTATTTTCTTTCTTTTTTTTTTTTTTATGACAGTCATTCTAATGAGTGTGAGGTGATATTCATTATGATTTTGACTTGCAGTTCTCTAATGATTAGTGATGGTGGCATCTTTCCATATGCTGGTTGGCATTTATATATCTTCTTTGGATAAATGTCTATTTAAGTCCTTTACTCATTTCTTAATCTAGTTATTTGATTTTTTTTGTTGAGTTGCAGGAGTTCTTTATATACCCCTTATGAGATATATAATTTGCAAATATATTGTATATTCTGTAGGTTGCCTTTTTATGCTGTTAATTATGTTCTTAGATGAACAACAGTTTTCAAGTTTGATGTAGTTCCATTTGTCTATTTTGGCTTTTGTTGTCTGTGTTTTTGATGTCATAGTCAAGAAATATTTCCAAAATGAAAGTCATGAAATTAATTATCTATATTTTCTTCTAAGAGTTTTATAATTTTGTATCTTATATTTAGATCTTTAATCATTTTGAGTTAATTTTTATTAGGGTGGTAGGTAAGAGTCCAACTTGTTTTTGAGTTGGGGTCTAACAGTACTTTGCTGTTTTGATTACTGTAAATTTGTAATATGTTTTGAAATCAGGAAGTGTGTGAGCATGATCATTGACCACTGCGGTCTCAACCTCCTGGGTTCAGGCAATCCTTCTGCCTCAGTCTCCTGAGTAGCTGAGACTACAGGTATGCACCATCTGGATACATCTTTTAGTTTTTATGTAGAGACAAGTTCTCGCTATGTTGCCTAGGCTTGTTGAAGGTCCAGGGTCCAACTTTATTCTTTTGCATGTGGATATCCAGTTTTTCTATCACTATTTATTGAAAAGACTGTCTTTTTCTTGGTGTGTGGTGTTGGCTTCTTTGTTGAAGATCATTTGATCATATATGTGATTGTTTATCTCTGGGTTCTCTATTGTATGCCACTGGTCTATCTACATGCTTCAAGCTTTTTTCGACTATTCAAAGGTCTCTTGAAATTTTATAACTTTTTTTTTTTTTGAGTCAGAGTGTCACTCCTTTGCCCAGGCTGGGGTGCAGTGGCACGCTAACGGCCACCCCAGTGACAACCTTCTGGGCTCCAGCAATCCTTCCACCTCAGCCTTCCAAGTAGTCGGAACTACAGATGTGCGCTGCCATGCCTGGCTAGTTTTTATTTTATTGAAGAGATGAGGTCTCACCAATTTGCCTGGGCTGGTTTTGAACCGGCGGGCTCAGGCAATCCACTCACCTTGGCCTCCCTAAGTGCTGGGATTGCAGGCTGAGCCACGGAGTCTAGTCAGTATTGACATTTTAACAATATTATGTCTTCCAATCTACAAACATGAGGCTTATTTCAATTTATCTTCTTTAATTTCTTTTAGCAATATTTTATAGTTTTCAGTGTATAAGTCTTTTACCTACTTTGTTAAGTTTATTCCTAAATATTTTTTCCTTGTGATGCTATTGTAGATATGACTTGCAAATGTGTTCTCCCATTCTGTAGGCTACTTTTTCACTCTATCTATTATGTTCTTAGATGAACAAAAATTATTTTCTTAATTTTATTTTTTGAGGCAGCAAGATTTTATTTTTAACTTAATGCAACCATGAATTTTATTGTGTTCGAGCCAACAAAAGCAGGATTAACAGTTCAATTTTTAGATCTGTTTCCACTGATAACTTTTCCTTTTATGATCTCTTCAGACCTCCATTTTCTTTATTCCATGGGTCATTAAGAGACTCATAGATGCACTTCAGAGGGTTCTTACTCTCCTAAAATTGTAGGATATATATACTTTCTTTTTTTTAAAAAAGAAAATTTTAATCAGGAGTAGTTTTTTGTGGCTCTTTTGATTTATTTTTACCTTGGTCCTATACTACTTTCATAATAAAAAATAAACTGATTTAGAAAAAATTATATAGTAAGATTGAAGCAGAAGAGGCAAAATCATGGGTCAAATCCAAAGACAACTACAGACCAACTCTAAGGACTGTGAGTGAACCAAAGGATCTTGATTCCCACTTCTGACAGGGATAGGCCTTTCGAGATGTCCTAACAGATATCCAGATCTGTGTGGCCAAGTTAACTTTGGGAGGTAGAAGGCTGCCAAAAGCCAGTTAGGTGCTCCCTCCTGGAACTGGGAGATGCCCCAGAATACAGCACACATCTTAGGGAGCAAGAATGGACATTCCACAATGTCACAGAAAGGTTCCTATCATGTGGCATTGCATACCAGGCATGCTTCCCATTACTCTTCTTTGAGAGTCATTCTCCCCTTTCTTGGATGGTTCTCAGAGGACTCTTTGTGCTCCACTTCCCATCTCAGACCTAAACTTGACCAATCAGAATCCTTCTCTAGATTGATATTAATACATTAGGACGAATAAATTGTTTTGTTTTGCTTTTGAGTAGGAATCTCACTGTCACCCAGGCTGGAGTGCAGTGACATGCTCACGGTCACCGCAACCTTGACCTGCTGGGCTCAATTGATCCTTCCATTTCAGCCTTCCAAGTAGCTGAGACAACAGGCATGTGCCACCACACCTGGCTAATATTTTCTTATTTATTTATTTATTTTAGAGATAACGTCTCACCAAGTTACCCAGGCTGGTTTTGAACCCCTGGGCTCAGGCAATTCTCTCACCTTCCCTCTCAAAGTGCTAGGATTATAGGCACAAGCTATTGCGCCTGACCAGAATACTCTTTTTACTAGAATAGCAAATGGTGATAGCAGGATCCAGGGCAGTTGGTGGCTGTCTTTCTTGTTACATTGGAGGAGTAACTTTGCAGAATGATGATGAGGAGAAGCCAACAACTGCTTTTAGTTGGTTGGGTAGCTAGGTGAGTGGGTGGGATAGTGTCTTTCACTATTAGCATCATAACTGGCTTTCTGGGAGCTCCTAACAGCGCCTAAGAGAAGTGATGAAATAAGATCCTGTCTAGGCCGGTTTTAACATCCAAGATTGAGCGGTGGGCAGAACCATTGTCACAAAGGCCGTCTCTGGGCAGATATATGGATCCAGGGAGGTTCAGTCAGCAGAAGAAGGAGCTCAAAGAGCTGGAGATCAAGAGGGCTGACTCTGGCCCTAAAGAACCAGGCAAGCAAGATCAGATAGGTGGAGGTATGGTGAGATGGAAAATGCTCCTCAGGGGCCAGGGGTCCAGGGAAGCAGATGAATTCCAAGCCCACCAAGGACAGCAACAGGAGTCCTGGTACACAGGCTCTATTTTCACTGGGCAGAATTGAGCTAGGAAGTTTTCAGTACTAACAGTTTGGGGAGTCGAACAGATAAGAGCTGATGAAGTTAGTACTATCACACCTTGAGGAAAGTACTAATATACTAGAGAAAGAACTAGGGTTTTGGAATTAAGAGTTTCTGTTGAGATTCTGATACCATGTCTCACATGGGTAGATGGATGAGTATATGGATAGGAAGATGGGTGGATGGGTGGGAAGACACATAGATGGAGTGGTGTCTGGGCAGAAGGCTAGATGGGGGGAGAAGGTGATGAAAAGAATGGATGGTTGGATAGGTAGGTGAGTGCATGAGATAAATGCATGAAGGAGAAATGGGTAACTAGGTAAATGAACAAATGAATAATAGCAACTCTTTCAGTTTTTGTTTTCATCACAGAAAGCTGTGTTCCTAAAGTGGGAAGGAAACTTTGGAGATCCTGGCAGTTCACATTTTCTTTTTAAGTGTGGCTTCATTTCATGGACGTTGAAGAATAAGTGCATCTTAAAATCAGAACACAGGAGATTGCCCAGGGCATTGCAACAATCTACTGTGTAAAATTTGCATATGTTATTTTTAAAAGACACAAAGATACTTTCGGTTTACCTAGAAACTGCTTTGTGAAAGTTGGTGCGCCTATGTTGGGTGCATATATGTTTAGGATAGATATTTCTTGTTGATGAGTTGATCCTTTTATCATTATGTAGCGACCTTCTGTATCTTCTTAAATTTTTGATAACTAAAGGATATTTTGTCTGATATTAAGATCACAACTCCTACTTTCTTTTGTGTTCTGTTCACCTGAGAGTTTGTTTTTCATCCTCTTACTTTGAGTCTGTGAATGTCCTTTCTGGTGAGATGAGTCTCTTGGAGACAACATATTGTTGTATCATTATATTTGATCTAATTTGCTATTTTATGTCTTTTCAGTGGTGCATTTCTTAATTTAAAAATATTCCTTTATAGTTGTTTATTGTTCTTTTATAGAAATACACTTGGTTTTTGTGTGCTACAGGATTTTCTATCCTGTAACTGCTGAATTTTTTATTAGTTCTAACAGGTTTTATTAGTTTTAATAGGTTTTCTATATGTAGAATCTTTTCTACATGTAGGATTATGTAATCTGTAAACAGAGATAATTTTATTTCTTCTTTTCCAATTTGAATGCTTTTTATAACTTTTTCTTTTCTGATTGCTTTGGTTAGGATTTCCAATACCGTGTTAAAAAGAAATATGTCTGGTAATTTTTGCCTGAATGCTTATTGGGGTGCTAGATACACTTTTACATTTCTTAAGTATTCTTGAGCTTTGATTTGGGATGCAATTGAGTTATTTGAAACTTATTTGGTCCTTTTGAGACTTACTTTGAAACTTTACTATGTTGGACTAGAGAAAACTTCAGTCTAATCTTAATTTTTTTCTCACCACTGAGGCAATATCCTACCAAGTACTCTGCCCAGTGCTCCATGTATTATAACATTTGTTTCAACTTTATCTGGTAGAATATAAACTATTCCTGGTTCTTAGTGAGTGCTGTGATAGTTCTCTTGCTTTTCTTTGAAGGTTTCATCCTAGTCTTAGGTAGTTTCTTTACACACATCTGTTGTAAGTACTCAGCTGAAGATTCAAGGAAATTCTAAAGACCTCTTGTCTGGCATTCTGTACTGTGAACTCTAGTTTCTCTGAACTCTCAACCCTCTCCTCATCTCAGCTGGATCTGCTTGACTTTCTCCTCTCTGTATTGAGGCCTGGGACTTTTCTCCAGTCAATAAATTGGTATAATTGCAGAGACAATCTATGTGCTTTACTTCTCCTATGGATTACTATCCTCTGCTTCCTGTTGTCCAGTGTTGGAAAATTTTTATATGTTTTTTGTAACTTTTAAGTTGTTTCTAGTCCCTGTTATTTTCATTAATTAACTTAAATAATTAAGAACTGACATCTATATTCTATTTACATTGAAATTTGCCCATGTAGGTTGGGGAAATTATGAGGCAGAATTAAATGTTTAATATTTAGAAACTCACTTGTATTATGTCAAAAAATAAATAAAGACTAAAAACAGATAAAACCTCAAAATCAGTAGCCAGAACACTTCAATTAAGGAAGTAAGCAAGATGATTTTGTATTATAATTGTGTGTAGAGCTTTAAAGGATGCCTAATGGCTCAAATCCTTATATCACTCTAAATATATATCATTCAAGGGGGGACCCCAAATAGCAGAATTCTTTTTTAGAGGGGAGGTCTCTTTTAGTACAGGCTTCTCCCACTAGGTAAGTGTTCTAGGAACCCATCAGCATCAGTGTATCAGCTAGTGTTGTAAGAGGCTGCATTCAGCTTCAGTGATTTTTTTTTTTTTGGAGATTCTTTCAACATGTTTGCCCATTTCATGATGGATGAATTGCATGCGCTCCTGCCCCCACCGTGCTGATGGTTCAGCAATTTTGGACCAAAACCAGCATGACTCCTGTGCCCCGCCCTCCCTTTTCACTCGATCTCGCCTCAAGGCCTCAAGTAACTTTTTTTGTTTCCTTGGATGAAAAAAGTCCTCAAAGGGAAACATTTTGCTAATGTGAATGAGGTGAAACAAAAAGTGGCAGAAGCACTAAAAGGCATCAAAATTGACAAGTTCAAAAACTGTTTTGAGCAGCGGAAAAAGCATCTTGATAGATGTATTGTATCAAACAGAGAGTCCTTTGAAGGTGACTGAAGTTTCACCATGTAAGAATAAATACACAACTTTTAAATAAATAAATTCTGGGTTTTCTGGGGTCCCTCCTTATATATATTATTTGATGCTTTTTTTGAAGTTCTGTCTTAAACTTAGATTTCTCTTCTGGGTTTAGACTCATATATTTGCCCATTGTATAGTACTACTTGAATATCCTACAGATATCTTGCACTCAGTATGTTTGAAATGGAACTCTTCATCTTTCCCAAACTGACTCCTCCTTCAACATTCCATTTCTTAACCAGTAAAAGCTACTATCATCCACCCCTTTGCCTAAGCCCAGAAAACTGATTCATACCCTTAAGTCATACCCTTAGTTTCTTTCTTTCCCTCACCCTTTCCTTGAACCAGTTGTCAAGTTATCCTAAATCCTTCTCAAATCCACTTAGTTTTCTCCACCCACATCTCCATTTCTACTACCATAGTTTAATCCACC
This sequence comes from Cephalopachus bancanus, assembly GCA_027257055.1. Lineage (NCBI taxonomy): Eukaryota > Metazoa > Chordata > Mammalia > Primates > Tarsiidae > Cephalopachus > Cephalopachus bancanus. Next base: position 6,055,718 of record JAPVLO010000205.1, on the reverse strand, counting down.
TTCAAGACTCAACCCACTGATTAAAACTATGTCCTCATTGGTATATTGGACTCCAGTGTGACCCTCCTCCAATTAATTCTTCAGCTGCAGGATAATCCATTTTGCTAAAAGGCTAATCTTATTCACTTCTCTGCTTCAAAATCAAAGCAAAACAAGCAAGCAAAACAAAAACAAATCTTCAGCACTTTACCATAAGCACATTGACTGAAGTTCCAATTCATGGTTTTCCCTGATCTTAGCCATGATAGCCTTAATTTTAATTATTGCTACTTCACACTCCAGACATATTAAACTTAACCGTTCAAAAGTGACATGTTTTCTTTTACTTCCCAGACTAGCTTTGTCTCACCCAGCCTGGACATTTTATTCAACCTTCTCATCCTTCAAGTCTCAGCCTCACACTTCACCAAAAGATATCCCTTCCCAAGATTCAGTTGGGTACCTCATATTTGCTTCCATAGTGTTTTATGCAGGCGTTGATATCTCTACTTTACAAAAGAGGAGATGGAAGCTCTGAGAAACAGATTTGTTCAATGTCTCACAGCTATAAAATATCAGAGTCAGTTTCTAAATCCAAAACTTCCTTCTTCTACCTAGGGCTTACTCTGTCATCCTATAGAAACCTCTTATATGCTTAATTTTATCTGGTGAAATATGTGCTTAGGTAGAATTATTCTCAGTTTCCTGAAAGTTCCATGTGGGTTCATTCCTCTACATGTTTCTTGTTTCTGGATTAACTTTGTGTTCCGGTCTACCTGGAAAACTTATTTACTTTGCGGTCAAGTTGCAGGGTTTCCACCAGGGTAGTGAAGCATTTTCTGGTCTCTTTCCTCTTCAGGTCCACCAAGGTCCTGTTAGACTAACTGCCTCAGCCTCCTGAATAACTGGAACTACAGGTGTGTGCCACTATGCCCAGCTAATGTTTGTATTTTTCTCTACAGACAAGGTGTCACTATAATGCCCAGGGTGGTCCTGAACTCCTGGATTTAAGCAGTCCTTTCATCTTGGCCTCCCAATGTACTGGGTTACACTGCGCCCGGTCTCAATGACTTCTAATCTCAAAATACAGACACAACTTGTTTTATTATGCTTTACCTTCTTGCACTTCAAAGATAACTCACTTTTTTTTTGCAAATTACAGATTTATAGCAACCCTATGTTGAGCATTTTGGTGCCATTTTTCCAACAGCATGCTCTCATTTCATGTCTCCATGTCACATTTTGGAAATTCTCGCAATACTTCAAAATGTTCATGTTATTATATTTATGTAATTGTTTTTGGACACAACGAACCCTGCCCATACAAGACAGTGAACTTGATCGATAAATGTGTGTGTTCTGACTGCTTCACTGACTGGCTGTTCCTTTTCTTTTGAAAGATTCCTTTCAAAATATTACTGCTTATTGAAAACGCGCCTACTCACCTTGGATCTCTGATGGAGACATGCCAGGAAATAATGTCCTTTTCATGCCTGCTAACATGAAATCATTCTCCAGTCTGTGGATCAAAGAATAATTTTGACTTTCAAGTATTATTATCTAAGAAGTACACTTTGTAAAACTATAGCTACCATAGATAGTGATTCTTCTAATGGATATGGCTGAAGTAAACTGAAAACCCTCTGGAAAGGATTCTCCATTCTAGACACCATAGAGAGCATTTGAGATTCATGGAAGGAGATCAATATCTCAACATCAGCAGGAGTTTGCAAGACATTTATTCCAGTCCTCGTGGATTACTTTGAAGGGTTCAAGACTTGAGTAGAAGTAGTAACTGCACATGTGATGGAAATAGCAAGAAAGCAAAAATGAGAAGTGGAGCTTGATGATGTGTCTGAATTGCTGCAATCTCATGGTAAAACTTGAATGGATGAGGAGTCGCTTCTTTTGGACGAGCAAAGAAAGTGGCTTCTTGAGATGGAATCTACTCCTGGTGAAGGTGATATGAATATTGTTGAAATGATAGCAAAAGATTTAGTTGACAAGGCAGTGACAGAGTTGGAGAGAATTGAGTCCAATTTTAAAAGAAATTCTGCTATGGGTAAAATGTTATCAAACAGCTCACATGTTACAAAGACATTTTTGTGAAAGAAGAACCCACTGATTAGGTAAACTTGATTGTTGTGTTTTTATTTTTATTTATTTATTTTTTTGAGTTGAAGTCTCACTCCACCCAGGCTGGAATGCAGTGATATGCTTACAGCCACCCCAGCCTTGACATGCCAGGCTCAAGCAATCCTTCCACCTCAAGTCTTCCAAGTAGCTAGAACTACAGATGTGCACCCCGTGCCCAGCTAGTTTTTATTTATTTATTTATTGTAGAGATGAGGTCTTGCCAAGTCACCCAGGCTGATCTGAGACCTGTGGGCTCAGGCAATCCTCTTACCTCAGCTTCCCAAAGTGCTGGGATTATGGTCGTGAGCCACTGTGCCCGGCCTGTGTTATTTTAATAAATTGCTAAACTGGACGTGGTGGTTCACGCCTGTAATCTCAGCACTTTGGGAGGCTGAGAAGGAACCTAGGAGTTTGAGACCAGCCTATTCAACATAGCAAGATATTATCTCTATAAAAATTAAAATAAATTAGCTGAGCATGGTGGCACACCCCTGTAGTCCCAGCTACTTGGGAAACTGAGGTGGAAGGATCGCCTGAGCCTAGCAGTTCAAGACTGCACTGAGCCATGACTGTGCCTTTACACTCCAGCCTCGGTGACAGAGTGGGACCCCAACTCAAAAAAAAAAGTAATTGCTACACCCACCCCAACCTTCAGTGACCGACATCCTCATTGGTCAGCAGCCACCAATACTGATATAAAACACTCCACCAGCAAGAAGATTATAACTTGCTGAAGGCTTGGATGATCCTTAGCATTTTTTAGCAATAAAAATATTTTAAAGTTAAGGTATGCACATTTTTTTAGACCTAATGCTATCGCACACTTAGACTACCATGTAGTGTAAACATAACTTTTATATGCATCAAGAAATCAAAAAAATTTTTGCTTGACTTGCTTTATTGCAATATTTGCTTTATTGTGGTGGTCTGGAACTGACCTCACGATATTTTCATGGTATGCCTATTATCATAAAACTACCACTGAAGTGTTCTTTTAAATCTCCCTCCCCTATCTTTTTCTTTCCTCATTCACCATTGGCAATGAAGAATAACAAGCAAATAGTTGCTCTTTTCTTGGAATCGGTGAAAATAATGTAAATGAGGAGTTGAGGAATCTTGGGATAGAATTCTCCTTTTACCATTTATTTGTGATGTAAACGTGAAAAAACTGCACAATCATTCTGAAGCAGTTTTCTTACCCATCAAATGGATTTAATAGAACACAACTCACAGTGGTTGAAAGGACGAAAGAAAACAGAGGAGTACGTTGCTGAGTCCTGGCCAGTCAGCTGGTGGAGCCCAGCAAGTGTTAGTTTCTGTCTCCTTTCCCCTTTAACTTGCTCCTTTCTTCCCTACCTATGGGTTAAATTGTTAATATGTTATAAAATTCCCCAAATGTAGGAAATAAAAAAGAGAAGAAATACAAGGGAGTCAGTCACTCACTAGGAGCAGGAAGCACATATTTAAAGGGATGGGAAGTATGTTTTGAGATTCTCTATAAAGCACATCATTATACCTGATGATAGGATTTTTCTTCTTGGTAGCTGTGAAACTTCATTGTTGCAGTTTACTCTCTGTTCTTCAAAAATTCCTGATTCTAAGAAGGGCATCTAAGTTCCTTGTTAGGTCCTAAATCAGTGGTTCTTAACTCTGGCTGTACATTTGAGTTACCTGGCGTACAAACTGCAATTATTATTATTATTATTTTGAATCAAAGTCTCACTCTTGGCCACCGCAGCCTTGACCTGCTGGGCACAGGTGATCCTTCTACCTCAGCCTTCCAAGTAGCTGAAACTACAAGTGTGCGCCACCACAATCGGCTAATTTTTTTTTTTTTTTGAGTTGGAGTCTCACTCTGTCGCCCAGACTGGAGTGCAGTGGCTGCTCCCGGCCACCACAGCCTCAATGTGCCAGGCCACCACAGCCTCAACGTCCTTCCACCTCAGCCTTCCAAGTAGCCAGAATTATAGGCATGCACTACCACGCCCAGCTGATTTTTTGATTTATTGTAGAGATGAGGTCTCGCGCCCAGGTGGGTCTCGAACCCGTGGGCTCAGGCAATCCACTCACCTCAGCCTCCCAAAGGCGCGGGATTACAGGCTGAGCCACCAAGCCTGGCATTTTTTTTTTAATGTAGAGATGAGGTATTGCCAAATTGCTCAGGCTGGTCTCGAACCTCTTGGCTTAGGCAATCCTCTCACTGAGCCTTCCAAAGTGCTGGGATTACAGGCATGAACCATTGTGCCCAGCCACAAACTGCCATTATTTTAAAAGTTTTTTAAAAACATATGGATGCTAGGGACTCTAATTTAGACTTCCCAAATCAGAATCTCTAGGGATGAGGCCCTGTCATTAGTATTAAAACAAGATTCTTTCTGTTACTAAAGTGATGATCACAAACCTTGGTCTAAATCATAACGTCACTAAAATATTCCTGCAATGTCTGGTTGATAGAAATCCTTGTGTAGAGTGACTTTAAAAAGGATATACACCGGGGGGAAATTAAATTGGCAAAATATAGAAAGGATATATATTATTTAAAATATTATCTATAAACTCTGTGACAAAACAGGATCCTCAAGTGTAAAAAAAACCCTACGAGTATCATACATTCCAGATTGAAGAAGGGATCCATCCTCTTTTACAAACCAGATGGAGTATCACTGGGCAGGCTGCTAACTGGATTCAATGAAGGGTTACAAAATTGACATTTTCTTTTTTAACTAGATAAATCAATCATAGAGTGAACATTTCTGAGAATAAGAATTGAAAAATAATACAAATATGACATACTGAATTCAAGGAAGCAGCTAAAGAATTGTATTTATTGGTATAACTTGAAATATTAACCCCTTGGAAACAATAGATATCTCTTTAGTCAGAAATGGAAAAGAGCTATCAGATAACAGAGCCTATTCTCCCGGGAGCTTCCTGGATTGTGTCTGGTCCCCAGATAGGGGATAACACACTCCTCCCAGCCTGAAGACCGTGCTCCTAAGTACTCACTTGGCAGACATCCTGGAAAATGGAAGTGTTGTAAGGGCTGGGTTACTCTTCTCAGAGATCTCTATTTGACATGATAAAGAAAAAAAAGGAAGCTCAAAGCTCAAACTGTATACAACCCAACGTACATTTTAAAAGATGTACCAGTGAGTATTTATATAGTGGGTGAGATTTTCATTCTGTGAGATTCAAAAGAAGAAAAGGACTCTTTGAGTTGAAAATCTAGCTTATTGTTTTTAGTGTTTTTAGAGACAAGTGTTCCAATAGGCACTACATTTGAAGATCGTGATTTTATAAGCAATGCAAGTTTCGGGTGTCGGTAACCTATCTTGCACGGGTTTAAGGTGATTGCTGACAATTATTTCAAAGTCTCTTAACACTGTTATTTGTAGAAAATAAATCTGATATAAACTTCTGCAGCAAACAGGAACCTCACTTTTCTTAATGCTGCTAGCAAACATCTCTGTCAATACATTGACAATAAAAAGTAAAAATAATTCAGCCTTTTAATGAGACCTAGCTGACTGATTTATACCTTCAGAATAAGATTTGCCAAATAAATATGATTATTAACTTAAAACATTATTGCAGTTTTTCAAAGGACAATTCCAAATTGTCTCAACAATAAAAATCTTGCTAGATCACATACCTTAATCAATTTATTTAGAATTTTTTCGGTTGTTTTTTTTTTGCATAGAAACATCATCATGGCTACCAGTTAGAAAAAAAAAAAAGCATATTTCTTCAAAGGTTTATTGTTTTCCAAGTTGGTACTATCAAGGAAGATTTCACAAATCTTCAGATGTATAAAAAATAAATAATATTCTTTCTAAGACTAGTTGTTCCTGAAACAAAGTTTATGTATTTTTGTTTTTAGAAAGATACTGATCTTTAATCACAACTCTTTATTTATCGGAGAGTAAACTTTAAACTCTCACCTTGAGACATCTATGCGCTCCTAAGTTTGAGTAAATTTCAGTTTCTTGTCTCTTGAACTTTTGCTCGATATATGCCTTAAATTTGACGACCAAATGCTATTGTTAGCTCAAAAGGGTGTGACTGCTGCTTGTACTTGGAGGATTTCTTGGTGATTCTGAGCCATGACTCAGAGCAAGAGGTCATTTGGTGGAGACTATGCTGTCTTTCCTGAGGGGGTGGGGGACAAGTATCTGTGCGGAAGGGCAGGTTCCCTGCCTGCTGTGTCAGAGTTCAGAAATATAGTGGCTGTAACTTATGATCAGACGGAGAATTTCTAGCACTGAACTTCACACACAATTAGTAGTGAGCCAAGCTTCCTTGTCACAGCTCTGGATTTTAGTTTGGGTGAAGATTGTCACTGCTTACCCAGAATCTGAACAATTTAAGTGCCCTCTAAAGAAAACTACTTCAAACTTGTAAAATATAGACATAAATTTCTACCAAAAAGTGATGTATTTTTAAAATAAGATACATCATTCTAAAGTTCATAACTTTATTACAATATTACTCTATAGTTCGTAACTTTATTATTTTTCCATTTGAGAAGTGATGATTTATTTCAAAATGCACTTTAAACTGATTTATTCATGCCATCCTTTGTTTCAGAAATAATTCAATCTATTTGGCTTAATGGAAATGCAATGAGACAAAATGTAAACATGAATGAATAAAGAAAAGATGTCATGTACATAGGATAATTTATATGTAAATTCATGATAACACTTTATTCAAATGTGAGTAAAATTAGAAAATCATGATACATTTTGTTTATGAAGCAAAAATGTTTCAGAATTATTTTATTATAGCATCCTAATTTTAAAAATTAGATACTACTATTGTTATATAGTATATGAAATTAGTGTTCTTTAGTTTGTCTTCTTTTCCAGGATATGAAGAAAGTCAGAACACAGAAAAAATAGCACACTGCCTTAAGTTTACCAGAATTTTCTTAATGAGTATGTTAACTACAGTTATGGTAAGAGATATTTGAGAACATGGAACTGTCCTGTAATGTAAATACTTTCAATATTCTTATAAATTTTTTCCCATTATAATGAACGTACTTAGAATCAGTATATATATTGTTTTGTATTTTATATTAAATTCTGTACACATGCACATATTTTGAATAACAACATTTTGTTGGCACCAAAGAATTAAGGAAAAAAATGTAACACCACCACGGAGTAAGTGTTGATGGGAGCATTTTTCAAATTTGAATGTGTTCACAGATAAAGGGAAAAGCAAAACCAAACAATAACAATTAAATGAAATGACAGATATCATGAATGTGCATACTACTTTTTTTGATTTTAAAATTTATGAAAATAAACAATTCTGTTCCTCAGTAATACCAAGAAACAAAAGTAAAAACTCCCAAACAATGGACAATTTTAACAGAAAGAAATATAATGGAATGAGGATGTAATCTTTCCTTTTGCCAATAGAAAATTTGTAGTTTTAAATTTATGCCATCACACACTTTGTTCTATTAAATGAAACATTATTTAAAGTAGGCCTAGCTGGGCATGGTGGCTCACGCTGTAATCCCAGCACTTTGTGAGGCATAGGCGAGAGGACTGACTGAGTCCAGAGGTTTGAGACCAGCCTGGGCAATTTGGCGAGGCCTTGTCTGTACAACAAATCAAAAAATTAGGGTGTGATGGCGCTCGCCTATGGTTCCAGCTACTTGGAAGGCTGAGGTGGAAGGATCACCTGAGCCCATCAGGTCAAGGCTGCGGTGGCCTTGAACATACCATTGCACACCAGCCTGGATGACAGAGTGAGATTTTGACAAAAAAAAAAGAGGTCTAGTCACAATTAATAGGTCTCAAATTCTACCAGGTAGAGTTATTTTGTTATTGCTCTGTATAAGAGCAACAATACATTCTTAGGCACAAATCTTGTACCTAAATATGGGGATGTTGTGAAATACAAAACACTGAAGTACTAGTGGATAGTGCTTTAAAAAAATAAAAAAAGAAGGACATAGAGGTTAGAGACCTATTGGTTAAAATAAGCTCCTAAATCCATGGTATCTATTTCTTTTCTTTTTTCTTTTTTAATCATGGTATCTATTTCTATAGTAATAATCTTTCTGCAGAGAGATATTGTTTCAGATCTCAAAGAAAGCAATGAAAAATGTGTGCGCCATTTGGGGGAAAGAAAGCAAGAGGTCTATAGGAAATAAGTATTAAGTAAAAAAAGAAAATGTGATTTCAGACAGTCTAGCTACCACAGGAACCACTAAGATTAGCACTGGCCTTGATACCTTGTGGTTTGCTTGGACCACAAGTTTTGTCTTAAATGATCACCTTCAGCTTCAGTTATCTTATTTCTATAGTTTACATATATAAATAAACAAATTCTATGTAGGTGCATGGGAATCAATAAAAGTTATCCCTCAAGTTAGCCAGCAACTGAGCAACTTTGAATTGCTTCACAGAAGCCTCTGATTAAAAGTTCAGTGGTTTTTTTTTTTTTTATAATCAGCCATCAAAGGCATAGACATTACAATATGAAAGCCAATTCTCTCTGAAATGTTGAATAAAGAATAGGAGCAGTTGGAGTGAAAAAAGTACAAACTTCTCAGGAAGATTTGGCTTATGATTGAGAAGAAAATGAATTCATTTATTTTTGTAAGCAAATATTTTTCAAAAGTCTAATCAGTGTTGTATTTAAGAGGTAAGATGAGATAATGTTGACTTAACCAGCATAAAAAAAAGAACAATAATATCACTAGCTACTTATGTCGTGAATAAGACTAAACCAAATAGTAGGTATTTAAAAAGATGGGTTCTGAACATCACATTGTAGCACAAACATTGGATGTCAGAGGAATAACCTGATTTCATGAAACATGTTAATTCAGAGCATAGATGAAAAACACCAAGATAATTTCAGTATAAGCACATGAAAATGTCTATAATTACTTCTGTTTTATGTAATACTATCTTGAAAAGTTAGGACAAAGAACGTTTCTATTGTGGAATGCTTTCTGATTTTGTTTTCTAAGCAAAAACAAGAATGATAAGCTATGAAAGCATTAAAAAGGAGGGAAAACATGAAAAATCTCCAGTATATTGGCAATTTTTTTTTTTTATTTGGAGTCTCACTCTGTTATTCAGGCTGGAGGGCAGTGGCACACTCATGGTCACCGCAGCCTTGACTTGCTGGACTCAGGTGATTCTTCTGCCTTAACCTTCCAAGAGGATGGAACTACAGATACGCGCCACCATGCCTGGCTACTTTTTTTGATTTATTGTAGAAATGAGGCCTCACCAACTTGCCTACGTTGGTTTCGAACCCAGGCAAGGTTCGAGGCAATCCTCTCACCTCGGCCTCCCAAAGTGCTGGGATTATAGGTGTGAGACAGGGCCCTAGGCCACAGCAAATGTTTTGACAGTTGTAAAGTGCCCTTGGGCATACAGATTTTCAAATTGACCAGGTGAGCAGAAATAGGAGATTCGTCTATTCTCTAAAATGATAAATCAAGTTAAAGATAAAATCCTGTTTTAGAAAAATTTTTATTATTACTTTTTAAAAATTTTAAAGATATGGGTGACTTTAATTTTAAAGTCAGAACTGGGTACATAAGTGGTTTACGTACAGGTGAAGTTTGGGCCTCCCATAGGACCTCACTTTGCCTGGATTAAGATCAGGTACGTTTACTGATGTTAATAATTGTCTTATCTGCTTTGGTGTCTTATTTTTGTGAGTAGTATGTTTATTCTGTTTATTCCATGCAAGATAATCCCATGTAAGGCACATAAGGGGAATAGCATCATTAGTTAACATGGAAGTACTACTTATTAGCGTATATTACTGTGATAGTAATATAAGTCATATAGTATTACTTGTTAATATAAGTAAAATAGAAATAAATACTAGAATAGGTTTTTTGTCTTTTTTTTTAAAGAGAGACAAGGTTTCACTATGTTGCTGAGACTAGTCTCAAACTCCTGGGTTTAAGCAATTCACCAGCCTCAGTTTCCCAAAGTGCTGGGATTACAAGCATGAGCCACCATGCCAGGTCAGCTTTTTATCCTTAACTTGAGCTTCATTCTTTCATAATAGCTATATGACAGCAGAGCAAGTTCTGAGGAGTAAGATCTGACAGCCTAGAAAAAAAATCAATAAAACGAATTTGAGAACTCACCTGAAGTAAATATGAAGCTGTAAGAAAAGTATTTTCTTGAAGACTGTTATTTTGAGAATCCACATTGTGCCTTCACAGGGTCTGCACATGAAAGAATAATATGTTGCAAATTTTTTCATTTACAATGTACTTATTAATTGTAATCAGTAACCCTCATGAAGGTCTAACTACATGAAGGATAATGTTTTATGTGCTTTATGTGTACTATCTCACTTAATTCTCATTGTGGAAGCAGTGGGGAGTGGAACTGTAATTACTTCCATTTTACAGAATGGGAAAATAGGCTTAGGTAGTTTAAGTAATTTGCTCAATGTCTTATGGCAATGTCAGGACAGGTTTTGAACTCAGGCAGTCTGTCTCCAGAGCCTACACTTAACTGCTATATGACAACTAAATGCATGGGTTATTCTAGCTATAGAAAGAGTTATGGGTTATGAGTTACCATTTATATATATCTTCAGAGCGTTGATTTCAGTTCACTGTTGCATTATGTGACAAATACTTTCTGTTGAAAATTGATGGAAAGGGTTTGTGACATTCCAAACCCTGCATGTTTAGTAAGCTTGGGAAAGCAGAGGAAAAAAAAAATAGGCAAGGCTTAGCTTTCAGAAATGTTTTGAATTTGTGCATTCTCCCTCTCTCTCTCTCTCCCTCTCTCTCTCTCTCTCTCTCTCTCTCTCTCTCTCTCTCTGAGTTGAAGTCTCACTCTGTCATCCAGGCTGGAGTGCAGTGGCATGATCTCAGCTCATGGCAGCCTCAACCTCCTGGGCTCAGGTGATCCTTCTGCCTCAGCCTCTTGAGTAGCTGGGCCTACAGGCACGCATCACCAAAGCTGGCTATTTTGTTGTAGAGATAAGGTCTCTCTATGTTGCCCAGGCTGATCTCGAACTCCTGAGCTCAAGCAGTCCTCCTACCTTAGCCTCCCAAAGTGCTGGGATTATAGGCAGGAGCCACCATGCCTGACCTGGGTTTCTGAATTTCCAGCTGAAAGATATAACTTACTTCTTAGCTATCATGCATCTTAGGAACGCAGGTAAATATAACCAGCAAAAAAAGCTTACCAGATGTAAATATTCTGTTGTTTCCAACCTGCTGCCAGAGCTGGTAAGAGCTTACTGGAAGGAAGACTGGTGGCGGAGGTGACAGCTCTCAAGGAAAAAGCAACCTATGAAAGGGGTCAATGACAGCATCCTCTGTTTGTCATGGTCTAGAATTATGGGATGCTTTGAGGGAACAGTTGCAGCAGTGAGTATAGTAGGCAGGGGCACTAGGACAGGCTACATTAATCCACACCAGCAGATAATTCTCCACCATGGGTTTGAGTAGACATAAAATATAGGATATATATTTAATTATCCAGATGTAAGGGGAATTAAAGGAGCAAAAGCACCTGGCAGTAATTCAGTGAAAGTGAGGTATCCTGGTGAAGGAAGAAGGGAAATGCATATTTTAATTTGATTCTAACACATTTAATTTGTCTTTCAACTACTACACAGAGATCATCATTTCAGACAATAGAACATTCTGTTTTGGTCTCTGATTAGACCTTGCCACTGGATTTTTTCCCCCTAGGGTTAACAAGAATCAGTCATAGCAGTAATTTCCTGTGAAAGAGAAATCCTATCAGACCCATGTCTGGGTCTGCAGAGCTGATAGATTGCTTCTTTTTTATAGAGCCAAATCATTTTTGTAGGAATCAGCTTTCAAGTGTATAAATTTCAGTTTGGAAATTATTTCTTGCAATATTGCTTTCAGTAATTCTTTTTTAAACATTAATTAGCTGAATAAACCCACCAAGGAACACAAAGTGTTTCTGCAAAATAATACGATAATTTGTATTGAAAATGTGATTGAATCCTGGGAAGAAATAAAAGAAACAAAAAGATCACAAAGTTATAGTTATTCAAAATATGGATAAAAATATACCTTCTTCTGTTTGATCTAATATATCTAATTTTTCATCCTACTTTCTCTTTCTATCCCTCTATTCTCTCTAGAGTCAGACAGTATCTCCTCTGTTTGATACAAAGATTTCAGTTGTGACTCTCAGTTCAGAATTAATGCTGACAGCCTACAGAAAAAACTTTCAATTACTGAGATAAATTTCAACATTAACAAAAAGTAAGCCTACTTCTGCTATAACCTTTTTTTTGGTCAACGTTAGGGCACAGTCAAGCCTTCTGATAAGCCAATAGGCTTTAATTGCTGTGATATTTATATTTTGAACATTTACACATACACACACACACACACACACACACACACACACACACACACACACATGCACACGTTTTTTAGGGATGAGAACTTGCTATATTGCCCAGACTGGCTCAAACTCCTGGGCTCAAGGGATCTTTCTACTTCAGCCTCCCTAGTAGCTGGGACTACAGGCATATACCACTACACCACGCTTGATCGTTTACATTTTCATCATGCACTTGTGAACACAAAAATTCAATTAAGTGGGCACATGGGGCACATCAAGATAAATGTAAACATACTCAACTAGGCTATGAAAAATGACTGAAGGAAGGTTTATTAACATTTTATATCAAAACTAAAAGTTTGGTCAATTAGTGATCAGATGTGTTCTTTGAATTCTTTTGTTTATGGTAACAGATTTGCAATGATGCAAATACATTAGTTATCATATTTAATAATAAGATGCATTGATAATGCAGAAAACAGAGGAGCTGTGATGAAATGGAGAAAATACTGGAGTTGGAATTCCACGATGTAGGTTTGGATAGTGGCTTGCCATTTACTATTAATAAGGTTTTGTTGGAGTATGCCAGCTCATCTGTCTTGACTTAATTTTTCTTACCAGTTCAGAGGAAATAGTAATTTATATCTCATAGGTTGTCTTGTGGTTGTGTGTGTGTGTGTGTGTGTGTGTGTGTGTGTGTGTGTGTGTATGTGTGTATTCAATATCACAATGCTTATTAAATAACCTTTATGAATTTTAACTAGTGGTAGTTGAATCTCTGCCTTGGTACCCCGATACCCAAAATAATAAACACTTCCCATGTCACATAAGAGCACATTATAATTGTGAGTGAACTCATGTGGAAAATAAATGATCAACATGAAACTGTAATGTTTTAAAATGTAGCTATTGGAGATTCACCTCTAAGTTTAGCAGCAATAATATATGTAATAGTAATGCAGAAATACTGAAAAATTATTAAGAACAGGTGATATTCACATTTAAACTTAATTACTGCCTGGGCTTACAAGAAGGAAAAGAGAGAAGGAAAGAAAGGGAACAGTTTTGTTGTCCTCACATAGCAGGGAACAAAAGGTGACAAGAAATATCTATCTGAACTAACCTTGTAGGAAATTAAGTTTTTTTGTTTTTTTGAGTCAAAGTTTTACTCTTGTCACCCAGGTTGGAGTGCAGTGGCACACTCATGGCCGCTATAGCCTTGACCTGCTGGGCTCAGGTGATCCTTCCACCTCCGCCTTCCAAGTAGTTGGAACTACAGGTGCACGCTACCACACCCAACTAATTTTTTGATCTTGTAGATACGAAGTCTCACTAAGTTGCCCAGCTGGTCTCAAACCCCTGGGCTCAGGCAATCCTCTCACCTCCACCTTTCAAAGTTCTGGGATTACAGGCAGGAGCTACCACATCTGGCTTTTTTTTTCTTTTTAGTCAGGATCTCACTCTGTTGCACAGGATGGAGTGCAGAGGCACAATCACAGTTCACCACAGCTTTGGCCTTCTGGACTCAGATGATTCTTTCACTTCAGCCTCCTAAGTAGCTGGGAATACAGGCTCATGTCACCTCATCTGGCTACTTTTTTTGTTTTTATTTTTTTGTAGAGATGAGGTCTTGCTATGTTGCCCAGGCTGGTCTGAACTTCTGGGCTCAAGCAACCCTCCTGCCTCAGTCTCTCAGAGTGCTGGGATTATAGGCATAAGCCACCATGCCTGGCCTCCAAAACTTCAATAAAACTAACACTTCTTCTTTTTCTAGCACTTATTACACTGTTTTATCATTATTTTTCACATGCCTGGCATTTCTACCAGACACAAAATTGCAGCAATATGAATGGATGAAATGAATGAATCAATGAAAAGAAAGGGGAGTGGAGGGGGGAGAGAGAGAAAGAGAGAGAGAGAGAGAGAGAGAGAGAGAGAGAGAGAGAGAGAGGCGTCTGCAGCATTAATTTGGTAAGCATTTATTGAGGACATTTTAAATATCAGGTTTTGTGTGGGGGTAACATGAATGACCTTGACTTAGAGAATCTAGTCGATAGAGCTTCCGGGCAAGATGGAAATGAAACAGGTCAGACTGTGAGAGTCTCCACAAAAGTGAGTGTCCATAAAGACTCTCATGAGTAGGTGAGCACTGGTGGGTGAGTGAAAGTCCGTCTGAGGGAAGACTTAGGTTCATGCACCTGGGGTTCTCCTCTGGAGGTGATTGCAACCCACCAACACACTGAGATTGGAAACTTGGGCACACAGGATCCTCTGCCATTCTTGGGGGATTTGTGCAGATAGCAGGTCAGCGAAAACTGGAATAAAGTTCCAACACAGTGACAAGATACCCAAGGGTGCCATCTTCTCAGTCCCCAGTCGGGCAGAGACTTGCATTGCCCTCCCCATCTCTGCCCAGCATCCTTCTTGGGACTCAGAGGCTATCTTCCCATCAGACTCCGAGAGACAGATGCCCCTCCTCCATGCTGGAACAGGCACAGACATGTCAGATCTGAGTGGGAGACTTGGCAGCAGCAGCAGCTAGCAGGGTGAGTCTGGATCTGATCTGTCTTCCTCCTAAAGTAGTACAGGGGCATCTGACCCAAGTTGAGAGCCTCCCTATCCAGCCTGTGCTGAGAATGGAGGGGTCAGGCTGGAGACCAGCACTGCCACCTAAGGCAGAGACCTGAAAGGAACCTGAAGTCACAGAAACCGCCAGTTTTTTTTTTCTTGTTTGTGTTTCTGTTATTTTAATGTTGTTTTTAAAAGATTTTCTGTTTATATGTGGATATTTTTGAGGGAGAGTACACCAACAGGGGGGTTTTTGTTTGTATGTATGTTTTTGTGTTTTCTGTTTGTTTGCCTCTCTGTTTATTTGTTAGTTGGTAGCCAGTCTATTTTCCCTCTTCTTCTTCTCTCTCTACACCTTTCTTTTTTCATCTTCTTTTCTTTTCCCATTTTTTCCACTTTTCTTATCTCATTTGCTTTCAGGGGGCAAACAGACACAGCCACTACATGGACAGATTGTAAGGCAGTGGGAAGGGGGTTCCAGGGGGCCCACATACCTGTCAGAGGATACTGGGATCTGCAGATAGCTTTGGAATCACAGCTCCCCCCTTAATTAAATCTCAAAACTGCAAAAAGCACAGGTCCCCACCCTTAGTCCAGCATCAGAATTGAACAAAACCAGAGGATCTGCATAAGGAAGAATAGGGGATTGAGCAAACAGAAATAAAAGCTATCCCCCCATCACTGAACAACAGAATTAAAGAAGAGGTAAAAAAGGGGGAGGAAAACATATACAAATGGAGGAAAACCAAAGGAAGAATATGAATCTCACATAGACCCCTGGAAGGTCATCCACTGAGAACAGACTCCGGAGTTCAAACAATGAAGAGCCCCCAGAATGACCGGTCTCAAACCACAAACCCAGATATTAAGATACTAATATAGAGAATAAATAAAAATGAGGAGAGACAAGAGGAAAGAATGATGGAGTTGATAACTGAGATAATAGTGATAAAAAAATACAGTGAATGAAACAAGCAACAAACTAATAAGCATGGAAAGCAGAATTAACCAAGCAGAAGAAAAACACTCAGAACTTGAGGACCAAAAGATGTAACTAACCCAAACTGTTAAAAACATGGGAAAGAAACTTACAAAGACAGAACAAAAACCTCCAAGAGATAAGCAATTATTTCAAGAGATCCAACCCAAGATTAATTGGAATCCCTGAGGCAAATAGAGAGACAGAGACCACCTTGAGACAGAGACCATCCATGAAACTATCCAGAAAACTTCCCTCATCTCATCAGTGACGTGACCATTCAAGCACAAAAGATTCAGAGAACCCCTGCAAGACAACAAATGAGAAGACCAACTCCTAGACACATAGTAATTTGCCTACACAAAGTAGGTATAAAAGAAAACGTCCTAAAGGCAGAAAGAGAGAAAGGTCAGACTACTTACTGGGGAAGACCAATTAGAATAGCAGCAGACTTATCTACATTTAAAATCCTTCCCATTCAATCCCTAAGAGTTTATGCTGCCTCCAGACCAGCTCTACAAGAAACACTTAAGAAAGTATTAAACACAGAAGAAAGGAAAAAAAGAACAACAACTCTCTTCTCAAGAATGCAGGGGCCGGGCTCGGTGGCTCAGCCTGTAATCCTGCACCTTTGGGAGGCTGAGGTGAGTGGATTTCCTGAGCCCGTGGGTTCGAGACCCGCCTGGGCAGTGAGACCTCATCTCTACAATAAATCAAAAAAATCAGCCGGGCATGGTAGTGCATGCCTGTAATTCCGGCTACTCAGAAGGCTGAGGTGGAAGGATCGCCGGAGCCCAGCAGGTCGAGGTTGCGGTGGCTGGGAGCGGCCACTGAACTCCAGTTTGGGTGACAGAGTGAGACTCCAACTCAAAAAAAAAAATAAATAAAAAGAATGCAGGGAAAAGATTGAAGACACACAAGATCAACCCCAAAATCAAAAGAAAGACAACAAACAAATAAATGAACAGCAGCATCAACAACAACAAACTCTATAAGAACCTCATGACAGGAATAAACTCTCACGTCTCAATAATTAGCCTGAATGGGAATGAACTAAATGCACCACTGAAAAGACATAGAATGGCAAATTGAATAAAATATCATGAGAATCTAGTCTGGAAAGGTATACAGGTAAATGAAGTAACAGGCAGGTAGTTTAAGAGCTGGCAAATGGAAATATACAGAGGGAGTTTGAGGACTGTCACTTAAAGATGACTTCCTTGGGAGGTAACATTTGATATAATTAATAAGTGAGCTAAAATGATGAAGTCAGGCAATCATGGTCCAGAGAAGATAAAACACGGTCTGAATGTTCAGAGGCAAGAAACAAGAACATAAGGTCTACCTAGGTCAAGTTATGGAGTATGAATTTTATTCCTAAGGTTTCAAAGAAAAAAAATTTGATTTGGAGAGTGCCATCAGTGAAAATGAATTATTAAAAAATTACTGTAATACTCAAGTGAATAATAGACTGAGGGAGGTGGGATCCAGGGAGAAAATCCGGAAGGTAAGGAGGCTAGTTATGGGCTATGCAGTGTTTAGAGTAAGAAGAAATGAACTAAAGAAATCGTAGTAAAAATGCAGAATGGTATTCAGATTCAGAAGTGATTAAGGAGGTGGACAATATGAGAAGTGTTGATTGGTCACCTATTAGTGAGTTAGAAAGAGTCTAGTATGATTACCAAGATTTTTATGAACAAGCGTATAATGGTGCCAGTAATTAAAGAAAAAAAACTCAGGAACCCAAAACTCCAATAAAACAAACATAAAGGGGATTCAGGGAAAAGATAGTAAGTAAAATTTGGGACACACTGGTATATTGAATCAAATTAAGTTTGAGATGCTCATGGCACATCCAGGAGACACATAGAGGGCAATTGGTTATGTAATCCCAGAGCTGCACTTTCCAATAGAAAGACAATGTAAGCTGTGCACATAATTTTGAATTTTTTCACTAGTCACTAGGAACATTTATGTACAGTTTTTAAACATTTTTATTTATTTATTTATTTGTTGAGTTGGAGTCTCACTCTGTTGTGCAGGCTGGAGTGCAGTGGCATACTCATAACCACTGCAGCCTCAATCTGCTGGGCTCAGATGACCCTTCTGCTTCAGCCTTCCAAGTAGCTGGAAATACAGGCATGTGGCACCACGCCCACCTAATTTTTTGATTTATTATAGAGATAAGGTCTTGCCAAGTTGCCCAGGCTGGTCTCCAACCCGTGGGTTCAGGCAATTCTCTCACCTCAGCCTCCCAAAGTGCTGGGATTATAGGCGTGAGCCACCATGCCTGGCCTTGATAAATGTAGGGTTATAGTAAGTCTTAAAAATTGGGTAGTGTGAGTCTTCCAATGATATTGTTTCAAAATTGTTGAGATTCTTCTGTTTGCTTTTTTTTTCCAGATAAATCTTACAATTGACTTTTCCATATCTACAAAAATGCTTGTTGGAATTTTGACAGGAATTTTGTTAATCATACAAAACATCTAAATTAATATCTTATGTCTGTTGACTTTTGTAATCCATAAACAAGGCTTGTCTCTCTGTTTAGACTTATGATGTATTTTCTCCAGTAGCATTTTGTAGTTTTCAGCATACTCATTCTGCATATCCTTAATATGCTTGAGTGTTTCTTTTTTTCGAGCTATTAATAATGGTATTGTTCTTTAAAATTTCAGTTTTAAATATTAATTGCTAGTATACAGAATAGAGATTAATTTAATTTAAGTATATTTATAGATTCACCTGCATTGTAAAGGATAATAGAAAAAGATTCCATGTATATGTACTCAGTCTCCTTGTGTACGGAAATACCACATTTTGTTTATTCATTCATCAATTGTTGGACATTTGGGTTATTTCTACCTTCTTGCAATTATGAATTTCTTTTGAATGTATACTTTGGATGAAAATTGCTGGATCATAGGTCAACTTTGTTTATTTTTTTTAGAAGCTGCTAAACTATTTTCCATAGCAGCTAAAACATTGTACCTTCTCACCAGAAAAGTACAGAGGGTAACAATTTCTTCATATTCTCACCAACATTTATTTCCTTCTTTTTTTATTCTAATCATCCTAGTGGGTATGAAGTTGTGTCTCATTGTGTTTGTGATTTGTATTTCCCTAACAACTAATGTTACTGAACATCTTTTCCTATGCTTGTTGCCATATGGTTATCTTCGTTGAAGAAATAGCTATTCAAGTTCTTTGACTATTTTTAAATTAGATTGTTTCTCTTTTTGTTGTTGAGTTGTAAGAGTTCTTTATATATTTTGGATACTCTACACATCAGATATATGACTGTAAATCATTGTTGTCATTTTGCAGGCTGTTTTTTCACTTTCATATAATGCTCCTGATAAACAAGTTGCTAATTTTGATGAAGTCCAATTTGTCTACTTTTTTCTTTTGTTACTCATGCTTTTGGTGTCAAATTTAAGAATGCATTAGTAAATCTGGAGTCATGAAAATTTACTCCTGTTTTCTTCTAAAAATTTTGTAGCTTCCTTGATGAACACAGATGCTAAAATTCTCAACAAGATCCTAGCAAACTGGATTCAACCACACATCTCAAAAATCATCCACCATGACCAAGTAGTCTTCATCCCTGAGTTGCAGGGCTGGTTCAACATTCATAAGACCACACATGTAATTAAATACATTAACAGATGTAAAAACAAAAACCACATGATTATATCATTAGATGCAGAAAAAACTTTTGATAAAATCCAGCACCCCTTCTTGATAAAACTCTTGAACATCTAGGCATAGATGGAACATACCTCAAAATAGTAAGAGCCATCTGTGAGAAACCCACAGCCAGCATAATGCTAACCAGACAGAAATCGGACCCATTTTCCCCGAACACCGAAACAAGACAAGGATGATCACTTTCACCCCTCCTTTTCAACATAGTTTTGAAAGTCCTAGCTAGAGCAGTCAGACAACAGAAGGAGATCAGGGGTATCCAAATAGGAAAAGAGGAAACCAAGTTATTCCTCTTTGCAGACATCATGATGCTATACTTCGAAAACCCAAGAGAATCTGTCAAAAACCTCCTTGCACTGATAAAGGACTTTGGCAAAGTTTTAGGGTATAAAATAAATGTGCAAAAGACCGTTGCATTTCTATACACCAACAGTAAGTAAACAGAAACCCCAATAAAAAGCACAATTCCATTTGCAATAGCCACACACACAAAAAAATCACATACCTTGGCATCTTCATAACCAGAGATGTGAAAGATCTTTACAACAAAAACTACAAAACACTGCTCAAAGAAATAAAAGATGACACAAACAAATGGAAAAATATTCCACGCTCATGGATTGGAAGAATCAACATTGTTAAGATATCCATCCTACCCAAGGCAATCTACAGATTTAATGCAATACCCATGAAATTGCCAGCAGCATTCTTCTCAGACCTGGAAATGACAATGCAAGAATTCATATGAAACATAAATGACCACGAATAGCCAAAACAATTCTCAGCAAAACAAACAAACAAACAAACAAAGCAGGAGGTATCACACTCCCAGACTTTAAACTTTATTATGAAGCTACAGTAATCAAAACAGCTTGGTATTGGTACAAGAACAGGTATATAGACCAATGGAACAGGATAGAGATTCTAGAAGCAAAACCTCAATTTCTCAACCAACTCATCTTCGACAAAGACACCACCACCAACCACTGGGGAGAGGAGAACTTATTAAGTAAATGGTGCTGGGAAAACTGACTGACCACATGCAGAAGATTAAAACAAGACCCCTACCTATCACTATACACAAAAATCAACTCTAAATTGATCAAAGAGCTAAATATAAAACCTCAAACAATAAAAACCTTAGAAAATGCAGGAGACACCCTTATGAAAATTGGAACTGGCCACCAATTCCTGATCAAAACCCCAAGTGCCCATGCCATAAGAGATAGGATAGACAAGTGGGACTTCATCAAACGGACAAGCTTCTGCAAAGTCAAAGAAACCATTAAGAGAGCAGGGAGACAGTCCCCAGACTGGGAAAAATTATTTACCAACTGTATGTCTGACAAAGGCCTAATATCTAGGATCTACAACTCAAATGTGCTGAAAAGAAAAAAAAACCAGCCCCATTACAAAGTGGGCAAAAGATATGAATAGACACTTCTCAAAATAAGACATATGAGCAGCCAACAGATAATGAAAAAATGCTCAGCCTCACTAAGAGATGCAAATTAAAACTACATTGAGATACCACCTAACTGCAGCCAGGATGGCCATCATCAATAACTCAAAAAACAACAGATGCCGGAGAGCATGTGGTAAAAAGGGAACACTTCTACACTGTTGGTGGGACTGTAAACTAGTACAGCCTCTGTGGAAAACAATGTGGCAATTCCTAAAAGATCTAAAATTCAACCTTCCATATAACTCTGCAGTCTGCTTACTGGGAATATACTGGGAGAACCAAAATCACTCTATGAAAAAGGTATGTGCACACATATGTTTATTGCAGCATTGTTTACAATAGCAAGAACATGGAAGCAACTGTGCTGCCCATCAAAATAGGACTGGATATAAAAAATGTGGTACATATACACGATGGACTATTATGCAGACATAAAGAAGGACAAAATCATGAACTTACAGCAACCTGGATGAACTGAGAGTCTATAATACTCAGTAATGTATCACAGATACAAAGAACTGAGCATCACATGGTCTCACTCATAAGCAGACCTTGAACAATTATTGCAATATATAAGGAAAGGATTGGCAGTACTGGGAAACTGCTGGCAGTGAGGAGAGGTGGGATTGGCAATATTGGGAATCTGTGGGGGGGATGCACACCTCATCAACAAGGGTACCTGTTGATTAACATTTGTATTCCTAACCCTGAATTTTACCCCACATCTTTAAAATAAAAGAATTAAAAGTAAAAAAAAAATTTTTTTGTAGCTTTAGCTCTTTTTTTTTTTGAGTTGGAGTCTCACACTGTTGCCCAGGCTGGAGGGCAGTGGCACTCTCAGGCCACCACAGCCCCAACCTGCTGGGTTTAGGTGAACCTTCCGCCTCAGCTTTCCAAGTAGCTGGAATTATAGGTGTGCACCACCACACCCAGCTATTTTTTTTTATTTATTGTCATCAAGTTGCCCAGGGTGGTCTCATCAAGTTGCCCAGGGTGATCTTGAAGCTCTGGGCTCAGGCAATCCTCTCACCTTGGCCTCCTAAAGTGCTGGGATTACAGACATGAGCCACCAAGCCCAGCTAGCTTTAGCTCTTATATTTAAGTCTTTGATCCATTTTAGGCTGCTTTTTGTTTATGACATAAGGCACATGTTCAAATTCATTTCTTTCCATGCAGGTATCCAGTAGTCACAGAACCATATGGTGAAGATATTATTTTTCCTCATTGAATAGTTTGGGCACCTGTGTCAAAATCTATTGGCCATAGATATTTGGGTTTCTTTCTGGACTCTTACTTCCATGGGATTTTATGTCTATGTTTATGCCAGTACCACACTGTTTTGACTACTATAGTTTTACAGTAAAATTTGAAATTGAGACATGTGAGTCTTCTAATTTTGATATTCTTTTTCAATATGTTTTGGCTATTCAGGGTCCCTTGCATTTTCATATGTATTTGAAAATAGACTTTTTTATTTCTATAAAAATCAAACAAACAAAACTGTTGGAATTTTGATAGCCACTGCATTGAATCTATAGAGAAATTTGGGGAGTGGCCATCTCAAAAATAGAAAGTTTTTCAATTGTTAAACAAAGTTGTCATTTATGTATTTAGGTCTCTTCAATAATATTTTGTGGTTTTCAGTGTACAAGACTTGCACTCCTTTGGTTAAATGTATTTTTATGTATTATGTTATTTTTATTGCACTGTAAATGAAATTATTTCCTTAATTTCATTTTCAGATTGTTCATGGCTATAGAAGTACAACTGATTTTTTTTTTTTTTTATTCAGAGTCTCACTCTGTTGCCCAGGCTGGAGTGCAGTGGCATGCTCATGGCCACAACAGCCTCAACCTGTTGGTCTCAGGTAATCCTTCCACCTCAGCCTTCCAAGAAGGAACTACAGGCATGCACCACCATGCCCAGCAAATTTTTTTATTTATTGTAGAGATGAGGTCTCGCCAAGTTGCCCAGACTGGTCTCGAACTCGTGGGCTCAGGCAATTCTCTTGCCTTGGCCTCCCAAAGTGCTGGGATTATAGGCATGAACCACTGCTCCCATCCACAACTGATTTTTGTATATTGATCTTGATTCTGCAAGTTTGCTTAACTTGTTATAGTTCCTAATATTTTGTAGATTTAAAAAATAATTTTCATATATAAGATCACATCATCTTTGAATAAAGAGGGTTTTACTTCCTTCTTTTTAATTTGGATGCCGTTGCCTTTTAAAAATTGCCTAATTACTGTGACTAGAACCTCTACTATCATGTTGAAAAGAAGAGGCAAGAATGGGTATCTTTTTAATTTCTTTCTGTTCTGAGGAGGAAAGTATCCAATCTTTCAACATTAGGGATGATGTTAGCTGTCATACTCTTGTAGATGATATTTATCACACTGAGGAAGTTCTCTTCAATTCCTAGTTTTTAGAGTGTTGTTATTATAAAACAGTGTTAGATTTTGTCAAATGCTTATATTGCATCCATTGAGATAATAATGTACTTTTCATTCCTTTATTCTAGTAATATCATATATTACATTGATTGATTTTTACATGTTGAATCAATCTTGCCTTTGTGGGAGAAATCCCACTTAATCCTGGTGCATAATACTTTTTTGTTTTTTTTTTTGAGTTGGAGTCTCACTCTGTCGCCCAGACTGGAGTGCAGTGGCCGCTCCCGGCCAGCGCAGCTTCGACCTGCTGGGCTCCAGTGATCCTTCTGCCTCAGCCTTCCGAATAGCCAGAATTACAGGCACGGGCTACCATGCCTGGCTGATTTTTTGATTATTGTAGAGATGAGGTCTTGCCAAGTTGCCCAGGTGGGTCTCAACCCGTGGGCTCGGGCAATCCACTCATCTCAGCCTCCCAAAGCACGGGATTACAGGCTGAGCCACCGAGCCTGGCTGCATAATACTTTTAATATGCTGCTGGATTTGGTTTGCTAATATTTTGTTGAAGGTTTTTGAAGCTGCAAGATCTGGCAATTAAGTTTGTGAACTCATCCTAGAAAAAGTGCTTGTTGAATATCACTATGGTTACCTTTGAAGTATTCTCCTTGAGAAGCTATGCACTGATTCAAGTGACTAGCCCATCTATCAAAGCAATTTTGGAACTCTTTTTCTGGAGTGGCCATCAGAGCTGTCGTCGTATTATCCTTGATGGTCTGAATGCCATCAAATGTCTTCCTTTCAATATTTCCTTTATTTTTGGATAAAGAAAAAAGTCCTTGGGGACCAGATAAGGTGAGTAGGGAGGGTATTCTACAGTTATTTGTATAGTGCTGCCAATATAAGTGCATATGGCAAGTTCACAAACTTAATTGTCAGTCTTCAACAAATATCTGTAGTAGCTCTGATGGTCATTCCAGAGAAAGAGCTCCAAAATTGTGTGGATGGATGGACTAGGCACTGGCACCAGTGCATAGCTTCCCAAGGGGAGTTCTTTGAAGGTAACCATAGTGATATTCAACAAGCATGTATGTAGTATTTTTTCTAGAACGGTTCATGAACCTAACTGTTGGATCTTATATATTCATTCCTAAGTCATATTTGTCTGTAGTTTTCTTGTGATGTATCTGTTTAGCTTTGGTGTCACAGTAATACTACCTTGATTGAATGGGTTGGAAAGTGTTCTCTACTACTTTTTGGACAAGTTTCAGAAGGATTGATGTTAATTGGCATTAATTTTTCTTTAAATGTTTGGTGGAATTCACCAATAAAACCATCTATTTTTTTACTTTCTTTTGTTGGCAGTTTTTTGATTACTGATTCAATCTCTTTGTTACTTGTGTATTTGTAGTTTCTTTTTTTTTTCTTGAGTCAGTGTTGGTAGTCTGTATATATATTTTTAGGGATTTTTTCATTTCATCTACATTATCTAACTTATTGGCATAAAATTGTTTATGGTATTTTGTTTCAATCCTTTTTATTTCTATAAGATGAGTAGTGACGACCCCATTTTCATTCTTGATTTTGTCTTCTTTCCCTTTTTTTATCAGTCCAGCTGAAGTTTTGTCAATTTTGTAGAATAACTTAAAGAATCAAGTTTTAGTTTCATTGATTTTTAATGTTATTTTTCTATTCTTTATTTCTTCATGAGGAAATTGTTCCAGTCTTCTTTTCTTGTAACATCTTTGTTTGATTCTTATGAGGGTAATTTTCACCTCACTAAATCATTTGGGAAATATTCTCCTTCTATTTTTAGGAAGAGTCTGGAATGTGGAAAGTTGACTATCCTGGTAGTTCATGTCTCAAAACCTTTGTATTCTATTTAGGTTCAGATTCATGCTTGTGTCACTCACCTCAACTCTAGGAGTTCATACCCAGATTTACTAGATTATTTTCTTGAGCTCCTTCCCCTTCTCAATCTCCCCAGCATATCTCTTCCCTAGAGTTTCCCTTTCTTGGTCATCTTGCTTCAACACTAGGCTTTACTTATATGCTCTGCTGTACACTTTCCCTAACTGTGCCTGCCCCCAGGATCAAGGAATATAACAAGAAAATAATACCAAAATCCCCCTGCCTCTCATCAGGAGAGATCTTTCATTTCCTTGGGCAGAAATGGAGAACTTTCTCTGGAACTTTTTCTGTTGCACTTAGTATACAGTTCTGGTTTTCTGGGTACAGATCCAGGCCAGGAGATACCAGTGGAAAAAAGAAATGGCGAACTCAAATCTGGTTCAGTGGTGCTGTGAGTTCTGGTTTCTTCAGCTTTTCCATGAATTTTTCCAGGGTTTTTAGTTGCTTTCAGTAGGTGGGACATGATGGAGTGAACATACTCTATCTTGTATGAAACCAGATCTCTCCCTTTCATTTATTCTGATTGTTTTGTTCCTGAGAATTCTTTGGAGTTGGTGATGATACAGGAGATGGGTGTAGGCTTACAGGGAAGTAGATGTGGAAATGGAAAACAAAGAATATTTGCTCCTCATTCCTCTCAAGCCAAATAAAATTGGCCTAAGTTTTGCACTTGAGGCTTTGCAAAGCAAGCATGGCTATAAAACAGCCTGATTTACATTTAAAAAATATCATTTATGTTGCTATTGAGAATGCATTGCCAGAGAGAAGAAAACCTAAGAGCAAAAGCAAGTGAGTTCTTTCCTGGTTCTTGCTTGAGAAACAAGTTAATGTGGGTATAAGACTATTTGATCTCTTTGTTTTGACTCTGCCTTCCGACTCTAAGAATGCTTGACTTTGTGTTTAATCAAAAGTCAAGACATAAATAAATTTGCAATGTAAATATTTTCTGAGGCAATCTCAAGTAAGCCTGTCTTAGTCCGTTTTGCGTTGCTATCGCAGAATACCATAGACTGGGTAATTATGAAGAAAAGAAATTTATTTCTTATCGTTCTGGAATATGGGAAATCCAAGGCTGGGACTTGAATGATTAGAAGGATTCTGCTGTGAGAAGATCTAGGTGGAAGAGCATGGTAGGCAGAAAGAAAAGTAATTTTAAAGACTCTGAATTGGGAAGAAGTTTGGTGGACTTGAAGAATGTAAAGAAGGCCAAAATAGAAGTACATGAGGTTGGAGAGATAACCTGGGATGGATCATAAGCGGTCATTAAAAAAGAACAAGATATTTGCAATTGATTCTAAGTGCAAAAGGAAGTCATTGACAGGTTTCAAAAAGAGACTTAACATTATCTTATTTACATTGTAGGAAGTTCACTTGGATTGCTGTATGGGGAACAGATTTTTTGGGACTCCAGAAGGAAACCAAGAGAAAAGTTTATAGACTATTGTGGTACTATCAGCAAAAGATATCAGTGATAGACTGGGTGCGATGATTCATGCCTGTAATCCCAGCATTTTGGGAGGTGGAGAGAAGATTGCCTGAGCCCAGGGGTTCGAGACCAGCCCGGGCACCTTGGCATTACCTCATCTCTACAATAAATCAAAAAATTAACTGGGCATGGTGGTGTGTGCCTGTGGTTCCAGCTACTTGGAAAGTTGAGGTGGAAGAATTGCTTGAGCCCAGCAGGTCGAGGGTGCAGTGGCTGTGAGGATGCCACTGCATTCCAGCCTGGGTGACAGTGAGACTTCAACTCAAAAAAAAAACAACAACAAAAAACATCAGTGAAATAGACAAGAGTGGTAGCAGAAGAGCTGAAGAAAAGAAGACAGATAAAGGGGTATATTTTGTGATAGAGCAGACTAGACTTGATGCTTGATTAGCAGGTACGTATGTGTAGGTGATGTGGGAGGTGTAAGGGTAAGGATAGAGGTAAGTCAAGGATGACTTTAAGAAATTTTTCTTGTGATGCCTTTTCTTAGCTAGGGAAGACAAGGAGAAAAACAACTGTAGGAGCACAGGGGAGAAGTCAGGGCTAGAGATTAAAAATGGTGTGTCAACAGCACACAAATATTAAAGCCATGGGGCTGGATGAGATCCCAGCCAAGAGTCTAGAAATGAAGGAGTTCCAGCACTGAGCCAGCAAAATGGGCTGAGAAGAGTCTATTTTAATGAAAGGAAAACAAGGACAATGTCATGACAAAGAATTCAAGAGAACAAAGTGTTTCAAGAAAGAGAAATTGTTGTACATAAAGAGAAACTGTTGTGGCCTTTAGTTTCACACCATGGACATTATTGTGACTGCAATAAGCATAATTCTAATGAATTGGAATGTAACGGGAACATCTTGTCTGGGTTGAATTAACGATGTAAGGGGAGATGATAAAAGAAAGTTAGTAAATATAGGCATCTCTTGATGAGTTTTGTTATGAAGGGGTCAGAAAAATTTGGTAATAACTGGAATATGATATGAGGCTGAATGAATTTTTTAAATAGATAGTGTGGGTGTTTGTAACTTACTGGGATGTCCAGTAGACAGAGAGTGTGTCTGATAATACAAGGAAAGTTACAGGATAGTTGCAGGCTTGAATTTCTTGAACATGGGAAGAGGAGACAGAATCCAGAAAGTAAGGGGAGGAGTTGGCATTTTTTATGCACAGGGAAAACTTTTTGTCATTGTAATAAGAGGAAGGCAGAGAATGTGAGTATAGATGCAGATAAGCTAATAAAGTTGTGTTGGGAAGTTGAGGGAGTTCCAATCTGATTGCTACTCTTTTCTCAGGGAAGAATGAGGTGAGTTCATGAGCTGGGTGTGGGGGGAGGGGGTTTGGAGGTTTGAGAGAAAGGAGATCTGAAACTTGTCTCAAAGAATGGGAAATGTGGTAGGATTTCTGGGCACCCTTGAGTGCTCCTCGAAGACTAGCGGTCATAAGTTTAGAGAGTAAAGATCAGTATACATGGTTGTTGATTTTTTTTCCTGGAATCTTCAGCTTCTGAACAGAGGTAAAGAGCAGGTGGAAAACTGAGTTTAAACGAGGTTGGGGTTAATTAAATGGAAATAATCTAGGGTGAGAGGGATAAAGAAATTAAAAGCAAGTTGACTCTAATGATCTTTCATAGACTCTACACTGGGAGGACTAAGAAATGAGAACATGAGCTAATGGCAATGGAAGATGTTTTCTTTTTCTCCACTCATTTGATTAATTACTGGCACTGGAAGTGGAGAAGGGAAGGACCACAGAGAGGATGCCCTCAAAAGTTGGGAGCTTAATATTTTTTTTTAACTGTGGTATATTCATTAGTGATGTAAGAGTCCAGGATTATGGCATTGGGAATGGTTGAGAGAGGTTGGATAGAGGGAAACGGAAGAAAGATCTAAGAACTGAGAAGACAAGGAATTAAGAAAACCAGTGCTTTTCATAAAATGTTTCCTGGGGAAAGTAATACCCTGGGCAATTCTGTCCCCAAACTGGAACGATCACTATGGTCACAGAACAGAATCATCTTCTCCCCATCATTTCGATCACTTTAGTCGGTGCTTAGGGCATGAGTTGGATCCTGGAGCAATGCTATTTGCAGCACTGTCCTGCTCAGAGAATGTTATTTTCTCACACTAATCCCTCCGCCACAGGCTCCCCAGTCAAAAGTTTACCAAGTATCGCTCTCCAGTCTAAACACAAAAGGGATAATTTTAATATTTTAAATCCTGAATGTTGCAAGATGTGCTGTATAAAATAAGAAATTGGGTGCTGATTTTCAACTTCTCTTTGGGATAATTATTTAACTTAAAGCATCCTATGCTATGTTAGGTTGTAGCGGAGGTATTTATTAGAGTAGGCCTTGAATTAGTATTGAAAAAAAAAAAGATTTTGTCTAAATTATAGTATGCGGAAATCAGAAAAATTTTCTGTCACTTTTAAAGCTCTGGTGAGTCCTTCTTCTGTGTTTTAATATAATTTAGAATAATAAAATGTGCTGTATGATGTTTTGGTCAATAATGAACCACACATGCAACTGTGGTCCCATAAAATTACAATGGAACTGGAAAATTCCTATTGCTTGGTGACATCTAGCTGTCCTAAACACATAGCACAATATTTTACTTTAAAATTTTATTTAAAACTTTTTTTTTTTTAGAAATGGGGTCTCATTTTGTTGCCCATGCTGGTTTTGAACTCAAGCTCAAGCGATCCTCCTGCCTCAGCCTTCTGAGTCACTGGGATTCCAGTTGTAAACCACCACACTTGGTCTTTTTTTTTGGTGAGAAAGCAGGAGCTTATTAAGAAGACAGAAGAGCTCTCAAGTGGGAGGGGGCCTGAAACAGGGTTGCTCTTGGCCTTTTTTAAAAGTAAATTTAATGTAGCCTACGTGTGCAGTGTTCATAAAGCCTACAACAATGTACATTAAGGTCCTAGGCCTTCACATTCACTCACCACGCACTCACTGACTCACCCAGAGCAACTTTCAGTCTTGCAAGCTACATTTATGTAAGTGTCCTATGCAGATACACTATTTTAAAATCTTTATACCTTATTTTTACTGTACTTTTCTGATGTTTAGATATGTTTAGATGCACAAATACTTACCATTGTGTTATAGCTGCCTACTGCATTCAGTACAGTAACATGCTGTACTAGTTTGTAGCCTAGGAGCAATAGGCTAGGTCATATAGTCTAGGTGTGTAGTAGGCTATACCATCTAGGTTTGTAAGTACACTCTGTATTTGACGTCCACACAACAGCAAAATAATCTAACAATGCATTTTCCAGAACATATCCTGTTATTAAGAGGCATATGACTATTAGAATGTGTGGAATTAGACAGTGTAAATTTTATAGCAGTTGTTGGAAATCTAAAAATTAGGGTTAGAATGGTCCTCTGTTTACCTGAAAGAGTTCGTACATCCTTTTTCAGTGTTTTTTTTCCTCCCCCTTACAGGGAGAGTCTCAGGCACTGACAAAACTTTGCTTTGTATATTCATTCACTTAAGATACACTTAATTTTTTTTTTTTAATTCCAGGCTTGAGTACAGTGGCACAATCATGGCTTACCCCAGCCTTGACTTCCTGGGTTCAGGTGATCCTTCTGCCTCATTCTCTGGAGTATCTGGGACTACAGGTACATGCTACCAGACTCTGCTACTTTTTTATTTTATTTCTGTAGAGATATTATTATTTTGTAGAGGTCTTGTTATGTTGCCTAGGCTGGTCTTGAACTCCTGGGTTCAAGCAAATCTCTTCCTTAGCCTCCCAAAGTGCTAAGATTATAGATGTGAGCCACTGCACCCAGTCAACATACACTTATTTCAGACATGAACAAAGCTGAAATCCCAGCACTTAGGGCCATATATTCTGTTGGGAGGAGAAAGACAATAAAAAAATGAGCAAATACATGTTTAGTATATTATAGTTGACAATTGCTATGGAAAAAAAGATGATCTGAGAGTTTAGCATATTTGTGTCCAAGTCTACCACCTTCTGGCTGAGCTTCTTGCTTTTCTTAAAACATGTCCTGCTGTTCCACCTTAAATTCTTCAGCTTGGCCCTGGCTCTCATGGGTTCTTCAGCTCAAACACCAAATCCTGTAGGGAGTCATTCTCAACTGCTATACTAGGAGTGAAATGGAATTTCCACATCCCTACCCTTCTTTTATACTTCCATAGACTTTGACTATAGCACCTACAAAATGCATTTTGTTGTTTGTTCTGTGTTCTACTATGGTTTATATACATCCTCCAACTTTCATGTGTTGGAAGCTAAATCCCCAAATTCATATGTTGATTGGAGGTGGGGGCTTTAGGAGGTAATTGATAAAGTCATCAGGGTGGATCCCCCAAGATAGGACTGGTGACTGTATAAGAAGAGAGAAACTGAACCAACATGCTTGCTCTTACCTTCTTGCCATGTGATGTGCTCTGCTATGTTATGACGCAGCAGGAAAACCCTCACCAGCTGCTGGCCCTCAATCTGGAAATTTCAAGCCTCCAGAAATGTAAGAAATCAATTTCTTTCCTCCACAAATCATCCAGTTTGCGGTATTCTGTTACAGAAATGCAAAACGGACTAAGACCTATACCTTTCTCCTAATGCTAGGCAGTAAGAGTCTTGAGAATAGGAATTATGTTCTATTAATTTTTTTTTTGAGTTGGAGTCTCACTCTATCGCCCAGACTGGAGTGCAGTGGCCGCTCCTGGCCACTACAGCCTCGACCTGCTAGGCTCCGGTGATCCTTCCGCCTCAGCCTTCCAGGTAGCTGGAACTATAGGCGTGTGCTACCACGCCTCGCTAATTTTTGATTTAGTGTAGAGATGAGGTCTCGCCAAGTTGCCCAGGCGGGTCTTGAACCCTCAAGCTCAGGCAATCCACTCACCTCAGCCTCCCAAGGCATGGGATTACAGGCTGAGCCACCGAGCCCGGCTTCTATTAATTTTTATGTCCTTATTAGTCATCACAAAGACTGATATTTTGTAAATGTTAAAATATTTTTTGAAAAAAAAAACAACTTAGGGCAATAAAAAGAAATAAGCCATCAAGCCATAAAAAGATATGAAGAAACCTTCAATGCTTAATGCAAAGTGGAAGAAGCCAGTCTAAAATGGCTGTTTATTGTGTGATTCTAAGTATATGACATTTTGGAAAAGGCATATTAATTATTATTTTTAAATGAAATTTGGCAGTAAAAGCAGGTTTTGAAGTAGGATAGTGGATTAATAGGGCAACATATTGCTTTTTAGGAAAGAAATCCACAAACATGTGTTATATTAAAGGTGTAAATATTTGTGATTCATAAGCAACTACGATCTTTCCTGATCTCCTTTTAATACTACATAAAAAGAAGGAGCCAGCTTTACAAAGAGTGTCAGTTTGTTGTATAAAGAACACATTATTCTGACTGACATAGGTTTGAATCCTCTCTAGCTGCGAGACCTTGCTGAACTCAGTGTCCTCATCTGTACGAAGATCAAAATACTGATCTCAGAGGGTTGTGGCGAGGATTAAATGAGACATGTCATCTAAAATGTTAGCACAGTGCCTGACCATCCCCTTTTAAGAGAGTACAAAAATAACATAAAAGTCTGAATAAGTGATGGGCAAAATTTAGAGAGATCACGTATTGGTATAGCACCCAAATTTTTATTACCTCTAAGACTGAGTTCCATAGGGTTATGTTACGTTCCCTTTGACCAGGCACCTGTACAGTTTCCCTCACATAATTTTATCTTAAAAAAACAAATACACAAACTTCTATATCATGACAGATAAAGCGACTTTTTCTCATGTTGAATTTTCTCAGGTAAGAGATGATTTCATGTGTCAGAAGTGAGGAAGTATGAAAATGGAATTGGTGAGTTAAGAAATATAAGAAAATTCTGCAAATGGCTTGATCGAAAATGTGGTGTTGGTAACAATAAATGGTGCCTTATAATTATTTGGCTACATGCCTCAGTTTTCTTACCAGAGGGCAAGTTACCACACCACATGTTGGTCATCCTTAACCTCTGTCTCCTCCATCAAGGTGCAGTGTAATATTGAGTAGTAGGGGCTCAATAAATATTTATTGATTTGAGAGTTTGTAGAGCTCCTTATTTTAAAAAGCAGCCCTTTTTACTAGAAGAAAAAGCAGCTTATGTATTAGACTGTCATTTAGATATATAGTAAAGACTGGGCCTAGAGGACATATTTAACACATGCACACTCCATGTAAAAATAAATCATTCATCTGGGAACATGTCTTTCCATGTATCTCTGCTTCTTGGAGAGCTCTGCCAAACATCTGTAGGTTTAAAAGCAGTTCAAAGCAAGGTAGAAAGAAAAGAAATCCACTTAAAATATCTCAGCTTGACTCCTATCACTCTGTACAAGGTATAAATGTGATTTGGTCACCAACACACCAAGCTAAGCTTTGTGTGAGGAAGTAAATGTTAGCCTGAAACAGGAAACTGAAGCAGGTCACTTTCCTTTTGTTGGGCTTCTCCTTCTTGTCAAACCACTGGGATGCACGTTGTCGTTCTTGTTTGTCACCGATAGCCTATCACAAAGCCCCTTCTGTTGTGGTGGCGTACCTGAAACTCCCACTAGCCAGCAGAGCATAGACACCAAGGTGGAGCCACCTTCCAAAAACCTCTCACACACAATAGCTGCTGCTGTCACAGCAAGACAATTGAGTGGATCTTATGGTGGTATATTTTTTCCCATCATATGCATGACAGAAAGTCTAATGGACCTTGTGAGTTTCTTGAGTAGCTTTTAGGGCCCTATAAAATGGCCTGTTATCAGTTTCATCAGTGTTCTTAAGATGTCTACCTGGATGTCAGGGAGCCCTGGCAGTAGCTGTAGTTTCAGTCCTTCAGTCAGTAGGGAGCAGGTCATAATTAGCTGAAAAATTAGAGAGAAAAACTTTTTGCACCCCAGAGAAAAAAGGCTATATACGAAGCCATTTTGTGATAAGTAAATATTCTTCCAACTTCCCTTTGGCTAAGCTTTATTTCACAGCCTTTAAAAATGGAAAGGTTAAATGGACAATATTATACTGTACAGGATTTTAATACAAAATTTGAATCACTGCCCTTAATAATAAAAATGTTAAAAACTTGATATGATTTTATACCCTATTTGGGGATCTATAATTCTTTAAGTGTAGTGCTGATTGCACTCTGGTATTGTTTTGGGAAAAAATTATAAGAAAACAGAGAAGAGTAATGAGATAACATCAGAAATAAATTATTTTAAAAATTACCATTTAGAATTTTAGGTATGTCTCTGTCATTTTCTTAGACTTAAACATTGTTATAAAATAGAAAATACTTTTGGCATGCAGGAAGAAAAACTGTTTCTGACCCAGAAAATGCAATTCATGCAGTAGGGATTTCTATAGGAACCTAAACCGTATTTCATGTATTGATGCCTACTAATATCTCCCAGAATTCCTAAGAACGTTGCTTTTCCTCCTGAGCTGATAAATACCATTTAGGACTCCTTATTAAATATATAGACTTAGGATTGTCTTGTTTTACATTGTTATTGAACATAATTGTCCATCCACAAATTTAACTGTGCAAACTAATTTCTAGGGCTGTAGACAATTATTCTCCCATCACCTTGTGTGGGGTGTGTTTTAAGTTGAATGGGATCACATAGTTCAAGGCATTAGAGTGAGAGGCACCTGATCCAGGCATTATCTGCGGCGTAATGGCATCTTCTCATTCATCCATTCTAGGTTACTAACCACTTCTCCATGGCCCCTGACAGATAGGCTGGCATGCCTGGTCACTTTCTGTTATGCTTCATTGTGTGCAAACCTTTCTGGTGCTTCTAAGCTGCATGGGTATAGAAATCTATGTATAAGACTGTGTGTGGCCTATATTCTTAAGTGCTCTGTGCAGCATTTCTACTTTGGCTCCAAAGAGATCTGTCCAGGAGCAGAACACAAGAGGAGCTTCTCTCCAAAACCCATGGATCTCTTCTCTCACAATTTTCTCTTGACATCTTATCCTCCCACGCTGGGAGAATCTTTTTTAAGTTTTGGGAGAAAGTCTTTCTTCATCCTATTGTGGCTTTTCCATGGATGCACTTCACATTGCCTCAGAAAATTAGGCTTTAGGAAATCAAGGCAGTGAGATTGATAGTTTATTTTTCATCACAATCTCATCTTTTCTGAGTCATGTATTGATAGTGGACCTGATTATCTGCTTGGATGGGGGGAAAGGGTAATGGGAAACAAAGTGAGGAGGGGAGTAGGAGTCATTTATAGCTCAAAAGCATTATTTTGCTATTAGTGCCAATTGATTTTACTCAGAATAATATTCATCCCTATAATGTATAATCCCATATAATGCTCATGGAGCAGTTTTATGTATTTTCTCCAACAAAATCTAGGGATTTAAGCAAATAAACTCGTATTTCCTTATTAGACTATTTCCTTGATGTCAGGGAGAATTTGTCTCCTTAGTGTCTATAAATGTTGGTAGACACATTGAAAATGACTCTTTTGTGTAGTTGGAGATTATGCTGAAATGACATTTCTTAAATTATAAATTAAAATTTATATTCAGTCTGTGATGCCAAGCTGAATGATTGTGCATAAAAAAAATTCATGTCATGTGACTTTAACTAATGATAAGGAATCATGAAAGCTTGTCATTTAGGACTGTCTGTTGAGTTCTGGACTATAACAGTGCTTCTCAGTGTACTCTCCTGAATGGAATATTGGCATGATCTGGGAATTTACTAGAAATACAAATATCCCAGATAAGCTGAGTAAAAAAATTCTGAAAGTTGAGTCTACATAACTGTTTTTAAACATGTCTTCCATAAAATTCTGATGTATATTAAAGTTTGACAACCCTTGGGCTAGGGGATGATTAACTTGAACCAAATGAATGGTATTCGATGGGTGACTTCACCCCTGGGATTCAGTATTCTCATTCAAGGTTAAGAATTATTCTCTATTTAATCTAATGGGAAGAGCCCCCTTTTGTCTTATTCTGTTTAGAACAAGGTATAAACATATGCCCCAGCTAGTTTCACTTGGTTAGTTAGTTATAATGTATCTCTTTGGTCTTATCCTTTGTCTAAGGGTATATATATTCCTAAGAGGCAATATGGCAAGATGGATAAAGATACAGGCTTTCTGGAAAAACAGCCTGGAGTCAAATCATCAGTTCCACTTATTATATGACCTTCATCAAGTTTTCATTTTCTCCATGCCTTTGTTTCTCATCTGTAAAATTAAGATCATGCTGTCACAATCCCTACCTCACAGAGGTAGAGTGAAATAAAATTCACGGAAGAAAGAGGTTGGATACTTCCAGCAGGGCTTAGCATTTGTTAGTGCCTAATAAACATTAACACGTTTTGAGTGGAGTGCAGGCTAGGCATTGTTCTAAGGGTCAGAGTTGAAACAGACATCCTCTCTGCCTTGAAGGAACTTGTTATCCAAGAAAGAAGAACTAGACACGTAAATATATCATTCCCCAAAGTATTGGAGGCTCTCAAATAGTACTTGATTTTTTTTTTTTGAATTGGAGTCTCACTGTGTTGCCCAGGCCGGAGTGCAGCGGCACGCTCACAACCACTGCAGCCTCGACCTCGCTGGGTTCAGGTAATCCTTCCACCTCAGCCTTCCAAGTAGCTGAAACCACAGGCATGCACCACCATATCCGGCTAATTTTTGTATTTATTGTAGAGACGAGGTTTTGCCATGTTGCTCAGGCTGGTCTTGAACCCCTGAGTCAGGCAATCCTCTCGCCTCCGCCTCCCAAAGTGCTGGGATTATAAGAGTGAGCCACCACACCCGGTCCCAAATAGTACTTGAAAAAGACAAGGACACAGTAATGGGACTAGGAGTCTTGAAAGGACAGGTCCAGTGGAGTGAACACTGTAACTGATGGAAGGCCGACAGCATGATTGCAATATAACACAGTGAAAACACCCATACCTAATATCAGAGGATACTATTTGCTAGACCCTCTTCATAACCTCAGTTAGTTTTCTCTTAAAACCTATGTAGTTTTT
This sequence comes from Cephalopachus bancanus, assembly GCA_027257055.1. NCBI lineage: Eukaryota > Metazoa > Chordata > Mammalia > Primates > Tarsiidae > Cephalopachus > Cephalopachus bancanus. Next base: position 6,018,732 of record JAPVLO010000205.1, on the reverse strand, counting down.
TCATTTTATGAACAAGGAAACTGAAACTTACTGAGGTAAAATAACTTGCTCAAGAAAACGTAACTGCCAATGTGGAAGTTTTGACTCAATCTATATCCCCCAGAATTTACTTATTATTTAAATAAAACTAATGTAGAATGCTTTAATCTCTTTCAACAATTTTATTCTTTATTTTTCACGTGTTAAATATGAGAAAATAATCCTAAAGAAATAAAGTGACTTGCCATAGAGAAAAAAAAAGTATTAAAACATTATTGAGAGAGGACTGCAATTTAAGGACCTGACTTTTTAAAAATCTTTATTCCCTTTCCGCTTCATTGAAGTAACAGAATATCATCTTCTTACCTCTTAAAAAAAAAGTTTGGCCGGCATGGTGACTCACACCTATAATTTCAGCATTATGGGAGGTCAAGGCAGGAGGACTGCTTGAGCCCAGGAGTTTGAGATCAGCCTAAGCAACATAATAAGACCTTGTCTGTACAAAAAAATAAAAAAATATTAGCCAGATATGGTGGCACACCTGCAGTCCCAGTTACATGGGAGGCCGAGATGGAAGGATCACCTGATCCCAGAAGGTTGAGGTTGCGATAAGCCATGATCATGCCACTGCACTCCAGCCCCGGCATCAGGGTGAGACCTCTACTAAAAAAAAAAAAAAAGAAAGAAAGAAAAGAGAAGAAAAAAAGAGAAAAGAAAAGAAGAAAAGAAAACGCAGGTGACTCACACCTGTAATCCCAGCACTTTGAGAGGCAGAGGCAAGAGGATTGTCTGAGCCCATGGGTTTGTGACTGGCCTGGGAAACATGGCAAGATCTCGTCTCTGCAGTAAATCAAAAAAATTAGCTGGGCATGGTGGTGCATGCCTGTAGTTCCAGTTATTTGGAAGGCTGAAGTGGAAGGATCATGAGCCCAGCAGGTCGAGGCTGTGGTTTCATGAGTGTGACACTGCACTCCAGCCTGGGTGACAGAGTAAGACTTGGACTCAAAAAAAAAAAAAAAAAAAGAAAGAAAGAAAAAAGAAAAGAAATATCACTGAAGTATTAAAAGGTAAAGGGCTATGATATATGTAACCTACCCTAAAATGGTTCAGTGTGTGTGTGTGTGTGTGTGTGTGTGTGTGTGTGCACATGTGCACACACAGGAAGAAAGATACAGAAACTGAGTCAATGATAAGCATGCAAGTGAAGTAAAATGCTGATAAACAAATCTGGGTAAACAGTATATATAGTGTATGGATGTTATTTCAACTCTACTTATTCTTTGCGAATTTTCCGAAATTTTGAAATTATTTCCAAGTAAAAAGTTAAAAAAAAAGCATTCTTCCTGAAACAGCAGATACAAGAAGAAAAACATTGCTGTTTCCCACTGACAGGCAAACTTAGTCCAGTGTGTAATGCAGTATGCCTAAAGTCATTATGCAGCAAACTAGGAATTATTGTGTGCCCACATTTCAGGTGAATTTGACTCCGATGAATGTAGTAGGCTGTCTTGGTAGTTTACTAAACTGCCTTCAAATCAAAGGCAGTGTAGTACAGGTCATGGGATTGGGTTAACTGTAAAAAGCCTCGTTCTTAAGTCCCCAGGTGATACCTGACACACTCAAGCACTAACTTTGTAGGCTTGGGGACAGAAGATAAGCGAAAAGTCACACAGTGGTTCCTTTGCATTTGGCACAGTAGTCAAGTTTAAAAGGACAAACAGGCTGTACTGCATAGAAGGTGAAATGCTTAAATGTCAGAGTAGCATTGTTAGGACCTATCTGTATGCACAGCAACTATCATGTGTTCCAAAAAGAGAGAGAGAGTACATTTCATGAAGGGAAATGAGAATAAAAGACTGTATCCTGTTTTACCATTCCCAGAAGACTCAGAAAAAGTCTTTTAACAATTTAAATGTTGTTGACTTTATTGACCTATGTATTGTATCAGTCTCAAAACCAAGGGAAAATAGACAAAGTGTTTATATATTTCTCATCTAGGGGCACAACAGAGAAGCTGATCAGCACTGGTTGTCAATTTCAAAGGGAGTTGCTAACTTTTAATAAATTTCAGTACATCTTTATGAGCTGTAAATTCTGACTGATTCTTTTGCCTCATATACTTCCAATTACAGAATTTTATGAAATGCTGGTAAAATATTTATTTCCTCTAAAAAGGTATGTCAAATAAAACTGGGTGTTTTTTTTTCTCCCTAACAAGATCAATTTTGTTTTTCATTTCTTTCATCTTTTAAAAGTTTTTTTATTTACAAGTGACATTATTTAGTTGAAACTATTTGTAAAGTAAAATAATTATTTATTATACAATGATTAATAATTCTTTATATACTTTTCTCAATAAATTGAAAGTCTTTGGATGAGCTTGAGAAGCTATTCAAACTCAGGTGGAAGTAACAAGGAGAACTAACAGTTGAAATTGTTGTAAAAGAAAGGAGATGTTTGAACACTCAGAAAAGCAGACTTCCCTTGATGGCATGGATCAGGTGACTCAGCACTGCCCCAAAATCCTAGGCCCCCCTCTGTACCAATTCTGAAGAACTCTCTCACTTTATAAAGTTCTTTGTTCAAAACAGTTAACGTGTGTCTTTAACACTTTCTGATCTTTTCGTTTTGTTTTGAGTTAGGGTCTTACTCTGTTGCCCAGACTGCAGTGTAGTGGTACGATATCAGCTAACTGCAATCTTGACTTCTTAGGCTCAGGCAGTCTCTCTTCAGCCTCCCAAGCAGCTGGGACTATAGGCGACACCACCGTGTCTGGCTAACTTTTTTTGTTTGTAGAGACAAGGTCTCACTTATAATTAGATTCTCGCTGAGCATTTTTGCTCAGAATATGACATTGATGACACTGTGACCAGCTCAGAGGATCGCAATTGACGGCATATAGTATCTGTATGCTCCTTATTGGTAATGTTAATTTTGATCACCCAGTTAATATATTGTGATGTCACCACTGTATACTTTCCATTTTTCCCCTTGTAACTAAAAAGCAATCTATGGAAAAACCTTTCAACATCATACAATCTGCCTCTCATCATCATTCCTCTCCAGATGTTATCCACGGATAATTCTTGTCTGATCTCATCTTTATTATGATGATTCCAAAATTTTGGTTTTCCAGATTTTGCTTTTCTTCATCATTTACGAGTTGGTATATGGCATTGTAACTTAAATGTGTACTCCCTTCCCCTCATTCATTTAATTTTTTACTTATTATTGGTATGAACTCCTGAACCCTAATTTTTCAGAATTGTTTGCAACCTATTAGTGTACAGAATTATTTTGTGCTCAAATCATCCCTGATTTGACCAGTGGAACACCTTTAAGTATCCCCTGTTTGTTACGTGCTTATTATTATTATTATTATTAAAGTACTTCCTTACTTCACAGTCTAACAAAAGGTTCTGGGCTCATCTTGTATATTTCCTGTTTCAGTCCTAGATTCAGTCATTTCTTCAAGAAGTGCTGGTTCCTTTTGTGGGAAATAGGCTTAGAGATGAAGATCTGGGCACCAGGTATGTCCAGATGGCTATTTTTCTTTCTTTCTTTTTTTGAGTCGGAGTCTCACTCTATGGCTTAGGCTGGAGTGCCATGGCACACTCACTGCCACCACAGCCTCGACCCACTGGGCTCAGGTAATCCTTCCACCTCAGCCTTCCAAGTAGCTGGAACTACAGACATGCGCCACCACACCGGGCTAATTTTTTAATTTATTATAGATAAATTTATTATAGTCTTGCCAAATTGCCTAGGCTGGTCTCAAATCCCTGGACTTAGACAATCCTCTCACCTCTGCCTCCCAAAGTGTTGGGATTATAGGCATGAGTCACTGCACTTGGCCAGATGGCAATTTTTAATAGACTAATTTAATTGAGTTTTTATATTATTAATTTATTTGAGTTTAATCGAGTTAAGATTTAAGTTAAGATATTATTAAATCATTTCAAATTGATTATTCTGAATGTTAATTTTTTTTTCACTTCTAAAAAACTTTATTATAAAGATGTGGGGCACAAGTCAGGATTAGGTACAGAAGTAATATTGTGCAGGTAACATTTAGGCCTCCAACTGGTCCTCACCTAAATGTTAATTTGCCTTTGAAAGACATTTTAGGGACCTTAAAGATTAGATTTTAAATTATTGAGGCAGAAATAAATGATAGATAATTAAAATGCTTTTTTTTTTGAGTAAGGGTCTCCGTGTGTCATCCAGTCTGGAGTACAGTAGCACAATCATGGCTCACTGCAGCTTCAACCTCCTGGACTTGGGCAATCCTTCCACTTGTCTCCCAAGTAGCTGGTACTACAGGTACAAACCACCACACCTGGCTAATTTTTTGATTTTTTGTTGTTGTTGTTATAGACAAGGTCTCACTGTGTTGCATAGGCTGGTCTTGAACTTCTGGGCTCAAGCAATCCTCCCACCTTGGCCTCCCAAAGTGCTGGAATTATAAATGTGAGCTGCCATGCCCAGCCTAGAATGTTTTTTGGTTACTTTGTTTAACTCTTTGTAAAGCAATATGTATAAGAAGAGTTCAGTTCTAGCACCCCAGATTTATCTTACTGTTATGGTATAGCCACTACTGGGAAGCTTGATTTTCAAGAAGTATTATAAAATTACTATTATCATTATCATTTTGAACCAGAATCTCACTCTGTTGCCCAGGTTGAAGTGTAGTGGTGTGATCTTGGCCACCTCAGCTTTGCCCTGCTAGGCTCAGGCAATACTTTTGCCTCAGACTTCCAGGTAGATGGGACTACAGGTGAATGGCACCATGCCTGTCTAATTTATTGGTATTTTGCAGAGACAAGGTCTCACTATGTTGCCCAGGCTGTTCTCTAACTCCTGGGCCCAGGCAATCCTCTTGCTTCAGCCTCCCAAAGTGCTGGGATTATAGGTGTGAACCACTGAGCCCAACCAAGAAGTATTGTAAAATGATTGATTTGGTAATGTCTATTAATGTTGACACAGAATGAGTACATTTAGAAGTGTTGACACTTGCATCACAGGGTTCTGTCTTCAGTGGATCACAGCAATGGCATATCAGCAGGACAGGACTTCTGTGGCCCACCCAGCCTAGACTGCTGTGAATGTACCAAAGATGAACAGAACCCTTTTTTTCAGGGTTATTTCATCAACTCCTTAGATCGAATTTGAGTTTCAAACACACATTTCCTTTTGCTGGCCAAATCTCTTAATTTGAATCTTAAAAAAAATCTTCTTCAGTAGTAGGGTTTTTTTCCTCCGGAGAGACATTTTAGTAGCTTACTAAGGGAATTGAGTTTATTTTCAATGTTACATCAAGGAGAATTAGCAATAAAGGGCTTTTTCAACCTTAGGCAATAAACCAGAATTTCTATATCTGTATTATGACAATTCCTTTCCTTATATAAAAGCTGCTAGTCATTTAAATAATAGCAGGCTTCTAGTGTTAAGATAATAAACATATTAATTCAAAGTACAACAAAATTATAAATGACACCTTGGATTACTAAAAGCAAATAGATATTGACTTTAACTATAAAGTAACAATTAATCTTATATACACTATAACATTGCCAGAGTACAGAAAGAAGTGAACAACTTGCTGCACGATTCTAATGCAAAGTTGATGAGCTAAAACACCAAAAATATAAATACATTCACAGAAGCACAACTAAATATATATCTCCCCAATTTCCCAGGAAACACAATTATTTAACCTTCTACTAAGTAGATACTTCTTTAATAAATAGTTGAGCTCTCCAATGGACTATTAATCACTGGAAAAAAACAAAAACAGGGCACATAATATACTGTATTGTGAGAAGAGTCTAGAAAATGAAATGGCTTTGCTTGGGCTTCTTATTTCTGTTGGGATTAATGTGGGGAACTTTCTCAAATCAGTCCAATAAGTAAGGACATCTTAACTAATAGCTGCACAGTTGTATTAAACATGAATGAGAAATAAAATTGTGCAAATTTTAGAAGAAAATGTATTTAGATATCAAAGATTTTGAGTTTTAAAAATGGTAAATCCTCTTTACTTTGATGTATGTCTTTAAAAATATTGATATTATGCGCTTTTAGAATTCTTTATTGTGGAATGTTTTTAATTACCAGTCATTTAGCATTTTAAAATCAAACCTTTAAGGTAGGAGGAGTTGTTTTTGTTTGTTTAATAACAATTTTACTTCGATGCCAACCTGCTTCCCATAAACACATCATGGCTGTTTAAATATATGACACAGTTATAAATTTTGGCAGAGAGTAGTTTTCAGAGACAGTACTATGGCTTGAATGTATGTATCCTTCCAAAATTCATTATGTTGAAACCTAATCACCAAGGTGGTTGTATTAGAAGGTGGGGCCTTTGGGAGGTGATTAGGCTATGAGCGCTCTGCCCTCATGAATGGCATGAATGTCCTTATAAAAGGACTGGAGGGAATTAGCTAACCTCTTTTGCCCTTCCATCTCTTCTACTGTGTGAGAGACGCATTAATAAGGTACCATCATGGAAGCACAGTGAGCCTTCACTAGACACTGAATTTGCCAGCACTTTGATCCAGAACTCGCAAGCCTCTAGAACCAAAAATAAATTTCTAATATTTATAAATTATCCAGTCTGAGGTATTTTGTTATAGCAGGACAAGTGGACTAAGACAGATGGCCACAACAGTATTTCCCATTCCATGACCCTACTGCACAATCTGTCACTCCCATATCAAGAGGTAGTGTCTTTCTCTATCTCCTTAAATATGGCAGTCTTCATGACTGCCGTTACCACTAGAATGTGGTGAAAATGATGCCGTGCCAGTTTCTGATGTAGCTCTTAAGTGGTGTGACATTTTCTGCCTCTTTGAAACCATCCACCATGTAAAAAGTGTCACTACTCTGAGACTACCATGCTATGAAAGTTCAAATCACATGGAGGGAGAGGCAGAGGGAAAGGGAGAAAAAAGGGGACAGAAAGGGAGAGGGAAGGGGATTGGGGAACAGGGAGAGGAGAAGGGGGATGGATGTGGTGGCAGAGAGACAGAGAGAGAGAGAGAGAGAGAGAGAGAGGTGAGTCGCTGCAAGGTACCCCCCAAAGTGAATAACTATGTCATCTTGGAAGAGTATGTTCTGGCCCCAGCTACCATAACTGTAACAGAAGCCATGTGGATCAGAGGTAAACTGTCCTGCAGAGCCCCTTCCAAGTTTCTATCCCACAAAATTGTGAGCAAGATAAAAGCATTACTTTAAATGACTAAGTTTTGCACTAGTTTTTAAAGAGCAGTACCTAACCAAAACATAAATATTGAACAAATTCAAATTTAATAGGGGACCTCCAAACTGTAAAGTATGTTTTTCTTTTTCTGCATGTCACAGTGCCAGGCAATGTCCTGGGTTCTGGTGATAAAGACTGAAAAGATAAATATTATCAACTTCTTGCTACCCAGCAAGAGAGACACATAAATGACGATAGTCATTTACGATAAACATGACAAGTACAATAATTAATATGAGAACATAAAGGAATACCATTTCTTCTTCTGTTAGGAATTAGACACTACAAGGGCAGGGGATTTCGTCTATTTTGTTCACACCAAGTAGCAAGAATGCCTGGTGTATAGCAAATGCTAACCGAGTATTTGTTGAGTGAACAAATGGCTGCGCGAATGAGGAAGTTGATGAGCATGGGAACTGTAAAGTTTGGAGATGACCCTGGAAGAATTGAGAATATATCAATATAATCTCTTTTAGTGATGTTTTCACCAGATCTTGACTGATGCCTAAAATTTTGTTAGGAGGGAGAGCAGGAGAACAGAGTATATAAAGCATGGGTGGGAACTAGGATAACCTATCATATGCCATTCTATGCCACTGGAGGCTCAGTAGCTGAGACTGTGAGAACAGTAAGGGTGGTCTGAAATTCATTAGTTGGTTAGCCTCTACTTGGAAAATTTTAACATCCCACCCAAAATAGCATCAAGGGATTAGTCTGATCTCGAGAAATGTTAGGGGTTTAGATGGGATTCATTTCCCAACTGAGGTCATCCTCCAGTACATACAGGAGCCCAGATATCTCTTAGACCCAAGAACAATAGACTCAGATGGATTCTTTGAAGCCACTGGTCATATTTCACTGAAATTTTAAGTCCTTGGATTTGTTTTGTGATCAACATAGTCTCTAGATTGGGGGTAAATGGAAACCCTACCTTGTTTATCAACTACCACTGAGATATAAAGTAAGATAATGCTTACATATTTGAGAAAGTCACAAAGAGCATTAGTCTATTTTATTTTTGAGATGGGGGTCTCACTATGTTGCTAAGGTTGGTCTTAAATTCCTGGGCTCAAGTGATCCACCTCACTCAGCCTGCTGAGTAGCTGGGATTACAGGGGCATGCTACCATGTCTTGCTATGACCATTAGTTTTAATGACTGCATTTATTAGTTTGCATTAATTGTGATTTTTAGAAGGACCCTGGAACTCCCCTACCTGTTCTCATGCATTAATTCATTGATTTACTTTTTTATTTGCTGTGTAGTATTTGAAAACATCAGAGTATCAATTCTTTAAAAGTTTTGATCCCTATTAAAATGAGGAAAATAATTAAAGATAGAAAAATTAAACACTCGGGTCATTAAAGGCACACTGATCCTTTAGTGCATTTTGGACAATTTTATTCTTTTGTTATTCACCAATATTTAAATGCTTTTGAAGAGTACCATGCCAACTACCCAGGAAATAGAGGAAAAAAGTGTAAAGTATGTATTCTATCTATTGGAAATTTGAAGTAAAATAGTAGACTCAGAGTAAGCCCAAATAAATGTATATAATCGCAAATGAAAGAAAGAAATATATATTAAATAAACTATGAATATGCCAACATAGTGATAATTGTAGCTATTTCTGTGCCACTCATAGAATTGGAATTGTTCTATGTGGAAAGATCGCCTCTATGATAGTGATGGCAGCCCACCTGAAAATAGTGAAAGAATGGTCTATTTCTGCCATTTTATAGGAAGTGATTAAAGACAATAGAGACTTACCAGTCCAGGAGCAACAGTATTCCCAAATAGAATTTAAGAATAAAGTTGACCAATTAATACAAAATGATGAAAAATTAGTAAAACATTTATTTATTTTTCTTTGAAAGCTTCTTTAATGAAAGAGTATAATCTATTTTTATTTTATTGCATTTATAATAAGTCATTTTTGCTGTGAATTATCACTTTCTGATAATAGCCATATTCTCTTCTGCACCTTAATTAAAAGTACTGATGAGCTAGAAAGCATTGATTAGTCGTTTTTTTTTTTTTTTGCAGGCCAAGATTTCAAAGTCAAAATTGATGATACTTGATCCCTGTAATGGTTAATTGTATGTGTCAATGTGGCTGGGCCATGAATGCCCAGATATCTGGTTAAACATTATTTCTGAGTGTGTCTATAAGAATATTTCTAGTTGGGTGCAATGGTTCACACCTGTAATCCCAGCACTTTGGGAGGTGGAGCAAGAGGATTGCCTCAGCCCATGGATTTGAGACCAGCCTGTGCAACCTGGTGAGACCTCATCTCTACAATTAAAAAAAAATTAGCTGGGTACGGTGGCATATGCCTGTAGTTCCAGTTACTTGGCAGGCTGACACAGAATGGTTGCCTGAGCCCAGCAGGTCGAGGTTGAGGTGACTGTGAGCATGCCACTGCACTCCAGCCTGGGCAACAGAGTGAGACTCCAAGATAAACAACAACAACAACAAAAAGTATGTTTCTGGAAAAAATTTTCATCTGAGTTGGTAGACTGAGAAAAGCAGAAGACCCTCTCCAATGTGGGTAGGCATCATACAATCTGTTCAGGGCCTGAATAGAACAAAAAGGAGGAAGAAGTTTCAATTTGTTCTCTGCCTAATTGATTTTGCTGGAACATTAATCTTTTGTTCTGTGTTCCTGGTTCTAAGACTGTGGAACCATATTATCAGCTCTCCTGCATCTCCACCTTGCATACTTTTAATCTTTTATAACTGTGTGAGCCTAATAATCTATCTAATAAAAACTAAGTTTAATTATCTATGTATCTATGCATGTTTGCATCTATCTAATCTCTACTCTGTTTTTCCTATTAGTTCTGTTTCCTTGGAGAACACTGACTAAGACAACCCTTAATACTGAAACACTCGCAAGTATCATTACTAAAATGTCCTTCAAGACCTTGAAAGGCATCACGTCCTATCATAACAGATAATCATGCAGATTAAATTTTATATCACTTTTCTGATGGCTATTATAGTCAGCAGGTGACTTGGTTCAATTCCTAAACAGGTCTAGACTATAGAACCAACTGCCTTATGACTGTGATAGCTGTTGAGGGTAGTTACTCATTCATTGATATTTATTATGAGTCCCACTACTGTTAGGCAACAGGTGTTTGTTCTATAATCTCTGCACAAGAGTCAACATTCTTATTTCCTTTTATCACAGCCAGTGGGTTCTATGGTTGAGGAAAACTTTATAGTGTTCATGACACTGATTGGAAGCAGTTGGAACATTTCTGAACATATTTAAAAAAATAAGATTAGCCAGCGTTTCTTGAATACTTATGATATGCCATATTGCTAGACATTTTGTAAGTAGTGTCTAATTTAATCCTTACAGCAATCCTACCTATAAATATCCTTGCTATCTCTGTTTTATAGAAGAAAAATAATCACACAACTATTAACTAGTTGATTAGCAATTCAAACCCAGGTTTGACTCCAGAGTACCTACTCTTTTAATCACTATGCTGACATCAGGCAGTAAACAAACATCAATATGTCTATTTTTATGAGATTAGAGCTGCATACGATAGAAAGCTTATTGTCGGGTGTTCAACATTAGTGATGGAATTAAGTTGAGTGAACAGGGCACAAAATTGAAATTCCCAATTATGGATTGAATGAACTGAATATGACAGTTATAACAAGAAAACCTTGAGAAACCTATCAACATATGCTGGGAACAGATGTTCTAATCACAGCATAAAAATTCTGTCATAGTCACAGTAATTTTTTCAAATAATGACACTCTAGGAAAACTCACCAAAAGTATATAATGACTGATGAAATTAGTTTTCCATTGCTTAGGCATGATTATAACAAATGTGAATCAGAATGCTGCCTTTAAATTCACAATATTAGCATGAAAAAGTTGAATGGACCTTAAAAAAAAGAGAATGCTTCAAAAAAGAAAAATAGCAATACAGTTCAAATATTGGAATAAAAGTATGTGATAATGGGCAGTTTCAAATAGAATAATCTTGACATAAGGCCAATGGTAAAGAAATTTAGGAAGCTGGTTGTAAAATTAAAAGCATTATAAACATGAATTAAATATTTTCTAACACCATATACATAAGTATAAATCCATATGCAATCTGATTTTTTTTAATAAAATCTTATGGTACGACACCAATAAAACCATTCTATATCAAAAGGGACAAACTTTAGTACTTCCCCATGTGCCATGTGTTGCAGGTAGTTTTATGCATCTGTTGCGGGTGTGTGTTCATTACTAAAGCAGAAAATTCAGGTACAGACAAGCTATTACAGATACAAGTTACCTAGAATTTAAAACCTTTTTGTATGCCTTTCTGGTGTTAATCAGGATAGTTAAACCAAAAGAAAATGCTACATAAAAGGAAAAAAGGGGTAAACATTTTGAAAGAGTTGGAGGAGCACTTCTGTTAAGTGTCATATAAAAATGTATCACTTTATTTTATGTATGCAAATATCAGACATTAATAGATTATGAAAATTTTGGTAATAATAGTTCCATTTAGGCTGTGTGCAGAGGCTCACGCCTATAATCCCAGCACTTTGGGAGGCCGAGGTGAGAGGATTGCCTGAGTCCATGAGTTCGCGACCAGCCTGGGCAATTTGGTGAGACCTCCCCCATCTCTACAATAAATCAGAAAATTAGCCCGGCATGGTGGCGTGTGCCTGTAGTTCCTGCTACCTGGAAGCCTGAGTCGGAAGGATCCTCTGAGCCCGGCAGGTCGAGGCTGAGGTGGCGGGGAGTGTGCCACTGCCCTCCAGCCTGGGCAACAGAGTGAGACTCCTACTCAAAAAATAAAATAAAATAAAATTAATAGTTCCATTTATCTTTGTGGGAAACACAAATGCATGAATTTAGACTAAAATGTATAACAACAAACTATTTGTTGTGTATGTAGAAAAGTAATGTTTAAAAAAAATTTAGAAAAGTAGCGCTTTATCTCAATACTTAATTAAAAAAAATTATTATGTGTAGAAACAAGGTCTCACTATGTTGCCCAGACTGGTTTCAAACCCCTGGATTCAAGTGATCCTCTCGCCTTAGCCTCCTAAAGTCCTGGGATAACAGATGCAAGCCATCGAACCTACCCTCAATACTTATTTAAATATAACGTACTATTATTACATAAACTAAAGGTAGGAAGGTATGGGGAAATAGCAAAATGCTAAGAAAATCTGTGAGAACGGCCAACAATGAGCAGTACTATTCCACAATAAATTCTGCTACCTTTTCTGACACGGTCTGGATAAGTATTTCAACCTCTCAAAAGTTCGTTTTAGTCACGAAAAACGGAATAAAATCGCTTACTTTTCTATTGGAGGTGCTGAGAGACTGTCTTACAATTTTTCTGAAATGTTGTGATGAGTGTTATTTTAAATAGGATTTTAATATTGATTAATTTTATATTTTTATTGTTATTTCTCCAGGTTCATATGTGAAGAATCTTACTGAAATTGGGAAGGGAGAAATCCTTGTTGAAATCAGGGATAGAGGACCTTTTCAGTTGTGGAAGAATTATTTGACATGTTAGTCCCCAAAGAATAAAACGATTGTCATTTTTGTTTCTCCCAGTCTCTTGCTCTTTGGGGACTGTTTCTCTTTTAATTTATTGCTCTGTGTTCTAAAAAGTGAAGAGAGATTACAAACTATGTTTTAAAAGTGTATTAAATATAACTTATGGTAAATTAGTAATACCTCCTGAAAAACCCTGCTATGAGCTCTCCCATGGTGCTTCCTCCGGGGGCAGATAACTCAATTGTGTTGATTTAAAGGTTCTGTCTAGTTCTTTTAAACATTCCTTTGATGTTGTATTGCTCAGCTTGTAATAGACTGTTATTGCCCTAGATTGAGTTTGCAGAGCGAAGGTAAATCTTTTGTGATGTGATTGTGCTACCGCAAACTCAATATTGTTCACAGGGCCTTTATAACTCTCGGTTACGCTGCAGCAGAACAGCACACATTTTCATTTTTACCTTTTTATATTTTTATTCTTTGTACTGAAGCTAAAAGTCTATGTGCTTACATACACTCTACAGTGTTTGTTCTGTGAAGCAGCAACTCATAAGCAAAGAGCATTGTCAGGCGGGAGCTTTTTTTCTTTTTCTGAAACCATCGATTTTATTGTTAATCTTTTTCGTTATATTCCATTAGATACTCTGTTATTGAAAAATCACCACTACTGGAAAAACTTCAACTCAAATAGCTACCCAAGTTCTAGTTTGGACTGTTTTCTAAGAGCACATAATGATACTATTAAAAGACAGTCTCCTGAGGAGCCCTGGCCTACCTTGAAACTCAGATAAATGTAATTACCCTTGGGGGTGGATCGCAAGATGAGACCCAGGTGATCAGAAGTATTAACATAGATAATTAGCTTGTTTGATTGAAATGGAAACTTTCTTTATGTGATGATTGAGTAATTATTTGCTTCTTTTGCTAAATTTCTTTCAAAAAAATCCTAATATTTTTCACTGGAGCAGCATTAGATTCATAGTTTAAAGCTGCTTGAAAAGCAAGATAGCACTAAAGCTATTTATACATTCATTTTACTTTTTGTCATCTGCCTTGTGATGATGATTATTTTTCCTGTTTGTGGAGAGGAAATGATCACAGTTTTGGAATGATTGTTAGTTGATAAAAATTTTTCAAATGACAAATAATATCCACAAATATAAGGAGATTGTATGTTACAGGAGATTGGATTTTAAGTAACCACATGCATTGGGTATAAATATTGTTCTCGAAAGCTTCACATTCTCTCTATTAGAAAACATTTTCATTATTTTCCCCTTATCTAGTAGTAATAAACACAGTCAGCAGTCTTCAGTCCTCAGAGATTAACAGATGTTAGTTACACTGGTAAACGTCTATGGTATTTGCGTGCCTGATTATCTTCTTTCTGTTTTCTCCTTCTTGTCTTTTTCTGTCTTCGCTCTTGGTCTTTTGCAAATGGAAGTCTTAAAAGCTCTACAACAATTTATCAAGAAATCAAAGACACATATTTTATAGGAAAAATTTTCTAGGGTTTTGTTGTTGTTGTTGTTGGAGTCTCACTTTGTCACCCGGGCTGGAATGCAATGGCAGCTCATGATTACCATAGTCTCGACCTGCTGGGGTCAGGCAATCCTTCTGCCTCAGCCTTCCACTCCTCAACCTTCCAAGTAGCTGGAACTACAGGTGCACGCCACCATGCCTGGCTAATTTTTTGATTTATTGTAGAAATAAGGTCTCACTAAGTTGCCCAGGCTGGTTTTGAACTCCTGAGCTCAGACAATCCTTTTTCTTCTGCCTCCCAAAGTGTTGGGATTACAGGTGTGAACCACTGTGCCTGGTCCTGATCTAATAATTATTTGTTCTATCTGCTATTTGGTTTTTATCTTTTTTTAATCTTGTTTTTGTTTCTATTTATTTAAAAAACAAAGCCCACAACAGTATTATGAGAACTGAATGAAATACAAGTAAAGTTACTAGCATTTGCTGGTTAACAGTAGTTGGAAGGCATTATTTTGTTGCATTTTATTCTGTATTTTGTTATTTTAAGCCACCTCCATCTTCTTTTACTCTCCCCTTCATTTTTGGAATGAGGATAAATACATACGATAGCAAAGACATAACAGATAGAGAAAGGCAATTTGATTAGCTGTTACTTGTATAAAGATAGGGAAAGATCTTGAGCAATGAACTTCACAGTCTGTATGTATACACAAAAAATGTAATTTTTTTTTTTAGATGAGGTCTTGCTCTGTTGTCCAGTGTACAGTGCTCTGTTATACAGTGGCACAATCACAGCTCACTGTAACTTTAAGCTCCTGGGCTCAAGTGATTCTCTTGCCTTAGCTTTCTGAGTAGTTGGGACTACAGGCACATGACACCGTGCCTGACTAGTTTTTATTTTTATTTTCTATAAAAAGAGTCTCACTGTGTTGCCAAGGCTGGTCTTGAACTACTAGCCTCAAGCAATCCTCCCACCTTGGCCTCTGAAAATGCTGGAATTATAGGTGTAAGCCACCATGTCCAGCCCCAAAGTATAATTTAATGTATGGCTTTTATCTATTAAGTCACTGAAAGTTAAACTTTCTATCCAAGTGGTGAAGAAAATAAAAGTGGGAAGGTCAAAGAGCAAAATCTCTTAAATGGATAATAGATTGAGTTATAACTTAAAACTCTTTGGCCAATACCATTGTAAAGAAATTTGCTTCAATCCTACCTCCTATGTAAAGTTATCTGTTTGCAACTTCTTAGCACCGTTTCCGTTTTTTATCTTTACCTTTGTATGGGGGTGGCAGGATACTTGGTAACTACATTCCCAGAATCCCTGCCAACCATACTCTGGATTAGATTCTGCTAGGAGATTCCTTCATATCAAGATCTGCAAGGTGGAAGGGAAGTGGAAGTCATGTTTTGTTTCTCTGACAGCAGCAGACAGACTTGGGTTTCCATGGCTATAAGGTTTTGCAGCAGGCTCTGAGCCATTTTTCTAAGAATTACTTAACTTCTGATTGAAATATCTAGAACAGTATCTGCTTTCCTAGCTATTTTTCTGATTGATGAACCTTCTACTGACACACTTTGAAAAGGAAATAGCCAGCAGGGTACTATTTAGTAAATTTCCTTGTGACTTGGGCATGGTCAAATAGTTAAAACCAGAAGATTCACCAGTTAGAACACAATATGAATGAATGTCTCCAGAATGGAAAATGTGTATCTTCTCCCCCTCCAAGACTGACAATCTTTTCCTTGAGAAGAAAGGAAAAGATACCAAAGGTTTTCATTAGATTACTTATAAGAAGGAGATATATTTTTTTATTTAAGAAACTACCTATAAGATAATGTTTTTTAAAAAATCCTAGGTTATGTTTAACTCACAAAAATACTCATGTTGAAAATATTTGAAAGGTACAATGAAAAACCATGAATATTTTCTACCCCAACCTAAATTCAACAGTTAGCAAAGTGTTCTGTATATCATAGGTATTTAGTAAATACCAATTTAGACAGGAAGAAAAAAGAAAAAGTGCTTTGCTTCTTTTCAGTGATATCTGGTGCGTGTGAGCAATATTTCCTATGTGAAATAATTTCAAAGATATTTTTTATTTGGTTCTGTGAAATATAATCAGCATACAGAGCACTATGAAAAATCTAGACTTAGCCTTGGGTTCTGCTCAGTAGGTAAAGAAAATTTCATATTAGGGTTTCCTTTGGCATTAGGTTAAAATGGCTACTACGAACTTATATTAATTGGGCTCAAATACAATAAGTAAATTTGCTATGGAAGAGTTGGGGTTATGTAGTGTGGAAGACAATCCTCAAACTGCTATTGTGAGTTTGAGGATTGGTAATACTCCCATGAGCCTATCCCTCAAAATCGCCCCCAGCCTACAAGACAGAGCTGTCTCGATTAGAATTCAAAGTAATTTTCTTTGGAAAAATGGTTATAGTCTATTTATTGCATGTCTTCTCTCTACTGTACTTCTATTGTGCTAGATTCTTGTTGCCTGCAGGATTTCTTGCATCAGACACTTTGACTCTCTCTTGTCTCATGTGAATGGACGCAGACTGAATTTGTGCAAGTTAAAGATCTTTTGAGAGATACTGCTTTGTCCTGGTTAGCATGCTCTGCCAGCCATTTCATCTTACGTTTAAAACAATTTTTTTTTCAAATTAAACAACAAAAATTTTAAGAAAACAATATAATATAGAATAGTAAAGATGAGTTTTTAAAAAATGAACTAAACTAATAATACATAATAAACTTAGATGGATGCATGGTGAAAAGCATTGGTAACTTGAGGTACTTTATGAATATTTAAGGTAATCGGTTTCATTTTTTTTTTAGAGCAAATTGGCACTGGGCATAAAATCTTTTTCTTTCTCTTTCATTCATGCTACATCATATTGAAAACAGAGCACACAGAACTAAAAGCAGAAGAGTAAAATCCTGATTTACCTTAATTTAATTACTAAGATATCTGGAAAATGCAATCGATTTAAAAAATCTTAGAGAATGTAAGTCGTTGTGACTACATTTTTCTTCCAATTTTCAGAAAATCACAAAACATTTTTCATAATAAAATTTTGTATTAAAAGAAACATAAAATGTATATTAAATATGGAGAACTAATTAAAACAGCATGCTCCTTTAAACAGTACCCTGCTCTACCACATTCCTTTATTTTTTTATGTTTTATTTTTTTGAGTTGAAATCTCACTCCGTCACCCAGGCTGGAGAGCAGTGGCACGCTCACGGCCACCGCAGCCTTGACGTACTGGGCTCAGGCAATCCTTCTGCCTCCGCGTTCCAAGTAGCTGGAATTACAGGTGCATGCAACCACATGTGGCTAATTTTTGTGTGTGTGTGTGTGTGGAGACATGGTTTTACCAAGTTGCCCAGGCTGGTTTCAAACCCCTGGGTTCAGGCAATCCTCTTGCCTCGGCCTCCCAAAGTGCTGGGATTATTGGCTTGAGCCACTGCATGTGGTCCTACCACACCACATCTTTTATAAAAAAAACTTCTAAGGCAGTAACTTAAAATCTACATTTATATCTTTAGACTTAATTATAATTAAATCCTAAAAAAAACCATGGAAAATAAATAAAAGCATAATAGCACATAAAAATAAAAAGCAAACACAAAAATTAGGAATAAATATAGACTGTAAAAATTTTATGACAAAGATAAAATCCCAAAAGATAAATAAAATTCAATCTCACTGTGTCTCTGAGAGCAAACAAACAATGAGGAGAAATCAGACAGATGGTTAGTTTCACAGGACAGAACAAAATACTAGAATCTAGAGAAGGTGAATTACTGCATTTCTACATTAATGTCATATGTAATTTTATGATGTGCAAATCTCTGTGTTATGAACTTTAAGGAAATGAATTGAAAAGAACATTATGGTTAGGAAGTTTAGAGTTTAATTTAAAATAAAAATCCAAACATGATTTAAGTAATAAAATCAAGCATATTTTTAAAAATGATAAAATTTGTCCTAAAATAAAAAAATGAAGAAATTTTTTAATTCTTTAGAAATTTTGAATTACATTGGTAACTACATATGTTTCAATTATAAGCAAACATACGCCTTGGCAACAACATCCATTCATCTATGTCAATTCAACTCAAATCAAATCATTCATTCATTGACTTGGTCAATTAATCATTTAGTTATGCAAGAAATACATGTTGGATATTTACTATGTACTAAGTACCTTATAAAGGAATGAGCAAAGGGATGAGCAAAGTAGACATTAACATTTACAGTCTAGTGGTAGAGAGATGATAGTAACTAAATAATTATAAAGATAAACATATACTTTCAAAATTTGATGGCGCTCTGAGTGAGAAGCATCAATGCTGTGAAGTATGACAAGAGGATGTGAGGCATTTAGGCCTCTATAAGGCTCCAGGAGAATTTGTTATCTGAGCAGATGTTTGAAGAGTGTGTAGAAGAAAATGTCAAGGAGAAGGTCATGGATGATGAAGAAGTTGAGAAACTAAGAGGCCCAGGTATTGAATTTACTTTGCATATTGGAAAGGATTGGTGTGAGGAAGACCATAGCCAGCCAGATACTGAAGTCTTCAGTGGATGAGGTAAAATGTTCAGAAAACAGACTGGCTGGAGAGTATGAGCCTGAAAGCTGCTGGGTTTCATCTGCTTTGGTTAGTTTATGAATTTTATGTAGTTCTTGAAAAGAAAGGGGAGGAGTCATGGCCCTAAAAGTTGTATCAGAGGAGTAGGGAACAGAGTCCTGATTGTGAGGTATGAAGGATATGAAAGATTAAAAAGCTAGAACCAGACAAATGGTTAGGACAACCAGAGCTGTGGTGACCATGAGAATGTGTCTTGCAGATCTCCAGCTACAGGAAGATTAATTAACCAAGGACCCCAACTGCTGAGCTCCAGCACCAAGGCCATGCTTCCCACAGGCTGCCCTTAGCACTGATGGAGTGTGGCAGGAATACTCAGGCAAGACAACTCTAGGGAGATATGGGCCTGCCCCAAGACCAATGTGGGCTTGAGGCCCTCATGGCTCTCCTAGCCTTTTCTGGTTCCCTCTTCCTTTTCTCTCATATAGGCTATATTAGTCTGTTTTCTGTTTCTGGGTAATTTATAAAGAGAAGAAGTTTATTTAGCCCATGGTTCTGGATGTTGGGAGGTGGCATCTAGTGAGAGTCTCATGGTGCTTCCATAGCATGGCAGGAAAAAATGAAAGTAGAAGTGGGTAAGCAAAAATGACAAAACTTGAGACATTTTATAAATTTTGCTTTATAACAACCCATGGGAACTAACAGTCTCTCAAGAAAGACATTAATCCATCTTAACATCTTAATCACCTCTTAAAGGCACCACCTCCCAACATTGCCCCATTGGGAACCAAGTCTCAAATTGAGTTTTGGTGGGGACATACCATATTCAAACCATAAAGCAAGATTTATCCCTAAGAAAATTCTTGTTTTAAAATCCCATCTTAAATCCTATTTCTAGAAAACGAAATAGAAGAACACAAGAATGGATTCCAGCAGGAAGTTTTTCAGTTCAAGTGAAGAAGTACAGAAAATGCACAGACATGAAGACTAAAGAGGGTTTGTTGATTTAGCCTAACAATTCTTTTTTTTGGTTTTATTTTTTAATTTTTTGAAGTTCTTTTTTTTAATCTTAAAGATGTATGGCATAATGCAAGATTAGGTACATAGGTGATCATTGTAGAGGTAAAGTTTGAGTGTCGCCTTGGACCCCACTTCATCAGGTTTGAGATCAGGTACCCTTATTGCTCCCCCCCACCCCCTGGCAGTGTCTTGCTACTGCCAATCCCTTTCTTATAGCATTATGATAAATGTTCAGGATGCGCTTATGAGTGAGAACATGTGGTATTCAGACCTTTGTTTCTGTGATAGAACACTGAGTATTATAGACTCTAAATCCATCCAAGTTTCTGCGAAGTCCATTTGTTTGTCCTTCTTTATGGCTGTGTAATATTCCACTATGTTTATGTACCACATTTAAAAAAATCCAATCCACTTTCAATGGGCAGCATGGTTGGCTCCATGTTTTTGCTATTGTGAATAGTGCTGCAATAAACATGTGTGTGCAGCCTAAGAATTATTATTATTAATTAATTTATTTTTTGAGTTGGAGTCTCACTCTGTTGCCCAGGTTGCAGTGCAGTGGCATGCATGCTCATGGCCACTGCAGTCTCTACATGCTGGGTTCAGGCTATCCCTCTACGTCAGCCTTCCAAGTAGCTGGACCTACAGGCACATGCCACCATGCCCAGCTAATTTTTTAAAAAAAAATTTATTGTAAAGATGAGGTCTTGCCAAGTTGTGCAGGCTGATCTTGAATCCTGGGCTCAGGCAATCCTCTCATCTTGGCCTCCCACAGTGCTGGGATTACAGGCTTGAGCCACTGTGCCCGGCTGCCTAACAATTATTAAAGGCAGAGAGGGTAAGGTTGAGGAGGATACATTTTCTGAAAATGACATTTAAAAAAATAGTTTATTTACATATTGATGATTATGAAGGCTGTAGCTTCTTTTTATTTTCTCCCTCACTGACAAGTGGACAGGATCCTCCCACTCTTCATCAGGCTCCACTCCTAAATTCATTTTTCCCTTTTCTTTATGTATAGCAGAGATTTATCTTACCACCACCACCGCTACCACCACCATCTTTTCTGTTGTTCTGTTCAAATTCATTAATGTGTGAATTCAGGACCATGAGTAGGGTGAAGCAAATAAGGCAGTTGGAGCTCAGAACTTAAGGAGGCAACATCTCATGAGTGTTGACGCTGCATTTGCGGGACCCTGAGAGTGTCTCTTTTATTTTTTAACTGAGAAACGTAGATTTACTTATTTATTCATTTATCTATCTATTTATTTATTTATTGGGTTGGAGTCTCACCCTGTCATCCAGGCTGGAGTGCAGTGGCACGCTCACAGCCACCGCAGCCTCGACCTGCTGGGCTCAGGCGATCCTTCCATCTCAGCCTTCCAAGTAGCTGGAACTACATACATGTGCCATCATGCAAGGCTAATTTTTTGATTCATTGTACAGATGAGGTCTCACCAAGTTGCCCAGGCTTGTTTCGAACCTGTGGGCTCAGGCAATCCTCTCACCTCAGCCTCCCAAATTGCTGGGATTATGGGCATGAGCCACTGCACCCAGCCAAGAAATGTAGATTTATTTAAGGAAAGATATGTTGTGAAGAGCACAGCAGACAGAACAATCTAAGAGAGTCTGTTGTCTACTGCTGAGTGTCTTTTTGAATATGGTGCTGAAGAACATTCACCTCACTCTAGTCCTGCCCTGTGTGAGCTTTCCAAGGTCTAAGAGGAGGGCACAGTCCAAATAATTAAGCCCAATTCAAAACTTTGCTACTCTGTTCAGCACTAGCTTTCTTCATCCACCAATAATTTTATATAAGTGAATTTCAGTGATTACGTTAAAAAAACTCCAAGGTATTTTTGTTGAGGTGAGTAGGGAAATTGGACATAATTCTTTATTTTTTTCTACTTTATTATTATTATTTTTTAGTTGGAGTCTCACTCTGTTGCCCAGAATGTAGTGGCATGATTGGCCTCCTCGGCTCAGGCAATCCTTTCACCTCAGTCTATGGACTAGCTGGGGCTACAAGCATGTACCACCATGCCTGGCTAATTTTTTTATTTTTTTGCCAAGGGAGAGCACGAACGCAATCCCCCACTACCACAAATTATGCAGTCAAGTTTCCCATATTTGGGGAAATCGCAGAGATCAGCACATCTGGAGTACAATGGATAACCTCGCATTGGGAAAACCACCTTCGTGATCATGGTATCTCCCCTGCCAAGTAAGTATGATTTTTTTTTATAATGATGAGGTCTAGCTATGTTGCCTAGGCTGGTCTTTAAAGTTATCAAGCATTGATCTGTTGGGTAATATAAATATAAGCAGTGTGTACTGATTTGAAATTGTTTGGAAAATACCAGTTTTAATATTTGATGGAAAAAGACAGCTGAGAGGGCATATTGAGGAGTAAGGAGAAAGTTAACCAGGTAATGAGATAATGAGAACAATGAGGGAAAATCTAATTAAGTATGAGTATTTTTCAACAGGACTAAAACATTTTAACAAGAAAAATCCAACTAAGTATAAGAATTTTTTAAAACAGGATTAAAACATTTAAATTCACTCTCAAATTGGTAGAAACTTCCCATCTGAAGTATTCTAATTTGAATCAGCATCTTTTGCTTATCTGCAGCATTTTGAATTAACAATAGTTGGGATAAATCAGAATAAGAATAATTCAGTTTCATTTGATTGTCCAGCACTTCTGTAGAACCAGCTTCTGCATTATGGAGTTCATAAGGACATTCCTAGATGTCATAGTCAGTTTGGGCTGCTGTAACAGATACCACATACTTGGTGGCAAACAAACATTTACTTCTCACAGTACTGGAGGCTGGGAAGTTCAAGACTTTTTTTTTTATTTTTTGTTTTTTGAGTTGGAGTCTCATTCTGTTGCCCAAGCTGAAGTGCAGTGGCACACTCACAGCCACCCCAGTGTTGACCTGCTGGGCTCTGGTGATCCTTTTGCCAAGTAGCTGTAACTACAGGCGCACGCTGCTGCACCCAGTTAATTATTTTATTTCATTCGTTGTAGAGATGAGGTCTTTTCAAGTTGCCTGGGCTGGTCTCAAACCCGGGGGCTCAGACAATCCACTCGCCTTGGCCTCCCAAAGTGCTAGGATTACAGGCTGAGCCACTGAGCCCGGCAAGACTTTTATTTTGAGAAGACTGATAGAAGGACACTTGGTGATCTTCCATCCTAAGAATCAATACCCCATCTAGTGAAACATTAGGCATAGGAGGTTTCCATGACTTTTTCTGTAGAGTTCCAATGTCAATAACAAGACCCATTAGGTGAACAGCAAGAAGAAAGCATAGAGAAACATCAACAGCCATCATTCAAACCAAGTCATTTATGGTTCTTTTATACAACACACCTGCTACACCAGATGAAATTCTGCAGCTCAGCAAAGTGCCCTGATTTGCATGGACTTTCAGTGACCTATGTGTAAGCAGACGGCAAGCAGACCCCTGCCTGAAGGAATGGGCCCTCTGTTTATATGTCATTGCTCAATGAAGGGAAATATAATAAAGGAAGACAACATGGATTCAAATTACAGACATTAAAAAGCAAGTAGAAATAGTGAATAATCAGATGAAGTTATAGTGTGATATTGAAAGGATAAGAATGAACCAAAAGTCAAGTAAGTTGATTTACATCTGGGAAATTCCTTGTGAGTTCTGAATATTTTTTTCATGGTGTTGAAAAAAATAAAAACCACACAGCAAGGTAAAATATTTTCTTGATCAGGTCTTCCAAAATAATAAACTGAGTTTGTTGGAGAAAACTTGAGGTCAAGAGATCCTCAATGCACAGCTGATCATAGGTCTAAGGCTCCATATCCACAGATGCACAGATGCCGAACCCTGGAAGTCAGAGAGCTTCTGATATGTCTATGACAACACCCTTTTCTACCCCAGAGGGCATCTTCAAACCTTGCTTAGAAATATTAAGGTGATAGTTACATCTTTTCAGTATACTCATGTGCTGGCAATTTTAGAAAGGAATTTAATATTTCCTTGAAACATAATCAGTATTTCTATGTAATAGGAATATAAGCAGGAACCATCCCATTGAAAGGTGGGAAAAACAGATGGAGAGTCAGGAAACTTGGGTTCTGGTCTCCATTGTGTTTAAAAACCAGCAATGTGCTGCTATG
This sequence comes from Cephalopachus bancanus, assembly GCA_027257055.1. Classification (NCBI taxonomy): domain Eukaryota; kingdom Metazoa; phylum Chordata; class Mammalia; order Primates; family Tarsiidae; genus Cephalopachus; species Cephalopachus bancanus. The sequence goes on along the minus strand of JAPVLO010000205.1, from coordinate 5,994,689 downwards.
GGAACACTACAACATCTCTAGGCTTTTGTCCTCATTTGTAAAATGAAGGTTTTATTTGTTTTATTTTTTTGAAAGACAGAGTCTCACTATGTGGCTCAGGGTGGTATCGAAGTCCTGGCCTCAAGTGATCCTCCTGTCTCGGCCTCCCAAAGTGCTGGGATTATACCTGTGAGCCACTGGGCCCAGACCAAGTAAAAGTTTTAGACTTGATTGTTGAAGTCCCTTTCACCTCTAAAATGTTATAATGTATGATATATGCTCTTTCTTCTGAGGAAGCATTTCACATAAATGTTAATTCATGGCCATGTTGCCATGTGTTCTCCCCTGTTGAGAAGAGTTTCAGACTAAAATCAATATATAATGCTGTCCAGTTTTGACACATTCCAAGGAGAAAATAAAAATGATTTTGAAGAAAAAACATCATACTACCTAATACAGATATATAAAGACAGTAATTCATATAGATATACCAAGATAAAAACTAGAATCAGTGTGGTTAACTAGTATAGAACAGATTACACCTGTGATTGCTATGGATAAATTCATCTATGAGGAAGATCTTCTTGTTTATCTTTTTAAAAATTCCCTTTCTAAAACATTTTTCTTAATGGTAAATTCTATTAAGCCTGTGATCCATCACAGTTAAGGTATCATTACTGAGTCTAGTCAGGAATCAAATCTTAGTTACAGGAAACTGACTCCTCACATATTTGCGTTTTGAAGTCTGTGACTCAGGCTTTCTTTTCTTTCTCTTCCTCCAGATAGGAAGTGATTTCTCTTTCATGATCTTGGTTGGTCGTTCGGTGTTTGGAACCCCCGCCATCCATTTTCTTTCTGTTTTCGCTCTGTTCTGTGCCCTAAGCCTGTGAAACCAACAGTGCTGATGGTGCCGATTCTCAAAGACAGCATCACTGAGTTTGTCTTCTGACTTTTGGTAGGGTTTGGCTCTGGGAGGCATGGCGGGAAATAAGCAGACAGGAGGAGCAAGAAATCAGAGTGTTTCTTCCTTGTTCCCTCTGGCTTCAGCTGTGTGACTGTGCCTTCTCTTGTGGCGGATCTCTCACTTGGTCTGGAACTGCTTTCTCTATTTGCCCGGTATCCTTAGGGGGGTAGTCATGTATTCCTGCTCTTATTAGACCCTGATTGACTCCTCTCTTACTGGTTCCTTTAGTCTTGCCTGTACTGCTGAAAGCAGAACCTTCATTCCATTCTCATCAGGATCCCAGAGGAAGTTAGCTGCTTGGGGAGACCTTGACCAATACACCATTTTTCAAGAGTTTCTAAAGTCTGTCTATTAGAGATTTAGCAGAAGTGTGACATTTGTTCCCCCAAAAGGTGTATTTTGATTTTAACATGAGGTTTTTAACTTTTAATAGCTCCCATTAATTTTTAAAAATAAAAATATCACATAAAAGGAAACAGGCTTTTTTGTAGTGGTAGTAAGCTTTATATTTATTTTTTGTCATTAACTAGGACAACATATTCACAGCCAGTACTAAAGAACTGATCATGGAAAAGTTTCCATTATGACTTTTCCTTCTCTTATGCCTTCCTTCTCACTGTATGAAAAAAATAAATCAATCCTTTCTCCACTCTCTTCCCTCAAAAGGAAAAGGGAAAAGAAACAAACCCAAATCTTTTTGGATACATTAATCCTTATCAGTGCCACTTTATATACAAGACAGTAACAATTTCTGTTTTGTGATTTTTTTTCGGACTCTTTAACATTTACGTGGCAATCGCTGATATAAGATTAACTTTCCAGTGTTTCCACACAGCACATCATAAGGCATCCACAAAAGACTAAAGATACTAGAATAGGCCAACTGATAACTGAGCTTTGATATATTGAGCTGCCATCATCTCTCTTTTCACTTAACGAATTCTTTGAAAGGAAGTTGGAAATAAAAGGCAAGGAGCAAAATGCCCAGTTGCCCAACAGAGATTTCTTTAGACTAAAGATCACCTAACACATTTGTTTCTCCTTTCTTTTTTCTTGTTAACTATGTCTGATCCTGTCGTACAGGTGCTGGTTGCTGTATTTTACCTGTGCTGCTCCTCCTTTTTCTTCCACCATTAACTCTTCCGGGATTCCCAATATTTTGGAAAAGATTTTAACCAAAGAATGGTATCCTTCGGTTGAATTTTAGAATCTTTAATTATAGAACCAAACTTAAAGCAAAACTAATGATCATTCAATTTGGTAAATTCTTTATTAAAGGTATAGCATTGTGGCAGTTGGTATAGACACTTATATATTAGCAGGAAAGCTTTCATTTTGTTGGACACATTTTGGTCATGTGCACATACTCAAAACAGAGGAACTTGCTACAGGGATAACAGCACATCTCAAAAATCAATGAACTCAGTGCCCGTGTATCTGAGTTTTTTGTTCCTCCCCCATTCTATGCCTTTTTCTTTCTCCTTTTTTAAAGGGTTAAAGTGGGTGGTTTTCAGTTTTACAAGAGAACTATTAGTGAAAAACAATCTGATACATTCAACTTACTAAGGCCCTACTCTTTCCCTCTAATCTTTCAGCAGGACCCAGGGGAGGCTAAAGTTTAGATCAGTCTATTCTCCACAAGAACTTTGATTCACTATTAAATTCCGTCTAATGAAGATGACTTTGCCATCCCACAGCCATCAGCAGGCTATGTGTGGGACAATGCAAAACTCACCTTGTATAGAGGGACATTGTTCTTTCTTCTTAGTTACCCCAGTTGAATAGACTCTCATGGAAATTCACATGCACAAGAGACCTGTGAAATCAGTAACAGTACTAATCTCTAGGTGAGTACCATGGTGAGTCAAGTTAAGGAAATCACTATTTTGCTTATGTACACACTTGCTCATGTCTTACAGCATGTCATGTTTACGATAAGAGTAAACATCTGACACACACACACACACACACAGATTTTTCTTAATGGTAAGAGTAAAGTTATAATATAAAATATAAGTAACTAGTTGAGGAATATTCGCTAATTACATCTTGCCTTGCAGATAAAAAATGAAAAAGAAGAATGTACAAGCCTGAGATTTCTGGAGCTTATTTTAATGCATAAAGATTTTCTGATATTTTAGCCATACATACTAAAAATCACAAATTATGATATCAAATTTGATTCTAAACTCAGGCTATTATATTGAATAAAATCTTATAATTTCAACTTTTTATTTCTATTTAATTATTTACTTCACACAACATGTTAAACTAATGCAGCCTTATAAATAACACTTTTTCTGTGGTCAATAATGATTCAAGATAGTACCGGAGACAAAAATTTGTGTTTTTATTTTTTATTTTTATTTATTTATTTATTCATTCATTATTATTTTTAGCTGGAGTCTCACTCTGTCACCCAGACTGGAGTGCAGTGGCCGCTCCTGGCCACCGCAGCCTTGACCTGCTGTGCTCTGGAGATCCTTCCGCCTCAGCCCTCCAAGTAGCTGGAACTACAGGCGCGCGCTACCACGCCCAGCTAATTTTTTTTGATTTATTGTAGAGATGAGGTCTCGTCAAGTTGCCCATGTGGGTCTCAAACCTGCAGGCTCAGGCAATCCACTCACCTCAGCCTCCCAAAGTGCTGGGATTACAGGTTGAGCCACTGAGCCTGGCTTATTTTTTATTTTTGAGTTGGAGTCTCACTCTGTCTTCCAGGCTAGAGTGCAGTGGCACACTCATGGCCACCCCAGCGTCGACCTGCTGGGCTCTGGCCATCCTTCCGCCTCAGCCTTCTGAGTAGCTGGAACTACAGGCGTGCGCTACCATGCCTGACTCATTTTTGATTTATTGTAGATACGATGTCTCTCCAAGTTGCCTGGGATGGTCTCTAACCCGTGGGCTCATGCAATCCACTTTCCTCGGCCTGCAAAAGTGCTGGGATTACAGACTAAGCCACCAAGTCTGGCCAAAAATTTGTGTGTTTTTTTTTTAGAACAAAACATTTTATTATTAAAATAAAAACCTTTGTATAAAAGCATTACAGATCCAAAGCTGTATTTACATGTATTGACTGAAGGTCCAATGACACATCAAACACTGACTGGGCATAGCAACAGGCTATATAGACAAACGCTTCGATTCCACCTCACCACTACCTCACCAAATGACCTGATTAATGCAAAAGAGGAAGAAGGGGAGGAGCCACACAGGAAATCTGCCCAGAAATTAAACTGGCAGAGATGCCAAGTTAGCAAATGGTTGAAAGTTACCCATCTCCAAAAAGGCACTTCTCAATGTTACAAAAGTGCTTAAAACCTATGCACGAGCCCTGTGCCTTGCTTATAATTTCTTCAACAAACTACAATGAAGCATAGACTAATTATTAATATCAAGCTTCCCTGCAAAGTGGTCCAAGAATTTATCTAAAATACTTTACATATGTTCTGAAATAAACTTGGCAAACTATAATCATACTCAAGCCTTGTACCAAGCATTCAAATCAGCCTACTCCTGAAGTTTCATCATCTTAATTTCCCAGGATGCCTTTTCTAAAACGATTTTATATAGCACTGTCCACACACCTCTGGATGACTGTGTAAGCGAGATGTCACTGAACCACGGGGCAGAAGACCTTGGCAGCTGCTAAGTCTCCACAGTGACAACTTGTATAATAAGCACAAATCCGTGGACTATTCTCACAAAAGGCATCTCAAGTAAGATACTACACTTTGCAACCATTCTCTAATTTTTCCACATGAGTTTAAGACTTGGGTGCACCTTGATTTTGCTAAAAATGTCCATCAGTATGAACACTAAATCATACCCATGCTTTTTGTGTAAACAAGTTAGAGGGCTGTTCTCTGAAATTCAATAAATCTAGTTAGTTAACACTACTGCTGTGTTTCTAAGTGCTTGGATTTTATGAGTGGATCCCAGGGCTGTTTCAATACAGACTAAATCAAATATGCTTGTGTAAAATTGTCATTTAAAAAAGAATTCAGAAACCAAGAGGCAGGAGAAGACCGTTGGAAGTAGAGGGGAAGGATATGAGGTGGGGTTGCAGGGAGCAGAGGAGAAACCTCAAGAGGACCAAGTGTAAGTAGCAATATACCTTTTGCAACGCTCCAGAAACATGTGAATCTAGTGAGATTAACCTGGAGTTCCTGTAAAACAGACTAGTCACCAAAATGCTTAAGTCAGGTTTCAATCAGTGACAAAAATGAAAACTTTAACGAGAATGGAGAAGTGGAAGGCAGGCAGTGAATCTTCCAGGTATCATGCTTGCATTTCAAACTCCTGTTTCAGACTTTTTAAGTAAGCATGCACATTCCCAAAGCCATGGTACTTGGCTAAATACTCAAGGACCTTTCGTGGCGCACCGTCCATCTCGCTACCGGCAGAAACTGCAGTTGCATATCCCTCGACAAGGTGGCAGTGCCAGTTCGGATCCAGCAGAGCATCCCTGACCTCTTCACCGTAACGGTTTCGAAGGCAGGGGCCACAGAACTGGCCTCGAACACCCCAGCAGTCTAGGTTTCTGCAGTTTGTTTTGGTATCAATCGTTTTCTGGCGGCACTGATGACAAGTAGAGCCCAGCGAACGGTTATAGATCTTCTATCGAGAAGTGTTGCAGATGTTTTCCAACTCTTCCTCTGTAATTTCTTCCACTGGGCGAAATATATGCGGAAGGGTCATGGGTGACCTGGAGCGACGAATTCTGGGCATGTCATCTTCGTTCATGTAGCCATCCATGGTCTTCCTCTTCCTCACCAACATGTACTTATCCTCTTCCTCTTCCTCCTCCGTGGGTAGAGGACCAAGGGACCCCAGGATCCGGGACCTCGACCTGGTGAGAAGGCGAGCTCTCCGTTCAGGGTTTCTCCTGGAGGCGACACCTGGGAACGTTCGCCTGCGGGGTCTCTTCAGTTGTGAGCTGGGGCCTGGAAAGGAATGTCTTCCAGGGAGTGAGCCAGGGAAGCTTTCTAATTCTGACATGAGTTTTGCAAGCATTGCTTTGTTTTGCTTTATATTTAAAGCACTTTTCTCCAAAAAATTCATGCCGCTTTCATCTTCTGAATCAGAATTAGAATTGGTCACAGAATTATTTGAAGGTTGGGGGGGACTCTGCTTTCTTGCTGGCCGCTCCCCTGAGTATTCGCCCTGGAAACTTCATGGCTACCCTGAGGGGTGCAGAGTGTCTGCCTTGGCTGCGTGTGCGACAGCCTTCCCAGACTGACTGTAGTCTCGTGTTTGCAAAATTATCAGAAGCAAAGCTGTCACAACTGTCATCAGAGGATGACGCAGTTTCCATGGAAATCAACTTCACATATCTGAATTTCTTGAACTTCTTTACTCTGCGATCCTTTTGCTCAAGGACAACCTCAGACACTCCTAAAATCCGCTTTGGAAAGACGCTTTGGGGGCTCCCAGGACCGATCTCTACGCAACTGCGCGGTCCTGAGCGAGTGGCGCGAAAGTGGTTCGAATTGCCCCGAACTGAGCAGGCTGATTTGCATGGGTCCCGGCTTGGGGAGGAAAAGTGGAGCCAGCGCGTGACGGAGAGCGGGCCGGGGGACCCCGCTCACGCGCCCGGGCTCTTGACACTGCCACTGCTGCGTGCGGTTGACCAAAAATTTGTGTTTTAAAGAGGCAGTACAGCATAGTTATGTAACTTCAACAGATTATTTAACCTCTCAGGGCCTCAGTTTACTCAGTTTTTTTTGTTTTTGAGTCGGGGTTTCACTCCGTCGCCCAGGTTGGAGAGCAGTGGCTCACAGGCTTGAGTCACAGATGAGAATTAATCATCTGTAAAACTACTGCTTATATTGTAGTATTGATGCGAAGATTTCTGAGATAATACATATAAAGCACTTAGAGGGGTAATTAAAACATTAAGTAATAAATGTGTTACTCTTGTTTATATTTTATTCATCAGACACCAGACCCACTTTGTGATTAGAATGAATGTTTTGTTGGTTAGTAAAACGTTCATCTGTCTAATGTGGAAAAATAATTTAATGTATTATAAATAAAATAATGGTTTTAAAATATAACATAGCTCATATCTATTATTTAACATGAAGCAAAATGTCATTTTTTTGTCCTATGCAGTTGGTCAGAAAAACAGGTAATTCCACTGTAGTTGTGGTGAAGTAGTTCTATTAGACTAACCCTTCCACTGAGAGTAGCTATGAACTATTAAAAAGATTTAAAGAGACATCTGCTAGGGGCATGGTAGGGTAAATAAAAGCAGACAAAATCTGAAGAGAATTTGATTTTTAGGAGAAAGGAACAGCACTGTGAATTTCTGGGCTTTGTGGGTTTTTTTGTTTTTGTTTTTTTTTTGCCTAAGAGCAGCCTACTCAGTGATGCAAGTAGCAGCTAAAATTTGGGTGAAAATCTGTAGTCTTAATGGCCTAACGACTCAGAGGACAGAGTTTGAGGCTACCACTGCAGCTGGGAAGTAGGGGAATATAATGGGTGAATAGTGTCCACCAAAAATTTATGTCCACTCAGAATCTGTGAATGCAAACTTATTTGGAAATAGAATCTTTGCAGATGTAGTAAACTCAAGATGAAGTCATACTAGATTTGGATTGGCCCTAATCCAGTGACTGATAGTCTTATTAAAATAGAGAAATGTGGACACAGACACAAAGAAGGAAGGTGTCTACGTGAGGATAGGGGCAGAGATCAGAGTGTACAACCATAAACCAAGGAATGCCAAATATTGTTGTCAATCACCAGAAGCTGGTAGACAGGCATAGAACAAACTCTTCCTCAGAGCCTCCAGAAGAAACCAACTTTGCCAATGCCTTAATTTTGGTCTTATAGTCTCCAGAACTGTGAGAGAATAAATGTGTTGTTTTAAGTCACCCAGTTTGTGATACTTTGTTACGGCAGCCATAGGAAACCGACACAGGAAAGGAGAAAATCAACAGAGGGACACCCCCAAATTCTGGTATAAAATATGCTACTATCTCTGGCTGACCCGTGAATTGCACATGCATAAAATAGCTAGCGCTAAAATAATTGAGCAGGATTTTAGCTGTATTACTCCACAAAGGACATAGAATTAGGAGTTTGAGTTCAAGCAAATTAACTGCCTGCTAAAACAGCAACAACAAAAACAACAAACACCTTTCAAATGCTCCACAATATTCTTTGGAGGAATGTGAGAGAATCCAGAGTCTTTACATTATTTCACCGAAAATGTGTAACATGCATATTGAATATATCACTCACAAGATGCAATTGCAAATTACTAAACATGTGAAACAAGAAAATGCATTCCCTATTCAGGAGAAAATTTATTTATTTATTATTATTTTTAAAATTTATTTTTGGCTGCGTTTGGATGCTCAGCCTGTAATCCGAGCACTTTGGGAGGCCGAGGCAAGTGGATTACCTGAGCTGGCAGGTTTGAGGCCAGCCCCGGCAACTTGGCGAGACCTTGTCTCTACAATAAATTAAAATTTTTTAAAAAAATTTTAAAGATGTGGGGTACAATTCAGGGTTAGGTATACAAATGTTCATTATACAGGTACCTTGTTGATGAGGTGTGCCTTGTTGATGAGGTGTGCCCCCCCGTCAGTTTCCCACTACTACCAATCCTACCTTCCCCCTGCCCCCCGGCAGTTCAGGAGAAAATTTAATAAAGTTTGACTCTTAGGTGACTCAGATGTTGGAATTATCAGGTAAAGATTAAAGCAGTTGCTATAACTATGTTCAAGGAGGTAAAGAAAAATATGCCTACAATGAGCTAACAAATTAAAAATCTCAGTTGAGAAATATAACTATGAAAAAGAACCAGCTGAAAATTATAAAACCAAGGTATAAAATACTTGAAAAAATACTGGAAGTTTAACAGAAGAATGGAGATGATAAGTCATCACCGAACTTGAAAGTAGACCAATAGAAATTATTCAACCTGAAGATCAGAAATAATAAAGATATTTTTAAAAAGTCTCAGTATCTGTGGGACAATATCTAAAAGTCTAACAAATAGTTAATTGGAGTGGAAAATTTATTACAAATAATGACTCAAAAATCTTGATTTATAGCTTTGAAAATTTCATTGCTAAAAAAAAAAAAAAAAAAAAACTACACCTAGGTACATCACATTTGAACTGCTAAGTAAAGGTAAAGAGAAAATTTTGCCAAAGAGAAAGACATACTATAGACAGGGGACCAAGAATACAAATGACATCATAGAAACAGTGGTCAGAAAACACTATGAATGGAACATCTTTAAGACACTGAAAGGAAACTGTCAAGCCAGACTTCCATAACCAGTGAAAAATACCAGGTAAAATCTTCCAAAATTTGGAAAGTAAATATCATCCTTCTAAGTTACCATGTGTGAAAGCAGAACTCACTGGTGAATTTAGATAATATTTTAACTGACTAATAATGAAAACACAAAATTCTAAAAATCTGTGTAATGTAGCTAAAGCAGTGCGTAAAGGGAGATTTATAACATTTATTTATTTTATTTTTAAAATACATATTCAAGGTCGTTTTTAATCTCATAAAGTACATTCCAAAAGTATGTAAGCAGTAAATGAAAGAATGTCATTTGGTAGAACTATATCATCTACATACAACTTAAAAATTTGTTATCCAAAACATCTTAAAGAGCAGAATATTCTGAGTAAATTTCTAGTTAAATGGGGTTGCTATTTAATAGTCTCCAAAGACTATACATTCTCAAACAATTATACTATGAGGAAATAACAAAATGTATATTAACCAAAATCTTTAAAAAATTACATCAAAATTATACCAGTCTTTACCACCAGTGCTCCTTTATGACTCAGGAATGTATTTCCTGCTGTGGCCCTGTTCATCAGAAGCATCGGCCTGTTAGCAAACAGGCATTTCACACTCTGGCTGGCCAAACACCAGTCCCTTCCCTAGGGTTCTTCCAGCACTATGTTGTGGTGGTTTCTTTTTACAAAAATTATATCTATTTATAGTATACTTGTGATATTTTGACACATGTATAGATTTTGAAATTACTAAATCTAGATATTTAACACATCCATCACCTCACTTTTTGTGACTGTGTCTTCTTGCTAGCTCTATAAACTGCCCTGTATTATAGTCATTTGTAAATCGATTACTCCTGTGAGGTTGAAAGTTTGCATAGGGCACAAACAAATACACAACCCACAGAGCATCTAGCACTGTGTGCTCTGCACAGTGGACATTCAACACACATTTTAAAATTTCAAATTAGTTTTTCCAAAAATGGACTTGAGGGACAACATACATATTTGTAGCAACTGTAACTGTTGTTTAATGTATAGCTTTTAAATGCTTGTATTAGAAAAGAAGAAAGGTGTAATACCATTAGAAATCAGAAAAACAATTGAGAAATTTAACAAAGTTAAAAACTGCTTGTTTTAAAAGATCAACAAATGGATAAACTCCAGTTAGCATGATCAAAAAACAAAGATAACTTATACCTATATTAAGAATAAGGAAGGTATATCACCACAGATCTTATAAATACTAAAAGGATAATAAGAGAATATGTGGACAACTTTAACTTAGATAAAATGGATAAATTCTTTAAAAAATAAAACATAGCAAAACTGACACAAGATACAGCAGAAAATCTGAAGGATTCTATATTATTATAAATTTATCAACTGATTAGAAAATTAACACTTCTCTTTAAAATAAATTTATACCTGATTTTTTTTTTTCTTTTGAGTTGGAGTCTCACTCTTGTTGCCCAGGCTGGAGTGCAGTGGCACAACCTCAACCTACTGGGCTTAGGTGGTCCTTCCACCTCAGCCTTCCAAGTAGCTGGAATCACAGGTGTGCACCACCACACCTGACTATTTGATTTATTTTGAGATGCGGTCTCGCCAAGGTGCCCAAGGCTGGTCTCGAACCCCTGGACTCAGGCAATACTCTTGCCTCTGCCTCCCAAAGTGCTGGGATTATAGGTGTTAGCCACAGTGCCCGGCCTGATTTTTTTTAACAGGAATGTCTGAATGTATTTTGTGTGTGCTACTGACCCCTTCTTTAATAGTCAGGTGATTATTTTCAAAACAATGCATTTATGCATATAGAAAAATAATACACAAGATTCAAAGGAAAATTATTACATTAAAATACAATTATCAAAATATATGTTATAGTACTTTAGGCACTTTCTTATTAACATATTAAGTAATAAGATCTACTGGTAAATCTAACAACTATCATTATTTCAAAGTAGTGATGAGTGTAAATGCTATTTTGAGATTTCTGCAATGACAGTAATAGAATATCAAAATATCATGGATTGTTATTGATATTTTATGCTGTTTTGATTTATTTATTTTAGTATTAATTGTACCTAAATATGATGTTCACTGTAAATGCTTTTGTAGGCAAATTATATAAATAAGTGTTTCTTACAAAGGTGCTTGATAATAATAACTTTAATTGATTTTTACCTTAGCCTTTTGGGGAACTCCAAAAATAGTCATAGAAATCAGATATGTTTAAGATTGCTGAGTTTTTGTGAGAATTCTAGAACCTTGTACCTGTAACTTTATTTCACATAAGGAATTCAGGCCTTTCTTTAGCAGAAACAGATTCTAGATCTGGAATAAGAAAGTGGAGCTAATGCGGTATATCACATTGCTATTATGTACATTTTGCAAATAACTATTTGAATGAAGGATAAGAGAAAGGCAAAAGATAAAAGGGTGGTTCAGGTAAAAAAAAATGGCACAAGAGAAAGAAACACAAATCAGAGGTTCCTTTCTCTAACATCCAATTTTATGTGAAAGAAGAGTTAGGATGAGAGTTTTGGAATACACCAAAGCAAATCTGTTTCTCTTGTTATGATTAATTTCATTGTTTATTTAATACCATACAGAGGTTTTCTACATACAGTTATTTGAGGACTTTGTGTCTCCTATATCCCTCTCTTTTGAACAAGGTCAGTTTTTCTCTTTTTCAGATTGGTGATGTGTTCAAGTCTGCCCTGGGCCTGGATACTTGTAGAACAGTCAGGAGAGAGGTAACACTGATGGATTGCATTTGAAAACTAGGAGGAGGAAAGACACAGCTTATCAAATCTTATGCTAAAGATACAAGAATCTAACTTACTTTTTATTAGTTTAGGGAAACCATAAGAGATGATATAGAATCAGGTTAGAATGTCCTACCAGATTTTGATACTTTCTATCTTAGCATTACAATAGGTAGGCAATAACTACATGGCCCTCCTTATTGACTGAATTTATAGATACCTTTACACATCTGGCATTTTCTTAGGTTGAAAAACATATGTTAAAAAAAGATTATAAAATCCTTTTCGTATTTAAAGTCAGCGAATCTGGGGCTGTCACTGAAAACAAAGATGGAAGTAGAAAAAATAAAGAGCATAGGCTCTATAATTTAAGGAGTGCAAATTAACATGTTTAAATGAGGGCAAAGTAAGTAGCAAATGAATATGAGAGCTTTCATAAGTTATTTTTTTTCCTTAAATTTGTTAAGAAATAAGAAATCCTACATAGGATTAACATAGGAAAGAAATTTGAAGGGGAAGATATTTCTCTCTTTTCTTTCTTTCTTTTTCTGTATCACTTTTGTCATATTCTATGGGTTAGAAACAAGCCTCAGATCCACACTCTAGGAGAGGTGCTTTATGAAGTCCCAAATGGTGGCCACCTTAAGATCTGTGTGCTACAATTGGCCCTCTGGTATGCCTCTCATATTTAAGATACATCATCTCCTTCCAGATTTCAAAGAATCCCATCAAACTCAAAGTCCAAAGTGTCAACCTTTCAATCAGGCCCAGGTGTGGATGAGGTTCCTGAGTGAAACCCATTACGTATAGTCTCTGGGACCTAATTTCTGTCCATCTGTGAGCCTGTGAGAAGATCTGCTTCCAACACATCAAATTACAATGGTGGCACGGACACAGGATAACAGTGAAAAAAAAGGGAAAATGGAAGATAAAAAGGAGTCACTGGTCCAAAGCAGCTGGCCAAACTCTAGCCAAAGTCCCTTTATTAGTTGTCAAGGCCTGTGGGTAATTCTTCTTGGCTCTTGACTCCATTCTCTGGTCCCTTGGTTTTGTTCTTGAAGTCGACCTTTTTTCATGTAAGGTGGCACATGTATACTGCTGAGTAGTTTTATCATTCTACTTTGTGACAGTAGAATTTGGAGGGAGTCCTTTTATTTTGTATTCTCTCTTCCAGTTCACTCTGAAAGTGTTTCTGCTGGAACAGTTTTCTCAAGAACTTTGTGGGTTTGCTCTGGATCTCAAAAGGGTCCTTTCCATTAGACAAAGTCACACTTAAAGATCTTTTAAAGATGATCTCTTCTCTATCCTCTCTGCCTTCTGCTAATAGTATTGAAGGACAATGTCCTTAAGCTTTTTTGAGGGCCCATATGGGACAGATTTAATTTCTTGAAATACTCTTTTAAGTGACTGAATACTCTGATTTTTTAATTTCAGATTTTAGGAAAAGGCTGTACAGTTATGAATTCTTTGTTTTCTAGAGCATGCTTTCCTAACCATGAATCTCTTAATTTTAGCATCTTTTGCCATGTGAAGAGACCAAAAATTTCCCGAATCATTCATTCCTGGTTGCTTTTTGTTTTACAATTCTTTCCTCAAGTTAGTTCTTTCCTCTTGTATTTTACTATGAGCAGTAAGAAGAAATCAGGCAGCATTTTCAACATTTTGTTTGGAAATTTCCCTAGCAAAATGATCAAATTTTTTTTTGAGTTGGAGTCTCACTCTGTCATCCAGGCTGGAGTGCAGTGGCATGCTCATGGCCACCACAGCTTCAAACTGCTGGACTCAGGTGATCCTTCCACCTCAGCCCTCCAAGTAGCTGGAACTACAGGTGCACATCACCATGTCTGGCTAATTTTTTGACTTTTTATTGTAGAGACGAGGTCTCACCAAGTAGCCCAGGCTGGTCTCAAACCCCTGGACTCAGGCAATCCTTTCACCTTGGCCTCCCAAAGTGCTGGGATTACAGGCTTAAGCCACCATGCTTCTTTAGGTTCTAAGAACATGTTTGCATTTCCTTTGAGCCCTCTGTAGCAGTGATCTTGAAGTCCATATATCAATTAATAGTCTATTTGAGGTGATTTAGGCTTTCTCTATCATGCTCCTCCTCAATTCCTCCAGCCTCCATCCATGGCTCAGTTCCAAAGATACTCTGCCATTTTGGGTAATCGTTACATCAGCATCACACTTCCCAGTGTCAGTTTTCTACATTGTACAACAAATTGCCATAAACTTAATAGCCTAAAACAATTTATGTCTGTTATCTCACAACAAATGTTCATGGGTTAAGAGTCCAGGTACAGCATAGTTGTATTATAAACTCCAGGGTCTCACCAGGCTGAAGTCCAGGTGTTAGCCAATGCTGCAGTCTCATCAGAGGCTCAACTAAGAAAAGATCCACTTCCAAGCTCCCTCAGATTATTAGCAGAATTCTTGCCCTTGTGCTTGTAGAACTGACATCTCTGTTTCCTTGCTCTCTTTTGACTGAGAGGCTGTTCTCAGTTTCTAGAGGAGTTGCCTGCAGTTCTTGACCCTCTGGCTGTCTCTGTAGGCTCTTCCACAACGTGGTGGTCGACTTCTCAAGGGTAACAGGATAGTCTCTCGTCTCTCTCTTTGACAAACAACATTACTTTTTCTGTCACTGTATTTGGGTGAAAATAATATAGGCAGCACTAGAACATCATAAAATAGAATGAATTGCTTTTTTTGTCACTAATTTGTATTTTGAAAAACTGAAATGGACATGCATCCATTAACTTTCAGAAAATGAATATAGTTTTGAAAAATTATTTATTGAAAAACAATGGCAACAATAACTAAAACAACCTTAAGTGAATTATCTCTGTTGACAAAGCTCATTCAATAGAAATAATTTGTTAGAAATTGAGAGATGCTTTTGTTGTATATTATGGCCAATCATATGACTCTTCCTAGCCCGTATACTTGTTCACCTATATGCATAATATAGTTGATGCACTGAGTCAATTGCTATCACTGTTAGTCAAGAAAAATTGAGCTCTAGCTAAAAAAAGTCTATCTTTGAGTGGTCCTCATTAACACAGCAACTCAAGCACATTTTTTGTTGCTTTTTATTCTTTTCTGAATTTCCAGCTTCTGACTATGTCAGTTTTGGCTCCAATTTGTCCAGTTAATCCAATTTTAGAAACTGAGATGATTCTAAACTGCATATCAATGTCCCCTGGAAATTTATCTATTTGTGGTTTGCTTTTAATTCTAGAGTGCCTCTTTTTCAGTTTAGGATTTCATTATCTTTTACCTGGACTCTTGCAATTGTTCTGAAATACTCAGTTGTTTCAAAAGTTCTGAAATACTCATTGGTTTCCACTGTAGTGTTTTTCTCCATTGTCATCAGAGTTATCTTTCTAGGAGTTATCTTTCTGAGAGACAGAGAGAGAGAGAGAGAGAGAGAGAGAGACAGACAGAGAGAGAGAGAGACAGAGAGAGAGAGAGAGAGAGAGAGAGAGAGAGAGAGAGAGAGAGAGAGAGAGAGAGAACATTTTATTCTCCGCTATGAAAACTCTTCCATGAGTCTACCTAATGTCTACATGGTAAACTGATCTGGTAATTATGACATACAATATCCTCCATATCTTTTCCTTAATCTATCTTGTTACTTTGAACTTCTCATTTTTCCTTGATTATACCAAGTATGTTTACACTTACCTTACTTGGTTCTTGCTTATCAAAACCCATAAACTCCTTATTTCTTCCTCCACCAAGTGAAAGCTTATTTGTCCTTCAAGGCCCATCTTAAATTGTCACCACTTTTTAAAATGGGTTCCTTAATCATTTTCCCTATTAAAGCACAATTAGTTGCTTTTTTACTCCCATATCATTTGTAGTTGTCATTGCACTTTTCCCAGCCTATTGTAAATACTTGGGAGTCTATCACCACATGGCAAGCACTATGTCTTTATTGTAGTATCTTCTGACACCAAACACAGGACTTTGAAGGTTTGTGAAAGAATATGAAAAATTAATTAGGCATAGTATGCCTCTAGACCTAGATTAGACTCTCATATGTTGCTAGAATAGGATTTAAAAAGTAGCTGATCACTGACCAAGTGATCCAAGTAAATATCACCCATAATGGGACAAATTGGTGTCATGTGCCTTTTGATATGATTCACTGAAAAGGACATAACATCACTACTGTGGTATTTTTACTAATAATAAATAACATACATTTAATCACAAGAAAATGCCAGTTAATCCCCAATTGAGTAACAGTCTAAAGAATAATTGGCTAGTATCTTAAATGTAAATGAAAGACTAAGAAATTGTTCAAGATTACAGGAGAGTAAAGAGACGTGACAACTAAGTGCATTAGTGGATTAGATTCTGAACTAAAAAAATGGCATTCATGGGTAAATTGGCACTCTAGCATGGGCAACAGAGTGAGATCCTGTTTCTAAAAATAAATAGATAAATAAACAAACAAACTGGGTCAGTGGCTTGGTGCCTTGGGAGGATAAGTTGGGAGGATTGCTTCAGGCCAGGAGTTCAAGACCAACTTGTACACATGGTGAACCAGTCCTATAGTCTAGCTATTAAGAGGCTGAGGCAGGAGGATCACTTGAACCTAAGAGTTTGAGGCTGCAGTGAGCTATGATGGTGCTACTGTACTTTAGCCTCTGTTGCAGAGTGAGATCTTGTCTCTAATAATAATAATAACAATGATAAATAAATGAAAGCACCATAACTTTGGTTCTAATGTTCTGAATCTAACTCCTAATACAGTAGTTAAATCCTAGGTCTGTTTATCATATTCAACTTATACTCAGTACTTCTTTATATATCATCCCTTTATTCACTTCTTATTTTTGTGGGGCAAGAACATACCCAAGTAGGCAATAAGAGATGAGATTAGCTTCCTTTTTTTATCTTTGCCTGGTCCCCCACATCTTTGTGACCAGTATGCAATAAGTGTTAAATAAATATTTGTTTCTTAAAATTTCACTTAACTCTTCTTAAAATTTATGTATTTCAAAATACAGTGTATTTTGAAAATTGCAAAATGGTAATATAGCACCCTAAAGTGACCATGAAATAAACATAAATTATTCAAAATAAGAAACACATATTACAAATTTGCATGTGTGTATATTGTTGTGGACATTAGACAATACAAAATATTTATTGCATATATTTTTATGTTCTATTTACATTATAAGTAAAAAAAAAAAAAAAAGAAGCAGTGACCAACCATGGCATTATTTTGTATAGAAACTACACTATTCTTGCACTACCATATATAACCCAGCAATCCCACTGCTGGGTATAAATCCAAAAGAAAGACACTAATATGTCAAGAGATATCTGCACTCTTATGTTGACTGCAGCACTATTCACAATAACAAAGAAATGAAATCAAGCTAAGTATTCATCAACAGATGACTGGATAAAGGAAAATATTATTCAACCATAAAAAGAATGAAATCGTGCAATCTGCAGCAACACGGATGGAACTGGAGAATGTTAAGTGAAATAACCCAAGCACAGAAAGACAAATAGTGCACATTTTCATTCATATGTGTTAACTAAAAAAATTGATCTAATGGAGGAATACGAAGGAGGATCCCAAAAAACTTATAATTTATTTATTAAAAATTTTGTATTATTTATTCTTACATGTTTAAACTTCAATCGCCTTCAAAGTACTCTCTGTTGGATGCAATATACCTATCGACATGCTTTATCTACTGCTCAAAACAGTTTTTGAACTTGTCAATTTGGATGCCCTTTAGGGTTTCTGCTGTTTTTTGTTTCACCTCTTCCACATTGGCAAAATGTTTCCCTTTGAGGACTTTTTTCATCCAAGGAAACAATAAAAAGTAGCTCAGGGTTAGATCAGGTGAATAGGGAGAGTGAGGTATGGGGTCATGCCATTTTTGGTCAAAAGCTACTGAAGACTTTGTATGGTGTGGGCAGGTATGTTGTCATGGTGGAAGAACCAGTTACCTGTTAGCTACAACCTGGGATGTTTCTTCCACTTATGGTGATGGAACCTTCTCAAGACTTGTAGATAGAAACTTTGGTTATTGTTTGATCCAGAGGACCACATTCTGAGTGTACTACAGGGGTCTGCCCTCCAAAAGTTATTTCCATGTTTTTGGGGTCACCCTCATTGAATGGTGGTTACCAGAGGCTGGGAAGGGAGTGAATGAAGAGAGGCTGGTTAATGGGTACAAACATATAGTTAGATAAAAAGGGTAAATTCTAGTGTTTGATAGCACAGAAGGGCAACTATAGTTAACGAGAATTAATAATATTTTTCAAAATAGCTAAAGGAGAAGATTTGGAATGTTCTCAACACAAATTAATGATAAATGTTTGAGATGATGGATATCCCAGTTACTCTCATTTGATCATTACACATTGTATGCATGTATCAAGATATAAAACGCACCTCATAATTGTGTACACATGTGTATCAATAATAAGAAATTACTGTCGGGTATGGTTATTTATACTTGCAATCCTAGCACTTTAGGAGGTTGAGGATTGCTTGAACCCAGGAGTTTGAGACGAATTTAGGCAACAACATAGTAAAATCTCATCTCCACAAAAAAATTGAAAGATTAGTAGGGCATGGTAGTGAATGCCTGTGGTTCCAGCTACTTGGGAAGCTCAGGTGGGAGGATCTGCTGAACCCAGGAAGTCGAGGCTGTGATAAACCATGGTTGTGCTCTGCACTATGACATGGGCAACAGAGTGAGACTACGGCTCAAAAAATAACAAACAAATATAAATAAAATTAAATAAAATTACTCTATTGTTATTTCTGAAGGAGATACATTGGTAAAACAAACAGTCAGGTGCGGTGACTCACTCCTGTAATCCCAGCACTTTGGGAGGACAAGAAGGGAGGACTGCTTGAGCCCAGGAGTTCAAGACTACCCTGGGCAACATAGCAAAATTTCGTCTCTACAAAAAAATCAAAAAAATTAGCTGGGTGTGGTAGCATTTGCCTGTAGTCTAAGCTACTTGGGGAGCTGAGAGATCAGGATCACCTGATCCTAGGAGGTCGAGGCTACCATGAGCCGTGATCATCGTGATTATGCCACTGCACTTCAACCTGGGTGATAGAGTGAGGCTCCCAACTCAGAAACAAAACAAAACAAATAATCACATATATTACTGTGGACATCAGACAATACTAAATGTTGATTACACATATATTTATGACCTATCTATTTACATTATATGTAAAATATAATAATAATAATATATGTAATAAATAAAATAATACATATATCCAGTGATCAGACCAGGTCATTGAGTCAAACCTCCTAATAAAACTAAATCTAAATATATAATAAATAGTTAATTGTATTTAGTCATTATGACAGCTTCAATAATCAGTTATGAAGTTGCAGTCATTGAGTTTTGCTGCCTGACCCAGTGTTTCTTGTGAGTACTTTAGCTGTTGCCTGGGGCCCTGTAGCCTCATATACATAGGAGTTAAATCTATGGCCTAAACCTTGTGAGAAGATTCTCTGATCAACTGAGATCAACAAAATTCATATAGGCTGTTTTAAAGCATAGAGTTCTAGAAAGCCAGTGAGCCAAGGATAACAATGTTGGGTTGATAATTCTTCACAGTCTCTGAAAACTCTTTGTCCCTATTAGGTACTCTCTGCCCTTGTTTGCCTATCAGTAAGTTAGCATGATGGTTTTGGAGAAAACACACTAACATTTAAAGTTCAAAGAATTTAATGCAGTATTTGAGCTCATATTTGATCTTCTAATCTGAGTAATAAATAGCACTATAAATATAGGATTTCTTCAACCTTACTGGATAAACTTCTCTTTTTTGCTCTTCATAGGCCTCAAAGTACAAACTCTTAAAGATGAACATTTTAGTCTCCTAATGATCTAAATCTTCAATTGATTCTTTGGGTCAATTGTTCACTGTGCAAAAAAATGTTAAAGATTGCAGTCCTATCATGTTTTCTTTCACCTTTCATTAAGTTTTCAAAATCCTTGATATGAATAGACTTTTACTCTCTCTCAGGGCCTTTTAATTTTTAATCACTTGTTGTCTCAAATGCTGATCATATTTCTGAGAAATTACTTCATGTAAAAAATGGAGGAAGATAGAGTTGCCACACAACTTTTTATCTTTTCTGTAAAATTATATGGACCTAAATTTGTGGTGACAAGGCTACTTCTCTCTAATAGACCCTGTTGCCATGGAAGCAGGCTGTTGAAAGAGCAATACCCAATGCCTCCAAGTCTTTGCATGTTTATGTCCATACTCAAAAAATACACAAACCCTGGTTTCATATGGGAAGATGTTTACAGTGAGGCTTGCTGAGGATATAAGATTTTTCAAAAACAAAAGTTGTAGATGCCAATATAGGAGAGCTGAACCAATCGCATAAAATCGGGATTCTTTCACACAGAAAGTGATTACTTGAAATAAAAATTTTCAAAAATCTTTTTAGAAACTAGAGAGAAGTTATCATTCAAGCTCTGAAATGAAGAAAAAATAAAAAAGGAAGGAAGGGAGGAAAGGAGGAAGAAAGAAAAACAGAGCCAGTTATTTATTCACTGAGCTCTGTAAGTATAAGATCCATGTTTATTGTGTTTTCTTTCTGCAGTCTCATCGTTTTGCCCAGTGCCTGACACATAATTGTTGTTAATAAATATTTACTGAATGAATGAAGACATAGGGATAGCAAATGCCAATGTTGATAGCAAAGCGATTTGACTAACGTGGTGTGGAGAATGTAAGAAGGAAGGCAGTAGCCCAGAGTGTCATGTATGTGAAATCAGCTAGACTCAGCTAGATCTTCCTGTTAGAGTGAGAGAGGTGCTTTGGGATCTGATCAACTGTAGGAATTATAGTAGAACACAGAGAGCACAGTGTTCAGGAGCTACTGGCCATGTCTGGACCTGATCCAGGCAAACAGTCAATAATAGGAGACTGAAATGGAATAATATAACAACCCAACATGTGGGTAGGGCATAGGGTTATTTGGCATTTATTCAAATAAGGGAACTTATTGACCTCTATAGAAGATGACTCTTTAATTCTCTTTCACACACACCTTCCCAATTCTTCTTTACCCCTATTGCAAACAGACACACTTCCTGTCCTCTATCCTTTCAATATAACTTTGCCTTTACTTTGGTATAATAAAAATCCACTCTTCCAGGCAGATAGTCAAGTCATGGAAAGTCTAGCTACTGTAAGCAAAGCGTCTGTCATGAAAAGGGTATGTGCTGTCACAGAAGGATTTTTCCAGGTATTTTTTCACCCTAATTATTGCAGCTATTTAGGGATTAGTATTTGACATATTCACTCTTCTCCAGACCATACTTTTTTTTTTGAGTTGGAGTATCACTCTGTTGCCCAGACTGGGGTGCAGTGACACGCTCATGGCCACTGCAGCCTTGAACCGCTGGGCTTAGGCGATCCTTCCACTTCAGACTTCCAAGTAACTGGAACTACAGGCGTGTGCCACCATGCCCAGCTAATTTTTTGATTTATTGTAGAGACGAGGCCAACTTGCCCAGTTTGGTCTTGAACCCATGGGCTCAGGCAATCCTCTCACCTTGGCCTCCCAAAGTGCTGGGATTATAGGTGCAAGTCACTGCGCCCGGTCATACTTTAAAAAAAAAATTAAAATAAAAACACACAATATCTTTTTAAATTTTAAAATTATTAAAAAATAATTTTAGACAAAACTGCAAAAATAGTACAAAGTCCCTATATAATCTTTGCTTAGCTTTCCAGTAGTGTCGACATCTTACATAATCATAATACGATGATGAAACTCCATGCTACTGTGGTGTCTGCTATACCAACAAGACTTTCCAATGCTGAATTTTGAGTAGGGACAGTAGGGGAAGAAACTTTTTTTTTCTCCCAAGAAAGTGGAAAGTAATATCAGTACCATACTGCTAACTGAGATAAAAGCCTTATTCAAATTTCCTCAGTGTTTCACCAATATCTCTCTTCTCTGTTCCAGTACCTATTCCAGGATTCCACACTGTTTTTAGTTTTTGAAGTAATCCTTAGTCTCTTCCAATCTGAAGACACACTTCTTAAACAAGAAGAAATTTTTTATTTTTAATCATAATAATATGCTTTATTCACCAAGGACTCCCCATTGTCTGGCATGTTGAAATGCTCAGTGAGTATTTGTTGAATGAATGAGTGAATCTTCCGTAGTCTCACCAGCTGAATATCAGCGGTGCAGTTAGGATCCCACTAGTCCTTTCAACCTCAGGAACTATTGTGCTAACAATGATGACTTGAAACGTGATATGAGAAGGACCAATCACAATTGCATTTATGAACTTCAACCTGCAACAACAAAGCAAAGTAAAGAAGGGTAAAGGTGGAGCATAGCATTAGAATGAATGCAAGCATTTTGGAAGAATTTTTTTTTCTTTTTGAGGTAAAGTCTTGCTATATGATCCACACTGGCCTCAAACTCCTGGGCTTAAGTGATCCTCCCATTGTAGTCTCCCCATTAACTAGGATTATAGGCAGAAGCCACACTGTACACAGTCACTGTGGAGAGATTTTGGCATCTTAAAGCATACTGTGACTGGGTGTGGTGGCTTTTGCCTGTAATCTCAACTACTTACAAGACTGGCAAGGGAATATCACTTGAGACCAGGAGCTCCAGACCAGACCACCAGGCAACATAGTGAGGCCTTGCCTCTTAAAAAAATAAAAACCAGCCAACAAACAAACAAAAAATATTCTGGATAATATACAGCAACTTTACTTATTTTGTTGACAAGAGAAAAAAATACAAAGCATTGGTAACCAATTTTGAATCTATGATGGTGAATCCATGAATTTAGATAAGAAGGATTGTAAAACCATAGTAGCTGGCATATAAAGAAAAAGTTCTAAGCTAGATGTTTCTGAAGCTTCTACGGCATTGGATAAAAGTGCCATTGAAATGCATAAACATCAAAGTGCATCAGGATCTCCAAAGGAGCTTAATTCCAGGACCTTGTGCTTATGTTGTCCAGGCTGGTCTTGAACTCCTGGGCTCAGGCAATCCTCTTGCCTTGACTTCCCAAAGTGCTGGGATTATAGACATGAGCCACTGTGCTCTATCTCACCTCACATTTAATTATCAATTCAAATGATTTTTATGGACGTGGTCTTTAGTCCAGACTTTTATGAGAAACATTTTTCTAGGTGATCAACATATGGGCTTCAGGAAATTAATGCAATCATTAAATTACATGCAAAATTGTGTGTCCTCTGACTGCAGGGACACTTTTTCATAGACGTCGACAGCTTTCTTAAGATTTGCAAAAGGCTCTATGATCCAGCTATCCCCAATGTAAGAACTGTTCATAGACATAAATTAAACACGTATTTCACTCCCGAAAAGTCTACTTTACTAAAGGCTTAAAAATGCGATTTATAAAGTATTTATCAAATCATATTTGAAATATTTTGATACATGGAAACACTTTATAACATGTCATGTATAATCTACAAATTTGAGTAGAATAATTTCACATTTCTTTTTCTGTTCTTTGATATTGATTTTATTTTTAAAATTTATTTATTTATTTTAAAATCTTATTTTAAAGATGTGGGGTACTTTTTCTTTTATGTTCTTTTCAATTAAAGAACAATTCAGTTATTCGCACCCTCTACCTATTATCAGGTGGTCTATTTTCTCTTGAAACTCCCTAAATTGTTGAATTGTTTGAGAATTCCAAGTCCTTTTTTCAAACAATTAGGGGCCATTAATTTTTTAAATGCTACAGAAAGACAAAAACAAAACAAAGCTGGAGTCTCTTCAGTCTACTCTTGGTTTTCCTTGCCATGGGATGGTCATTTGGGTTTGAACAGGTGATGATGGTCAATGCTGTTGGGTGGTCCTTGCTGTTCCAGACCCTACTCAGGCTTCAGTTGTCTCATTGAGCCCCAACATGACAGCTTTCCCCATTTCACATCCTCATAGTCAGTCATCACTCTTCACTGCCCAGCAACCGTGCCAGACTGGTGATATCCAGTGGGACTTTGGGTGTCATAAAGAAGTTGCTCCTATGACAGCTTTCCTTGAAAAAATTTTCAGCCCTTGTATTGAACCCCTGTCTTTGATCCAGAAGGCAGCTTTCTTACTGGATTAAAAAAAAAAAACAAAACTTGAGTCTTGTGTCTGTCCTACATCTGGACCTTACTCCATGCCACTGTGGTGTCTGCTATACCAACAAGACTTCTCAGTTCTGAATTTTGAGTAGGTAGAAAATTTTATTTTTTTCTGCCAAGAAAGTGGAAGTCTCCTCACATAAGTTCATGTACCTCTCCTCAGGACCCAGTTCTACTGAGGTAGCTTTTGTTAAAACACGAAGTAAACAAATAAATAAATAGTCTGATTACAACTTCCTTGAGAACACAGGGTGCAGCTCACATTACATTTGCATAACTCAGTAGGGTCATTCAAGTGACTCAACCCAGGACAAAGACAGTCTGGTCAAATGTGACCTGCAGTTCTCATCCTCAGACATGGGAGATCATGTCCTAAATTTAAAAATTTTCCCCTCAATTGGTACATTATAATCTTTACCTTAATATGCACCTAGTTACCTATATTTAACAGTATTATAAACTTGAGGCCATTTCTGGTAGAAAGCTGATATGGAAAGTAGAAGCAAATAAATAGGAATCACTACTTAAATATAATGGTTTGACAGAAAAACCTTACTTTCCCACTTTGAAATTAAAACTGAAATTAAAAAAACGCAAATTTATAACAAATCTTTGCTAGGTAGAAAGGGCAATTGATGTCCCTAGTTTTATGTATGTATTCAAATATGTGCAAGAAAAACTCCAGCAAGTGCTTATATTCTGAGGTTAGATATAATTTTGCTACTGGTTGGATATTTTAACCTTCGCACAGAGTGAACAGACAAAGAATGCTCCAAACCTCATTTTGTGGGTGGGTTTTTAGCAAGACTTAAATTGGATGCCATTTACAGCAAGATTAAAAGCAGTTCTATGGTGGGAGTCTGTGTTTTCAAAAGATTTTTTTGGTACTGAATTTCCTCCTGGATCAGGAACAAGCCTTTATTTTGCATTTCTTCTTGTCTGCTCTTTCCCAAAGGACTTAAGAATTGTTTCCAACTTGTACTGTACATGAACTTTCTGGATAGATGGCAGGGAGTTTGTGAACTTTAAGAGAGAAGCTCTTGGTAGGAAGACTCTTCCAGATTAGGTAGACACAAGGAACAAGATTTTATCTTCTAAGCACATAGATGCCACTTCCTCACTGATAAGATAGAGACAATAGAGACAGTAATATTGGCTCTGTCTACCTTATAAGGCTGTGTAAGACATAAATGAAATGAAAAATAGCAATTAGTTGAAAATTACTAAGTGTGTAAATATATATTATTACCCAAGGGTAGAAAACTTCATTAGTTTCAAACTTAAAAAATGAGTGCCAATTTAGTTAAAAAACCACTATGTGATTTTTTTTACTAGTGTATTTGTAAATTTATCAATAACAAGAAATTGTTCAATCTGATGGCCTACCCATTTTATACATATCCTAAGGAAACTATAAAATATTGCTCTTTAATGTGGTAAACATGAGCTCAAAATATTAATATTAGATAACTTTATTACTATTTTCTTCAGAATAAGAATGCTTGGAAAAATATTTACAACTCCACCATTACCTTTCAAACAATGCTCTGGATGAAATATCCTAGACATGAAATTCAAATTTGCAGCCTTCATTCCCTAAGTCCTAGGCCTCATTTTGGGCAGCACATTCTGTAGTTGTTGTCTTTTTTTTCCTTTGAAGGCCCACATTTGCATGTGTATGCAGATGTTTTGAGAACTTGTTTTTGAAAAGTTGACTTGTGGAGTGAATTTTAAAAGACCATGAAGGATCAGTGATCCGTTAAGCAAAAAACAAATTTTACCACCCACAAAGCGTTGTCCCAACCTTGCTAATGGAAAATAAATAAATGTTCTGTGCAAATTAACTTAGAGCCTCTCCAAAATTTCTTAATGTGTCTAAACTCCTTTAAGATATGCTTGAGATTTTGTTTTGATTGATATTTCATATTAACAAGCTGGCATCCCTTAAATGCTTGAAGTCAGAGCCATTTGACTGAGCTCAGTCACCCGTGAGAACTAATCCTAATGATTTAATAAAGGATGTTAGGGAGAATGGAACAAGATGATTCCCAGGATAAAAATCAGTATAACACTCAGGACAAACCATACAAACCAAACATGGATTCAGACACCTCAGTGGACTGCCACAACAATGTTACCACATCCTAAAAGAGTTTACTACTAAAATTCTTACCGATGACTAATAGTTAATACTACCAGTTTTTGGACTGTGTAGTTCACTGATTGAAATAATTGTAGAGTATTCAATGACTCATTTTTAAGTGAATTCAGACATTTTATAGGTCAAAACATGTCCAACAAAGCCTTCCCCCTCAAACATAAAGATATACATGACGATAAAGTGAGATTTGTGTCCAAAAACAATATTGTAAAAAAGGCAATAACACACATTTAGCAAGACCTTACATATGCATAGAAAGACACACAAACAGAAGCACATACAGATACTGTCATTAGCTGTGTTACGGCTCCTGGCATGGCATGTCCATGCTAGCTTTGTAAGTTTTTTTTAGTAGATACTTTGTTGTTTTTTTTTTTGAGTTGGAGTCTCACTCTGTCACCCAGCCTGCAGTGCAGTGGCCGCTCCCGGCCACCGCAGCCTCGACCTGCTGGTCTCCGGAGATCCTTCTGCCTCAGCCTTCCAAGTAGCCGGAATTACAGGCATGCACTACCATGCCCGACTGATTTTTTGATTTATTGTAGAGATGAGGTCTCGCTGCCCAGGCGGATCTCGAACCCACGGGCTCAGGCAATCCACTCACCTCAGCCTCCCAAAGGCGCAGGATTACAGGCTGAGCCACCGAGCCCGGCCTAGTAGATACTTAATTGAGGAATAACCCAAAGAAGTATAAACCCAGAGGCAAATAAATGTGAAAGTGTTTTTTCTTCTTTTAGTTGGTTAGTTTTGACTTTTGTTGAAATGGCAGGTGTTTTTTGGGGTCAAACTTTTGTCATACTATATTAAGCTGTAAGACACGTTAGTGGCTTTAAAGTTTTTTGGTGTGTTTTCATGTGTATGTTTTTCATTTTTTTGAATGTGTGTGTGCTTTAAAGGTGTGTATTTATGTTTATTTGTGACATTAATACTATAGCTATACATAAAACCCTTAACCCTCTAGTGCTTTAGACAGTATCTATGAGTAATCAACAAAATTAAGTATTTCTTCTTTCTTTTCATTCTTTTACCCATTCTTCTTTCTTTTCGTTCTTTTACCCTCTTTCCCTCTTTCTTTTTCAATTTTGATTTCTTAGTGTTCAACTTTTACTATCACATGTTCTTGTAACTCATATCATTTATGAGCCTCTTGTGATATATTCCAACTGTATAAGATGAGGTTATCAGCATGCTTCAATTTTTTTATCTGAATTTTCAGCCACTTCACTTCCCTATTCTTGTGAGAGATTCATTCCAATATTGTTAAGATTTATACCATTTTCACTTAACTCTATAACCATAACCCCAAATGTGTGTTAGTCTTGAGTTTATGGTCATATAAGATCAATATTCTCCACCATATAGCTCCCATTTGCTCTTACTTGGATGAAGTTCTTACTCTAATTATTTTTTCTTTTCAAAAAACTGGTCATAAGAACAATATTTTTGTTCAAAAAATGTGTGTTGCAGAATGACCAAGGATAATTTTTTTCTTAGGTGGCCTTTTTTTTCCTTCAGTAACTATAGGCAATGCTCAATTAGTCTCTTGTATTGAATGTTGACTTGGAAGGCTGGAGACCAGTCTGATCTTGTTTTTCTCCTTTACTGGCCTTTATAGGATAGTTCCAAATTATGCCTATTATTTAGGCATAATTTTCTTTCTTTCTTTCTTTCTTTTTAGATTGAAAAATATAGTTTATTTAGAAAACAAATTGGAGAGAGAGAGAGAGAGGATTTGCCTCCCCAAGGTAGGGAAGGAGGCCAAAGCTTAGGAAAACATGGCAACCAGAGTTCAATGAACACATGGCATGGCCAATGCTTAACAAAACAATGGCCAGCATAATTTTCCATAACATTGTCTTTTATTCTTAAAAGGTTGGAAATTACATTATATGGTCACCATATATATGAGTGATCTGATGTGTTTTTCTTAGTTGTAAAAATAAATATTTATGTTTCCAGTTCAGTAATTTTATGAGGATATGACCCAATTTAACCATTTTGTATAATTTCTCCCCCTGGGATATGTTGTGTCCTTTCAATCAGTATGTCAAGTAACTTCTTCCCCTACCTTCTCTCCTCCAACTCCTCCTCCTCTTTCCTCATAATCTTTTTTTTTTTTAAATTCAGTTTTCTCACCTTTCTTTTTTCAGTTCATTATATTTCTTACTGAGTTTTTCGGGATGCTTCTTATCCTTAGTGATGCTTCTAGTTTTGTCTTTGTCCCTGTGATATTCTTCTACTTTATTCCTGAATTCTGTCAACTCTTGGTTTTTTTAAATGTTAGATTCGGGGGGGTACATGTGCATATTTTTTTTAATGAGTATATTGCATGAACGTGAGGTTTGGGTTCCTACTGAACTCATCACCCAAATAGTAAGCACAGTCACAAATAGGTGATTTTCTTTTTCTTTTTCTTTTTTTTTGAGTTGGAGTCTCACTTCATTGCCCAGGCTGAAGTGCAGTGTCATGCTCACGGCCACCATAGCCTCCACCTGCTGGGCTTAGGCGATCCTTCCACCTCAGTCTTCCAAGTAATTGGAACCACTGGCATGTGCCACCATGTCCAGCTAATTTTTTGATTTATTGTAGAGACAAGGTCTCACCAAGTTGCCCAGGTTACTCTCAAACCCCTGAACTCAGGCAATCCTCTCGCTTGGCCTCCCAAAGTGCTGGGATTATAGGCTTGAGCCACTGCTTTCAGCCCCCAAAGGGGTAGTTTTACAACCCTTGCCTTTCTCCTTCCTTCTGCCCTTTAGGAGTACTCAGTATCTGTTGTTCCTATCTTTAAGCATTTGCACCTCAGCTCTGTGCTATTACTTTATTGTTATTACTATTTCAGTTCATGGCAAAATGATGAGTCATATTAACATTTGGCCTATGACTTTTTTTGGAGTTTTATTTGACATTTCCTTTTTCTTTTTCTCTCATCCCTACATCTTAGCCTACATACTGATTTTTCTTGAATCACTTAAATGATTTTTGGTAGAAAGTTTATGTGTGGGAGAATGACTATAGGGCTGTGTTATAGACTAGAAAAAAATTTTCATTATAAGTCAAGGTTCTGAATTTGAGTTCTCTTGTCTAGTTTTCCCCCTAGCCAACCTATAAAGAGATAGGGAGACTTAAAGCTATGGGAAGACTGGTTTCTGTAAGTGTGACTTATCTAATTGATTCTTTATTTAGCCACACCTCTTCTGCTCCTGGAAACTGAATCAGGTCCAGGGATACCAGCCCATACACCCTCTTCTTACTATTAGAAAAAAGAGATTCTCTTTTGCATCGTGGGATATACATTCTGGCTTGGAAAAATGTTCTTTGGGACCAGCCCTTCTGACAGTTTCAGCACAGGCATCTTCTTCGCGCATGCTCCTGTACCTTTCCTTGATGGACACAGCTATTAGGTCTTAGGGTTTCCACTGAAATGGGTTTTCTCTTTCACGTCCTTCTTATCAATTTTGGAGGAAGGGAGGAAATGACAAAATTATGCTGCTATCTTCAAACAGAAAGTCCTTTCCCATAGGTTTGAGATGAAGTGCTTTGATTCTAATTTGATAACTAATCTGTTTTAGTTTGATTTTCTGTTTAGTTCATTAATTTTCAGAAGTGAGTTTTTAAATATCAATATATAAGGGGTCCTTTTGTGGTGTGTGCATGTGTTGGCAGAGGGTGGGCTTTTGCGTATTTCTAATTGTACATGTATTAGATTTGGATTTGCTGAGATTGTCTTTCTAGTCTAGCACATGGAAAACTCTCATAAAAGTTCCAAGAGTACTTAAAAAATACTATTATGTACATTAACTTAAGCTTAACGCTTATCCTATTAATATCATTGATTTTAAAATTTCAGTTGAATTCTGAGAAAGAGATATTTAAATTTCCCACCATAATATTGGACAATTTCTTCTTGCAGTTCTATGATATTTTTGCTTTCTTTATTTTAAACTTCAAGAAAAAAGGTAGTCAGATTAGCAGGTGAAAAAGATAAAAGAAAAAGCTTATGACAAATTTAACTGAGTTTAATTGAACAAAGACAATTTGAGAAGCAGGCAGCCTTCCAAACAAGAGTAGGCTCAGAGAAGATGCCAGCGCAGTCACCTGGTGGAAGAAAATTTATGGACAGAGAAAGGAAAGGAAAGAAAAGGAAGTGAGGTACAGAAACAGCTGGATTGGCTGTACCCAATCTGGTCCAGCATTTGCCTTATTTGAACCCGGTTGAATAAGATTCAGCATTTGTCTTACTTGAGCCTGGTTTGAACAATTGACTACTTTTGATTGACTAACCATTTTTAGTGGTTGACACAAGAATAAGTTAGTGAACATATCCAGTAAGGTTATAGTTCACTACGTGAAGGGTCACTGAGAAAACTCTAGGTCAGACTCAAAACATGCGAGCACTAGTCCAATATGGACTAAATTTAACAGAAGTAATGAGATCATCTACTAAATTACAGCCAGAAACATTTATGTAATAGGATGAGAAGCAGTAGCTAGTAACCTTTGATGAAAGCAGTTAGCAATTAATTACAAAAAAATGAACATATCAATGGGTCAAATGACTTGAAAAAGTGCTTATTATTTTGATAATTTGTTGTTATTTCTATACCACTTTTGTATGACATATATGTATTACTATTGCTATAGCTCTGATATTTGACGCCTTCAAACTTCATGTTGAAATTTGATCCCCAGTGTTGGAGGCGGGGTCTAATAAGAGGTGTTCAGGTCATGGCAGCAGATTCCTCATGAATGACTTTGGCGCCAACCTCCTGGTAATCAGTGAGTTTTCACTCTATTACTGCCAGAGCTGATGGTAAAAACAGGCTCATTTTTTTTATTCCTTCTCTCTCTCTTTTCTTTTCTTTTGCTTCTTCTCTCTCACTATGCAATCTGTGCACACAATGGCTCCCCTTCACCTTCTGTCTTTAGTGGAAGCAGATGCTGGTGTCATGCTTCTTTTATAGCCTGCAGAGTCATGAGCCAAATAAACTTCTTTTCTGTATAAATTGCCCAACCTCAGAGATTCCCTTATAATAACACAGACTGAGACAGTTATTCATTCCAATAGTTTCTTCTTTTTTTTCCTAGCAACATAGAATATTTATTTAGTGAATATGTACAGACACTATCACACCCATATGATTTTCATACTGTTATTAAAGAGATTATGCTACAGGTATTTCTAGTTTATTTTCATGTCAATAGTTTATTCTTTTTATTTATTTTTTAATTTTTAATAGTTTATTCTTAAAAACAATAATAGTTGCAGTGATATGACATTACTGCTCAATTCATAGGGATATTAGTCTTGAGATACATGTTGACAATGACCATTTTCTAGGAGTAACAATTCCAAGTCAAAGAAACAAAATTCTGGACAGCAATCATCAAGTCTTACAGTAAGCATAACTACAGAAACATTTATTTTTAAAAAATAATATTCAATTCATGATCTCATTCATTTAAAAAGTAGATAGTCTCTTTAAAATTATTAGGATATTAAATAAAATGTAAAGAAAAAATCACTAATAATTCCATTGCCCAGAAATAACTATTAACATTTTTGTCTATGTTTTCATGATTTTTTATATTTTTTCAACTTTTCACTATGATAAATGAGTCTTAAATGAATATCCTTTTAGGTCTTTTGTGATTTTTTTCCTCCCTTTGATCCTGGTATTAATATCACTGATGCAAATAATACAATAATATTTAATACTTTCAATAAACAGTGTCAAGTTGTTTTTCAGAAAGTTGCACCAGTTAATCTTCCACCACAGAGATATGAAATGCTCATTTCAACTTACATTGCTAGCACAAAATACGATAGTTTTGGGATATCTGTTTATTTGAATTATGAAAAGTAGTGTCTGTGACAGTGTCTGCCATTTGCCACCAAAATCTATTCTTCCCTTCTTCTGCAGCATAAATCTATAGTCTCTTTTTGTACACATTGCAGCTCAGCTACAAGCCTAATTTCCCAGCCTCCTTTGCAGTTAGGTTTCACTTTGTGGCTAGGTTCTCAGCAATGGGAGCAAAAAAAACAATGTGTCACATATGGATTTTGGCATTAAACTACTGAATACCTGCTTCCCCATATTTTATGACCTAAGAACTGGAACACAGATGAGCCTTGACAATGTATTTCCAGTACACGATGGAAGTAAATGGAGTTCCTGAATCAATGTGTAAAATAAAACCAGTCAGCTGGCTTGGATAGCTCATCCATGACTGTTATGTGAGAGAAAAATAAATATCTGTGTTTTTCAATCTACTGTATTTTGAGAACTATATATTACTGAAGCTTAGCTTTTACATTAATTTTTAAACTCATTTATTTTGTTTTGAATTATTTGCTGAATTTATATTGTGAATGTCTTTCTTGTGCTAAATAGGTTTGAAATAACCTTGTACATTAAGGTTAATAGAGTTTTCTTGTATATAATTTCATTTGCTTTCAAATTCTACTTTAGACAATTATATACCTTAATCATATTGGCATCATGACCAATGCATTTCTTCAGTTAACTTAGTGAAATTTTCTATGCGAATACATGTAATGCTAGCAATGAGAATCTTGAAATGAATATTCACTTTCTACTTCTGCCATTAACTCATCTGTAAAATTAATTTTCAGGCTCTCTTCTAATTCTATAATTCAGTGATTCAAGAGAGTTTTCATCATTGGAAAATAAGAAAGACACAGAAATCTAGGAACTACAACTTTAAACTACAAGAAGAAATAAATAACTACAAGTTGAGCATCCCTAATCGGAAAATCTGAAATGCTCCAAAATCTGAAACTTTTGGAGGGCAGACATGATGCCACGAGTGGAAAATTTTATAGCTGACCTCATGTAATGTGTTACAGTCAAAACTTTGTTTCAGGCACAAAATTATTTAAAATATTGTATAAAATTTTTTTCAGGCTATGTGTATAAAGTTTGCATAAAAAATAAATAAATTCATGTTTGGATTTGGACCTCATCCCAAGACATCTCATTATATATATGCAAATCTGAAATACTTCTGGTCTGAAGCATTTTGGAAAAGGACTATTGAACCTGTATTATAGATTAAATAACTATTTTTGACATTTTTATACTTTTGTTATATTTCTTGAGAAATTGGTCATCTCTTCTTCTCTTAACCAGGATCAAAATTCTCAAATAGGATCAAAGGTAAGAAAATAATAAAAACAAAGGACCAAAGATTTAGAAATGGGATGATCATATAGGGACGATCTCAGTAAATGTCTGGGAGCAGTAATTTAGATGTAAGAATAATAACTGAACTAATTCAGTTACCATCTAAGTGCTTATAGTTGGGGACCTGCTGATATAAGCCAATCACTGTGCAGAACCTATAAGAAATTCATCATTTGGAAGGCCCAGTATTATGCAGAATGTCTTCCTCTCTTTAGGCTATTATAACAAAATATAATAGACTGGTTAGTTATAAACAACAGAAATTTATTTCACACCATTCTAGAGGCTGGGAAATCCAAAATCAAGGTACAAGCAGATTCTGTGTCTGAGAAGGGACCACTTCCTGGTTCATCTTGTTGTATTTTCACATGACAAAAGAATGCTTTCTGGGATCTCTCTGATAAGAGCACTAGTATTTATGAAGGCTTTGCCCCAATGACCTAATTAACTACCAAATGTCCTACATCCTACTACCATCATGCTAGGGGTTAGGATTCCAACATATAAATTTCAGGAGAATGTAAACATTCAGTCTATAGCAGAGAGTAACTATAGACATTTCTTGAATTTACAGGAGACTAGAATTTTATTCTAGACATCAGACATTTAAGAGCACAGGTGTGAGATGGACTGAAACATGATATTTAGTGAAAGCTTTCATACTGAACTGTGGGGTCCTTAGCCACATCCTTTATTCCTAGAATTTCTGAAGCAATGTATATAGGTAGGAAACTCTGAATAACTCTAGAGAAAATTTCTCCAAGTAGTGAAATTTGAATTTCTTTTTATGAAAATGCCAAACATAATGAAAACCCATATCATGGCATACCATCATAAACTTTCAGAACAATAGAAATAAAGAAAAAAATTCTAAAGTCTTTCTGAAGGTAAAATAGTTCATAAATGAAAGATCAAAAATAAGAATAGTATTAAATACTTCAAGAGTAGAACTAAAATCTGAAATAAAATAGAGCTGTGCTTTCACAGTTAAAGGAAAAATAATTCTCACTTTATTTAGTGAAAATATAAAGATATTTTCAAACTTTCAGTGTTTCAAAACATAACATCCTCCAGTCCAGAAATCTACTGAAGAATATGTTCCACTAAAATGGAGTAGACCAAGAAAAAGGAAGACAGGGAATCTTGAACAGAGGGGAATCCAACAAAGAGCACTGTGAAGGGAATTATCAGGTCTACACTGGAGCAGGAGAATGGAGGAGTTGGAGTGTTATAACCAGGATATAAAGTGGAGGAATAGATTCTCCAAGGTACTAGAGAATTTGGAAAAACTATTGCTAAGAGTTTGACTGAACTATCTGAATCTTTGGGAAAAATTAAAGATAAGGCACATAACAGACTAATCAAGTTTTTCTTTAAAAAATGAAAAGTATTAACTGTAGTGAAAAGAATAATCTGAATCAACAAAATAATTACAGTATTCTTGCTAGCCAACGGTGTTTACATAGTCACCATGCTGTAAACTCTATCTACTGATTTAAATGTTTTGTGCAGCTATAATACGATACCTGAGACTGGGACATTTATAATAAACAGAAATGCATTGGCTCATAGTTCTAGAGTCTGGAAAGTCCAAGATCACAGAGCTGGCATCTTGTGAGGCCTTCTTGCTGCATCATCTCATGGCAGGTGTGCAAACAGAGAGCAAGAAGTGAACTCACAGCCTCAAGACCTTTTATAATCCATAGAAATTCATTCATGAAGGTGAAGCCTTCGTGACTTAAACACCTCCCATTAAGCCCCACCTCTTAACACTGTTGCAATGGGGATTAAATTTCTAACACGTGCGTTTTAGGGGATACACTCAAACCATAGCAATATTTTAGGTAGACTTTAAACTTTTAAAAGTATTCACCCCTTATACCATCTCTTGTGTTTGTTTGTTTGTTTTTGAGTTGGAGTCTTACTCTGTCACCCAGGCTGGAGTGCAATAGTATGTTCACAGCCACTGCAACCTCAGCCCGCTGAGCTCACGTGATCCTTCTGCCTCAGCCTTCTAAGTAGCTGGAACTACAGCTATGCACCACCATGACTCGCTAATTTTTGGATTTATTGTAGAGATAAGGTCTTGCCAAATTGCCCAGGCTGGTCACGGAATTTTTTTTTTTTCTGAGTCATGTCTCACTCTGTTGTCCAGCTGGAGTGCAGTGACATACTCATGGCTATCGCAGCCTCAACCTGCCAGCAATAGAGTAAACCAGCACTGCCACTGATGAATGAATCCTTGGTCAGTATACTATTTAGTTTTGGCTGCATTTTCTCATAATAGGAACCATGCAGCATATTTTTTCTGTCACTTGCTTTTATCTTTTTTTTTCTTTTTTTGAGTAGGAGTCTCACTCTGTCACCCAACCTGGAGTATAGATTTCAGTGGCATGATCACGATCACAGCTATTGCAGCCTTGGCCTGCTGGGCTCCAGTGATCCTTCTGCCTCAACCTTCCAAGTAGCTGAAACTACTGGTATGTGCCACCATACTCAGCTAATTTTTTGATTTATTGTAGAGATGAGGTCTCACCAAGTGGACCAAGCTGGTTTGAAATCCCTGAGCTCAGGCTATCCTCTCACCTTAGTCTCCCAAAGTGCTAGAATTACAGGTATGAGCCACCACATCTGGCCCATCTCTTGTTTTTTTCTAAAACTTTATCAATATTTCAATATCTCTTAGCTACTGGTTTTCAGTGAATGTTGAAACAATTAAAGTTCATAAAGTTCTTGGTGTCAGATCTTTTTATCTTACAAGAAATGGAAAATAAATGTTTTGATGAATAAAGGTTCACTTTAAACAGAATCAAAAAGAGATATGTAACATTCTTAGTATTTGGGCATCAGTGTTCTATCTTTTAGCAATCATTAAATTTACTTGCCCTTTCTTCCAATCAAGAACATCTTTGTTCTTCAAAGATCTTGCCATGCTACCTAAATAAAATATATTTTCCACTATACTTCTCTTGATCCATATTTATACCTCTCTTAAATATTCACTTAAATACATTTAAAAAATCAAATCCACTTGAATAGCTCTACTCCACACGGATCATTCCATTATTCTATTTCTTTCAGCACTGATGCTTTGCGTTATATTAATTTGTACCTGTTTTTATGTCATCTTTGCATGTGTTGTTATATCTTTTCATCTGCATTTTGTTCCCCTATTATATTGTAAATTCCCTGAGAATGAGGACAATGTTTTAAACTTCATTTGCATATCACCATGACATCCACTAGAGAATGCCATTAGAAAGCAGCACTCATTAAATCAAATTTTCACTGTCAAAATCATGTCTAAGTGGAAGAAATATAGATTATGTAGCACTCAGTATCGTTACATATATTTTCTTTTATGAAGTCTGTGAGAAATACATATATTATTATGTAGAAGATACATGTTGAGTGACTTCATAAAAAACTTACAAGCCAATACTAAAATATAATTAATTTTTAAAAAATTAGGTGATTTGTAACAAAATATCATTGATTGATATATATAAATGCAACATTTAGGGAAAAAATATGTTTTAATAACATTCAATATAAACAACACAATTTTATAGTATATTCTTTCTCTTCATCTTAAAAAGTAACGTCAGCCTGACTTTATGTATTTATACCAAAATGTATGCTAAGAATTATGGAGCTTCTGTCAGATTTGGTTTTCTGTGGTAGCCAGAATATATATAACTTTTTAAACTTTATTTTAAAAAAATTTGTCTCAATCTTCTTTTTTAACCTCATCAAAATTATGTCAAATTCTCAACTCTAGAATTCTGCTTATTATTCCTTTAACATAGAGATCTTAAAATATTAGAGCTGGAGGATTAAGATCTCTATGTTTAAGGAATAATAAGCAGAATTCTAGAGCTGAGACCAAACCATTAAGACCCAACCATTTCCGAATGTGGAAGAATGACAGAATCCTGAAGGAAGGAATGAAACTGCGGATCCTAGGCCCCACTCCCAGCAACTATCATTTTGGAGGCAGGGCTTAGAAATCTATCTTTTTTTCTGAGTTGGAGTCTCACTCCATCGCCCAGGTTGGAGTGCCGTGGCACACTCATGGCCATCCCAGTGTCGATCCGCTGGGCTCCGGGAATTCTTCTGCCTCAGCCTTCCAAGTAGCTGGAACTACAGGCATGTGCTACCACACCCAGATAATTTTGGATTTATTGTAGAGATGAAGTCTCGCCAAGTGCCCAGGCTGGTCTCCAACCCACGGGCTTGGACAATCCATTTGCTTTGGTCTTCCAAAGTGCTGGATTTACAGGCTGAGTCACCAAGCCCTGCTGAAATCTATAATTGTAATAAGCACTCTCCTTATTTCTGATATGTTAGCAAACAAATGATTTAGTCCAGTTTGTTCATTTTAGGTATAAATGAATGAAGCATGATACACACACTTGTGTATTGTGTGTGTCTATGTAGAGGTGTATTGTGGATGGCATGCTGTTTCTCTACAATTTTAATTCCTAAGCCCCTTTCCTCCTCCTATCATGTCTTCAAGGCATACTGCCACCTGTATCTTTTGGTAGTCCCATATTCAAGGCTTTGCACACATTCTTTGCACATCCACCTGGAATGCTCTCTTTTTTCCTCTCTGCTAAATCAGTCTTTAAGGTACATTTCTTCTATGATGCTTTCTCTGACCTTACCTTCACGCACCATTATTCTTTACTAAATTCCTTCTTGAGCCATTTATCTGACACTAAGTCATATATCCCTGACATGAAAATTATTTGTGGATAATTTGAGTTCTAGTCTGGCCTGTGTTACCATCAAGCCTGATAGAAATTCTACCATTGGGAAATTACATCTAGTAATGGCAAATAAGTCCCTATTTCTCTTAGAAAGGTGTTTTAACTGTATTAGTAAACTGATGAAGTTTGAAAGTACTATGAGATCTCAGTTTCTTAAAAAGGTAATTCTCAGATTTTAGTGCATAGGAAAGTCACTTACAGTTAGAATCTTTGTCTAGTCTGGTGGTACTTTAATATATACTTGTATTATTATTCAGTTTTTGTTTTGATTTTTCTCTCATTAAATTTTGCATCTCACAAAGAATTTTATTTTTTTCCATATGCCCCCATAGCATTTAGTAAATTACATAATAAATTATTTATAAATTTACTTGAGGTGAATAAATTAGTCAAAAACAGCTACCCAACTCTCTGATTTTAAAATTTCTTGTTAAAGAACACTTGAAGCAAAAGAGTTTGATTGGTAGAAATATGAAATATACCGTGGAAAAGTTTTACTCTTTTGTTTAAGCCAAGAAAAAAAAGGTAAGAAAAAGAACAAAGATGTCATTCTCTTAAAAGGAAATCCCACAATATGTAAAGAATGGGTTTTGTTTTGCTGCATCAACT
This sequence comes from Cephalopachus bancanus, assembly GCA_027257055.1. NCBI lineage: Eukaryota > Metazoa > Chordata > Mammalia > Primates > Tarsiidae > Cephalopachus > Cephalopachus bancanus. The sequence continues at coordinate 5,955,801 of JAPVLO010000205.1, read as the reverse complement.
TCAGTTGACATAACTATTTATATGAAACATGCCCATTAAATTACTAGAGACTACAAAATCAATTGTGCTAGGTTTTGGAGTTTAGGATAATATTCACTCATGAACTATTAGTAACTATTAGAATAAATGTTCTCACTCTAACTGGCTTTAGACTTTGTTCTAATGATTGAATGTATTAGTATTTGTAAAACCCTTCGAAGGTTGACTAGCCTGGAGAGTGATATATTAGTAGATAAACATCAGTTGCTACGGGTTATTGAAATGGACAATGGAGCTTTAAGGCTTCACATTCTCTTAAGAATATGAATCATTTTAATATGCAAACTTATACAGACAAACCAAGGACCCTATATTTCATACACTTCTTTCCTTTGTTTCTTTAAGCTCTTTATTATATGGCAGAAAAATGATTACAGCAGTTCATTTTGGAACTTTGGGATGGTTGCTAAGAAAGACAAATACTTTTCTCACAGGATGTCACTAAGTCCAGTTTGTAAATAAATATGGAAATAATACTTATTACCTTGAGGAATTCCTTGGGCAATTCTGTAAGATTCTTTGCCTGAAAATTCCTCTAAATAAATCACTGACAATTTGCTAATGAGTGAGTCATTGTGCATATCAGTGGTTATTACTGACACAGGTAAATCCACTTTTCCAAAAATTCTCTCTTCTCTCAGGTGAGGAAAAAATTTGAAATACACAAACAAATATTTAAACAGCACTCCTTCTCTTTCATACATATTTTGCAACTATGTGAAATAGGTTTCCAAACCAGTAATTCTCCAGCAAAGTATTTTGTGAAATGCATATCAGTGTCAAACATCACAAAGGAGAGAGTATAGTAGATTTTGGCTACTTATTTTCTTTTTTCCTTCTTAGAGTCATGGTCTCACTCTGTTGCCCAGGCTGGAATGCAGGGGCATGATCACAGTTTACAGCAGACTTAAACTCCTTAGCTCAACTAATCTCCCTGCCTCAGCCTCACAGAGTGCTAGGATAACAGATGTAAGACACTGTGCCTGGTCAGAAGCTACTTGTTTTTATCTTTGGATTACAGTATTGTATATTTTATGTCCCCAAAATATCTGTTTGTGTGGAAAGCAAATAAATGATGGTGAAATTTAAATCTCCAACATGGCAGTTAAGCAAAGTTAACATTTTTAAAAATCAAGAGCAAAAATACTCTGACTCATTAAAAATACACCACAGATGTGTCAATTTCAATTCCTCTCTTGGCAAAAGCTATTTTATGCCTACTACTTTATTTTCCTTATATACGGTCCCCAAAATACTAGAAATGCTAAAGGCATCTAACTGGTGACTGGTTTTTCACTTTTAAAATAGGCACAAAAATGTTTTTCTGTAAATTGAATGTGTAGCACAGTGGTAATAAATTTGTTTACAATTATAGGCTTACACATTTATGCTCAATGAAGAGAAAGACAACTAATATTTTCTAATTTATATCTAAAATGTGCTTGTGGTACTTTAAAGAAAAAAAATATGAGTATGATATGTGAACATCTTCACCAATTTAGCATAGATCTCATAAGCTAGGGAAAGAAATCGGTCCAGTAAAGATATTAGTACACCACAACAATGAACAGTACCTGAACTTCTCTGCTTCAGTTCAATCCTTAGCGATCAGAAACTTGATGATCCATCTGTTAAATACATGCAGATGAAAAGAGATTACATGAATGATTGAACTACTGCCACAAAGCAGGTCAAGGAAATGCTGTAAAGACAGGGCATTAGGCTGAAGTACCAGGTGTGTCAATCTACTTACTGCGGCTCTTTGACCCTAGAGGAATTAAACCAATGCCAAGTATCCCAAGACCACATCAGGTAAAAGTCTAGAAACTGTTTCAAAATGAGCATAATTATGGATACCTAGAAAATCAATATATTCAAAGAAGCATGAAAGAGACTATTTTTATTTGAAAGAAGATTGAGAGGGCTGGGTGCGGTGGTTCAAGCCTGTAATCCCAGCACTTTGGGAGGCTGAGGTGAGAGGATTAAAGAGTCCAGGGGTTCAAGAGCAGCCTGGGCAACATGGTGAGACCTCATCTTTACAATAGATCAAAAAATTAGCTGGGCATGGTGACGTGTGCCTGCAGTTCCAGCTACTTGGAAGACTGGGGCAGAAGGATTGCCTGAGCTCAGTAGGTCGAGATTGCAGTGGCTGTGAGTGTGCCACTGCACTCCAGTTAGGTGACACAGTGAGACTGACTCAAAAAAAAAAAAGAAAAACAAGAAAAAAAATTGGGAAAGCCTAATTTCCAAGTAACAATTTTTTCAGATGTTCAGATGTATCTCAAATTTATGTTTAAGATGCTCAAAATTATATTTTAACACTCAAAATGTACAGATTTTGTAGTAAAACTTCATACATTATAAACAGATGATGTTCTATTAAAATACAACTTTTTATTTAATTGATAGAATATATAAGCAATACAAAATATAATTCAAAGTTCTCAGAAACTTCAGCAGATAATTGCATGCTGAAATACACTATGCAAAGGTATTCTACACTTGATAGGAAGAGAGTTCGGTGTGGATCTTTGATAAATTTTATGATGTATTGGACAGTTCTGATGATTTTTCTGTGACACTTTTGCTAGAAAAAAAGATGATCTATGGAAATCTAAAATGCTAATCTTCTCATCAAAATAAGCAATTTTAATCTAAGTCCATGAGAATGTGTGCCTTTAACAATACAGAGGGTACCAAAAAATGTATACACATTTTAAGAAAAGAAAAAACTGGGGCAGAGCTTAAGATGGCCCCCCCATCCATGAACAACAGAATTAAAGAAGAGGGGGAAAAAAAGAAAGGTGGGAGGGAGGAAAATCTACACAAATGAAGAAAAACCTAAAGAAGATAATGGGTCTCAGACTCCTGGGAGGTTAGACACTGAGAAAACAGTTACAGGGATCAACTCTCACATTTCAATAATTAGCCTGAATGTGAATGAACTGAATGCACCACTGAAAAGACATAAAATGGCAAAATGGATAAAATATCACGAGGCAGCAATATATTGTCTCCAAGAGACTCATCTCACCAGAAAGGACACTCATAGATTCAAAGTAAGAGGATAGGAAGCAAACAATGAAGAGCCCCCAGAATGACTGGTCTCAAACTACAAACCCAGATATCAAGACATTAATAGAGAGAATAAAAAAAATTGAGGCGACACAAGAGGAAAATAGGAAGGAGTTGATAACTGAGATAACCGTAGCAGAGAATACTGTGAATAAAATAAATAACAAACTGATAAGCATGGAAAGCAGAATCAGTCAAGCAGAAAAAAAAAATCTCAGAGCTTGAGGATCAAAATATGGAACTAACCCAAACTGTCAAAATATAGAAAAGAAACTTAAAAAGACAGAACAAAACCTTCAAGAGATGAGCAATTATTTCTAAAGGCTGAACCTTCGAGTAATTGGACTTCCTGAGGCAGAAAGAGAGAGAGGGACCACCCTGGAACAAACATTCCATGAAATTATTCACGAAAACTTCCTCATCTCATCAGTGATGCAACCATTCAAACACAAGAGATTCAGAGAACCCCTGCAAGACAACAAATAAGAAGACCAACTCCTAGACACATAGTAATTTGCCTAAACAAAGTAGGTATAAAAGAAAAAATCCTAAACGCAGCAAGAGAAAAAGATCAGACTACCTACCGGGGAAGACCAATTAGAATAACAGCAGATTTATCTATAGAAACACTTCAGGCTAGGAGAGCTTGGAGCCCATTCTTCAAAGTTCTCAAAGATAAACAATTTCAACCCAGAATAATCAACCCAGCTAAGCTAAGCTTCATTAGCAAGGAAAAATTAAAATCTTTCCCAGGCATTCAATCCCTAAGAACTTATTCTGCCTCTAGACCAGCTCTATAAGAAACACTTAAGAAAGTATTAAACACAGAAGAAAGGGAAAAAAGAATGATAACGTTCTTCACAAGAGTGCAGGAAAAAAAATTGAAAACACCCATGAATCAATCCAAAAATCAAAAGAAAGACAACAAACAGGAACAACTCTATAAGAATCTCATGACAGGGATCAACTCTCACATTTCAATAATTAGCCTGAATGTGAATGAACTGAATGCACCACTGAAAAGACATAGAATGGCAAAATGGATAAAATATCACGAGGCAACAATATATTGTCTCCAAGAGATTCATCTCACCAGAAAGGACACTCACAGATTCAAAGTAAGAGGATAGGAAGCAAAATTTCAGGCGAACGGAACACAAAAGAAAGCAGGAGTTGCAATCTTAATATCCAACAAAATACCCTTTAAGCTATCAAAAATTAAAAAAGATACAGATATATAATGATAAAAGATTCAATCCATCAACAAGAAATATCCATACTAAAGATATATGTACCCAACATGGGAGCACCAACTTTCATAAAGCAGCTTCTAGGCAAACTTAAAAAAGATATTGACTCTAACACTATCATAGCTGGGGACTTTAATACCCTGTTCACAACCCTAGACAGATCATTAAAACAAAAAATCAACAAGGAGATCTGGAACCTCAATGTGACTCTTGACCTAATTGACTGAATTGATACTTACAGAACACTCCACACAATGACCACAGAATATACATTCTACTCATCACCACATAGAATGTACTCTAAGATTGACCATATCCTTTACCATAAATCAAACATAAACAAATTTCATAAGGTTGAAATTTTGCCATGCACTTTCTCAGACCACAGTGGAATAAAAAGAGATATCAACACCAACAAAGTTCCCCCGAAACCCACAAGACATGGACACTAAACAACATGATGCTAAGCAACTCCAGGGTCAACATGGAAATCGAAACAGAGATTAAAAGATACCTGGAAACAAATGAAAATGAAGAAACATCTTACCAAAATCTCTGAGATGCCATGAAAGTAGTAGAAAGAGGGGAATTCATATCTCTACAAACACACATGAAGAAAATAGAAAGATCACAAGTTAACAGCCTAACAAGTCACCTAAGGAAGTTGGAAAAGCAAGATCACTAAAACCCTAACTTCAGTAGAAGAATCCAGAACACCAAAATAAAAGCCCAAATCTAGGACATAGAAGACAAAAAGATAATACAAACAAAAATCAATGAAACAAAAAGCTGGTTCTTTGAAAGGATAAACAAGATTGATGGTCCCCTAGCTAGACTGAACAAGAAAAAGAGAGAAAAAGCCCAAATAAACTCAATCAGAAACACAAAAGATGAAGTCACAACTGACCCTGAAGAAATACAAAAGATTATCAGAGACCACTATGTACACTTATATGGAAACAAACTTGAAAACCTAAACGAAATGGAGGACTTTCTGACTTCACACAACCTCCCCAGGTTGAAACAAAAAGAAATCAAGACCTTAAATAGACCAATAACAATCCAGGAAATTGACTATGTCTTAAGAAAACTACCTACAAAAAAAAAAAAAAAAAAAGCCCTGGACCAGATGACTTTCCAGCAGAATTAGACAAAACATACAAGAAGAAACTGATACCAATCCTATTGAAAGTATTCCAGGTAATTGAGAAAGATGGATCTTTCCCTAAATCATTTTATGAAGCTAACATCACATTGATACCCAAGTCAGGTAAAGATCCAACAAAGAAAGAGAACTACAATATCCTTGATGAACATAGATTACAACATTCTCAACAAGATCCTAGCAAACTGTATTCAACAACACATACCAAAAACCATCCACCACGACCAAGTAGGCTTCATCCCTGGGATGTAAGACTGGTTCAACATTCGTAAGACCACAAACGTAATTAAATACATCAACAGATGTAAAAACAAAAACCACAAGATTATATCATTAGATGCAGAAAAAACTTTTGATAAAATCCAGCACCCCTTCTTGATAAAAACCCTCGAACATCTAGACATAGATGGAACATCCCTCAAAATAGTAAGAGCCATCTACGAGAAACCCACAGTCAGCAAAATACTAAACAGACAGGTATTGGAACCAATTCCCCTGAAAACTGGAACAAGACAAGGATGCCCACTCTCACCCCTCCTGTTCAACATAGTTTTGGAAGTTCTAGCTAGAGCAATCAGAGAAGAGAAGGTGATCAGGAATATCCAAATAGGAAAAGAGGAAATCAAGTTATTCCTTTTTGCAGATGACATGATTCTATACCTCAAAAACCCAAGAGAATCTGTCAAAAACTCCTTGTACTAATAAAGGACTTTGGCAAAATCTCAGGGTATACAATAAATGTGCAAAAGGCAATCGAATTTCTATACACCAATAATAAACAAACAGAAACCCAAATAAAAAGTACAATGCCATTCAAAATAGCCACACACACAAAAAATGAAATACCTTGGCATCTTCCTAACAAAAAATGTGAAAGACCTTTACAATGAAAACTAAAAAACACTGCTCAGAGAAATCAAAGATGACACAAATAAGTGGAAAAATATTCCATGCTCATGGATTGGAAGAATCAACATTGTTAAGCTGTCCATTCTACCTAAGCAATCTACAAATTTTTTTTTTTTTTTGAGTTGGAGTCTCACTCTGTCGCCCAGACTGGAGTGCAGAGGCTGTTTCCGGCCACCGCAGCCTCGACCTTCTGGGCTCCAGTGATCCTTCTGCCTCAGCCTTCCAAGTAGCCGGAATTACAGGCATGTGCTACCACGCCCGGCTGATTTTTTGATTTATTGTAGAGATGAGGTCTCGCTGCCCAGGCGGGTCTCAAACCCGCGGGCTCAGGCAATCCACTCACCTCAGCCTCCCAAAGGCACGGGATTACAAGCTGAGCCACCGAGCCCGGCTGCAATCTACAAATTTAATGCAATATCCATCAAATTACCAGCAACATTCTTCTCAGTTCTAGAAACAACAATACAGAAATTCATATGGAAACATAAACGACCATGAATAGCCAAAAAAATCCTCAACAAAACAAAACAAAAAACAAAGCAGGAGGTATCACAATCCCAGACTTTAAACTTTATTGTAAAGGTACAATAATCAAAACAGCCTGACATTGGTATAAGAACAGGCTTATAGACCAATGGAATAGAATTAAGATTCCAGAAGCAAAACTTCAATTTCTCAACCAACTCATCTTTGACAAAGCTTCCAACATCAACCACTGGGGAGAGAAGAACCTATTCAGTAAATGGTGAATAGTTTTCTTGGGAAAACTGGCTGACCCGTTTTGAAACAGGACCCCTACCTGTCACCATACACAAAAATCAACTCTAAATGGATCAGAGGCCTAAACATAAAACCTCAAACTATAAGAACCTTAGAAAATGCAGAAGACACTCTTATGGAAATTGTAACCGGCAACCAATTCCTGATTAAAACCCCAAGTGCCCATGCCATAAGAGATAAGATAGACAAGTGGGGCCTTATCAAACTGACAAGCTTCTGCAAAGCCAAAGAAACCATCAGCCCATAGACTGGGAAAAAAACGTTTGCCAAATGTCTGGACTGACAAAGGCCTAACATCTAGGATCTACAAGGAACGCAAACGTGCTGAAAAGAAGAAAACAAACAGACCCATTACAAAGTAGGCAAAAGATATGAATAGATACTTCTCAAAAGAAGACCTATGAGCAGCCAACAGATACATGAAAAAATGTTCAGCCTCACTAGTCATCAAAGAAATACAAATTAAAACTAATTCCAGTCACAATGGCCATCATCAATAACTCAAAAAATAACAGAGGCTGGAGAGGGTGTGGTGAAAAGGGAACACTTCTACACTATTGGTGGGAGTGTAAACTAGTACAGCCTCTGTGGAAAACAGTGTGACATATCCTAAAAGTTCTAAAAATCGACTTTCCACATGACCACTCAACCCCCCTACTGGGGACGTATCCAGAAGAACTCAAATCACTCTATAAAAAAGATACAGGCACACGTGTGTTTATTGCAGCATTGTTCACAATAGCAAGAGCATGGAGCCAACCAAGCTGCCCATCAAAAGAGGACTGAATAAAAAAAGTAGTACATATACACAATGGAATATTATGCAGCCATAAAAAGGACAAAATCATGAACTTCACAGCAACCTGAATGGACTTGGTGTCTATAATACTGAGTGATCTTTCATAGAGTCAAAGAACTGAGTATCACATGTTCTCACTCATAAGTGGACCTTGAACAATTATTATAATACTATAAGAAAAGGATTGACAGTAGCGGGAAACTGCAGGGGGGTGGGGTGTGGGATTGGTAGTAGTGGGAATTTGCTGGGGGAAGGAGGGGGCACACCTCATCAACAAGGATACCCGCACAATGAATATTTGTATACCTAACCCGCAAATTGTAACTCGCAATTTTAAAATAAAATATTTACAGGTAAAAAGAAAAGGAAAGAAAAGAAAACCAAGGCTTATAGAATGCACTCGAGTGGAAAAATATTGTTAAGAAAAAGAAAAGAAAAGAAAAAACTATATCAAAATTGTAGTACTCAATATATACCAATAATGAAAAATAAACTCAAATCACATCTGACTTCTGTAATTATAAGAGGTGCTCAAAGGGGTTACCATCAGTGTCCAGAAACTTCTGATTACTACAAACTACTGCAGAACTTGTTGGTGTGTGAGGCCTCCTGGATCTTCCCTTGTGCACGTCACACACAGTACCATGTGTCTCAAACTTACGATGTGTGCAATTGTTAGGTGTGTTGGAGGTTCTGTTGAATACTCATGCCTCCATTGCCACTGTACTTCCACAACATTCTTGAATTCAAATACCACTTCAAAATGGTCTTGTCCTCCTCAAATGACAACTGTACTTCTGCCATTTTCTTTGGTTGTCCTGCCTATTGCCTGGTGATGTTAGTATTAATTTGATTAATGCCATCTTTTGAGCGAATGTCATATTACACATTGCTACTGTAATTCAAATCAGTCTTGAAAAGTAATACATAGATAACATTGCTTAAAATATATATTCCTTTTTTTTGCATCCCTGGTATATTATGAAATAACAGTATATTTTAAAAATCAAAATAGTATCTTAGACTGGTGAGAGTAATTACATTTTCTACAGCAATTACAACTGTAGAGTTAACTTGATGTTCTACTTAACTAGCTATGTCAAGAACTAAATAGGATCAGAGTATAGACATTATTTAGAAGAAAATAACCTATGCTAATGTGAGATTTGACTATTGAAATTTAAGAATCCAAATCACTAGGTGTGTTTTATATCACCAAACTACAGATGCTTTCCTTGTTATACCCTGCAGCAACTTTTTTAGGCATTCCATAAGGCTAGCAGAACTATTAGCACAACATGAAAAAATTGTGGGATGAAGTAAAACTGAACAATTTAGATAATTGATTTATGTGTAACAAGTGTCACTCATATAAGGAATTGTATAACATTATTTTAATTAAGTAATTGTATGGTGAATTTTAGTTCCAACTATAAAATTCACTGAATGATTATAATTTTGAAATTAGATTAAGACACACAAAAACCCACAGTCTTCCAGAGATAATCTTTTTTTAATATATTAGGCTGGTGAATAAGTTCTAATTTTCACAGTTTTGCAGGCAGATACTTGTTAATATAAATAGCAAATGATATTAAGCATGCAATTCTATTCAATGGGGAGTTATATATATAATATATATACAGATAATTATGCCAATTTTATTGAATACAATCTATTAAATGATAAATCTGATTAGATTGATATACACATAATCGGAAGTTCCAGTATATCTGGAAAAGAGTGCAGGACTTGGAATGCAGAAAAATTGAGGGTGCGGGTCTGCTCATTTACTTGGAGTTAAACATTGAGCCAATTATTCAGCCTCTTTAAAGCTTAAATGACTACATTGTGGAAATTTTGTAAATAGGCTACATGATATTCAAAACTCCATCCATTTATAAAATTTGATAATTCTTTGTATGTCCTATTGTATATTTGTATTTCATTAAGAGGGGATAAGTACAGGAGAAATAAAGTCAAAATAGATGAAGAGGCTGCCATAAAGTAACATTATTCTTTGAATGTCCCTAACCATCCTGGCCTGGACAAATTTTTTCCCAGACTGCAGAACTATTACAAATGATCTTTAAGGTAGAAAACACACAGTAAAAGGCAAATAGTTTCTTTTTTTTCCTTCAGGAGAAAGAAGGCACCTGTCAAACAGAGACTGAGACACTTGCCCTTGACCAAGGAGATTGGGAAGCACTTCCTGCTTTTCCCCCTGAATTATTATTACATAATGCCCCATTGTTCTTGAGATGCTTTAGTGTTTATTTCCAACAAATGAGGAGAGTCTCTTAATATGCATAACCATGTTAATAAACACCAAAACCAAGAAAATTCTTGACATCACTGTCATCTAATCCTGAGAAGTTAATTCAATTTTGCCAGCTGTGCCAATAATAATGTTCTTTATGGCAAAAGGATAGTAAGATTCATGACCTCATATTGTTTTCTTTTCTTTTTTTGTGTGTTGGAGTCTCACTCTTGTCACCCAGGCTGGAGTGCAGTGGCATGCTCACAGCCACCGCAGCCTCAACTTGCTGGGCTCAGGGGATCCATCTGCCTCAGCCTTCCAAGTAGCTGGAACTACAGATGCATGGCCACCACATACTTGGCTAATTTCTTTTTCTGATTTATTGTAGAGACGAGGTCTCACCAAGTTGCCCAGGCTGATCTTGAATCCCTGGGCTCAGGCAGTCCTCTTGCCTCAGCCTTCCAAAGTGCTGGTATTACAGGCTGAGCCACCGCGTTCGGTCTCTTTTTTATTTTTCTCCTGGGCTCAAGTAATCTTCCTGCCTCAGCTTCCTAAGTAGGCGGATTTATAGGCATGTACCACTGTACCCACCTGGTTTCACACTGCTTTTCGTTGTCATGTGTCTTTATTTTATGTCAGTCTGGAGTCCTAGTCTTTCCTTGATTTTTATGGCCACGACACTTTTGAAGATTATAGGTCAATCATCTTGTAGAATATTTAATCTGTTTCTGATGCTTCCTCATGATTAGATTCAAGTTATGCATCTTTGGCAGAAGTATCACAGAAGTGGTGCTGTGTTCTTTCCATTGCATCCAATCAAGTGGTGCACAATTTTGATTTGTTCCATTACTGGTGGAGTTACCTTTGATCAGTTGATTAAGGTGGTACTGTCATACTTCTTCACTATAAAGTTACACCTTGACACTGCAATTACTAAGTATTTTGTGGCAAGCTACTTTGAGATAATGTAAATGTTCTGTTCCTCTTCAAATCTTAAACTTTTCCATTTATATATTATACCAGTTGGGACTCATAAATTGTTTTATCTAGTTAACTACAATTCATTATTGCTATTATTTATTTTGTTGAGAAAACTGTGCCAGATTTGGCCAATATTATGTGCCTTTGTACTGGCTTCTGTGTCTCAGTGACCTGTTATCCATTTTAGCACGCTTTCTTATTTTTTGGTCTAGCAAGATGTTCTAGGTTCATTTTGTATTTTCTCTGCTCTGGCCTTGAAATCAGTCATTCTTATGAAGAAGCTTGCCTCCTTTTGGTGGAGAATATTAAAAAACCAGTATCTGGGCACTAGGCGGGTGCATGGGTGCATTGCTTTCTGAGGGTTGCAGCTCTTAGACTCTCTAAGTAGTTAGAGCTAGAGAACACACACACACACACACACACACACACATACACACATACACACATATGCACATACAAACACAAGTTCACATTAATATTTATTTTTATGTCTGTATGACTTGAGAGCCATGATTCCATCCCTGTATTTCCAATTTCAATCCCCAAATCACAGGATTCAGTCTAGTTTTCTCCTTTTCTCTACTTGTAACTCCCACCTCTGAGAAATCTGCTCTGGTCCCATTACCTCTAATGTATTTATTTGCCTACTCTCCCCATGTGTAGTCAATCTCTTATTGCTGCTTTCCTCAACCCCATGTGGATGTCCTCCTTACTGTGCTTGGCTCCAGCATCTTCTTGGGCCACCACAGACTCCTTTCCTTCCCCTTTCTCCCTACCTCTCCATATCTTGCTCACCTACATCAATGGATTTTGGACTGAATTGTTCAGGAAATGAAGAGAAAGAAAGGAATGAAAAGGGAAGGAAAAGGAAATATAGAGGAAAGGAGGGGAGAGGAGTAAAAGTGGGAAATGAGAAAAAGAAAGGGAAAGAGGAAGCTAGGTGCTAACAAGTTCTTACTAAACCCGGTAATTGCTTTATTCCGCTGGACACCATCAGAGAGGCTGTATAGAACTGTAGCAAGACTGAACACTCTGTTTGGGGGAGTAAGAACTTCCTATCCTCTGTCTCCCATTGAGCAAAGTGCCTCCCATGGGATATTAACTCCCCAGTCCTTCTGGTTACATCACTTGGCCTTTGCATGCTCTAGGAAAGCTAGATGCCCCACGTGTCTGGTCAGGCTGGTGTGCAGCAATGGTTTTCTCTCTTTGCCAGGAAGTTATGCATCTTAATTTGAAGCAGTGGCAATAACAACAGCAGCAAATGGGCTACAGGACACACAAGCCACTGACACAGTCATTCTAACAGGAATCTGAGGTAGTCATTAATCTGAGCTGGTATAGTCCACCCCTTTCCTGAGAGGAAAAATTTAAGTCTAATTCTTCAGATTGATAGCCAGTTGCAATTTCCCAGAATATCAGCAAACCAAGCTCCAGTTTATCTCTTACGGTTTGACACAGAGTTGTGATTATTATTCATTGTCTTCTTCCACCATCCATTCTAGACGCTGTCTTTCTCAGACAGTACTTCAGCAGCTTAGACTGCTTGCATGGAGAGACCAAACTCTCCATCCTCAAGTGGTTTGAGCTCTTAGTTTACCTCTGCTTGAGAATAAGGGATTCCGCTATTCTGTACTTATCTGGTCATGGAAGTATGAAGAGACCCCATAGAGCCTTCACTGAATTTCTTATGGCAATCAAGATTGGTTATTCCAGTCTCTACTTGCTTATCTTCTGCAAGTCTGCTCTTGTTCATTCGCAACAGTCATCTGGCATAGAAGTCTCATGGTAAATTCTCTTGGCTCCTCATGACAATCAAGGTATGTTACTCTAGTCTTTGTCTGCTGGTCTACTGGCATAAGGAGCCCAAAGAGACCACAGAAAGTAAGATCTTACCATGTTCTGTTGTGGAAGAATTTCCCTAGTGGGAACCAGGACCTCTAATTGAAACAGAGTTTAAGGGTGCAAGAATAGGAAACCTAAGTTCTACAAGCAGGTTATTGGTAGCCTTGGCAGAAAAAGTCACTCCTAATTCTATATCTTGGCTTCCAGATTTGTATATTCTAGCAGTTAGGGATGTAGTGCTATTTATTAGCCGTTGGGGCAATGAATATATGTATTCTGGAGGACGGAGCCCGAATCTCACATGGTACGTTCCTTAAGCTGGTACCTTAGCTGAGTTGTCAAGCATAGTTCCTCCATTTTATAAGGCTGGTCCATAAAAATTGGTCTATGTGATTTTTTTTTCCATGTTCTTCCCTCTTCTGCTTATTTGAAACAAACTACGGTGGCAACCTTAGAAGCATTATATTAAATATGACTGAGCCACATGATAGAAGTAATTAGACCACACATCAAGATCACGCAACAATTATAAATATTCATTTTGGATTTTATTTGAGCAAAAAATTAAACTTTTATTGTGTTTTAGTCATTATACCTTCTGGACATTATATGCTAAATTAGCTAGTATAACTCTATTAATGCAAAACTTCACTGAGGACAAACATCTGAGCTAAGCTCCTACCTTTACATAAACATAAAATAATAATTATGTGAAAATTAAGCCATGATATCTTACTTGATAGTTACCTCTTCTCAGACTATTCACAATGATTCCAAATGTGCAATGTCAAAAATGGTTGACCTAGTGTTGGACATAAAAATTTTAATTATCTAGACTATTCTACTCTGAATTTGCCAAAATTGTTACCATTGCCAACAGTGACTGCCATATTCACATGCTCCATCTTAGACTGCTCTGATGGAACTTTTTTTCTTTTCTTTTTGTGTTGGAGTCTCATTCTGTTACCCAGGCTGGAGTACAGCCACATGATCATAGCTCACTGCAGCCTTGACCTCCTGGGCTCAGGCAGTCCTTTCACTTCAGCCACCTGAATATCTGGGACTACAGGCTCTTGCCACCAAGCCTGGCTAATTTTTTATTTTTATTTTTGTAGAGACGAGGTCTTGCTATTCTTGAACTCCTGGTCTTGAACTCCTGGTCTGTTCTCGAACTCTTGGTTCAAGAAGTTCTTGAACTCCTGGTCTCAAGCAATCCTCTTTGTTTGGACTTGTACAAAGTGAAATCAGAAATTCCTCCTATCTTCCAGGGGTTCCGGGGAAAATGCTGTCTAAGCAGTTAATATTGACATAGGGAGAAAAGTTTAATTTCATTTTTAATGGTGATGTAGTACACAAAAAATAAGAGGAACTGTATACTGCACATGCTTTCCTGTTACTTTCCTAAATAGTTTTGTTTTTTTTTTTTGAGTTGGAGTCTCACTCTGTTGCCCAGGCTGGAGTGCAGTGTCATGCTCACGGCCACCGCAGACTTGACCTTCTGGGCTCAGGCGATCCTTCCACCTCAGCCTTCCAAGTAGCTGGAACTATAGGTATGCGCCACTACACAGGGCTCATTTCTCTTTATTGTAGAGATGAGGTCTCGCCATGTTGCCCAGGCTAGTCTCAAACCTGTGGGCTCAGGCAGTACTCTCATCTCAGCCTCACAAAGTGCTGGGATTATAGGTGTGAGCCACCTCATCTGGCCCTAAATAGTTTTCAATAGCAACTTTGATTATGAAGAAACCCGGGGGTTGGGCGCAGTGACTCAGCCTGTGATCCCAGCACTTTGGGAGGCAAAGGCAAGAGGATTGCTTGAACCCTGGGGTTCGAGACCAGCCCAGGCAACTTGGTGAGACTTCATTTCTACAATAAATCACAAAAAACTAGCCGGGCATGGTGGTGTGCATCTGTAGTTCCAGCTACTTGGAAGGCTGAGGCAGAAGGATCGCCTCAGCCCAGCTGGTCGAGGCTGCGGTGGTTGTGAGTGTGCCACCGCACTCCAACCTGGGCAACAAAGAGTGAGACTCCAACTCAAAAAAAAAAAAAAAAAGAAAAGAAAAAGAAAATGGAAAACTGGGGAAAGGGTGATTATGATTTTTCTTTAATACTATGAATTTCTCTATGCTTTAGATCGGTAGTTTTCAACTGGTGCGATTGTCCTCAGGAGACATAGGGCAATGTCTGGAGACATTTTTGATTGTCATGACTCTGGAGGAAGCAACGAACATCTAGCAGGGAGAGGACAAAGAAGCTGCTAAGCACCCTACTACAAAGAATTATTCCGTTCAAAATGTCAATAGTGTTGAGGAATTCTATCTTAGATTAAGATATTTCAAGTTTCCTTTTTCAGTGTGGCTTAATTTGTAGTTAAAATCCAAACCACACCAAAATAAAATAACCTAAAAAAATACCAGGTAGAGTAAATAGAATAAATCTAACCAGCAATTTGCAATTATAGCATTTCTGATATAAAATGCCACCAAAGAGATGTATTACCCTCCTATTTATATCATATTATATTTATTACATTGTCTGTCTAAACAGTAATGCTGCCACATTTTTATAATTGTTTTATATTCCTATATGTTCCTAGTCTTGGTTTTTAGAATGGAGCAACAAACACCAGATGTTCTAAGTTTTCAAGACCATCATCAAAAGTGATAAATGAAGAAATCTACTTCTCACAAAGGATTATCACCCAAAGACAGGCATGATTAGAGTCTGAAGGGCAGTGATCAGGGGTGTCATAGACTCACATGACAACAAGAGCCTGGTAGGGAGAACGCCCAAATCTCTTAGTATCTTGCAGTCTTGCCAAGTAGTCACAGCTATTTTAAAGGTGCTAGATAACACCCATACATACATACATCTGTAATTTTCCTTGGAGCTACTCTGAGATTAGGGAATAGAATTGTGGGATAGTGTAAACGTATAACATAAAGGGAGGTGTAACATGTACTTTCTTGTTGCCTTAACAGAAACCCTATTGACTGTAGTGAACTTCACCATTTTCTCACAAACCTGGCAAACATAAAAAACAAAACAGCCTGGATCACTTGGTGTTTTTTTCTTTTTCCTTCTCCAAGTATATTCAAGTTTTGGTAAATGGTTCAGACTTGTCAGTCAGGAAAAAGTTGGCTGTTGCCCTCCTGTTCAGGGCAATATAACAGACACTACATAAAACACATATGTCTGGGGAATATGTATGTAAGGTGACACTTCTGAAAGAATGTCACTATTTTTCATCATGGAAATTAAAGTATTGTCAACACAATAAAAAGATTGCAATAAATTGCAATAAAAAGAGCCAATGTTGGGAAATTTAAAATTAAATAAAGTCACATGAGCACATCTGGGACTTGTATCCCCCAAAGCAAACATCTGACTCAAACCTAGTTTTGATCTATCCTGTTTCTGCAATCTTCTAGATATATCTAGTCAGTAGATTCCTTTCACTTCAGCTGACATATGAGATGACCATTGTTTCAGTCACAGTGCTTTTCAGTAGTCAGCAGTGGGCTCTGTTCTAGTCTTCCAAGAACTAGTTTGTTATACATCAGATTTGACACCCACAGTGCACTTTCCAAAAGGCAGCTAATTGTTCAAACTCCAAACTTTAGTTTTTAATATAGCCATGCACTGCGTATTGATGTTCTGGTCAATGACAGTCTGAATATAGGATGGCAGTCCCATAAGATTAAAATACTGTATTTTTACTGTACCTTTTCTATGCTTAGATATGTTAGATATAAATACCATTGTGCTATACAATATTCAGTACAGTAACATATTGTAAAGATTCATAGCCTAGGAATAATAGGCTATACCCTATATTGTGTTATGCCATCTATGTTTGTGTGAGTACACTAAGTGATATTTGCACAGTGACAAAATTGCTCCAAACTCGTTTCTAAGAATGTGTCTCTGTCATTAAGTGATACATGATTGCATTACTTTTTCACTTGTAGACAGTTACAAGATTTGGAAGAGAAAGAATGGAAATAAAAGGAGAAAAATACAGGTATAGAATTAGCCAAGCAACATGCTTTTGATGAAATTAAAAAAAATAATAATCTTAATCCAATCTTGGTCAAAGAGCCATTGTTTCTTTCTATAATTAAACTGCCCTCCCCTTTTTCCACTGAAATGTTTCAGTTTAATAAATCAGACTCATGTATCTTGAGTTGCTTTTTTTTTTTTTTTTTTTTTTTTTTTTTTTTTTTTTGAGTTGGAGTCTCACTCTGTCGCCCAGACTGGAGTGCAGTGGCCGCTCCCGGCCACCGCAGCCTCAACCTGCTGGGCTCTGGCGATCCTTCCGCCTCAGCCTTCCAGGTAGCCGGAATTACAGGCACGCGCTACCACGCCCGGCTGATTTTTTGATTTATTGTAGAGATGAGGTCTCACTGCCCAGGCGGGTCTCGAACCCGCGGGCTCAGGCAATCCACTCACCTCAGCCTCCCAAAGGCACGGGATTACAGGCTGAGCCACCGAGCCCGGCTGAGTTGCTTTTTTAATGTGAGGATTTTGTTAAGGTGGAATTGTATTCCTTTGCATTTTTTTCTTAAGTTTTATATTCAATTCAGTGGGTACAAGTGCATGTTTGTTACATGAGCATGTTGTGGAGTGATGAGAATTAGGTTTCAGGCGAAACCCCAGATGATGAACGTTATACCCAGTAGGTAACCCCTGAACCCTAATTCCCTGCCCCACCTCCTCCTTTGGTGTCCCCAGTGTCTGCATTTCCATCTTTGTGGTCATTTAGCTCCCACATATAAGTGAGAACGTGTGGCATTGGTTTTCTGTTTCTGAGTTATTTCACTTAGGGTGATGTTCTCTAACTCCATCTATGTTGTTGCCAAGAACATGATTTCATTCTTTTTATGACTGCATAGTATTCCATGATGTGTATGTACTACACTTTCTTTACCCAGTCAATCATTGATGGGCACTTAGGGTTGGCACTGTGATTTTGCTATGGTGAATTGTGCTGCAATGAACATACAAGTACAGGCATTTATTTTATATAATGTTTTCTTTTTGTGGGGGGTGTA
The DNA here is from genome assembly GCA_027257055.1 of Cephalopachus bancanus. Classification (NCBI taxonomy): domain Eukaryota; kingdom Metazoa; phylum Chordata; class Mammalia; order Primates; family Tarsiidae; genus Cephalopachus; species Cephalopachus bancanus. Next base: position 5,937,650 of record JAPVLO010000205.1, on the reverse strand, counting down.
GATACTTACTAGTAGTGGTCAAATGGTAATTCTAATTTTAGTTCTTTGAGAAATCTCCACACTTTTCCCCACAGAGGTTGAATTAGTTTATGATCCCACCAACAATGTCCGAGCATTCCCTTTTCTCTGCACCTGCACCAACATCTGGTGTTCTTGAGATTTTAATAATAGCTATTCTGGACTGTCCCTCTTAGGTAAGACTTGTTGACTCAGGATCCACTAATTGATAATATTCAGATGGGTCTTGGGTTTAAATATCTTTACTGTGTTAATGAAGAAAGGATATATTAGGCAAGTTAAAATAATTACAAACAAGATTAAAGAATGAATATTAAGCTACTTATGAAAATAAAATATTTTAACACATCTTCAATAATTTAATAGGCATTAATAGCATGCGATTGTAAAATAATCCAAAAGTCCTGTCACTCAAAATCCTGTATGTAATTGAAGCTAATAATGCAACTTGTCAACTTCATCTACACCAATGTGTTTCACGCACTAGGTGCATTGACTCAATATACTAGAGAGATTCTCAACTATGGAGCTTATTGGTATCACCTGGATAGTCAGTAGTGCATTCTCCAGAAATTCTAATTGAAGTATTTGGAGTGGGGCTTAAACAGTCCTTAGTTTTAAAATCTCCCCAGATGATTTTAATGGCTGGCCAGGTGTGAGAACCACTGTGTTACTACATTGTGAAAGCAAATTACTTGGTCATAGTGGCATTTTAAAAAATGAAATACTGGCTGGGCACGGTGGCTTATGCCTATAATCCCAGCATTTTAGGAGGCAAAGGTGAGAGGATTGCCTGAAGCCAGGGGTTCCAGACCAGCCTGGGCAACTTGGCGAGACCTCACCTCTACAATAAATCAAAAAATTAGCTGGGCATGGTGGCATGCGCTTGTGGTTCCAGTTACTTGGAAGGCTGAGGTGGAAGGATTGCCTGAACCCAGCAGGTCGAGGTTGTGGTAGCCAAGAGCATGTCACTGCACTCTTACCTAGGCAACAGAATGAGACTCTGAAAAAAAAAAAAGGGAAATGCATTATAATAGAATATACTTGAATGTAGACAATATAGTAAAGGTGGTTTTAATATGTGAAACTTTTGCATTGGCTATCATTGTGAGTGTCAGTGTTCACGGGTATATGTTTACTGGGATACAATACAAAACATATTTTTGACTATAAATTGCAATTATCTAATAAACTGAATTGATCTTCTCACAAACTGAATTAATGAAGTTTATATGAAATTCTTTTTCTATTAGTTGAAAACTCCCAATGAAATTAAATTAGCTTTAGTGTAATATCTAGAAGTTAGGAACATGATTCTGGAGCTAAAATACCTGAGTTTAAATTTTAGATCTGCTACTAGCTAGCTTTAGTGACCATGAGCAAATTACCCAATCTGTCTATCTTAATTGCTTCAGAATTGTAAAATAGAGAGAATAATAGTTACCATTTTACAGTATTATTATGAGGATTAAATGAGCTCATGTTTGTATAGCATTATAAAGTACAATATAGTAATATGTAATATAGAAATATGCAAGTACATTTTAATCAAATAAATATTAAAATAATTCATTTGAAACTTAATTCAAAGAAACAGCAAAATTTTATCCTACAGCACAATATATTTCATTATCAAAAGAACATAGCCAAGTTATCTGTCAATTAAAATATGGTTAATACATACATAAACAAATACATTTAAAATATCAAAAAAAAGAAGAACATGGTCAAATCATGAGATTGATAACAAATAATTCACTGAAGAAAGAGGTACAAAAATCAAATCTAATTTTATATTAAACTGGTTGAGAGAATAAGTTCTAGAAATGTTAACTGAAAGTGTTCTTTGTTGGCACCTCTATAAAAAACTTTAAATTCACTTGTATTTTATATTTTGGGACATTGAATGCCTTAATATTTAATCATGAAATTATTTCTATCCCTATTTCAGTCAAAATTTGATGTGATACGCTGCCTTTTGAATGTTGTGTGAACATTCTTTAATCTTGTAATGTCCCGACCCACTTAACCAAATGAAACTTTCCTGAAAGATATTTTATTTAGCACCTTTGATGTTGCAAATAAAGCGTAGAAGTCAGAAGGGTTAGTTAAATTTCGGTTCCTACAGTCACTGGAGTAGTTGTCAGTTTTGGATTTGGAAAATTATAGGCTCCATGATAAATATTTCAGGCTACTGACTATAATGAAAAGTAATTAAACCAGCTATGACAACAGGTGCTGTACGGGGGCAATGCTGCCTTTTATCAAGAGGTTGTGAGTGCATGTGCTAAATGTGCTCATCATTTTCTCTTTTCTATTATTCACCAAATACCCTGGGGAGATTATTCTATTGCCAGCATTTATAAGATATAATGAAACCACATTAAATATGTATCTGATTGCTACCAACTGTGTAGAAAGCGTATGCTAACGATGGTTACGTACAGCGAGTTAGACTCTGAGACTAGCGATGTTTGACTTCACTGTGACTTCTTTGTGCTTGACCCAAGAGCTTTCCCTGTTTCATTGACCTTTAATTCAAGCATCAGATGCTTTTTTATTTGTTTGCTTGTTATACAAAAATTTAAAGAGGTTGTAATGAGATATATGCTTCTCTTAGATCTAAATGTCTCCATACAGGGAACTCCTTAACATATGGCATTTGAAAAACCATGATGGAAAATGATTTTAATCTTATTCACTTTAATTACATATTTATCTGAAATACTGACTACTATATTTCACAACACATCTCATTTTAGCTTCATCCAACTCATAGACTTCTTCTTAAAAACAAAAAAAGTTGTTTTAAATAATATTGTGGTTCAATTTTGATTAATAAAAATTATGTTCATATTAAATGTCTGAAATAAGGTAATGAATGTGAGAGTGTTTTGTAAAATAAAATGCTGTACAAATGACTTATGATGATGCTTTAAAAAACTTTTTTTCTTTAAAGTTGAAAAGTTTCCAATCTTTTACTTTCTACTTGTATAGAAGATGAGTATAATTAAATGACAAACCGCTGCTTTAAATGTAAAGTAACCCTTGTGCATATAGTACTCATCCCCTATTATAACTTTTCCTTATATAAGATACACATTCTCCCTCAGAAGTCTCTTCTATGTGTATGTGTAGCAACACTTGTTCATTGATGGCAAATTTATGGTGTATAGTTATGTTTACTGACCTCCAAATAAAAAAACCCAAATCTGATAATCTTTGAATTTGTTTTTACAAATTGAATGCAATACATTTAAAGATTAACTGTCTTAAATTTGCATACACTATTGACATCCTTAGACTGTTTTAAATAAATTTGCTATCAAAGTACTTGAGAAGGCCAAGCATGGTGGCTCATGACTAGCATTTTGGGATGCCAAGGCAGGAGGATTGCTTGAGCCATGGAGTTCAAGACCAGCCTGGGAAACATAGCAAGATCTTGTCTCCACAAAAATAAAAAACTTAGCTGGCCATGGTGGCACATTCCTGCTACTCGAGAGGCTGAGGTGGAAGGATTGCCTGAGCCTGGGAGGTCAAGGCTACAGTGAGCCATGATCATGCCACTGCACTCCAGCCTGGGTGACATAGCAAGACCCTGACTACAATGAAAAGTAATTAAACCAGCTATGACAACAGGTGCTGTATGGGGGCAATGCTGCCTTTTAATCAAGGAAAAAAAAAAGTACCCGAGAGTTTTGGCAATGTCATATAAAATTTGATGAGAAACAATGTCTTCTATACACTGTAGCTTTGTGACTATAGAAACATAAGACATATCTCTAAAATTTTATGAAAAAAGAATTTGAATATATTATGAATTTTAAATCATTTCTTCAAACAAATATTTGCTGTTGAGTGCCTGCTACTTGCCTTGGGCCAAGCATTGAAGACAGCCTGGCTGAATAAGGACTCTACTGCAGATTGAAACATTTAGGAATATGAGTGAGTTTTTCTTTCTAGTCAGGATGAGAGTTGAAGAGTCATCTTCCCAACACTCTGTAATGTTTAGAATTATTGATCTGAAAGGCAGAGATTTTATATGGAGGTAGGCCTACTTCCTCAATAATTGCCTGGGGATGCCATCCCTTCCCCCCTCTTCCTTCTGAGTCTCCAGGGTCCATTTTATCATTCTCTGTACATTTGCATGCTCTTAGTTTAGCTCTCACTTATAAGTGAGAACATACAGCGTTTAGCGTTCTGTTCCTTATTTAGTTCTCCAATTCTATCCAAGTTGCTGCAAAAGACAATATTTAGTTTTTTTGATAGCTGAATAGTATTTCATAGCATAGATATACCACATTTTCATAAATTTCTATGTTCCATGAGGTCCAACAATTAGGTTCATGGACCATCCTAGAAAAAGCGTTACATGCCTCATTGCTGAGTATCACTACAGTCACTTTCAAAGTACTCCCCTTGGGAAGCTATGCACCGATGCCAGTGCCTAGTTCATCCATCAGAGCAATTTTGGAACTCTTTTTCTGGAAGAGTCTTCAGAGCTGTCATCTGTATTTGTTGAGGTCTGACAATTGACTTCACAAACTTGCCACTATGCACTTACGTTGGCAGCACTGTACAAATCACTGTATTGGAACACCCTCTCTACTCACCCGGTCTGGCCCCCAGTGACTTTTTTCATTACCTGAAGATAAAGGAAATATTGAAAGGATTACACTGACGACATTCAGGATTCAAGGATAACATGAAGGCAGCTCCGATGTCCATTTCAGAAAAAGAGTTCCAAGATTGCTTTGATGGATAGACTAGGTGCTGGTGTCAGTGCATAGCTTCCCAAGGGGACCACTACAAAGGTGACTGTAGTGATATTCAGCAGTGAGGTATGTAGCACTTTTTCTAGGATGAGTTTGTGGACTTAATTGTCAGACCATGTAGGTTGGGTGCAACAATTTGTTTCTGTTCTGTTACTGTTATGTTTTAAGCACTATGGCAGGCACTTCAGAGATACTACCTTCTGTCACATTCACAAAATCCCTATGATCTGATGTTATTGTGTAGATTTTACTGACAAGAAAGTCAAATTTACATAATTTGTTCTGGGCCACAGAGCTAGTAACTGGGAGACTTAGTAGAAGGTAGATATGGTTTCCCTGCCTATACTATACAGCCCCATAAGAGTTCTGGCCCAATACCGGGGATGTAATGTCATTTCATAACTCGCGTGAGGCTGGTTCTGATTTCGTTTGAGTTGAATAGGTGCTGGCATCTGGTACTCACCTTGTAATCCATTCTAGACTTCAGCATTATTTTTCTCTGTCCAAATTTTATCTTAGAAATTAGCTTAGAGCATCAGGCAGATTTGGGTCAGATAACCATTTGCTGTGAAAGGGTTGCTAAGTGTGTTGTAGGATATTTAGTGTCATCCCTGGCCTTTACCTCCTAGATGCCAGTGGCATCCACCCATCGCAGCTGTGACAATAAAAGTGTCTCCACACATTGTCATATGTCTCTGGGGTAAAAATCACTCCCACATGAGAACCACTAGCCCAGAGCCACAATCCCTTTAACACTGGTGCTCTTTCTTATTCTTACTAGCCTTTTCTCTACCGCACCACTAAGAAACTGAAATTCAGTGTCTGACCTCTGGGCAAGTTGTTGCCATGCCCCTGTCCAATCACCACAGGCCCTCTGACTTAGATTCCAAGTAGCTTGCCCTAGCTCTACTGCTGCTGAGCTCCACCTGCTTACAGGTGTGTTGCACCACCTAAGACCTCCCACCTAGAAGCCTTTGCTATAGTCTACTATGTCTACCCCAGTCTGTTTCCGAACTGCATATTTGCTTCATATCTGCAGCCCAGTGACTTCCTCTAAAGTTTAGTTTAAGATCTAAACACCTACCTTCTATCTCTTCTGCTATGGTTAACTAGGAAGTTTCTGTGAATATTCTGATATGTGACTTTGTAATACTAATAATGACACAAAAGCATGTTTATTTTATTTATTTATTTTAGAGAAATCATGGTTAGATTTATTCTAAGCCAAGTATGAGGACTTAAGCTTGGGAACACAGACTCAGGATAGACCAAGTATACGTAGGTTACACGATGCACATTATATATACTTAAAAAAAATTATTTATTTATTTATTTAGACACAATAACTTTTTTATTTTAAAGATGTGGGATACAATTCAGGGTTAGGTATGCAATTGTTCACTATGCAGTTACCCTTGTTGATGAGGTGTGCCCCCTCTTCCTAGGCAGTTTCCCCTACTGCCAATCCTGCCCCCTGCCCCCCCCGGCGGTTTCCCACTACTGCCAACCCTTTTCTTATAGTATTACAACAACTGTTCAAGGTCTGCTTATGAGTGAGACCATGTGATACTCAGTTCTTTGTTTCTGTGAAAGATCACTCAGTGTTGTAGACTTTAAGTCCATCCAGATGCAAAAGCATGTTTATGCTGGAAGGTATAACAACCTCATGACATAATTTCCAAAGCATCTCTACTTTCCTTTAAAATTCTTGTTATGCTTTTGGCATTCATCAGTTATTTTAAACTCCCTTCAAAACTTTATTTTCCATATTATCTCTTGTGATAATGTATTAAGTAAAGGAGTACCTCAATGAATACTTAATATGAGGGGGACCCCCAAAAACCCAGAATTATATTTTGGAGTGTGGGTCCCCCGGTCGTATACTGGAAATTTGTTCCTCATCATCAATTGGTCAACCAAAGTTTTTATCTGGAAGTTTTGAGAAGGTTGTATCACAATTTGTGGAAGAAACATCCTGAATTGTGGCAACAGGTGACTGGTTCTTCCACCATGACAATGCATCTGCCCGCACTACACTGAGCATTCAGCAGTTTTTGACCAAAAACAGCATGACCCCCATGCCCAACTTTTCCTATTTATCCACTCTTACCCTGAGCGATGCTGATGTGGAAGAGTTGAAACAAAAAATGGCAGAAGCACTAAAAGGCATCAAAATAGATAAGTTCAAAAACTGTTTCGAGCAGTGGAAAAAGCGTCTCCATAGGTGTATTGCATCAAATGGAGAGTACTTTGAATATGACTGAAGTTTAAACATGTAAGAATAAATATACAATGCTGGGAGCCGCAATCACTAGTAAAAGTAAGGTAAAAGGGACCTGAAAATAGGAAAAATGCCAGCTGGGAGTAAGGCCCCAGTAAAATGCGGCCATGACGGAGGCAAAGCCCCATGGATCCTGTTGATGGACCTTCCCTAACGTTGAAGGATTGCGTGCATAGGCTTGAGAATGTTCCCTCTTTAATTGAGATAATAGATGCGCAAATGGATGATGGCATTTTGACAGCAAAAATTATACATAGGCATAATGGAAGTAAGATTGCAGCAAAAAAGGTGCCCCTTAGAATGTGCAAGGATGTGGAATTAGCAGTAAACCTATGTATAGAAACGTAAAAAGGATTCGACAGCAAAAAATTTCCCCCCTGAAGGGACAAGGGAATGCAAATTTTGCAACCTTTAGCTAAAAAGGAAAAACAAGTACTTCCTCATACCCTTTATAAGTAACAACATTGACAGTTGTGATTGATGAGGAAGTGAGAAACTGAGACAGATTATCTCCAAAAAACAGATGTTTTTGGGAAAAACAAGTCACAGACATGCCTTTTGATTTAAGAAATATTATAGTTTAATTAGAAAGAGGGTTAAAATTAAAGTAAGGTTTAGAATTAAATAAATAGCAGTTATAATTAAAAGATAAATGTTTATTATAGATGTAGGTATTAGTTAAACATAAGGAATAGTAAATAATTAAGTTTTAAGGTGAAACTTAAAATTATATACACTTAATGTAGGTTTAAAATTAAATACATTTAGGATTAGAAGTAAGATTAATTTTATATATAAGTGTAGATTTAGACATGTTTTGTTTAGAAATATAAAATGTAAAATAGGTGATAAGAAAATATCAAGTAATATAGATAAGACAATTAGAATTAAGAAAGTTAAATTTTTAAATTAATAGTATTAAGAATTCATAGTGGGTAAGATAAGGGTGGTTATATAAAAGAAAAAACAAGTCAATATACTGCTGCTAAAAGTATATATAAGGGTAGAATTAAGAAAATCGATTAGTAAAGGAAAAGAAATAGAATAGCGAAGGGAAGAGATTCAGTTGGCCTGGAGGTCACAGGATGTGGCTGATAAATTGGCACCTGGTATTTTGTTACAACACCGGTAGCAGGAAGGAACAAAATGAAACTTGTAAAGGTCAATTTCCCCATAAACAAAAGAAAAAACATGATGTAAACATTTAATGTGTAACATGGGATACATTTTGTGGGTAGAGGGGTCAGTAAAAAAACTATATAAGCTTGTAAGAATTGAATAAAAATTGGCAGAGTCTTGAACTCTCCCCAGGAAGAGGATTCCTGTCGTGTTCGTCTTTTCTTTTTCGCCGCTTCCCGATTCCCCCATCTCAAGCCCTGACTCTCTCCTGGAGCTGGACTCCAGCAATACAATTTTTTATAAGTAAATTTTGCTTTCTGGGGGTCCTCCTTATACATGTTATTTTACCTTTTTCAAATTTCAAGAGTTGCCTATTGGTTTCAGAATTAAAGACTAGTGAATCTGTCTGTGAGTCTGTCATCATATTCAAGTCTGTGCCTTCAATCCTTAATTATCACCCTTACAGGTTTTATGTTCCCATACTTGGATTTTTCTTCTCTTATAGCTATTCAGAAACATTTCACTCTTTCTGATTATTTTAGTTGCTGTGAGCTTCACATGCTCTCATTTTATAATGCTTGCTTTAGGTTTAGCAAGCAAATTCTAAGCAGAGTTTCAAATTGAGGGTCATCAGGGTTTTATTTTATAGAGTTAAATAGTATTTTATGTTATGAACATTGTCTCTGTTGATTTCAATTTTGAGAATTGGAATCTGTTGGGCTATATCAGATAATTTCATTAAAAAACAAAACAAGATTGTATTCAATAAATATTCTAGCACATTAGTTGATGACTTTTTATATCAAATTTCTTCTTCAATATTGTATAATTTATTTTGCTAAATTTATGTAATAAACCAACTGTCTTATATCTCATGTATATATTTCTAGTGTGAGCACTGATCACTTCACTGTGTCCTGCAAGTAGGTTACATCCCCATGATTAGACCTGGTCTCTTTTGAAGAAGTGTTATTCTGGGTGTCAGCCATTCAGCAAAAATAAGATATACTTTATTTAGACCACTTGGATCATACTTCAAGTGCTTAACTGTCAATTGTGATTAATGGCTAGTGTATTAGCACAGCTCAGAAGGTCTTGGAACTGGATTGGGGTAATTTATATTTTGAGGATAATTCTGCATCATGCTATTAAGATTCCTTTAAGATTCTTCTAGCTTTAAGTAGTTTCATGTTTGAATGATCCAACCTTGGATCAACTGCATTGTAGAAACTAAAGGATTGACCTTCCATATGATCCAGCAATCCCCCTATTGGGAATATACCCAAAGGAACTCAAGTCATTTTACCAAAAAGATACCTGCACATGCATGTTTGTTGCAGCTCTATTCACAATAGCAAAAACATGTAACCAACCATGCTGCCCATCGAAGCTAGACTGGTTAAAAAAAAATGTGGCACTTATACACAATGGAATATTATGCAGTCATTAAAAAGGATAAACATACAGACTTCACAGCAACTTGGATGGATTTAGAGTCTATCATACTCAGTGATCTATCACAGAAACAAAGAACAGAGTACCATATGCTCTCACTCATAAGTGGACCTTGAACAATTATCATAATACTATAAAAAAGGGATTGGCAGTAGTGGGAAACTACCAGGGGAGAGGGGATGGGATTGGAAGTTGAGGGAAACTGCCAGGGAAGGGAGTGGCATACCTCATCAACAACAGTAAGTGCATAATGAACATTTGTATACCTAACCCTGAATTGTACCCCACATCTTTGAAATAAAAATCAAAATTAAAGTTTAAAAAATGAAAAAAAAGTTGAATCGAAAAAAAAAAAAAAGAAATTAAAGGATTGATGAGGACCGGTGACACTTCCCCCACCTCTTCTAGTGGCCATCATAATAAAGGCAGGTGAAATTAGTGAGGAATTCGCAAGAAAAAGGTGAATCTCAAGGGTCAAAAAAGCAGAATTTTAGATCTAGTTTGCTTTTCCTCCACTTTTGAAATTGTATTTTATTTTTTGAGTTGGAGTCTCACTCTGTTGCCCAGGAGTACAGCCACTGCAGCCTCAGCTTTCTGGGCTCAGACAATCCTTCTCCCTCAGCTTTCTAAGTAGCTGGAACTACAGGAACACACCAAGCTGATTTTTAGATTTCACTGTAGAGTCAAGGTCTCACCAAGTTAGCCAGGCTGGTCTTCAACCCCAGGCTCAGGCAATACTCTTGCCTCAGTCTACCAAGTGCTGGCATTGTAGGCATGAGCTACTGTGACCGGCTCCTCCACGGGAAATTCTGGATTTTTCTTTTCTTAGGAAGTTAGTGGTTGCCTTAAATTTTGTCCAACAGTTTGGAATTTGAGCACTAGTGATTTTCAGGATATTGTTTTTGACTTTTCCTTTCTTACTTAATGTTATTTACCTGGAGAATTTGCAAAACGGTTGCTTCCTGGAAAATGTAGGAACAATCTTCCTCTTTTTTTTTTCTTCTGAAGGTTAATCTAGTGTGTGAACTCAGAGGCGGGCAATTAATCTCTTCCCATAAGTAATCTCTATTAACTTTTCCCACAAAACTGATGCCAAAAATGCAACAGCATAGGTAACCAAAACTCCCAGCCAGATTGCTATGCAACAGTCTCTCTCACTTAGAATTTCTAGAACTACTATTGTTTAAACCAACCCTAGAAGCATAATTAAAAAGCTAATAACAGACAACTGGGAAAAAAAACCAGTCTCCCATAGCAGCTGACATGATTTATGAGCAAGACCTGGTTTACAAAATGGACAATAGAGTATGTTATTAAAACACAAAGAAACTAGATATTTACAAGGAGGTGCTTAGGAAAGGGATACTTTTACCAGTAAGATATTTCCGGATTAAAAATTATGGTACATATACACAATGGAATATTACACAGCCATAAAGAAGGACAAAATTATGAACTTCACAGCAACTTGGATGGACTTACAGTCTATAATACTGAGTGATCTATCACAGAAACAAAGAACTGAGTATCACATGTTCTCACTCATAAGCAGACTTTGAACAATTATCATAATACAATAAGAAAAGGATTGGCAGTAGTGGGAATCTGTGGGCGGCGGGGGCGGCGGGGGGCGGACACACCTCATCAACAAGGGTACCTACATAATCAACATTTGTATACCTAACCCTGAATTATACGTCAAATCTCTAAATTAAAAAATTTTAAAAAATTTAAAAAAAAGATATTTCAGGACAGTTGTTATGTAATCATGAGCTCTGAAAAAATAAGTAAAGGATGATAACTGTTAGTTATGTAATAAATACAATTTTCTAAATCTGACACTTGCTGAAATTCCATTACAAATAGAATATGTAGAAAAGCCTAGGTTCCACCAATTCAACAAGGCAATGTACAACATTATAGTATACATGGAAATGTATACAGTGAAATATCATCAATGTTTATTCTTATCCCCTGATGAAATATTTTAAAGGTTTTCTTTTACTAAAAAAATCTTCATTTATACATATATCTCATATATGAAGTAATACATATGTAACTGAAAGGTGGCTGTGAGTCTAAAGACAAAAAGTAGGATATGGAGATAGAGAACAGGGCTATGTTGATCGTCTCTGAGGTGATCAGGGCTCATATTATGACTTAGAGAATCATGGGAAGATAGTAAAGACAGCCAAGAAGGCATAAGAAGATAAAAACAAGTTATGATTTGATGATTAGGCACACATTTAACTTTGTGCTTTGTATCAAGCAAGCTAACAACTAGAATTTGAAGCCCTATTTCCATTATTTCTTGGACAGACAAAATCGGAAAGAAGTTGACTATAAAATGATAAGGTTACTTGAGTCTCGTTTCTCTCTGCGTGCAGGCTTATCTTGTAAGACCAAAGCAGATGTTAATCTGGGAAGCATTTTCACTTGATTTTTTTTTTTTGGTCCCTCTTCCCCAAGAATCAGTGTTGGGGAATGATATTTTCTCCACCATATTCCCTGGCCTGCTTCCTCCTTGAGAACACTTGATCTATGTTAACCTAGAAAATCTCTAAGAGGAACATCTTCCAGGACTTTATTATTATTATTATTATTATTATTATTTCAGAGTCTCTCTGTCACCCAGGCTGGAGTGCAGTTGGCATGCTCTTGGCCACCACAGCCTCGATCTGTTGGGCTCAGGTGCTTCTTCTGTCTCAGCCTTCTAAGTAACTGGAACTACAGGTGCATGCCACAAGGCTGACATGTTTTTTTGTTTATTTGTTGTAGAGATGAAGTCTCACCAAGTTGCCCAGGCTGGTCCCGAACCCTGGGCTCAGGCAATCCTCGCGCCTCTGCCTCCCAAAGTGCTGGGATTGAGCCACCAAGCCTGGACTTCACTTAATTTCTAACTATACAAGATGTTCTTCTCTTACAGATTTTCCTAATTTGTCACAATCAGTGTCACTGAGACTGAGACTGGCCCTGAACAAAACAAGAGCAACAACATAAAGGACAATAGGAAATGCAAGTGTATAGCTGAGATTTTTAAAATTTATTGGATTGAATGGAACTACCCTTCTCACCTTCTCCCTCCCATGGTGAAAAGACTGTGAAGCTCAAGGATATAGAAATAGACATTAAGCCTTTTCAACAGGCCAATAGTTTGAATTGTGTCTAATTACTGAGTATTGAATTTTTTTTTTATCATTGTTTGGAAAACTTAAGCATAACAGGCTTGGAACTGGAAGACCTGCAAAGAACCAACAAGTGGAAAACTTTGAGTGGTAGATTCTTTTCTGTTTTTACTGCCTTTATTCCTTCAAATAGAAAAAGCTAGAATGGGAGATTTTTACTGACATCCCTCATGATAACCTCATGTCAACCTGCTCCTGGATTTTTTTTACTACCATTAAAATTTATCAAAACATTATATTTAACAATGTTAAGCCAGTTTCTTGGTTCTTCATATAGCAGCTTTTTGCCTAGATTATTAGACTTCTCATTGAGAAAATATTTTGCATGTAATGAAGAAGGAACTTAATTTTACCTGGATAATTCATCCCTTGCCCTGGGCTGACAGAAAAAAGGGCCAAGCTCTCCATATGTTGAACAACATTCCACAATGGCGTAAACACACCAGACAAGTTTTGTGGCTGTTACTACTTGTTCCTAGGTCAGATAGGAACATTTTCACCTCTCTCAAAACTATTGTTAATTTTTTCTTTACTTTTCTACATAGATTTTGCTGATATATGGTAACTTACCAACATAAATTTGGTAGAATTGAATGAGTACCTACAAAATCATGAAATCCCTTACCATTTACCTGCATGGTCCTTTCTTAAAAAAGAAAAAAAAATCAGTTCTTTAAAATGATACAGTATCATGAGTCCCATAAGATCTTGTTTTAATTGTTCAACCTGAGTTCAGCATACACCACAAAACAATCACATCATTAGATAAGCCTCTGTTTGTGGATGGTGTAAATTCTTCCCTACAGGGTATAAATTGCCATATGTCCAAAATCTTACCATACTCCAAAATCTGTCTCATTAATTTGCATACTAGACAGAAATTCTCTTCATTATTAAATTATTTGTTTCACTAAGACTAAATAGGTAGAAATGTTGTCTATATGAGGCTGCTTAAAGGAACATATAGCCTGTGTATAAGATACATAGAGTATATACAGTTTTGCCCAAATTGCATTAACTCATCTTTGATCTCTGTGTAACAGTGAGTATTGTGGAATGCGGAACATGTACTCAATTACATGTCAAACCAGTTGCCTTCACCACCATGTGGGAGGAAGAGCTAGTTTTCTAAACAGAGGCTGAAAGGCAGAATGATCACTGTGCCCAGCCCACTACCAAATATTTGATACTGTTGAAATAAAAAAATCACAGAACTAGAGATTTTTTTAATAGAAGAAAAAGGTGTACAAATTTATTTTAATGTGTGTAGCAGGAGAATCTCAGGACAGTGGTCACCTTATAACCCAATGGGGTCTAGGTACTTATATATCGTTTTTCATAGGGGAGAGGGAGTGGGTACAGGAGTAAATGATTTAGGAGAGATGAATGGATCCAATGTTTAGACAATGGTTAAATAATGCTCTGTGGGATTTCAATGGGACCTGAGAACAGATAATAGTTTGGAACAAAGTTCTGGGATTTAGGTGTGATATTTAATTTTCAGTCTCTTCTTCTGTGATATGAGTTTTAATCTTCTCTGGTTAATGAAATTTTATTTTATTTGAGTTGTTGGGTACATGTGAGGGTTTACTATATAAGTAAATTGCTTACAGTAAGGGTTGGGCTTCTAAGAAAGCCCTCTCTTCTGGTAGTGAACCTGGTACCCAGTGTGTGGTTGAGTGCCCCTCATCCCTCCTTCTCCCCTCCCTCCTTTAACAGTGTCCAGCATCTGTTGTTCCCACCTTTGTGTCCAGTGATCAGGGTCCACTTATGTGTGAGAACATATGATATTCAGTTTTTTGTTTCTATGATAAGAAATGGAGAATTATTGGTCCGCCTTCATACTAACCCATCTTTAAATCTTTCTAAAGGGAGTAAGAAATTTCCTTTTTGCATATAAAGGCTTTCAAATAAAAACTTCTGATAGCAACTCATGTATAGCAAACTTTTCTGGTCTGAAAATCTTTCCTATTCCTTAATTAAATTTAGAGCTACTGTAAAAATAGCCAAAAAAATTATAAAGAAGTTAAGACCCATGGGGAAAATAATTCACACAAATCAAGAAAGCCCAATTGTGATATTTCCTTGATGGCAAAATTATATCCTAGAACTTCCTTAAGTTGAGTAATGAAAAATTCATATATTTTCAGATTAGTATATGCTGGAAAATAATCTGTAACAGTGACATCTGGTGGCTTTTATTATAATGCTGTGGCATCTTTTGTACAAAGCCATGTCATAATTAAACAGGATTGTACCATAACTTTGTGCTTTATGTGTGACAAAATAAACATAGATGCATATTAGCTTTTTACTAACACATTCCTTATAAACTTGGTACAGAAAAATGTCAAATATTTTTGCGAGTTTACCAAGTTTGGAACTTTCAGATAAGTGTATACAAATGCGATGTTAACCTTAAACTTCTTAGTCACACTACCATGAACTTGCTGGCCTAAAATGTGTGTGTATTTAACTTTCATTCATTTTCCTTGTGTTGATGGGGTGCAACCTCCGACTGGCAAACTCTTTCATAGCAGCTTCCAAACCCAGTCTGTCACTAACAGTAGCTAAAACCCCAGGCTGTTAGGAATAATTTAATTCATTGCCCTCTTGAGCTCTACCAGGGCTAAATGGAGAGGGAAGGGTGAATAGGTGATCTCCATCTTTCTCTCAGGGTGTTAAATGTTAATAATGACCTTGATTTGTCCATGGGCACTTCTCCCCTCCCCCTCCAGTCCTGAGATCTGTGACCCATACCCTGAAGAATGTTCTGAACACAGTGAAAAAAAAAGAAGTTAGGAGGATATATATTATCAATAAGGATTCTTTAAAAAATTACGTTTGTGCTGCACAAAATTTTAAAATATTCTTCAATATGCACTTCATTCACTGCATGGAAATCAATCAGGAGACTGATCTCTTTGGGAATTTCATCTCTTAAACTTCTCTTGGCTCATGCCTATGATCCTAGCACTTTGGGAGGCTGAGGTGAAAGGATTGCCTGAGCCCATGGGTTAGAGACCAGCCTTGGCAACTTGGCGAGACCTCATGTCTACAATAAAATAAAAAAATTAAAAAAACTTCTCTAACAGTCTCTTTGTAAACATTGGCTGGTGCAGAATTCCTAAGCTGAAGTTCTACCATAAAGGGACTTTTAACCTTGTATTTTTAGTAGGTTGGGAACTCAGATAACTGATATTAGGTAATCTGGTTTAATTTGCTCTGTTGAATACAGAAAAGAAATGTGACTCTGACAACAACACTTGTGCTTGTGTGAGCAAGTTGAAAGTGATCTAAGCATCAGCTGGGCTGATGGTGTTTTTGATTGCAATGTGTTATATTTAAGTATGTCCAAATGAACAAATCCATTGGCTTACTTTAATAACCTGTAATTTCTGCTTTCTTTCTGTCAGGGCATGCCATTTATAGTAGATAACAGCACTCAACAAGAGAAATACTTTATTAGAGAGTTAGGCAGAAAAACAAACTATACTCAAGCAAGACTTTCTTCAAATTGCTGAGTTGAAGTAAAGACAATTTCATGTTTTCACAACATTAAGTTGTGAATATGTTCAGGCAAAAAAATACTAGGTACAGAGTTCATTTTGTAAATAGATTATGCTGTGGTGTTTTCAATTCAAGAGATAAGTCGATACTTACAAGTTAGTTTTATTATCTCTTAATTCTTCATGGGAATAGGGAATTATTTTTCCAGTTATATCTAATCTGTGAAACAATGGATCAGGATCGGCATCATGCTGCCCTTTATGACTGTTATATCAGTCCCCACCCAAAGCATGACTCTTTGATGAAATTTTCCAGTCTGATGAGCCATCTAATCACTGACAAACTCCCAAGTAGAAAATTGATCATGTTTCTACTAAACTCCATACTGTGATAACTATTATTTAATCAGATATCTGGTAGACATCTCAAACTTAACATGCCCCTGGTGTTCCTTTTCTTCTCTCTCAAGCATTCCTCCCACAGTCTTCACCATTTAGAGAACTGAGACCTTCATTCTTTCAGTAACTCAACCTAAAAAACCTTGTCATCCTTGACTCCTTTCTTTTTCTCATACAATATATCCTATTCAATCCAAAAGTAAATCCTATTGCTTTTCTACCATCAAAATAGATATTGATTCAGTCACTTCTTACCACTCCACTGTTAACAATCTTCATCCAAGTCTATTTTCATTTGCCTGGTTATTCTACTTTTAGCCCTATTAATATTCAGAATATTGCACATTAATACTGCAATATTAATTAATTAATATTGTATATCTTGTAATATACAGATTACTATATATTCTCACTCTGATAGCCAAAAGACTCCTTTTAACTCTATTATATTATGTCATTCTTTTGCTCAAATCTGTCCAAAATAATCACTTTTTTAAAGCAGAGTAAAATTCTAAATTGTTATTATTGCTTAAATATTGTCTGGTTCTTTCTCTACTTCCTTTATCATCACTATTTTTTAACCACCAACAACCTGGTCTTCTTGCTTCTTCTGAAATGTACCACCATGCTGTTGTTTTGGAGCTTCTGTACATTCTGTTCTGTCTGTCCTGGAGTATCTTTTCCCCCAGACAACTTCTTTGCCATCTCTTTCATTTCCTTTAGGTATTTGTTTAAATCTCATCATCTTGATGGTTCTTCCCCTGCCTACCTTCTATGTGATTGTCGTTGCCTTCCCTCCTTCCCCTTGCTTCTTATATTCTTTCTTTGGTATTTTCTTTCATTTATCAACAATGGATATTTTATCTATTTTACTTAGGTGTTTGTTCATTCTTTGTCTCCACTCATTTTCCAGAATATAAAATCCGTGAAGGGATTAAAGTTTGAGTTGTTCACCTAGAACAGTCCCAGGAGCATAATAAAAACTTGTAAGTATCTATTGAATGAATGGATGGATTGATTATCTGTAACTGCATTTTGTATACATATTTCTTCAAATAAAATAACTTCAGGTTAACCTGGTGTAGTCATCATGCTTCTGGTTAATCTTCTCTAAGATGTTACTGTTGATGTCACAGAACTTAAAAACGACTACATTGACCATACTAGATTTCTTACAGGTGTTTTTTTCTTGTCCTTCCCCTTCTTCCCCTTCCCCTTCCCTCCCCTTTCTGAGTCCCCAGTGTTCATTAGACCATTCTACATACTTTTGCAGATCCTTAGTTAAGCTCCCACTTATAAGTGAGAACATGTGGTGTTTGGTTTTCTGTTCCTGCATTACTTCACTTAGGATGATGGTTTCCAATTCCATCCAAGTTGCTGCTAAAGATGTTATTTCATTCTTTTTTAATGACTGAACAGTATTCCACCATTCACTGATCAGTTGATGGCACTTGGATTGATTTAACATCTTTGCAATTGTGAATTGTGCTGTGATAAGCATATAAGTATACTTAAAAAAAAAAAAAAACAAAACCTATGTTCCTTCAGGTGGATACCAGGTAGTGGGCTTGCTGGATTGTATGGCAGATCTAATTTACACTCCCACCAATAGAGTATAAGCATTCCCTTTTCACTGGATCCATGCCAACATCTATTGTGTTTTGATTTTTAAAATAATGATGTTATGGCTATTTTTGGAAAATGCAAACTGCCACAGCCACTATGAGGTATTGGAGGTGCTTTGAGCTCTATATTCAATTAAATGATATTCTTTATTTTATTAATAGAGCTCATAGTAAAGATCTAGAATTTCCATATTGTCTCTCAAATAATGTGTGCTGCTATCATAAAGAGGATAGTGCTGCAGTTTTAAAATATGCCCATAGACCTTGTGCAACATTCCCATCAAGAAGTGGCCACTTCATCTGTTCTGGTTTTAGAGACTCACTTCATACCAGTAATGCTGCAGAAATGTCATTGTGTGAATAACAAGGCAGCTTTTAATCTTCACCAGTGGAACATTTGTGTTTGAAACTACGAGCAGCCATGTAAGAAGTCCAACTATCTTTGGTCTCCATGCTGTGAGGAAGCCTAGGTCATATTCAAGAGGCCATGGTTAGGTGCCCTGGTTGACATTGTTTCCAACTGACAGACAGCATCAGGGGCCAGTCCTGAGAGTGAGGTGTCTTAGATGTTCAGCCCAGGTGAGTCCTGGTAACTTCAGTCTCACTTATATCTGATTGTAACCATATGAGAGACCCTAAGTGAGAAGTGATCAACCAAATCCTTCCCACATTTCTGGCACACAAAATCATGAGCAAAATAAAATGGTTGCTTTAAGCCACTAAATTTGGGAGTAATTTGTTGTTTAACAAAGATAACCAAACAGGTAGAGATAATGCCCAAGAAAATATAATTTTTTTTGAGAGCTAAATGTATAATCTTCAAATCTCCATTTGCATAGAAAACCATATTATGAATATCTATGTTAATATAAAATTCAATTTTGGAAAATTGTATCTGAATGATAATAGCTGAAGTTGTTCAAAGTTTGACTTTTCTAGGATCTTCTTTTGGGCAGAGGCCATCAGACTAGGAGAGTTTGATTACAGAAGCCAGTTTAACCTAAGTTACTATCCTATTTTCATAAAAATAAGTTATAAGGTGCACTCAATGCCCATTAAAGATGTAGTTACCTTAGGGATTTCGCACCTACTCTGTTTTCTGTCAGGAATTTTCTTCAGACTTTCACATGGCTTCTTTCTTCCCATCAATCATATCTCCACTCAAATATCACCTCCTATGGAGGTAGGGGTCTTCCTGGGTCATGCCATGTATAGTAATCTCCCTTCCCAATCAATCTATACCCCCCTTTCCTCTTTTGTTTTCTGCATAGCATTAATCACTAACTGATATTATCTTATATGAATTTTTTTTTGTTTCTTCTGCAACTAGAAGGTAAAGTCTATGTGCTGTTTCTTGTACGTTCCCAGAATTTAGAATAATATCTGACATTTCTGGGCGCAGTGACTCATGCCTGTAATCCCAGCACTTTGGGAAGCTGAGTCAGGAGGATTGTTTGAGCCCAGGAATTTGAGACCAGCCTGGACAACATAGTGAGACTTCGTCTCTACAAAAAAACCCACAAAAAATAAACAAACAAAAAAACTAGCCAGCATGGCAGCATGCATCTGTTGTCCCAGCTACTTGGGAGGCTGAGGTAGAAGTATAGCCTGCACCCAGGAGATAGAGGCTGCCGTGAGCTGTGATTGTGCCACACACAGTGAGACCCTGCCTCAATAATAATAATAATAATTAATAATAATAACAACAACAACATCAACATAGTTGGACTTTAAAAATTTTGTTAAATGGTTACATGAAATATAATTTAAAAAGAGTCATAATGAAATTATGTGTTCTGAAATCTACATGTGAATATTTTCAAATAGAATGATTGCTTTTATTTATTTTTATAGATTAAGGAGGTACAAGTGCAGTTTTGTCACATGGTTTTAATTTAGTGTACCCATCACCCAGATAGTGTACAATATACCAAGTGATTTCTCATCCCTCAGATTTCCCTCTTAGTTTGAAGCAAAAAATCGATCTATGCACCTTATAATATTTATGAGAGAAACTTCAGAATTAAAGAAAAAGAATTAACATGTACGTTAAAAATAGAATACATAAATAATAAATAATTTGATCTCTCTTGCTCTTAGAAGTTAAGAAAGCACATTCTCTAATATGTAAAATTAATTTTATAAGCTATAATTATCTTCTCACGCATTGCAAATAGAATTCTTATAAGGTAGGGAGACGTTCGTATATCTGTTAAAAATTTAAAGAGAGTAAGCGATTTATTTTTGGCCGCTTTCTGCAAGACGTGGTGCCCTGGAGTGAAGGAACATAAAGATAAATCTTCAGATATTATAAATCAGACCAGGATGCTGCTGTCAATGAGGTGAAGGAGGGACAGGAACTCAACACTGGTGATCTAGTCACATGTCAGGCACCAGCCTAGCCCCTCAGCTCTGTGTCTCATTCATTCTCAACAACAATGCTTTGTGCTATCATCACCTTCGTTTTACAGATGTGGAAACTGAGGCTCAGAGAATCTAGGAGATGTCCCCAAGGTCATAAAACTATGAAGCAGTGAACTGTACATTGGAACTCAAGCCTGTATCTATTCTAGAGGTGAGACTATGTCTCAATCCAGAGGCAGTCATAATCACTGTGTGTGAGGTATAGACTAAGTGCGACGGTTGTTCAGAGCATGGAGAGACTCCATATCTTGCACATTTCAGGGGTGCTTTATTAAGCTTTATATGGTCAATTTTCAGGCACATATATATGCTAGATGAGTATGAGCCGTACAAAAAAGTAGGTTGATTTCAACCTATTTTTTTATTCCTTTGCAGTAAAATAATGGGAAAAACTCTTCAAATTACTGAATCATCAGTCATAATTCTTTTATGAGATTGTGAACATGCCTGGTCTGTGCAAAAGCAAACACGAGTACAGTCTTATGTAGGTTTCATCCAAGTCACTCCATGCTTGGAGATTATCATGGAAGTGTATTGAGTTCATAACTATGTTTAAATTAATTGCTTAATATTTAAACCATTGTGCTGTCATAAATCTGTACAACTGTCTGGTTACTTTCACTTTGCTGTAAATGTATACTTACTATTTTAATACAATTTTATACTAAAAGTTAACTTTCCGTTAGATCGTTTAAAAAGCCAGAACATTAGCTAGTGACTTTTAAAAAATTACATCCCCACCCAAAGCAGCAGTGAAATGGATCTCAAAGTCAGCAAAGTATTGAAGTGGTAGATGGAAATATTGGAGTGGTAGACAGAAACAAGTCATTTCAGAAGAAAAGTAATGCAGTTCAAAAAATTGGTCTGGTTCTTTCTACTGATTAATTATAAAACCCCATAGTAGCAAGGTAGACATTCACTCTTTTTCACTGTTTCTCACTCAGGGCTGGAGCACTGTAACTCTACATAATTTTTTTGCAAGTACAAACTAAGCATTATTTATTTAACTTGTTTCTTGACAGACAGAGACAAAGTGTGAGACTAAGAATAGTGTAATTAAGAGAATGCCTTCCTGATGTGCTTGTAAAATATGACTACATTCTAAGAATTGTAGTTTGGGTGTGAGCAGAGCAATTCTCAGTTGTCACAGTTATTAAAAATAAAATCAATTATGCAATGATCCAACTTCCCACAAATAGGAGGGCAACTATATATTTCAATAAAAAGTGACAGAACCACGAGTCTCAAAGAAGTGAATGTTCAAATTGTATCTTCTTTTTTTAAAAATTACTTTCTCATTTTTTATTTTTGACATATGAAAATATTTAAAACTTTCAAGTCCTAAAACTTTCTCTTTTTGACGTTCAGGCACAAAATGCAGCTTTTGTGAGAGTCTAGGGATCACTGTGTTACCTTTGGGAAGTAGCATAAATGGTTTACAATTTCAAACAGCTCCGAATCTGTACGGTGTGTGCCTGTGTGTGTGCCTGAACGTGGACGCCTGTCTCTGTGGGTAAATAAGAAGCATGCCAAGCAGCACAAAATAGTCACTGAAGAGACGTTCTGAATCTTGTTTGGCGAATCAGAATGCCACTGTGCATGAGGGTATTACTTACCCGAGCGGCAGCTGTTCTTGTAACTATAAAGTTAAACACATTGGCTAAGTATATTCTGAAGCCAGTGATAAACAAGTGTCTCAAAGATACATCCACACAACAGCACATGTTTAGTCTTTTATGCACGACAATGGGTGTCCCACATCAGCTTTCTCCTTCTTCAGGTTTCCTGCAGCCCCCCCCCCCCGACTGTCCCTGTCACCCAGTGCCAGATGGGAAGTGAGAGCTCAGCTGATCCACCTCTTTGTGGTAGAAACCCCCAGAGCTTCGACTCCAGGCTACAGGTTACCAAAGCCGTCATGAAAAATTCAGAGCTGATATTAACAAGTCTACTGAAAGTAAAGGGCGTGTCACATTATCCACCCTGCCTTTCAGTTAATACTAAAGCTACTGTCGCCGCAAGAAGAAATGCGTACTTGCTGTGCTCAAAACTCTTTGGTTGTGCTATGTAGATTCAAAAGTAAGAAGAAAGATGTTGTAAAAATAGAAGAGAGCAAGATCTAGCAGTAGAATGACAGAAAGTCCTATACAATAGTTGGAAAGTAGAAAGGTGGGTTAGAAGGAACTGACCTCCTAATAGTTGGAAGGAAATATGGAAATATTTTGCTAAAGTTCCAGTTCTGAAGCTACATTAAGTGATTTAACATGTTTATGACCCTTTCGTATATATGTTCCTTCTGTATCTTTTCAGTAGTAAATGTATTTCATAAAAGTTCCTATTAGAGACATTCCTCTAGAAAATGTTTTGAAGTATTTAAAAAATTAATTACTCATTATAATTCCTTGAATGCTTGCTCTGTTCCAAGCACTTGCTATGTTCTACGTATTTTTCATGTATTACCCCATTTTCATCTTACAAGCCAATAAGGTAGGTACTACTTATTCTTCACACCATTTTACAGATTAGGAAATTGAGGTACTACTGGCATGATTTGCCCTGGTAATGTAGCTTGTGGTAGATTTAAGCCCAGGCAGTCTCTCTTCAGTCCTATGCATTATGTAATCACTACTCTAACACTATTGTCAAATTCATTACATTTTAAAGAACACAGAGAAGTTCAAAGGATACTATAGTACCTTAGTCTCTTCCCAAATCAATAGAGATTGCAAGCTTTAACAAACAAAAATACCACATTTCACAAATGAAGTTAAAGTGTCTTTTTTTTTTTTTTTGACAGCCAATCTCAGCTCTATTCCTCTTGAATCTTCCTCAGGGGAGTCTATTATTATGAGTTTGGTATGTACTTTATAATATACATTTATGTGAATATATATATAGTATTAATACCACACTGTAAATATCTTTGTTTTTTCTCAACATTTTGGTTTTTGAGATCTATCCATATTAAACATGAAACATAAAAAGCCTAGAAGATTATGAGTTTGTGAGAATTTAACAGGAGGGAAAACAGCACTAACCCAGTCATAGGCTACAGTACATATATTACCACGCAAGTTGAATGGGATTTAATGGGAGCACATAGGAGGTCTTAGCATGAATGCAATGATTTAGTAGCTAGACATACACATCAACCAACTGTCAACCTCCTTTGATTTCCATCCCCCTTTCTAATGAAGTAAGAGAGCCATACCTCATCAGAGACTTTAAAGAAAATGTGTTGAATCCATTTACAATGAAGACATTTCAATTTCGCTATCTTTTCAAAATGCACTCATTTATGTTATTGCCAGATCACAAAGTCATGCCTGAAGCTTCATGAGTATAACATGTTTCTCAACTCTAGGTATCAATTTTTATATAACAATAATAACTTTGGTTATTGTTGTAATACAAATAACTTAAATAAATAAAACTAAGCTATTGTGAAACTTTCACAGTGAAGTTTCTAAGTAGCTGAGAATAAAAGGAAATTTCTACTTTGCTTCCAACAGATAGAAGTTGATCTATATCCAGGAAAAAAATATTAAGTGAATTCACTATACATGATTTGACCACAACCACACCCTCTTAGTAATCTAAGGAAGAGTTGTTTGGTTGTAAAAACTTAGAACATTAGCTGGGATGCGTCAGTTTTCGTCTTAGTCTGTCATAGCTCTAAACTGCGGCCTTTAAAAAAAGGGAGGGGTAGGGGAGAGAGGAGCAAACAGAGCGATTAAAAAATATCAATAGATAATATGATTATTATTCTTTAGCCCTTGTGAGTTTTATCAGTGTAAACAAGTGGCAACGCATAGGTGAACTATTCTATATGAAATATTTTACTGGGAAACCATCATAAAATCTCATTATTGGGCTAGTTATTGCCATTGTCTCAAAATTTACCATTTGAAGGCCAAGAATAAGCTTTACCTATGTTAATTAATACTAGAGTTTCATATATGTTTATCTACTCCACAATTTAAATCTCAAATTAATTGTAATTTGTTCAGTTTTATGAGGATAATTGTATCTGAGAGAAATGCAAATGTTTCAGGTTAATTGCAAAAACCATGTAAGATTGCTTGGTAGCCATAAATCTTGCCACAGTTTGCAAAGAATCAAATTAGGGATGATGCCGAAATTACAATTGAATGAAAAAATAAATTCTACTATTGTTTGCCATCATGTGGGTTTTTACCCTCATTTATTTGTCAATATCTGTACTTTTTTTAGTCTTGTAATGTGAGATGGCCACTCAAGTGCCTTCAAAAGTGCTAATAAGTGGAAAAGAAGAATCTATTTTATATTTTTTCTTTTGTTGTATGAACGCTTTCAGTTACACTAACTCTGAGCAAGCTTGACAGGTTAGACATTTTGAATGTCACTTGAAAATATGTCAAGGAGAATGCAGCCTCTCATCACTGAATCTATCAGCTGAATATTTCTGGACAATGTTTCACTTCCAGGTGGATAACTTAAAAAAAAACCCATAATTCCTGCTTTCAACATTGAAAACTTGAAGATAATTCTGAACTATATATAGCACCATTTGTGAGAGGCATTATTTAATCCTTCCTCTCATAATAGCTGACGTAAGGACTTTTATATATGTCTTATCTGTGAATCTAATTGCTCTGATGACTCCTATCCTCTTTGAAGTATTCAATCTTCTCATTTATTTATCCAACTAGACCATAAGTTCCTTGAAGACATCCCACAACAGTGCTTCTTTGCATGTAGTAGATGCTCAGTAATTTGTAGGTCTCAGAAAATTTAATTGATTTTATCCAGGATTTAAATTCATAGTTTATATTACTTCTATATTTTAAATTAGCACTAATTAGCCATGTAATTTTCAAATCGAAATTTCAGTGATTGGTTTGCAGACATAATCAGCTTAGAATAGGTGGACAATATTGGCATTTGTATGTGATAAACACATCTCAGAATTTGGCTTTGTAAATATCAGTTACTTTTACCTTAATTGAAGCTCCATGAAAAATAGGCACAACCTTCTACTTTTTAGATGGAATAGAGAGTCAGGGAACTTTAGTGACTGTGATATCACATGCCCATTCCCTCTGGAACCTATCTTTTGTTTTTCCATAAAGTTAATTTTCAAATGTTTTTGTTCATATTCATAAAATAAAGTAGGATTTTATCTCCGATATATATAAAAAATAGAAAAATAAGAGAAATATGGCCTTCTTTAGAGTGTAGTATCATCAGTACAACAGTCAGATTTCTTTCTTTCTTTCTTTCTTTTTTGAGTTGGAATCTCATTCTGTCATTATGAAAATTATTGTTTAGGACAGGTGTGGTGGCTCACACCTGTAATTCCACCACTTTGGGAGGCCGAGGTAGAAGGATTGCTTGAGTCCAGAAATTCGAGACTAGCCTGGGCAACATAGAAAGATCTCATCTTTATGAAGAATTAAAAAAAAAGTCAGGTATGGTGGCCCATGCCTGTAGTCCCAGCTATTCAGATGACTGAGGTGGAAGGACTGCCTGAGCTGAGAAAGCCAAAGCCGCAGTGAACCGTGATTGTGCCATTGCAACCAGCCTGAATGATGGAGTGAGATCTCAACTAAAAAAAAAAATTGTTTACCTGGATAATCCATACATGTATTAAATTTTTTTCTGAAAAGGTAGATTTTTAATTTTATATTTAAAATTATTTCAAATAATACTTAGTAGTATCTATGAGGGTGGACCCCAAAACCTGGATTTACTTATAAAAAATTGTGTATTTATTCTTACATGTTTAAACTTCAGTCACCTTCAAAGTACTCTCCGTTCTAAGCACTATAGGTAGCTATCTTCACTGTTCAAAAGTTTTGAACTCTTGCTTCTGCCATTTTTGTTTCACCTCTTTTTTCTTTCTTTCTTTCTCTTTCTTTGTTTCTTTTTCTCTCTCTCTTTGTTTCTTTTTTCTCTCTCCCTCTTACTTTCTCTCTCTTTCTTTTTCTTTCTCTCTTTCTTTCTCTTTCTCTCTTTCTTTTTCTCTCTCTTTTCTTTCTTTCTCTCTCTTTTCTTTCTCTCTCTCTCCCTCTCTCTCCCTCTCCTTCTCTCTCCCTCTCTCTCTTTTCTTTCTTTCTCTCTCTCCCTCTCTCTCTCCCTCTCCCTCTCTCTCCCTCTCCCTCTCTTTCTTTCTCTCGCTTTCTTTCTTTTTCTTTCTCTCTCTTTCTCTTTCTTTCTCTCTCTCTTTCTTTTCTTTCTTTCTCTCTCTCCCTCTCTCCCTCTCTTTCTTTCTCTCTCTCTCTTTCTTTCTCTCTCTCTCTCTTTCTTTCTTTCTTTCCTTCCTTCCTGAGTTGGAGTCTCACTCCCATCGCCCAGGCTAGAGTGCAGTGGCACACTCACGGCTACCACAGCCTTGACCTGCTGGGCTCAGGTGACCCTTCTGCCTAAGCCTTACAAGTAGCTGAAACCACAGGCATGTGCCACCATGCCCAGCTAATTTTTTGATTTAATGTAGAGATGCTGGGTCTACAGGTGCCCACCATTGCACCTGGCTAATTTTTTATTTTTTGTAGAGACGAGGTCTCACTATGTTGCCAAGGCTGGTTTCAAACTCCTGGGCTCAAACAACCCTCCTGTCTCAGCTTCCCGAAGTGCATGAGCAACTGTGCCTGGCCAGGATCTATACTTTGAAGCAAAGCAAAATGAAATTGTAGTTGCTTAGAAACAGTTTTGCACTGGGGGGTCAGTCTCAGGCCAAGTTTTCTGAAGTCGTCTTTTTCCAGTAGTGACTGAAAACATGTTTTCTTATAGATCCAGCTCTACATTTTAACACATGGTATCAGTAAAAAACTACATATAAACAAGATTGCATTTTCCTTCACTTCATTGTTAGAACTCTGGTAGGAGAAATCAATAGCTACTGAGAATTTATAGAAACTCTTGGTATAACTTGGTGAAAAGTGAGCTAGTTGGTTGATCTAAAAAGAAAAAGAATTACTGGGTATGCCAAAAAAATGTATATACATTTTAAGCTATGTTGAGATGTTCGCCATAATCAGAAGTGCCTGGACGCTAATGGTAATCACTTTGAGCACCTCTTGCAAATGCAGAATTCAAACATGACTTGTAGTCATCTCGAGTATTATAATTTTATTATAGTGTTTTCCTTACTTAAAATATGTACACATTTTTTGACACCCTTTATATGTACTCCATACAAACTAGTATACAAGTTGCCATGAAAATCACTAAAACAAAGAACTTGACTGAAAATATTGATGTTGTCTTCACTATTTTATAGAACTACATTCCCAGAAACATTTTAAAAGTACATTTTAGTGATGTAGAATGCATGCAGAGATCATAATTTCTATCATAATGAAAACATGAGCTGAGAGAAAAGCTTTTTGTTGGAGTTTTTCACTTTTAACTAAAATAATCATGCAATTTTATTTTAAATAACATCTAGTATTTAAATAAACATTTAAATGTTACCTTGGAATAAGTTTTTAGATAATGAGATGATTGAACCCAAATGCAATGGAGATGTTATAAAAGCTTTGTTTTTCTAAAAATTTCCATGACTGATCTCTCATTCTGCTTTCAGATGTTGGCACAGTTAATTTAATGACATCTATTAATAATCACTGATTTTGTATTTAAGTCAAGTCTGTGATGGTTATGAATGACACCCATCTTTTAAAAAAATTTTTATTTTAAAGATGTGGAGTACAATTCAAGGTTAGGTACATAAGTGGTCATTGTACAGGTAAAGTTTGGGCTTCCTCTTGGTTCTAAGTCTTTATGTCCTTACCGTCTAAACTTTGACTAACATGGTCCTATCTTTATTACTTATACAGTGAGTAATACTTTATTATTTACTGAATAAATAATTGACAAGTGAGCTATAGAATTTCCATTCCCAGATATGCTGACTTTCCACTAGATATATCATTTTTAGCTTCTTTCACTGGTCTAAGTTGATGGTCCTGGGGATAAAGTACAAGTTTTGGGGGGGGAGAGATGAAAGTGATATAAGGTTAATATTCCAGTTAATGTTTTTATCTTCTTAAATATTTGATTGTCTATGTATTTGCTACCGAATTAATATTTCAAGTCTTTATTTTTCTTCAAAAAGGAATACAATTATAGCAATAATATATGCCTATTGTGCATCCATTTTGTTTTTCTAATTATCCCAGAGCACAAGTACAAAAATTAGCACATTAAAAATAAATAAAACATTAGGAGCTTAAAGTTATAGCTTAAGATAATTTAAAAATACTTTTGTGCTATTTGAGAATATCAAGTGGAATAGACAAATATATATACAATTTGTGCAAGAAATAAAAAGAAGAAACTCCACAATCCAAATTGGAGACACCTTGGTGTTGGTGACTGTGTTTTAATTTTGTATCATCTCCACAATCCCTAGTACAGAAGTATTTGTTTAGTAAACACTGGCTAAATGGAAAAATGGATGAATCAAAATTTAATCCTCAATGGAACATTTCAGAAAAAGATAATTTATATTTTATTAATTGCAAAGCAAATAACTCTTCAGGGAAATATATGCTCCTCCTTCAATGAAATCCTTGTAATCTATACCTGTTTGGACACTTCTGTGCATGTAGGGATTCTGACAATTTCCTTTAAAATTAGCTAAGTAACCACCCCCATTCTTTTTGCTTGTTTGTGGATGGAAAGAATCAACTTTCACCCCAAGGAACACTACTTTTCTTTCCTTCTTCTTTTTTTTTGAGTTGAGGTCTCACTCTGTTGCTCAAGCTGGAGTGCAGTGGCATGATCACAGTTCACTGCAGCTTTGACTTGGGCTCAGGCGATCCTTCCACCTCAGCCTCCCGAGTAGCTGAGACTACAGATGTGTGCCACTGACATTTTGCTAATTTTTTGATTTTCTTTTTTTGCAGAGACAAGATCTCTGTTGCCCAGGCTCGTCTTGAACTCCTGGGCTCAAGTGATCCTCCTGCCTTGGTCTCTCAAAGTGCTGGGATTATAGGCATGAGCCACTGTGCCCATACATGAACACTGCTTTTCACACAATGTGATGGGACTTGCTATGCTTCTCTACTAGAACAGGCAAACAATAAATGTTTTGGTTTTTTAGCCACTACATTTAGAACATCCTGAGAGCTTGATTTGGGTGCTTCTCAAAGCTTTGAGATCAAAATAGCATACTTGGATTAGAATGAAGAAGAGCCAGGCAGCATCCAGTCCCATCTACTAACTGTTCTTTCTTACGTTTAAATTTCTTCAAAATTGTTTGTAGCTTCATTTCAAGTAAAAGTATTTACGGGGAGGAAAACTTTGGAAGGACACTCTGTTCATTTCATTGACCTGTCTATTTCTATGCCAGGGCTATACCTCTCTCAGGACTGTAATTTTATAGTGTATTTTAATATCTGGTGGGACTAGTACCTTATCCTTGCTCATGAAAAGGATTTTACACAAGGGAGTGCAATGCTCAAATTTGATTTTGAGGTACTTCATTTTAGTAATTTTCAGGACGGATTTAAAGGGGACAAAAGTAGAGGTAGAGAATAGCTACAATGCTATTGCAGGAATCTGAGAAATTTTAAGACTGGAGCCAAAGTAGAAATAGAAATAAGGGGGGGAGATTTAAGAAATAATAACTCAAGTCAGCAGAATTAGATAATTGATTAAATAATGGGATTTTCCATCAACTGAAATAGAGAATACAGGGCCAGGTGGTGAGGTAGAAGAGAAGGAAATAAGTGTTCAGTTTGCAGAAAGTTAAAAATATGCCTAAAATTTGGGAAATGATTGAACTAGAAATATAGATTTGGGAGCCAATATAATTAATTATGGCCGTACCATCACCTAGAAGAAAATAAAGACTAACAAGAGGAAGAACCCAAGCATGAAAGCTTGTAGAATGGCATTAATAAAGAGATTGATGAAAATAAAGACTCAGCACATGTCAGAGAGTGAGAGTGACTGGAGAGGTACAAAGTATGAGCAGCCATGGAAATCGGCAGCAAGGCTGGGCATGGTGGCTCACGCTTATAATCCCAGCACTTTGGGAGGCCAAGGTGAGAAAATTGCTTGAAGTCAGGTGTTTGAGATCAGACTAGGCCAAAAAGCTAGATCCTGTCTCTACAGGGGAACAAAAATCAATAGGAGGAAATAATTAGCAGTGTCAAGAGGCATTGCTCAATAATATCAAATACAGTAGTGAAAGGACTAAAAAGTTCTTTGGATGTGGCATTTAGTAAGACAGTAGCGACAATAAGCAGAGCTGTGAGAAATGAAGCTGGACTGCAGTGGGTTGAAAGGTGAATAATTGTAGACTAAATTAAAAAATGAATTGTAGACTACTCTTTGAAGAATTTGGATGAGAAGAGGAGAAGAATAATGAAGGGAGTAGCAATAAGTAAATTCAGGACAAGATGAGCATGTTTATGATGGCAGAAAATTATATTTATAGGCTAAAGGAAAAAAAGAGAGAGAAGGGGTAATTGATGGAAACAAATCTGGCAGAAGTAGGGAGGGATGGAATCAAATTATAGGTGAAAGGTTGACTTTGAAAATGCTTTCAATAAAACCGGATGACTTGAAGAAAGATGACAGTGAATGTAGATATGTTTCCAGGTAGGAGGTCAGAAAGTTCAGAGAGATTATCCCTGATGGTATTAATTTCCTCAGTGGAGTAGGAGTAAAGATGAGAAAATGAGCTACTTCCACTGGAGAAAGATACAATGGTAAAAGTGTCCTTGAAGCAGAGTTACAATGTAGTTAAGCTATTCTGCAAAAATTATTTTAAAAATATAGAAAAATATATCTATAATAGAAAAAGAGTTCAGAAGACTTGGAAAGAGGGATTTGACAATTATAAGAGAATCTAGGGTAGAGTGTGCTTTGCCATGAAATTGAAAAAAGACAAAAGGAAGAAGAACAAGAGAATAAATAATAGGAGTGAAGAGGAGAACAGAAAGGCAGGTACAAAGAATGGGGAACAAGGCATATAAGTTGTGTGTTGTGCACAGGGACACGGATTTTAAATAAACCAAACACAAACATATTTTATTTATGTAAATATAATGAGTATCTATTCTGTCACCTCTGAGCTGCCAAACTATATGTCAGAACTCTTATTTTTCTGGCTTTTGATTAGCTGACTCATCACCTGGACAACATTTGTGGTTCGATAGTAATGCTCAACTCCTACTTTTGATATTTTTGCATATGGCACCTGGCAAGCACTCAATGATATTTGTTGAATTTGAATCTAATAAGCCTGATCTAATTATCTGCTCTTCTTTTGTTTAGGACACTGGAATAAGAGGGCAGTGTTAGAGAAGAGGATAGAAAGTTAGACAAGAATAGAAAAAGTAAAAGGGAAATACAGTTATTGTGATTAATTTTCACCTGACTCTGAAGTGCACTCATTTCCACTGAAAGCATGGAAGAGTTAGATTGAAGGGAAACATTTGAAAATAGAGACAGAATTATGTTATGTAGCCTCCTTCACTACAGTATTCCTTATATGGAAATGCAGATTTCAACAAAGAAAATTATTTATTGAGATTGGGATTCCTAGCTAAATGCCCGTTTACTTGAGATGGAGAGAAAGAGTGAAGGAGTAAGGCTAAGAAACTACGCAGTGTGGCCCATTCTTTCCATTTCTCTTCCACAGTGCCTTTGTAGACAAGTTTGTCACCTGCTTCTGGTAATAGGACTCTTCTTTATAACAAGAGAGCTAGTCCATGTCATTTAGGTGGAGCAGAATTTTCTCCACAAAGATGGACACATGACCCATTCTGTTTAATCAGAGTAGTTCATTCCCTTGGCTATGGGGGTTGGTTCAACAGTCAAGTGACCCAAGAAGAGCCACTTGAGCCTCCGCAGGGCTTTGCTAGGGAAATGAGAAAGAAGGACCTTCTTTTTTCTGGGGATGCAACTTAAGAGCATTATAAATCTAGAGCTGCCAGTGGTCATTTAGAGAATGGAGACTATTTTAGAGTGGTAAAAGGATAGGATGAAAAGGGAGAGAGATGAAAAACGACACTGGTAAAGTTAAGCAAGGGTCTGATTGTGAAGTATTTATGTGACAAGTGAAGAGATTGAGTGTCCTCCTGAAGGCGAGATGATGTCAACAATAGTTTAACAGGTTTGGTGGCATGGGAGTCCTAAACTGCGGTCCATCTACTTTTTTTTTTTTAGTGTCTTCAGTGTGGAGATAGGAGTTTGAGGAGATGACAGAAATAGACCAGGTCAGTGACTATAGAAATTTTTCCTGCAACAAATAACAATACAGACACAGGCATTGACAACAGGGGTGGACAGATTTTATCTAGACCTATCATAAAATTAACAAGAATTTTAGTGACCTAATGAATATTAAATTTGAGAGAGGAAAAAAAGAATCCAAGGTCAATCACAATTTTATGGCTTAGAACATTGTAAGGATGCAAACCATTAACAGAAATTGGGGATGGAAGTCAAGAAGGCTTTGAGAGGAGCTGAGGAGAAATAATGAGCTGAATGAGTTCAGCTAAAAGTCTACATCATTCACAAGAAGAAGTCCTGGAGTGTTACGAAATATAGGCCTGAAGCCCAGGAGAAAGTTTAGGGCAGTATTATGAAAGTGAGAGTTATCAGTATATGAATTGCAAATTAAGTCACTGATACCAATGAGATTGCCCAGGTGGAATGAATTATGTAAAAAGATTGACAGAGGAATGAGACAAAGTTGTGACAGAGGATGAAGAAAATCAAGGAGAGGATGTTGGTGATACGGAAACCTACAAGGAGAGTTTCAACCAAAGTCGGGAGGTCAAACAGTTTAAGGATTAAACAATATCCATTAGCTTTGTCACTTAGTAGGTTACCTTGTCCTTTCAGTGAACTTGTAGTGCAATGACAGGGTGAAAGTCAAATTACATTTCATTGAGAAGTGAATTAAAGGTGGAGGAAAGTTAAAGACTACAGGTCCATTCTTTAAAATTTAGATTTGGACAAAAATTGAAAACCAGGGTAGTAGACACAGGCGAATAAGAATGTGGAAGACTTTTCTGTCTGTTTGTTCCATTGTTTAGATTTGTAATTTGAAGGAAAAGAAAATAATGGATGGATCAAGAGCTCTGAAAATTTGAGATGAGATCTAAAAAATAGGTAGAAAGACTCTTAAATTAACTTATGTTTTGTTCCCCAGCCAAATGGAATTTTCTGCTCTTGAGGCTTATGTTAAAGTGACCATGCCATTAACTAATTTTATTATAGGTAATTTTTAGAAGCTCTTTTTATGAAAATCCATTTTTCTGATGGCACTTTTTCTAACTTTTAGATGTGTCTATATTAGATAAAAAGAATTGTATGCATTCCCAAACACCATATCACAGATTCACATATACAAAATATAATTTTAGTGAAAGCATAAACAATCATTGTAGCGTATTATTTTAAACTCTAAATTATAGGGTTTTTTTGTTTGTTTTGTTTTGTTTTTCACAACTCAGGGGATACTCCATTTATAGCTTTATTCATGTTTCACTTATATTTTACATGTCTTTTAGAATCAGATCTTCTGCTTAGCAGTATTAGTAGCCTCCGCCTTTTTAATCTCAAGATTTGAGTTTTGATGAACATTTATTGCACTCTGGTCATTTTTGTCTTCATAATTAAATCCAGAAAGAATCAAAATGCTTCACTCCTGAAATCTATAGTAGACATTTAGTTAATTCATTAACGAATTAATAGGTAGTATTTTTTATTGGGCTTCATTGACCAGATGCAATCACGAGCAAAACCGTTTTTGCTTTAAAAATTCTTTACTTTAAAAATTTCCTTTAAGTTTACTTTTTATAAATATTTATTTGAATGATATGCATGCTTTTTTCAGTTATATATGATGAAATGACTAGTAGATGAAGTAATCTTTACATAATGTAAAAATACATTATTTCCTTTAAATTGAAATGGAATTTATCCTTGTAGCAACTTAAATGCTAATATATACCATAATGACATATAATGACAGTTCAGTAAATCACATTGTTTAAAGTTGACATATATAAATTTAAGAAAAGAATAGAAATTAATATGAAATTAACAGGTATGTATGTCTTTAAAGACAGTTTGCACACATCACTTGCATTCAATTGGAATTTTATTAACCAACTCAAAGAATATTTCTGCACTCAGTTTGTTAATGTTCAGAAAAGTCAACAGACCCACCTTTAAAGTTCACCTACTGATATAAACACAAATAATGTTTTGCTTCTGGCGTGAAAGCACAAGATGTAATTCAGATATGGTAAATTAATGTCAAATGACAGTCCCATAGATCTGACCAGAAAGAACATCAGTTCAAGAAGGAAAGAAAATCCAATACTGAAACTGACGTCTATTGAAATATCCTTATCTAAATTGCAGAAACAAAGATTAGTTTACAGTGTGCACTTTACATAAGAAGTTGAAGTCACTTCTAATCTAACCAACAATGAAAGCGCTCTTGACTGAGGGTGTGCTTTGTTCTTGCTCCCCCTTCCTTCTCAGTTCCCTTGGTGCCTGAACATATAAGAAATCATTAGTAGACAGAAAGAGAAAAAGTATAGGACATTTAATGTTCAGGAGCTTGAAACGATGGTCAAACACTGGAGGGCCCTCCTTACAATTTTCCTAATGTTGGTAGTTTAATCTCAGAATAGTTCCTATAAGGACAAATTTAAACAGAAGTACACATGGTTACAAAATGTAGATATACATGCTTATAACTGTGTTCTTAAAAGCACAAAACACCACACTCATCACATTTCATTAGAATAAAGAATAAATATATAGAGGATGAATTTGAAATACATATGAGAATTCTGGAACAACTTGGATTGGTGATCTTAAAATCCAAGAGTTTTCTTTGTTCTTTAATTGACTTCTTCACAGATGAGGAAAAACTCAGCCTCTCATCCCTGCTGTTTGACACCTCTGTGAGCTTTTGTGCTGTTTTAGCAATGTTGCTACAACACTGGCACAAAAACTGAGCAACTTTCAGTAAAAAAGAAAGAAAGAAAAAGAAAGAAAAAAGGAAGGAAAGAAATAAAGAAAGAAAGGAAAGGAAGAAAGAAAGAAAGAGAAAGAAAGGAGGGAAGGAAAATAAAAGAAAAAAATAAGATGAGTTTGGCATCTCTGCTATCTCACAGATCAGCAAGATGCATGTGCATGAATATGACTTGGGATCTAAATCAATAATGTTGCTTCCAATTAATAGTCATTCTCAATATTGATCTTCATCAAACAACAGATTTAGCTTCCTCTTCTTTGTTTCAGTCCTTACATTTTAGTGTGGGTTCAGGGTAAAGATTTTGAGAAACAGCAGGTAAAAAGAAAGAGTTGTTAGGACAGTGATATAGTTTTGCCTTACATCTGAGTATCCTAGAGTTCTAGGGTTCCATCTGCATGCAGCTTGCTTTCCTTTACAGTCTGCAGTTTGTTTGTTCTTTCCTTGTCCTAATCTTTTATTTGCCCCCCAATGTAAAATGGATCTACGACTCAGGCTTCTGATAAAGAAGTATTTAATTTAAGCCCTTTAATGATGAGCAGGTTTGTATTATTTTTAAAGGTAGCATAAATTTCTTGTGAAGAATAAAAAGGTGTCCTCAAAGAAAACATCTTGCATATAAAATAAAATTTCAGCTTAATTATGACTTAATATAATAAAAATAGATATAGTGCATTATGGTTTACAAAGCCTTTTTACATATTTTATTTAATTTTCACAATGATGTTATAATCTAGGTAAGCCTAATATTATTGTTATCTCTATTTTTCAAAACAGAAATCTGATCAAGAGGGATCAGCTAATTTGCTAGAGACCATTCTGCCAATCATGAATTCAGGGACTCAAACCCAATTCTTCTCTCTCCAAATCGATGCTCTTCTGCTGTATTATATCTCCTAAAATGACCTGCTTTGTCTTGTTTGAATTAATATTATCTTTTAAAATTAATATGATTATATTTTTCCACAAATAGAAAATACAGCAGTTCCTTTTAATAAAAGCATTGTTTTGGTTTACATTTTAGAAAAAAATGTCTAAACTTTTATGTTGGAAGCACTTTATATTGGAGGCACTACAGGATGTAGTATATGATGTCCTCAACTATATAAGTGTTGAGAAATTATCAGGCTTTGAAAGTTGTGAGTTGACTTAGACCCTTGGTTAAATCTAAGAGCTTGCCACTGAAGTGCAACTCAATAAAAATAAGTTTGAAGAGGAGTAAAGACAATTTTTATACAAAAAGACAACTTTCTACTCACCTTTAGTCCAACCATAAGACTCTAGATTAGCCTCTGAGTATGGCTTAGCCTACTTACATTTGCAATAAGACTCATTTGATTAGTTAGAGACTCATTTGAGAAATTAAACTTAATAGCTTAGGCAAAAAGCAAAGTTGTTGCTTTATGAAGCAAACTGTAAAGGTCAGGACCATCTGGAACTGAGGATTTGAGTGTCATAATGACTCCTTTTTTGTTTTTGTCTCTGCATTTCAGCACTCGTTGGCTTTGCTATCAGAAACTGATTTTCTTCTCATAAGAGGGGATGGGACAAAACTACAAACAGCTTTAAATCTCATATTCTCAAGTGTTCCCTTCTGGAAGAAGACAGAACTCCAGGCAAGACTTACTACTCTAATTTTTTAAATGAGAATAAATTCCAACTTACAATAGCTTCTGTTATGGGCCCTTTTCTGAGATAAATCATTGTTGGAGGACATTTAACTACTACAGTTGGTTCAATTTGGATCAGGTGGGGTTATAGAAAATGATGGCAATTCCTATTTGAAACACAGAGCTTCTGATGGGGGCAGGGGGTTATGAGCAGATGTTCCCTCCTCCTTCAAGTAGAAGAAGGAATTGTGGGCAAGGAAACAATGGATGTGACGTGTTTTAGTACAAGCCTTAACAATAGTCCCAGATGTTTGTTTGTTTTTTTTCTTAGCTATGTTCACATGGAACAAATACGTTATCTGATCCAACTTTTTTAGTGTTACTCTCTTTAATTTAACAATATTTATTTATGAATTTGCCCCTTTTATTTTTCCCAAAAAGAGTGTATCAAAGATAGATTATCTTCAAAAGAAAGAAACCAAAACAGTAAATCCTAACATAGAAGCTGATTTATTTCAGTAGTTAAAAAGGGTAAGCTCCACAGGGAGACTTCCAGAGTTCAAATCCTGAGTAATCACTTGCCAGCTACATGACCTTGGGCAAATTACTTAACCTCTCACTGCTTCAATCATCTCATCTACAAAAATTGTAAGAAACTTGGTCATATCTATCTATTGTGAAAATTATATATAATTGTCCCATAAAATAGCAACAGTAAGTGCTTAATAAATACTATTACTATTATAATTAAAAGGAAAAAATTAAAGCTTCAACTTCTTCCTTGGGGAAGAACTTGGCATTGATAAAGTCTTTTCTTCTTGTTGCTTCCAGGCTTTCTGGGACATGATATCTAAGGCCCAGTAAATTCTGAAATTCTCCAAACTTGAGGAAAATCATGCCATGTGCTCAACTCTTCACCTCACTCTCCATACTCTTTGGTAGTCAAAATTTTATTAAAGTTAAGAGAGACAAAAGAGATACAATTCCAACCTCAGTCACACTGACAACTAATACAGTTTGCATATGAATTGACTATATGCATGTAAGTCTTTTGAAAAATATACTATTTCCACTACTGGTTACCTTTCCAAATTATTGTTCAAGTATGTTCAATGTGGTTAGCAAGATTGTCTGGACTCCAGCCTGACTTCTTCTCAATAAAATAAATGTGAACTATCAGTAATCAACTTCAAATATGGTTTTGATCTTGTCATTAAAAACAGAATCCAGTAATGTTAATTGCTCATTTCATAAAAATAAAATGGCTGCCCATGAACTTTAACATATGTCAATAGTTATTCACTATTAGTCAATACTCTCTGCCTTCATTTCCAAGTGTTTCTGAATTCTCCTATTCTGTCAGATAGATTTCATTCTCTACTATTACTACTCTGACTTCCACCTTCACTCTGCTCCTATAAGAATATACATATAAAATTGTATAGGCTACAATGAAGGGATGAAATAAATAGATGTAACAAAACAGGTCTAAATGTAATCCTACAGTGAAGTTGAAAATAATCAATTATACATTAATAAGATAGAGAAGACCTAACTTATACAAAAGATTCCTTAAATGTGCTCTGATCATTTTATCTGACAGAAAGGTCAATTTAAGTCAACAGTGTAACTAAGAGCTCAAGAAAGCCAATGCAAATGTTGACTACATTAATAGCATATTACTTAGGTCAATAAAGTCAACAAAAGTAAAACTTCATTGCTCCATGCAGAATTATGACTCCACTTTAAGGATAATACCAATTAACTTAAAACACATACAAAGAATATGGTAAGGAGCCTAGAAATGATGTTGAATGAGAATTGTTTAGCGAGAAGTGATTTGTACATCTGGTAAAGAGAAGATTGAGGAAGGAAGAATGGAGAGGAGATGTTTGGCAGGTGTCTTTAAACCTTTGGAAGAGTATACTTTGGAAGAGTAGATTTTGTATTGTTGTATAGAACAGATGGGAAAAGTCTAGTATAGAAATTATAATGAATTTCAGTCCATTGTGAAGATCAACCTACTTTGTTGCTCAACAGGGAAACAATAAAGTTTATTGTTTGTTTTCACAAAAAATGTTCAAGGGAAGACAAGATGACTATTTTAAAGGATTGTATCAAAAAGATTAAAATCACCCAGCAAACTTTTACAAGGTAACTGAACTAAATGACTTTAAGTAGCCTTCCCAACTTTAAGATAGTACACAATTTTTATTTCTTGCCCCAATCATATTTACCCATAATAAATTCTATTAAGAATGTTATAAAAGAAAAGACAGACAAGTGGGAATTCATGAGACCGAAAAGCTTCTGCAAAGCAAAAGAAACCATCAAGAGAGTAGGGAGACAGCCCACACAATGGGAAAAAGTATTTGCCAACTGTATATCTGACAAAGGCCTAACATTCAGGATCTACAGGGAACTCAAACGTGTCAAAAGGAAGAAAACAAGCAACCCTATTAAA
This sequence comes from Cephalopachus bancanus, assembly GCA_027257055.1. NCBI lineage: Eukaryota > Metazoa > Chordata > Mammalia > Primates > Tarsiidae > Cephalopachus > Cephalopachus bancanus. The sequence goes on along the minus strand of JAPVLO010000205.1, from coordinate 5,897,791 downwards.
AAGTTAGCCGGGCTCAGTGGCTCAGCCTGTAATCCCGTGCCTTTGGGAGGCTGAGGTGAGTGGATTGCCTGAGCCCGTGGGTTCGAGACCCGCCTGGGCAGCAAGACCTCATCTCTACAATAAATTAAAAAAAAATCAGCTGGGCGTGGTAGCGCATGCCTGTAATTCCGGCTACTTGGAAGGCTGAGGTGGAAGGATCGCCGGAGCCCAGCAGGTCGAGGCTGCGGTGGCCAGGAGCGGCCACTGCACTCCAGTCTGGGCAACAGAGTGAGACTCCAACTCAAAAAATAAAATAAAATAAAAAGTTGACAAAAGATATGAATAGATACTTCAAGAAGAAAACATATGAGTAGCCAACATATACATGAAAAAGTGCTCAGCCTCACTAATCATCAAAGAAATGCAAATTAAAACCACACTGAGATATCACCTAATTGCAGTCAGGGTGGTCATCATCAATAACTCAAAAAACAACAGGTGTTGGAGAGGATGTAGGGAAAAGGGAATGCTTCTACATTGTTGGTGAGAGTGTAAACTAGTATAACCTCTGTGGAAAACAGGGTGGCGATCTCTAAAAGATATAGAAATCGACATTCCATACAACTCAGCAATCCCTCTTCTGTGAATATACCTGGAGAACTGACATCACTCTATAAAAAAGATATTATTAGCTCACACATGTCTATTGCAGCATTATTCACAATAGCAAAAGCACGGAACCAACCGTGCTGCCCTTTGAAAGTGGACTGGATAAAGAAAATATACATGATGGAATATTATGCAGCCATTAAAAAAAATTATGGACTTCACAGCAACTTGGATGGATTTAGAGTCTATAATACTCAGTGATTTATCACAGAAACAAAGAACTGAGTATCACATGTACTCACTCATAAGTGGACCCTGAACATTCATTTATCATAATGCTATAAGAAAGGGATTGGCAGTAGTGGGACGCTGCCTGGGGGGCCACATAACATCAATAAGGGTACCCACACTTTACCTGTATGATGACTACATATGTACCTAACCCTGAATTGTACCCCACATGTTTAAAATAAAAATAATTTTAAAAAAAGAAAAAAAAAGAGAATGTTACAGCTATTCGTCATCCTTATGTAACATTCTTTCCCTTCATTGAGAGTCTATGGAATGGTAGATGTTCTGTAAAATTATTTTAGCATTCTTTACATGGGTTTATTTGCTACGATCACTTTCTGATTCCCACCAATTTCATTAAATCTCTGTTTCATAATTTCAACTCCAAGTTGTACCTCACATTCAAAATGTAACTTGTACATGTTTCTATGACTTGTATTGAAAAAAAATTAAGAATGAGTGTTATCATGTAAACTTAAAAATTTTAACCAACTACTGATTGCTAATATTAGTGTTTGTATGTATTTGCATTTATTACATTTCAATTATTAGATGCTAAGTTTGTGGGAAGTAAGGTTTTCATTTTTAAATGATCAAAACAATGTAAAAAATATTATTCACTGTAAAGCTTTTTAAAAATAAATAAAAGCCATTAATATATAAATCACAGAAATATGTCTAGATAATTCCAAGTTTTTAGAAAATATTTACTCAAAAATACTCCAGTTCGATTTTTTTTGCCAGTTTGACAAAAAATATGCATTCTTAGAAAGTTCTTCCACACATTAAAAAAAATAGATTATTGCATATTTTGAAGTTAAAATTTGTAATAGATAAAAAGTTTTTCTGAAGGAGTAATTAGTTGCTAATGAACTACATCCTGTTGTTGAGAAACAGAGTTGAACCATTTTGAGTCCTTATGAAAGCTGGGGGTTAATGTTTAAAATAATTGAAGGGAAGATGGAGCTTTTTTTCCAAAGTCATAAAAAGCAATAATTGCGATGACACACCACAGTATGCATTTTATACTGTTGAATGATGGCAGCTTCACATTTGGCTCCATGCCTCAGAGGCCTAGCACACCCAGGGAGCATTGTAAAAGCTGTCTAACGCACACCCTGGCGTGTGTGTGCCCTCTTTTACAATGAGCAATAATTTTCAAGGAACATGCAGTACCTATGAAGAAGCTTTTTCAGAAGACAAGATGTAAATCACTAGGAGTAAAGCCCCTTTGTATAATATTTTTGCTAATAAGTAAATAAGTAACAATCTTGGTTTGACATATACAAACAAAAAGTGATTTATATACAATTTGAAAATTTTTGTTGACATTTTTGGACTCTAAACAACTGATAATGGTAAGATGATAAAGATTTGAGTATCAAGTATCTGCATGAATAAGCCAATAATCTTGAAAATGGTTTTCTACACTTTTCAGTCTAGAGTCATTCAATTGCCATATGTGATAACCATATTTTTCAAGTAAGAATAAGTTGCTTTCTTTTGGGAAGCAATGTTATTCCAACTATGGAAGAATTGCTAATACTTCTTAGATTTAATATTTTTCCAAATCCGGATGCTGAAAACGTGTTGAAGTCCATACATTATACCAAAATACATTATCCTTTAAATACTAGTGGAGCAGGGTTCAGTGGCTCAGCCTGTAATCTCGCGCCTTGGGAGGCTGAGGTGAGTGGATTGCCTGAGACCACGGGTTCGAGATCCGCCTGGGCAACTTGGTGAAACCTCATCTCTACGATAAATCAAAAAATTGGCCGGGTGTGGTAGTGCATGCCTGTAGTTCCAGCTACTTGGAAGGCTGAAGCGGAAGGATCACTGGGGGCCAGCAGGTCAAGGCTGCTCCAACTCAAAAAAAAAAAAAACCAAAAAAAAAACCTAGTGGAATTTTGACATGATTTGACTTCATAAACAGAGAACAAGAAATCTGATTATCCTGGAGAATTTTTTTTCTTTAGCATCTGTGTGGACAATCTACAACATTCATAAGACTGAAATATCTAACAGGAGCAAATCCAGGTTTGACACAGACTTGAATTTACACAGTTTGGTGGGTCGGGTGTTACTTCTTTAAAAACATAAATACAAAATTAGATAAGAGAGTGAATAATTTGAGAAAAAAATCACAGTGAATCACTGGAGACAAGGTGACATTCTTCTTAGATGCCTTCAAGCAATTAATCAAGAAAATTTATGTAGAAATGCTTCCTGATTGCAACCTGGCTTCCCCTCCATACTTGGAACTCTTTACAACTTCCAGCATCTCCGACTGCTCAAGGTCCCTGGGCAAAAGTATAAGTCTTTAAAGCTTACACTTTATTCGTTTCATGATAGCTTTACCTCTGCTAAACATGTTTAATATTGATGAAAAAAATGTGATAAGAAGTATTGTTTCTGACCCTGCCCCCTTCAGAGTAAATAATTCTAGATTGAATTTAAGATTTTGGGTAATAGTTGGAAGAAGGTTTAGAGCACACACTTAGAAAAAAATTATTTCAGTGTTTTATTTTATTGTTATTTATTTTTACATATATTTATAATTGTTTATTTAATTTAATTTATTTTATTATAAATATACAATTATAAATAATTGTTTATTTTATTTAACTAATTGTTTAGTTCAATAGCTTTAGAAGTGCAAGTAGTGTTTGGGTACATGAATGGAGTGTAAAGTTGTGAAGAAGTCTGGGGTTTAAGTGTACCCATCACCCAACTAGTGCACATTGTACCTGATAGGTGACGTTTCATCCCTCACACGCCTTCCACCTTCGGAATCTCCAAAGCCCTTTATACCAAGCCTTTTTAGACCCATAGCTTAGTTGCCACTTATGAGAACATGTGGTATTTGGTTTCCCATTCCTGAGTTACTTAACTTAGGATAATGGCCTCTAATTCCATCCAAGCTGCTACAAAAGAAACTATTTCATTCTTTTTATAGCTAAATAGTATTCCATGGTATATAAGTTTGTGAACTTGCCACCGTGTGCTTATGTTGTCAGCATTGTAAAAACAACTCAATAAGGCTTCATAATCTTAGTATATCAGTGTCTCACAACTGTGTTCACTTTGATGTGTGGTGGTATCCTGCTGAGTGGTGTTCATTATTGTAGTTGTGTGTTTTTGTGTGTGGTTGCAAGAACATCAGAGCTTGAATTACAGCAATGAACAAACATTAAATTTCTTTTCAAACTTGTCAAGAGTAGAAATGAAATCAGGGACATGTTAGTCCAAGTTTATGGGGATAACACCATGAAGAAAATGGCAGTGTACAAATGGATTATACTTTTTTCTGAGGGGAGAGAAAGCATCACTGATGAAGAGAGGTCGGGACAGCCAATATCGAGCAGAAGCGACAAAAACATTGCAAAAATTCATTGAATTGTGCATCAAAATCATTGGCGGACTGTGAGAAGCATAGCAGACCAAATAATCATTGATAAAGTTAGAAAAATCTTTTTTTTTTTTTTGAGTCAGAGTCTCACTCTGTTGCCAAGGCTGTAATGCAGTGGCATACTCACAACCACCGCAGCCTCGACCTTTTGGGCTCAGGTGATCCTTCCACCTCAGCCTTCCAAGTAGCTGGAACCACAGGCATGTGTCACCACACCTGGTTAATTTTTTGATTTATTGTGGAGATGAAGTTTCACCATGTTGCTCAGGCTGGTCTTGAACCCCTGAGCTCAGGCAATCCTTTCATCTCTGCCTCCCAAAGTGCGGGATTACAGGCTTGAGCCACCACGCCCAGCCAGGAAAATCTTAACTGAAAATCTTGGTATCAGAAAGGTGTGTATAAAACTGGTCTTGAAGGAGCTCTTGCATCATGACAATGCACTAGCTCATACATCACTGTCTGTGGGGGATTTTTTTAGCCAGTAAACGAATAACTGTATTGGAATACCCCCTAGTCCCCTAATCTGGCTCCCAATGATTTTTTCTTTACCCAAAGATAAAGGAAATATTGAAAGAAGACATTCAATGATATTCAGGACATCAAGGGTAATATGACAACAGCTCTAATGGCCATTCCAGAAAAAGAGTTCCAAAATTGTTTTGTTGGGTGGAGTAGGCACTGAGGTCAGTGTATAGCTTCCTGAGGGGAGTACTTTGAAGGTGACCATAGTGATATTCAGCTATTAGGTATGTGGCACTTTTTCTAGGATGAGTTTGCAAACTTAATTGTCAGAACCTGTATATATATGACATTTTCTTTATATACTGATTGGTTGGTGGGCACTTAGGTTGATTCCATATCTTTACAATTGTGAATTGTGCTGCAATAAACATATGAGTGCAGGTGTCTTCTTTGTATAACAACTTATTTTCCTTTGGGTACATATCAGTAGTTGAATTGCTGAATAGAATGGTAGATCTACTTTTGGTTATTTGCAAAATCTCCAAACTGTTTTCCACAGAGTTTGTACTAATTTACATTTCCACCAACAGTGTATAAGCATTCCTTTTTAATTGCATCTGAGCCAATTGGATGTTTTATTTCATAATCTTGGTTTTATGCTTTATTCTCTTACATGCTATTGACTGGGAGAAATTAATGTACAGATATGGAAGCAATCCATGCTTTAGAGAACTCTTACTCTAGAGCAAAATGGGAACTAGGACTCTTGAAAGCATTCTTATTCTTAGCAATCCAGAATGTGCACATTCATGTATAATTTCACAATTATAATAGCAATAGATATACATAATAAGTGTGTGTAATTCCTTTCAATGAACTCTCTAGGAATTCAGGTGCCATAAACACATTTAGAAGGGATTAAAACTCTGTGAAGATTTTTAATAAAACAGACTCACAGGACTGGACCCTACGCTAAGTAGTCAGTTTAGCACATTACTACTAGGTAAAACTGTACCTACAGAATCCAAGAAGAATGGCTGTCATCTCACCCGGAACATGATTTGCACCAAAGGGTCAGATCCTCAAGAATCTCTTTTTGCTCTTCCTTGTTTGTTTATTGCTGTTCAGACTGACTTACTTTTGCTAATTCATTTCCATGTCTTTCTACTCCCCACTATTCTCTGAGGTAGATACATTTAAGTAACATCCTGAAAGAGGTGAGGTTTTTTTTTGTTTTTTTTTTTTACAGGTGTGGTATATCATTGACAAGAGAAATTTCTGAAACCCCCATATTCTTCTCTAGAAAAAATAATAGGTGTTAATTTTTATTCTTCATCTGAGGCATTTTTCAGATATTCATTTCACCATTCTCTGCAACTAATAATTTTTTCATTTCTGTCATAAGCACTCTATGGGCTCTATCATTTTCAACCCTAGTGCTTGCAATGGTGGCCTTTCCTAATATTCAGAAGCCCTCTCAGAGACTGTTAAATCAATAGTGGGTTCTTCTGCTGATGATTAGAGCCACTTGGGGGTAGAAGAAAAGCAGAAGCTGCACTGAGAAAGAAGAGGAGAACACAACTTGGAGTGTTCAGGGTGTATAATCCTTTTTCTGTCTAGTAAAATGGAAATCACTAAATTCTCAAGTTCAATGTAGACTAGAGTTAGCAAGAAATCATTCATTCATTCAACAAGTATTTTTTGAGTACATACAGAGCACCACCTCTAGGTGGTAGATACAGTAGTAAATGAAATGGAAAAACTCCTCTCGTGTTACAGTTTATATTTTAGGTGAGATGGTTGGGAGATAGACAGAAAACTGAGTAAATATCCTTTAATAATACATTAAAAGATAAGTGCTTTGGAAGAATAAGAGAGGATATCAGAATAAGAAGAGCTTCAGGATGGAGGTCAATAGCAAAAATTTGAATCAGGTAATGAAAGGGGGACATTTGTGCAAAAACTCCAAGAAGGTAGAGAATAAGTCATGCAGTTATTGAAGAGAAGGGAGAAGGAAAATCAAGTGCACAGAGCTGTAGCGGGAGTATGTCCCAGATGTTCCAAGGAAAGGCAAGAATATTAGTGTGGTAGGGATGAAGAGTAGATGAGATCATAGGAAAAAAATGTCAGAGTGAGTAGACCCTTTGTAGTCCGTTGTAGGAAATTAAGCTTTACTCTGAGTTAAATAAAAAAAAGAGAAAAGTGAGGCCTGAATACTAGTCACATTAGCACAAGTATAGAATTGGCAGTCAAAGGGCACTACCAGGGGAAGAAGGGAAGGAGGACGGTGGGGGGCACGTGACAACACAAAGCGTACCTGGCCTACTACCAGGGGGAGTGAGGGCCAGTTATAGGCCCAAACTTCACCTGCATGCAGCCTACTTATGTTGTTAATCCTCAGTTGTACCCCACATCTCTATAATAAACTAAAAATTTTAAAAAATCAAATCAAATAGCCTTGAAAGATAGAGATAGGATTTCCTTCTGAAGCAGAGAGCAAATTTATTTCCTGATTAGGAAAATTAAGAAAATACCTCCCCTAGGCAGAGTTTGCTCAAGTTTTCTAGGAACCCCCTTATAAGGTTGGGTTTTCCTAAATTCAAGATTTTTCAGTTGTGACACAAAGTCACCATTTGTGCAGCATCTGGCATCTACCTATATGGCCTGCATCACTCCTATGGGACCTGGACAAAAGGAGCTGGTGTGAACATAAAGCTTGGGCTACCTGCTGTACCATGAGTAATAAAGTTTTTTGTCTTTGGAAAAAAAAGAAAGAAAAAAAAATATCAGATGGTTTTGAGCTGAGAAGTGGCATCATCTGACATTTTTCAAAAAGTATCACTCTGCCACTGTGTTTTGAGTAGAATACAGGAAGCAAGGGCAAAGCCAGGGAGGGATTATTACTATAATTCAGACAAGAGATGAAGGTGACATGGCTCAGGGTGGAACCATCAGAAGAACAGGGGTTATATTTCAGAAGTATTTTGTAAGTAGAGCAAATAGAATTTGTTTGATGGATTGAATATGAAAGATATGTTCCTCTTTAGGAACAGATGACTGCAAGATTCTTAATCTGAACAATTGAAAAAATTGCCTAAAATACGGAAGACTGCATGTACAGCATATTTTGACAAGCACAATCAGGAAATGAGTTTTGACATTACTTTGAGGTGCTTACTGTTCAACCAAGTGGAGATGTCATGTAGAAAGCTCTATGGATGAGGCTTGAGTTTAGAGGTCAAGACTGGGAAGTGTCAGAACATGGATAAGTATTTAAAGCCAGGTGATTGTAAGAGCTCACCAAGTGAGCAAACATAGAGAATTTCAAAGATTAAGAAGACTGAGCCCTGGGATACTCTGGTGTTTAGAAGTCAGGTAGATAATTAAAAAACTAGCAAAGAAGATTGAATTGGAGCCGGCAGTAAGGTAGGAAGCAAGACAAAAAAGTGGGTATTGAACAAGAAAGAATGGGATGGTTTAGTCACACACATTCTAGAAAAAATATTTATTGGGGGGAATCTGGAAAAAGATGCAATGCCAGGTTCCCATCATACTCTGGAGTAGTGCACAGGGATCCAGAAAGACTGGTTGTTGTATTCCTGGTGTAGAATACCAGTCCTTGGGCTGTAGGCCTGAAAAGTAGCATGACTAGGAAAACCTAGCTGTTCTACTGATGTCATCAAGGCCTAAGATCCAAGACTGTGGTCTTATTTGTAAAATGTGACATGGGCCCCCAGCTTTTTTGTGTGTGATCACCAGGGAGAATTTGTAGACAGAAAAGGAGTTGGTAGGCCACAAGGGAATGGAAGAAAGAGCATTTACTAGACACCATAGGAAAAAAGCAAAGATGTGTGTATGTGTATAAGCTAAAACAAGGAGTAAAGAGGAGCAAAAGGTAAACTGATAAGAGAAATAACGTGAGAAGATATAGCCATCATTAAAACTGATGTCCTCTCCCCTCTAAAGACTCTATTTGCTTTCATGGTTTTAATTCCCAGCTATGTTCAGATGACTTACCCTTCATGCACGCCATTTGAGGCCATGGACACCTCATCTTAAGTATGCTCAGAATTGAACTCACTCTTCTCCCATCCCATCATCACTCCCAACATCCCCGAAGGTGTTTTGCTTCCTGTGTTCTCTTAGTGTATGGTACCTGTTTTAGCCTTTTCTGTGTAATATATAACCACAAAATCTCAGAGCCACAAATAATATACATTTATTAATATTTCTCACTTTCTGTTCTGTGGTTGAGTAGGCAGGTTCTACTTCAAGACTGTAGATTAAGTTCAGGTCTGTTCTGGGAGTTTCATTATGGGACTCAAACTGAAAGAGACAGTGGCTACCTTAGCCATGTTTGCCTCTTGGTGGAGGTAAAAAGCATCCAGAGGGGTGAGTGGATATATGTAACGTCTCTTAAGTTCTAAACTCAAATGAGCATATGGTCATTTTACCCACATACCATTGACCAAGGCAAGTCACAGGGATAAGGCCAACATTGATTGGTGGTGAAAGCTACTCCTCCTATGGAGAAGGAATGCACGGAGAGAATGAACATTTCCTGAATATAATATAATCTTTCATAGCCCCACCCTCCACCCACTACCTGCCTTATTTTCTTGACTCCTTTTCCTTCCTCATGTCCATTAACTGTCTAAAATGCATTCCTAGCAGCATTGCTTATCTCTCCAGACTCATCTGTTATTTTTATCTTCTAACTGCTTGTTTTCCCCTGTGCTCTCTCATGCTCAATTTTTTAAAAACCTACCTCAAAAGTGGGAATAGAGACCTCCACTCTTGGAGCCCCAAATTATATTTGGGGATTCTATTATCCATCCTTCAACTCAACACCTCTAGTGAGCACTCAACAATGCTGTGCTGTTATATCATAGCATTACCATCATCTTAGTTTATGTTAATTGAATATTTATCACACACCAGGGCCCTGAGCTAAGCACTTGACATATATCATGCCCCCATTTAATCCTTACAACTAGAAAGTAGGTACCCCCCCCCCCTTTTTGAGTTAGAGGGCTCATTCTGCTACCTAGATTGGAGTGCAGTGGCATGATCATGGTTCATCACAGCCTTGGCTTCCTGGGTTCAGAAAATCCTTCTACCTCAGCACCCTGAGTAGCTGGGATTACAGATGCACACCACTGCACCCAGCAATTTCTTTTATTTTTATTTTTGTTTGAGTTGGAGTCTCACTCCGTCGCTCAGGCTGTAGTACAGTAGCATGCTCATGGTCACCCCAGTGTCTACCTGCTGCTGGTCTCTGGCGATCTTTCCACCTCAGCCTTCCGAGTAGCCAGAACTACAGGCACGTGCTACCATGCCCAGCTAATTTTGTTTAATTTGTTGTAGGGAATGAGGTCTTGCCAAGTTGCCTGGGCTGGTCTTGAACCTGCGAGCTCAGGCAATCCACTTGCCTCCACCTCTCAAAGTGCCAAGATTACAGGCTGAGCCACCGAGCCCAGTCTATTATTATTATTTTATTTTATTTTTTAAAATAAAGATGAGGTCTTGCTATGTTGCCCAAGCTGGTCTCGAATTCCTGGACCCAAACAAACCTCTTGCTTCAGCCTCCCAAAGTGCTGAAATTACAGGCATGAGCCACTGCACCAGGTCTCCCCAATTTTTTGAAGGGAAATTAGGATTAGAGCTAATATATTCTTTAAAGTCACAGTGACGATTTGTGGAGGAAACACAATAAGTTTTTCTAAATTGACAATAATTGTACATACGTATGGAGGTATTTTTAATGTGTTTGGTGACTATTTGTATGTCTTCTTTTGAGAAGTGGCAGTTCATATCATTGCCTGTGTTTCTGAGGTCTTATTAAAAAAATCTTTTCCCAGACCAATGTCCTAGAGAATTTCCCCAATGTTTTCTTCCAGTATTTTTAAAGTTTGGGGGCTACATTTGGGTCTTTGCTCCATTTTGAGTTTGTTTTTACATAAGGTGAGAGAGGTCTAGTTTCATTCTTCTGCATATGAATATCCAGTTTTCTCAGCACCATTTATTGAAGAGATTGTCCTTTCCCAAGTGAGTGTTCTTGGCACCTTTGTCAAAAATCAGTTGACTGTAGATATGTAGGTTAATTTCTGGGTTCTCTATTCTAAGTTCTCTATTTTATTTTATTGGTATGTGTGACTGTTTTTATGAAAGTACCGTACTGTTTTATTTATTACATCTTTGTAGTGTATTTTGAGGTCTGTTAATGTGATGCCTTCAGCTTTGTTCTTTTTGCTCAGGGTTGTTTTTGACTATTCGAGGTTTTCTGTGGTTCCATACAAATTTTAGAACTTTTTACTATTTCTGTGAAGAATGCGATTGATATTTTCATAGGATTTGCATTGAATTTGTAGATTGCTTTGAGTAGAATTTTCATTTTAACAATATTAACTTTTTTGTTTTGAGTTGGAATCTCACTCCATCTCTCAGACTGGTGTGCTCTGGCACGCTCCCGGCAACCTCGACCTATTGGGCTCCCGTGATCCTTCTGCCTCAACTTTCCAAGTATCCACAACTACAGGCGTGCACTACCATGCCCGGCTAATTTTTGATTTATTGTAGAGATGAGGTTTCACCAATTTTCCCGGGTGGGTCTCGAACCCGCGGACTCAGGCAATCCACTCGCCTCAGCCTCCCAAAGTACTGGGATTATAGGCTGAGTCACTGAGCCTGTAACTCTTCAGTCAATATTAACTCTTCTAATCCATGAGCATGAATATCTTTCCATTTTTTGGTATCTCTTCAATTTCTTTCCTCAGTGTTTTGTAGTTCTTATAGAGGTCTTCATCTCCTTGGTTAAATGTATTTCTAGTTGTTTTCTTTTTTGTTGCAATTGTAAATAGGATTGCCTTCTTGATTTTTTTCCAGCTAGTTTGTTGTTTGTGCATAGAAATACTACTGATTTTTGCATATTAATTTGTATCCTTCAATTTTACTGAATACCTTCATCAGCTAAAAGAGTTTTGGGAAGAGTTTTTAAAAATATATATAACAATGCTGCCTGCAAATAGGGACAGTTTTACTTCCTCCTTTCCAATTTATATGACCTTTACTTCTTTCTCTTGCCTAATTTATCTGACTAGAACTTAGAATAAGAGTGGTGAGAGTGAGCATCCTTGTAAATTTTTTTCCAGTTCTTACAAGAAAAACTTTCAGCCTTTCCCCATGTAAGTAAGATGTTAGCTATGGGTTTGCCATATATAGCCTTTATTTTGTTGAGGCACTTTCCTTTTATACCTAATTTATTGAGAGTTTTTATCATGAAGTTATGTTGAATTTTATCAAATGCTTTTTCTGTATCTATTGAGATTATCATATGGATTTTGGCCTTCATTTTATAGATATGATGTATGATGTTTATTAAGCTGTATATGTTGAGCTATCCTTGCGTTCCTACTATAAATCCCACTTGGCACTGGTGTATTATCTTTTTGATGTGCAGTTGAATTCTGTTTGCTAGTATTTTGTTGAAGATTTTTGTGTCTGTGTTTATCACAGATATTAGCCTGTGGTTTTCTTTTCCGTTGTTGTGTCCTTGTCTGGTTTTGGTATCAGGGTGATGCTGGTCTCATAAAATGATTTAGGAAGAATTACTTCTCAATTTTTTGGAATAGTTTGAGAAAAATTGGTATTACTTCTTTTTTATGAGTTTGGTAGAATTCAGTGATGAAGTCATCTGGTCCTGGACTTTTCTTTGTTGATGGTCTTTTTATAACTGATCTAATCTCATTATATGTTACTGATCAGGGTTTTTTATTTCTTTCAGGTTTAATCTTAGTAGGTTGTGTCTAGAAATTTATTTGCTCTGGAAATTTGAATTTATTGGCTTATGGTTGTTCATAGTAGTCTCTAATGATTCTTGGTTTTTCTGTGGTATCTGTTTTGATATCTCCTTTTTTATTTCTGATTTTATTTACTTGAGTCCTCTCTCTTTCCTCCATAGTTATTCCAGCTAATAGTTTGCAAATTTTGTTTATCTCTTCAAAAAACCCCACCATTTTGTTTCATTGTTCTTTTTTTTTTTTTAGTCTCAATTTCATTTATTTCTGTTCTGATCTTTGTTATTTCTTTCCATCTACTAATTTGGAATTTGATTTTTCTTGATTTTCAAATTCCTTGATGTGCACCATTATGTTGTTTATTTGAAATCTTTCTTTATTTTTGCTGTAGGCATCTATTACTATAAACCTGCTTCTTAATACTGCTTTTGCTGTGTCCCATAGATTTTGACATGGTTTGTTTCTATTTTCAATTGTTTCAAGGAATTTTAAAATTTCATTCTTCATTTTTTCCTTCATCCTTCACTCATTGTTCATTCTGGAATATGTTGTTTCACTTTATGTGTTTGTGTAGTTTCTAATGTTCTTGTTATGATGTTTAGTTTTATTTTTTGTGATCAGGTAAGATACTTTAGGTAATTTTGATTTAAAATTTTTTTTTATTCTTCAGCTAGAACAGCAGAACAAATGATTTATTGTACACTCATTACACTAAGCCACAATTCAATACAAAACTGATCCAGGATGTCAGGACCAACAGGGACTGTTTTGGTGAGATGAACAAAGTGGGTCTTGCAGAGATGGTCTTGACAATTGGATGGCATTGAGATTTAGATTCCTGGAGAACAAGTTAGACAGTATGCAGTCCAACAACTTGTACTGGCATTCCATTTTTCTGCTTCTGTGGCCTCCACAGGTACACAAGCTAGAGGTTTACTTGGACCTCTGCCTCATCTCTCTTCTTTTGCACTTCAACCTGCAAATTCACTTCTTCCTCCACTTGGCCCTCATGGCACGGTGGTTTCTCAGAAGATGGCACTAAGGCCGAGAGCTTTTAAAATTTTTTGAGACTTTCTTTATGCCCTAATATATGGTCAATCCTGGAGAACATTCCATGTGTTGATGAAAATGTGATTCTGTAACTGTTGATGGAATGTTCTATAAATATCTGTTAGGTCCATTTGGTCTACATTGCAGCTTAAATTCAATGTTTCTTTGCTGATATTGTGTGATGATCTGTACTGAGTGAAAGTGTTAAAATCCTTGCCTATTATCGTATTGGGGCCTATCTTTCCCTTTAGATCCAATAATATTTGCTTTATATATCTGGGTATTCCAGTACAGGGTACATATATATTCATAATTATTATATTCTTTTGCTGAATTGATCTTTTATTATTATATAATGTCCTTCTTTGTCTGTATATATGGTTTTTGACTTTAAGTCTGTTTTGTCTGAAATAAGTATTGCCATGCCTGCTTGCTTTTGTTTGTATTTCTTTTTCTGTTTCTTTACTTTCAGTCTATGTGTCTTTTTTATTTAGGTAATTTTTTTTGTAGAGATGGGCTTTTACTATATTGCTTGAGCTGGTTTCAAATTCCTGATCTCCAATGATTCTCCTCTCTCAGCCTCCCAAAGTACTGGGATTACATGCAGGCATGAGCCACCACACAGAGCTATGTGTGTCTTTGCTAGTGAGATGAGTTACTTGTAGGCAGCATATAGTTGGTCTTTTTTTTTTTTTTTTTTTCCAAATCCATTCAGTTGGTTTATATCTTTTAAGTAGATAATAGAATTCATTTATATTTAAGGGTTTTTTTTTTGGATGGGGGTACTTAATCCTGTCATTTTAGTAATTGTTTTCTGTTTTCTGATTGTTTTGTATATCCTATGTTTCAAACATTTTCTCTTATTGCTTATGTTTGTGGTTGGGTCATTTTTTGGTAATGATAAGGCTTACTTCTTTTCTCTTTCTCCTTTGTGGATTGGACTTTACCAATGAGTGTTACAGTTTTGCAATTTTTCTTGATGATGGTTTTTAACTTTGTACTTTCAGATGTAAGAATTACTTGAGCATTTATTTGTAAGGCTGGTCTAGTGGTAATGAATTCCCTTAGTTTTTGCTTGTCTGTGAAAGATTTTATTTCTCCTTCAATTCTGAAGAGTAGCTTTGCTGGGTTTAATATTCTTTTTTAAAAAATATTTTTTAATTTTAAAAATATGGGGTACAATTCAGGATTAGGAACATATAAGGTCATTGTACAGGTAAAGTGTGGGCACCCTTACTGATGTTACATGCACCCCCCTCACCTGGCAATGTCCCATTACTGCCAATCCCTTTCTTATAGTATGATGATAAATGTTCAGAGTCCACTTATGAGTGAGTACATGTGGTACTCAGAACTTTGTTTCTGTGATAAATTACTGAATATTATAGATTCTAATTCCATTCAAATTGCTGCAGAGTTCATAATTTTGTTTTTCTTTATGGATACATAATATTCCATTGTGTATATGTGCCGCATTTTCTTTCCAGTCCACTTTTGATGAGCAGCATAGTTGCTTCCATGTTTTCACTATTGTGAATAATGCTGCAATAAACATGCGTGTGCAGGTATCTTTTTTATAGAGTGATTTGAGTTCCTCCAGGTACATTCCCAGAAGGGGGATTGGATGGCATGGAAGGTTGATTTTCAGATTTTTTAGAGATCACCACACTGTTTTCCACAGAGGCTGTACTAGTTTACTTTCCCATCAACAGTGTGGAAATGTTCCCTTTTTCCCACATCCTCTCCAGCATCTGTTGTTTTTTGAGTTATTGATGATGGCCATCTGACTGGAGTTAATTTGCATTTCTTTCATGATTAGTGAGGCTGAGCATTTTTTCATGTATTTGTTGGCTGCTCATATATCTTCTTCTGAGAAATGTGTATTCATATCTTTTGTCCATTTTTTAACAGGATTGTTTGATTTTTTTCCCTTTTGGCACATTTGAGTTCCTTGTAGATCCTGGATGTTAGACCTTTGTCATACTTACAGTTGGCAAATATTTTTTCCCACTCTCTTGATAGTTTCTTTTGCTTTGCATAAGCTTTTCAGCTTGATGAGTTCCCACTTATCTATCTTATCCTTTATGGCATTTGCTTTTGGAGAGTTGATCAGGAATTGGTTGCCTATTCCAATTTCCGTGAGGGTATTTCCTACACTTTCTTCCAGGATTCTTATAGTTTGAGGTTTTACATTTAGGTCTTTGATCCATTTAGAGTTGATTTTTGTGTATGGTGATGTGTAGGGCCCCTGTTTCAGTCTTCTGCATGTGGTCAGTCAGTATCCCCAGCAACATTAACTGAATAGACACTCCTCTCCCCATTGGTTGTTGGTGGAGGCTTTGTCAGAGATGAGTTGGTTGAGAAATTGGAATTGAAGTTTCACTTCCAGAGTCTCTATCCCGTTCCATTAGTCTATATGCCTGTTCTTGTACCAGTACCAGGCTGTTTCAATTATTGTAGCTTTATAGCAGAGTTTGAAGTCTGGAAGTATGATACTTCCTGCTTTGTTTCTTTTGGTAAGGATTGTTTTGGTTATTCGTGGTCTTTTATGTTTCCATATGAATTTCTATATTGTCATTTCCAGGTCTCAGAAGACTAATGTTGGAAATTTAATGGGTATTGCATTAAATTGTAGATTGCCTTTGGTAGGATTAGCATCTCAACAATGTTAATTCTTCCAATCCATGAGCATGGAATATTTTTCCATTTGTTTGTTTCTGGGATTTATTTGAGTAGTGTTTTGTAGTTTTCATTGTAAATGTCTCACTTCTTTGGTTAGGAAGATACCAAGGGATTTCTTTCTTTTTCTTTTTTGGTGGCTATTGTGAAAGGGATTGTGCTATTTATTTGGGTTTCTGTTTGTTTATTTGTTGGTGTATAGGAATGCAACTGTCTTTTGCACATTTACTTTATACCCTGAGACTTTGCCAAAGTTCTTTATCAGTGCTAGGAGGTTTTGGCTAGGAGGTTTGGGGTTTTCAAGGTAGGATCATGTCATCCACAAGGAGGGATAACCTAACTTCCTCTTTTTCTATATGGATACACTTGATTTCCTTCTCTTGTCTAATTACTCTAGCTAGGACTTCCAATACAATGTTGAACAGGAGGGGTGAGAATGGGCAGCTTTTTCGTGTTCCAGTTTTCAGGGGAAATGCTACCAATTTCTGTCCAGTTAGCAGTATGTTGCTGTGGGTTTATCATAGATGGCTCTTACTATTTTGAGTTATATTTCATCTATGCCTAGGTGTTCAAGGGTGTTTATCAAGAAGGGATGCTGGATTTTATCAAAAGTTATGTCTGCATCTAATGATATAATCATATGATTCCTGTTTTTACATCTGTTGATGTATTTAATTATGTTTATAGTCTTCCAGATGTTGAACTAGTCCTGCATCCTGGGGATGAAGCTTATTTGGTCATGGTGGATGATTTTTGAGATGTGTTGTTAAATCCGGTTTGCTAGGATCTTGTTGAGAATTTTCGCATCTATGTTCATCAAGGATATTGGCCTGTAGTTTTCTTTCTTTGTCGGATCTTTACCTGGTTTGTGTATCAATGTGATGTTAACTTTATAAAATGATTTGGGGAGAATTCCATCTTTCTTGATTGCCTGGAATACTTTCAATAGGATCGGTATCAGTTCCTCCTTGTATGTTTTGTAGAATTCTGCTGGAAAACCATCTGACCCAGGGACTGTGTGTGTGTGTGTGTGTGTGTGTGTGTGTGTGTAGTTTGGTTTAATATTCTTGACTGGCAATTTTTTTCTCTTCAGTACTTTGAATATATCTTCCCATTCTCTCCTTACCTGTACAGTCTCTGCTGAGAAATAATCTATTAATCTAATGGGTTCTTTTTTATGTGATTTGATGCTTTTCTCTTGATGATTTTAGAATTCTTTCTTTGTCTTTGACTTTTGGCAACTTGACTACGAATTTATCTGAGAGGATCAGCTTGGGCTGAATCTATTTGTAGTCCTTTGAGCTTCCTGGACCTAAATGTCCATCTCTCCCCTAAATCTTGCTGCTGTTTGTTTTATTAAATATGTTTTTCTCATCTTTTCCCTTTCTTATCCCAGAACTCTCATAATATGACAATTTATTTACTTAGTAGTGTCCTGTAAATCCTGTAGAGGTTCTTCTTTACTTTTTATTTTTTATTCTTTTTTATTTTTAATTTATTTTTGGTCTGATTATGTTATTTCAAAAGATCGTTTTAAAATTTATAAATTCTTTCTTCTGCTTAGTCTAATGTGTATTTGAAGCTCTCAAATGAATTTTTAAAAATTTCATTCTTCAGCTCTAAGATTTCTGTTTGGTTCTTTTTTATGATACCTATCTTTTTATTGAATTTCTCATTCGATCGTGAATAGTTTTCCTGATTTTATTGAATTGTTTATCTGTATTCTCTCATATCTCAGTTTCCTTAAAATTATTATTTTGAATTCTTTTTCTGATGTTTCATATTTTCTTCAAATTAGGATCTGTTACCAGAGAATTATTGTATTACTTTGGAAGTGTCAGATTTTCTTGCTTTTTCACATTTGATATGTCCCTATATTGACTTTTCACATCTGGTGGAAAAGTCATCTCTTCCAATTTTATTTACTAGATTTCATAGAGAAAGACTTATTCAAATGAATGCATCTTGGGGGTGTCAGTTTGGAGGGGTGCATTGGCCTTGATTCTAGGTGGACACGGTAGTGTAGTCTCTGTGTAGTTGCTTCAGCTGTAATCCACACTGGGTTCTCAGTGGCCTAGGCTGAGAGAGTTTGTGGTAATAGTGGTATGGCTTTGTTGGGGATTGGCTCACCTGATTGTTTCTCAGTTTGGGGGCATATGCATGCACACAGGATCAGCCAACTTTGGGTCTGACTTGCTGAGGCTGGGGCCACAAAAACTGTTACTCTGGCTAGGAGCATAGACACATGGTTGTTTGGCCATCCTGGGGGTTGTTTCTCGGGCCCAAGATGTGGGTACCAGCTGCTCAGTTGGCCTGGAGGCATGACCACAGAGTTAGCTGTTTTTCCAACCCAGGATGTGGGCACATGCTTATTGACTGACCTAGGGGTGTGCCTGCCAGGAGCCACCTTTGAGACTGTCTCTTAGACCTGGTATTTGGGCATACTGGTTGGCTGGCCTGGGAGAGTGTCTGCCAAGGGTGACCCACAGGGCTATTTCTCTGGCCTGAGACATAGCTGCTTGACTGCTTGATTTGGCTTAGAGGCAGGTTTGCTGGGAGAGGCCTGTGGGGCTGTTTCTCAGGCTTCGGATGGAGGTTCATGGCTACTCTGCTGGCTTGGGGTAGTCCACAGAGCTGTTTCTCAGGTCTAGAACAGGAGCACATGGTTACTTGGTTGGCATGGGGATATATATATTAAGGGTGGCCCACCCTGGGGATGTTTTTTAGGTTGAGGATACAGGTGCAGAGCTGCTTGGCTGTCCCAAGGACAACCTGCAAGACTGTTTCTCAGGTGTAGGACATGAGTGCTTGCCTACCTGGCTGACCTTGGGGAGTACCCTGCCAGAGGTGTCCTGCAGGAATGTTTCTCAGGCCCTCACTGGAGGTGCAGGTATGTTAAACAGGCAAAGGGTGTGTCTGCAGTTTGCTATGGAGTTGTTTCTCAGGTACTGAGTGTGGGTGTGTAGTCGTTTCAATGGCCCAGGGGAATATCAGCTATGAACCTTTCCCACTTGCAGGATGACATGCAGCAGTTTGGCCTGCTCAAGGGCAGGTTCACCCTGCCAGACTCTTCCTCCTACTGGAAGTGTAGTGGTGGAAGTTGGTTTCCCTGCTGTGCAGGACCAGAATCACAGCCGGTCCTGTGCCCAGACTCTTTACAGCTAAGGTTGTGACATTCAATCACCCATGTGGGTTTGGTGTAATGAGCCCCAGTGTTGGAGAGGAGCAGTGGTTACTGGCCCCCACATCAGGGCACATTCCAGTGGTGGTTCTGGTTTCAAGACGGTGTCATGCTGCAGCAGCTTGGTTCACAGAGGTGGGGAGGGGAAGGGTTGAGGTGAGTAGGGGTGGAGTGTGCACACCTTGTACTCCTAATTGGGATGATACAGCTGCATGAATTCCCAGCAGCTCTCCAAGCTGGGCTCAGGGTTTGTGAGGACTGTGGGATTTTCCTGTAGTAAGGATTGTAAGTGTTTGCTGTGGCCATGGGGGCTGTTAACCTTTTTCTGCTTTAACCTTTTTCTTCACAACAGAAAGTCTTTCCTGACTCCAGGTAGATCCAATCCAGATGAGAGAGACAGTTGCAGAAGCTGGTGCCTCCATGCTGGCCTCTTGGACTTCCACTCACCACAGGTGCATCTCCATTTTCCCACTGCACTCCAGTTCTCTCCCTTCTGCATTCCAGTCAAATCTTAGCTGTTTATTCTTTGTGTTGGTCCTTTCTTGTGGTGGGGATGAATGCCAGCCATTGCTAGTCAGTCATCTTGCTGATGTCACTCCTCCCAGAAAGATTTTTCTGACTCTAGAATTCTTTCTCTTAACTATTCTATTTTCTGTTGTTTTTCATGTTATTACTTTTTCATACCTAATACTGCCCTAAGAATGATATTTGGTTAAGGAACTCTGATTAGTTGGCAATGCTGTCTAAATTCTTCAAATGGTTGCACAGACTTCTATATTTGCTTTAATGTGCTTCTGAAACTACTAATGTGATCACTTTTTTTTATTACAGCTTAGGTAATCTTTATACTAAATATTCCATATCAAACTTTTCTGATTATATTTTCTAAGAACCAAATTTACTTGAGGATGATCAATATTTCCTTCAAAACAAATGACAGTACTGTTATGAAATATATATCTGCAATACTTTTTAATCTTTATATGAAAGGTAGAAAAGAATGCATAGGGATTAGATTAATATTGGATATTTTCAATTATTTATCACTGAAATTTTGTTTGAGTGCTTTATTTCTCCAATAAAAGAGAGTTAGGAAAGTGTTGATCAATAAGTTGCTAAATAGATTTTTTAAAAAAGAGAGAGAAAGACAGGAACACTTATCCTGGTTTTACTTTCTATTTCAAATGAATACAAAGTAACTCTTTACAAGGAATATAACCATTTTGTGGATTTTTTCTAAGAATACATGGAACATTATTTTATTGTTTTATTTCAGACAGATAAATTCGAGAATTTAATAGCTAAAACCATAATTTTAGATCTGTACTCTTCAATCTAGCTGTGAATATAAAACTGCTCTAAAGTAGTCTATTAATTTTTTTAAAAAACTGCATGGTTTTAGAAATTTCTTAGAATGATTTTTAGTTTATAGCTCAGTTGATCATTCAGTTGTCTCAAAGTCTAACAATTTGCTTTAGCTCAGTTATTCTCTACACTATTTGCATGTTAGAACTCTTCAAGGTGCAATAAAAGTATGGGTATCGAATTCAGTGAATATGCAAAATACTACTGAATTTTATACTTTTTTTTTTTGAGTTGGATTGTCGCCCATACTGGAGTGCACTGGCCACTCCTGGTCACCGCAGCCTCGACCTGCTGGGCTCTGGCGATCCTTCAGCCTCAACCTTCCAAGTAGCTGGAACCACAGGTGCACGCTACCACGCCCGGCTAATTTTTTTATTTATTGTAGAGATGAGGTCTCGCCAAGTTGCCTAGGTGGGTTTTGACCCGCGGGCTCAGGCAATCCACTCACCTCAGCCTCCCAAAGCGCGGGATTACAGGCTGAACCACTGAGCCCTGGCTGAATTTTATACTTTAAATGGGTGATTTTTACATGAATTATATCTTAATACAGTTTATTTTTTTAATGTGAGTGATCCAGGCCTCACTTAGAACTAATTAAACCTAGATTGTACCAGGAAGGGTCAAGGCATGCTGATGACTCTAATGTACAGTCAGAGGTTAGAACCACTATTTTAGCTTGTCCTATCTAGTTAAAAAATCTGTTGTTAGCATTTATCATTTTTAGAATTTATTCTGACAAATAAAGTGTTTAAAAGCAAAATGATTTTAATCTCTCAACTATGTTTAAGTTGGTTATAAGTCTTTGAGATTGAGGATAAAATTCCTTAGAAATAACAGAAACTAGTTACTTTTAACTAGCTTTAATCTTAGTTAAAAGCATAGAGGAATTATGATAATTTCAGACTGGAAGGGAAAACAAAAGTTCTGGCAGAATTATATTCAGAATCAAAGAGTCTTCTTCTGGAGAGGGGCTGGGAGGTGGTGGTGGTTTTTCCATTGCAATGAAGAGGATCAGCAGAACCTACCAGAAGGATCTGGACTGGACTGGCAAGTTAAACTTTTCTAGAAGATATACATGACACAGGTTTTCAAGTGGCTTGGTACAATCACCTTGGTCATTATTCTGAGAATGTGACAGGTTGTGTCTATGCCACAAATTTCCTGCTGGAAAGAGAACCACCCCATGGTGAAACAGAGAACACTTAGGCTGCCTCCTCTACTTCCACCTCTTTCCATTGTAGCAGAGATGGTTTAAACCAATCAAGAAAATGCCATTTCTCTACACACAGTGATTGGTTCAAGGGTGAGTGTATTTCCTAATTTAGCACAATCAGAGTGAACCTCAGGACTTCAGTCTTATTTTTCATTACTGGGGAAAATGCACCCTTTCTTCCTTTGGGTATGAATAAGGAAGGAAGTAACACTGTGGACTACTGAAGGCCAGTGTTAGGAAGCCAAGCTGATAACAAATTCAACTTATGGAGATGAAAAAAGCTGAGAAGATTACAGAGAAATAGATGAAGGTTTCTGATAACATTGTGAAAATTTGGACCAAACCATGTCTAAACCCTCACTGATCTAAGAGTTTCTCTGTTATTTGAACCAATAAGTTGTTTTAACTGTATAATTCATTTTGAAGGGGGCTTTCTGTCCCTTGCACCCAAAAGCATCTTAACTGATTTGGCCATTATGCAGAACTTCTTTTAATGAATTCACAAAATGGGATTGAGGCCTAATATAATATTTTGGAATAATAGCAACCTTTTCAGGGTATCTGAATTTAAATGGTCTAAAACCAAAGTTTATTTTACAAAAATATGGAAGTGCCTGGCTCGGTAGGTCAGCCTGTAATCCCAGCACTTGGGAAGGCTGAGGCGATTACCTGAGTCCATGGGTTCAAGATCAGCCCTATCAAATTGGCGAGATGTCATCTCTACAATAAATATTAAAAAATTAGTCAGGCATGATAGTGTGCACCTATAGTTCTGGCTACTTGGAATGCTGAGGTGGAAAGATCACTGGAGCCCAACAGGTTGACGCCTTAGAAGGGGAAGCCATGAGTGTGCCATTGCATCCAGCCTGGACAACAAAGTGAGACTCCAACTCAAATGAATGAATGAATGAATAAATAAATAAATAAATGAAATTAAAAAAAATAAGGAAGTGAATGCTCTTCAGTCTATTAGGGTTGGGAATTAGGACAGAAACTTTCTCAAATCCAAACACCTTAAAGAGAACTGTCTTGTGTCCAGTAGGTTCTGCCTTTCTTTGTATAATTGTCTCTGTTACTTATTTACTGGTACCTTTTCCTTCAACTACCAACACTACCGTAATCATCACCAAAGCAATGTCTCTGTCTCTCTCCTCTCTCTCTCTCTCTCTCTCCCCCTTCTTTCCCCATTGTTTCTCCTTTTCACCTTACCTCATTGTTGCTCCAAGAACCAGATTAGTTCAAGCCTGTTCTTTTGGCTCAAGAGGGTCCTGAATGTCATCCCTTTAGGACATTAAATAACTAATAAATTAATCCAAGTCAATACTCCAATAGCTATAAAGGTTTTCCCAGATTACAAATTAATTTCTCACCATGCGTAGTGTCTTTCTTGTTTGATTTAAAGATTACTCTTAACAGTCACAATGTGGCTGGAGAAGAGACCAATATATATATATGGGGAAAGCTATTAAGGAGAATTTCAGACCATCTTGTAGAAGCTGCTGTGACCGGGAATCTGAACTAGGAAACCCTGAAAGAATGCAAGTGGAAGATTTCCATTTTGGAGGTAATTTGGAACTTAAGTGCTTGAAGATAATGAAAGAAAGGGAGAATCTATTTCTGAGTTGAGGAGAGGTGCAGAAACCTTTTTGCTTGTTGGTGAAGAGGGCATTTCACAGAGGAAAATATGGTTGTAGAGATGTGGACTATTGTCATGATCTCAGAAAACTAGCAGTCAGACTTAAACTCCAAAGAAATTCAAACAAAAGTTTATAATTTTTATATCTAAGCATAACACAAAAAGATAAAACTCATGCAAAAATTAGAGCACTAGCTGAGGCCATCACTAGGAGTGATATATCAAATACAAGTATTAAAAAGAAGGACAACACATAAATTTAAAATGGTTATGTTATTACTGGTTTTACCTGTCAAGTAGTCCATTCTTGACTCCTTTTTTGCATATACATATCTTTTTCTCCTTTTGACATTAGAATGCGGCAGTTTTATCTTTATACTTTTTATGATGATTTTTAAAACTGTTTAGATTTCACTCCATGGAAGGGCCACATCCTTGAGAACACCTGCCCTTGCTGTTAACCGATTATTATTAAGCAAGAGCAAATGTCATGAAGTCAGTTACAGTAAAGTGTAAATAAAAAAGTTTATGGCAGGGTGTGTAAAGCAAAAAAATTGAAATTAATCACCCAGGCAAAGCAATGACAGATCCAAAGGTCATTGTTTTGTTCACTTACTTTATTGGGTACTTTGATAAAAAATTGTGTTCATGTTTCAAAATCTTTAACTTGTTAGTACCATCATTAACTAACATAAACAATTACATTCACTTTCAAAATAAAATTTGTTTACTAATATAATGAGTTTTTTCTATGAAGAAAGAAGTAAATATCAACCCAGACATTTCAATTTCTTAAGTTATTATTTTTCTTTTGCCATTGGAATTTATTCCAAGGACATGGAAAATTCCGTTTTCTGAACTCACCTTAAAAAATACCTTTGTATATTTGAGAATCAGAGTTATTCTAAAATTTTAGCACAAGGGATGGAATTATTTTTCCTGTGACCTCTTAACATCTTTTGTACTCCGTCTCCTATGGATTGATTTTTCTCTGAGAACTTGGGAGGCAACCTAGAATTGGGGGAATTTCATTTGAACAATTTTTACAATAGCTTGCTATGTGCTAGTCATTATGCTAAGTGTTGTGGGGTGGGGAGGGGGTACAAACATGAACAACATATTTCTTGTCATTGGTAATATCAACTGATGGCTAGGGGCTGGTTAAATCCACCATGTTCTGTTATTCACCATCATTCATCCCAAATAAGCATACGATCTATATAAAAGCACTGTATCTAATGAAGTACCTTCTGGACATATACTGTTAGAAGCACTTCACCACCACCTCACACCCTAACAAGATTGCCACCATTAAACCTCTTCTGCCTTGGCTCTTGTCAAGAAACAGAGTCTAGGAAGGGAGACACAGCCTCATTAAAAAAATCACATACACACACACACACCCTTTGATATGAAGATTATAATATTGAAAGTGCCTTTTTACCTTTTGTTTTTTATTATCTGGCTGTCTTACATTTGAACCTCTACTTTGTTCTTCACATTCTTTTAATTATAGCGTTTTCAGAAAAGTCTATTTTCTTAGAGTTTGTGTGTCAAATCACAATGGTAAATGTTTGAGCAATTTGTTATTAAGATCTAGAAACTTCACTTATCAGTTAAAAATTATCCAATTTCACCCAATACCAATTTAAATATTAAAAGGCATAATTTTCTACACTGATTCCAATCTATGTTCTCTCTCATTGTGTGTTAGATATGCTAACTCTCATTGCACATGATTTAAAATTTCTCTTTAGTATCCAGATTATATACATTCTGGAAAATCAAAATGAGTTGACCTCCATCTCGTCACTTACTTTCTCTGGTGGTAATTTTATTTTTCTAGAATTATAATAATTATTGCATTTTAAATACTCTTTTTGTTTTAAAAAAACAGTAAGATTGACATAAAAATTTGGGGGTGTGTATTCATTTGTATGGGTTTTAAGGCACGTATGGATTCATGTAACCAACCATCACAATCAGGGAGTAGAACCATTTCATCATACTCATTATTTTTAATTGTTTCTGTTATTATTGCTGGGTTTTGAGAGTTTCTTATGTATTGTGTGTAAATATACTTTGGATATGTGATTTGCAAGTATTTTCTTCCAGTTTTTAATTTGTCTTTTCATTATTTTAACAGTGTCTTTTGCAGATAAAAATATTTTAAGTTTTGATGAATTCTAACTTACCAAATTTTTTTATGCATTGTGGGTTTGGTGCTAATTCTAGGAATTCTTTGCCTAACAGCAGGTCAAAATAACTTTCTCTCGGCTTTTTTCCAAAATTTGTATAGTTAAGTGTTACATTTATATATTTATTTGAGTCAGGGTTTCACTTTGATGCCCAGGTTGGAGTGCAGTGTCATGATCATGGTTCACCACAACCTTGAACTTCTGGTCTCAGGCAATCCTTCTGCCTCAGTCTTGCAAGTAGTTGGGATTACAGGTGTGCACCACCATGCTTGGCTTATCTTTTGATTTTTTTTTTTGTAGAGACAATCTTGCTATGTTGCTCAGACTGGTCTTGAACTCCTAGGCTCAAGCAATTCTCCCGCCTCAACCTCCCAATGTGCTGGGATTACAGGTGTGAACCATCATGCGCAGTCATGTGTTACATTTAAATCTACTATCTATCTCAGGTTAATTTTGACAAAAGATATAAAGTTTAGGTTGAAGTTCATTTTTTTCTTAACATGTAAATGTTCAACTATTCCAACCTAATTTGTTGTAAAGACTATCTTTCTCCAATGAGTTAATTTTTCAATTTTGTCAAAATCAATTGACTTAACTTTGTGGGTCTATTTCTGGAATCTCTATTCTGTTTCCTGAATTGATGTGGCTATTCTTTGGTCAAAAGTCTTTTAACCAAAAAGTTTAATAGCAATTCTTAATATTGGGAAAATATAAGTATTTCAATTAAAAAAAAATTATTTTAGCTATCTAAGTTTCTGTTCCTTTTCTTTTTTTTCTTTTTTTAATCTTAGGAAGTAGTGGTTTATTAGCACCAGTGCAACTCAGCAGGCTAATGCTCCAAGCCTGAGCAACCCAGAGAAAGAGGAGAGGGTTTTATACATTAGTTTAGGTAAGGGAGGGGGTCAGCTTGTATGGCTATACATTTTTCTTTGTAATTTACAAAGTGGTATTTAGCAAAACCAGATTTTCAAAGAACAAATTGTCTCCAGGGTACACATGACAAGCAGGGGTTGTAAATGATAACTTCACAAAGAGAGTATGTTGGGGTAAGGTTGTGAATTGGTTACTATCTTGCACTTCCAGGAAAGCGCCTTGTGGCTATTAGGTTTTCTCAAGCCTCATGTCTATCAGGTTTGGGGCCTGCAGGTTGATCTTTAAAAGCTTTTCATATACATTTTATAATAAGTTGTGTATAACTATAAAAATTTCCACTTGAATTTTTATTGGTATTGTGTTAAATTTAGAGACCAATTTGAGGAAAAGTAACATGCCATGGCAGAGTATGTGTCATTTTTTTAGGTTTTCTTTGAGTTCTTTAATATTTTGTAGTTGTTAAATTCAGTCTAAATCTTTTATTTTTTGGAACTATTATAAATGCTATGAGTTTATAATAGTCTTACATAGTTAAAATTTGAGTTTCCAGTTGTTTGTTGCCAGTATATACAATACAACTGATTTTTGTGGGTTGGTGGGTTGAACTAGTAACCTCTAACCTTGTTAAATTTGCTTCATAGCTTTAAAAGTTTTTTTGTTGTTGTTAATTTCGTGAGATTTTCTACGTATTCAAGCATTTCATCTATAAATAGGAACAGATTAATTCTTACTTTCCAATCTGTCTTGTTTCATTGCACTGGCTAGGACTTTCAGCACAATATTGTATGAGTGTTCAGAATAGTCTTGCCTTATTTTCAGTGAGAAAGCACTAATTCTTTTACCATGAAGTATGTTACCTGCAAGCCTTTTCTTTTTGTAGATGCCTTTTGACAAGTTAAGGAACTCCTCCCTATTCTTTTTTTTTTTTCAGTCAGTGTCTCACTGGAGACACTGCCCAGGCTGGAGTGCAGTGGCATACTCACAGTCATCCAGCGTTGACCTGCTGGGCTCCAGCAATCCTTCCACCTCAACCTTCCAAGTAACTGGAACTACGAGCATGTGCTACCACACCTGTCTAATTTTGGATTTATTGTAGAAACGAGGTCTTGCCAAGTTGCCCAGGCTGGTCTCGAACCCAGGGTTCAGGCAATCCTCTTGCCTTGGCCTCCCAAAGTGCTGGGATTCCAGGCTGCTCCTCCCTGTTCTTAATTTACCATGTATTTTTTAATTGTGAAGGGATGTGGAATTTTAACAAATGCTTTTTCTGCATCAATTGATAGTCATGTTTTTCCTTCTTCTGTCTGTTAATATGTTGGATTACACTGGCTGATTTTTCAAATATTGAACCAGCCTTGAATTTGCAGGACAAACTTTTCTTGGTCATAGTGTATATTCTTTTTATTTGTTTATGGGTTTGATTTGCTAGCATTTTATTGATTATTTTTCTGAGTCTGTAATATTATTTTCTGGTACAGTCTTTGCCTGATTTTGGCATTAGGATGATGCTGAATATGTCTGTCTTAGTGAGTATGTAATCTGCTTTTATTAGGTTGGATGCTCTATAAATGTTAACCGGATCTGTATGGTTAACATTGCTGTTCAGCACTTTCATATTCTTGCTATTTTTCTATTTGTTTTTATCAATTATTGAAAAAAGGAATGTTGACATTTCTAAGAAAAATTATAAATTTGGATATTTCGCTTTTCAATTCTATTAGTTTTGACTTTACATATTTTGAAGGTCTGTTGTTAAGTAACATTTAGTATATTTTTATGTCTTGTTAATGTATCCTTTTTGTTATATAATATCTCTATTAATCACTAGTAATTTTCTTTACTTTATAGTCTACTGTGTCTGATATTAATATAACCACTTGAGCTTCCTTTAGTTAATGTTTACATGGTAGTTTTTCACATTCTTTTAAACTAAACCTTCTAATATAATTATATTTAAAGTAGGTCTTTTATAAACAGTATCTAGTTGACTTTTTAACATTCATTCTGAAAACCTCTGTCATTTAATTTGTCTTCTTAAACTAGTTATATTTAATAAAATTATTAGTATGCTTGAAGCTAGCTAGGTCTACCATTTTATTATGTTTTCTTTTTTCTTTTTTGAGTTGGTATCTCACTCTGTCGATATGTTTTCTTTTTATTCTCCCCGTGTTTTGATTCTGTTTCTCCTTTACTGCATTCTTTGGATTATTTGAGTATTTTTAATTATTACAATCCACTCAATGAGTTTTTGGCTCTGTTTCTTTGTATAGACTTTTAAAATGCTTTCTTTAAAGATTACAATGTACATGTTTAACTTTTCACTATCTATCTAAAATGAATATTTTGCCAATTCCAGGAGAGTAGAAAAGTCCTATAGGCTCCTTTATCTTCCTCATTCATGTTGTAGCTGTCATATGTACTACATATGTCTTGAAAATTCCATCAAGACAATGCATTTTGAAAGCATTAATGTTTGCATTTGATGGGTACACATATTTGAAAAACAAAAACAAATGAGAGGAGACAAATGCTCTAATATTTTTATCTAGTGTTTACCACTTCTGTTTCTCTTCCTCTATTCCTAATGTCCTAACTTTCCCTTTTGTATCATTTCCCTTCTGCCCAAGAGAATTTCTTTGACCTTTTTTAAGAGCAAATATTTGGAGATAAATCCTCTTACTTTCCTCCATGTTAGAATTTCTTTATTTTTCCTTTATTCCTGGAGGATGTTTTCACTGAATATAGAACTTGAGGTAAACAAATCTTTTCTTTCAGCACTTTGAAAATGTTATTTCACTTCATTCTGACTTCAATACTTAAATCCAATCACTTAAATCATTAATACCCTGTAAGTATTATTTTTCTCTGATTGCTTTTAGGATTTTTCTTTTTCTTTAGTGTTTGACAGTTTGATTATAATACTGTATCTGGACACTGATTTCTTTAAATTTATCCTGTTAGGAATTTACTGAGCTTCTGATGTCAATAATTTTGTCTTTTGCCAAATTTGACATGTTTGAGCCACATTTCTTCAAATATTTTTTTATGTTGCTTGCTCTTTCTCCTATCCTTTTGGGACTTTGATGATATAAAACTTAGACCTTTTGGAATTGTCTTACAGACACCTATGGCTCTGTTCATTTCTTAACAATCATTTGTTTGTTTTTGGTCTCTGTTTCAGATTATTATTTTTTTTGAGGTGGAGATCTCTGTTATCTAGGTTGGACTACAGTGGCACAATCATGACTCACTGTAGCCTCGACCTCCTGCACTCAGGCAATCCTTCCATCTCAGCCTCCTGGGTAACTGCTATGCCCACTACACCCAGCAAATTAAAAAAATATTTTTTTGTAGAGATTAAGTCTCACTATGTTGCCTAGGCTGGTCTTGAACTTCTGGGATCAAGCAATCCTCTTTCTTCAGCCTTCCAAAGTGCTGGGTTTACAGGCATGAGCCACTGTGCCTGGTCTAAAGTGATTTTTATCAATTTTTTGAGTTTACTTACTCTTCATTCTGTCATCTCTATTCTGCTATTGAGCTTATCTATTGAATAATTTTTTACTTTATTGGATACTTTAATTCTGTAATTTTCATTTGGTTTTTCTTTGTGTCTTCTGTTTCCTTGATGAGATTCCCCATTCATTTCAAGAATGTTCTTTCTTCATATGCACAGCTGTCAGGTCAGCCCAGGAATGCACGCACAATTTTATTAGTTCAATTTCTGATTTTCCCCTTCACCATGACCTCCCCAGCACCACTGACTCCCACAGACCTCACTTCTTGGCCCTCTGTACAGAAAACTAAGGCTTTAATTTCCTTTGTTTGCTATGATCTTCTTGTGATTGTGTCTGCATATATTGCCAAACAGTGGAAAGACAAAGAAAGAAAAAAAGCAGCGGGGATTTGCTCTGTACTCTTGGGACTACAGCTTTTTGGTCATAGAGAAGGATTCCTCTCCTTTAGATTTTTAGGGGACTCATGACCACTACCACTATAATGGTGTTGCCTGAGGGTAGGACAGGGGAGAATGGAAAAACAACAATCAAAAAAGCAAATGATTTCCTCTTCTCTCTGTGATCCATGGGATTCCCCTTTCCCACAATTTCTTTCCTAGAAAGAAAGGGATCTTCTTGGGGTTTTTTGTTTGTTTGTTTGTTTTTGTTTGTTTTGCTATTCATCCATGCGTCTAGCTGTAGATCCTCTCTTGAGCCTATGCCTGATGATACTGAAGGGGGAAAAAAACAACAAAGGGAAACTCATCACTGTTTCAAATTCTGGACTGTTTCCCCAATCTTCCTGCTAACATTTAGTTTTCAGCATCTTCATACTGCTGCTTCATCATTTATACCGCATTCAGTGGGAGAGACAGGGTAGACTGTGCCTACACTATTTTTTATAGAACTGCAACCTTTCTCAAGTATTCTTAGCCTACAATTTATTGTGCAAATTTAGGGGTCCCATTGCACTCTAATCATTCTTTGAAGTTGATAAATAGATTTACATACTTATTCATAAATTTTACATGTACGATCTCATTTTATTCTCACAAATGTTTGCGTTTGAATCAATGTAGGAATTAAGGTTCAAAAAGTCCATGCTCACACTGGTTAATACTTAGCGGAGAAATGCATAGAAGTCTGCTTTTTTCAATTTGAAAGAGAATTAGAATCTGAGTAGGTATAATGTCATTCATCTTTTCATATTTATATCTTTCTTTGGACTTTTCCTTTTACCTGATATAACTTCTCTTACAATTCTATAGTCAAAGATCCATTCATTCTCTACCACCTGTGTAAAATTGATCCCGTTAGTACCATCTGGATTTAGCTGGAATGATGACTAAATTGCCAGTTCTGTGAGAGGTTTAATGG
Source organism: Cephalopachus bancanus (assembly GCA_027257055.1). Lineage (NCBI taxonomy): Eukaryota > Metazoa > Chordata > Mammalia > Primates > Tarsiidae > Cephalopachus > Cephalopachus bancanus. The sequence continues at coordinate 5,866,182 of JAPVLO010000205.1, read as the reverse complement.
TCCTGCCTTTCTCAGTTCTCCATAGCTGTACACTCTCTTAAATAGTTATATTCTAAGTGCTTTGATAGGGGTAGCAGATAAAACAAGAATTAGATAGGTTCTTGTATTTAATAGATTCTCAGTCTAACAAGAAAGACAAACCATTTTATTGCTTTGGCAACTATTGCAAATATTTATTGTGTGCTTAATATGTACAATGTACTGCATCAGTGCACTGTATTCATACATGGGTAAGTCTATAAAGTAGCAAAGTTGTTAAACCCAATTGAAAACTGAGGAAGCAAAATCCCTAGAGCAGTGACATGATATATTCAAGGTCACACCATAAGGTAAGTGATGATGCCAGGATTTGAACCCAGGCAGTCTGATGTTAGAATTCAGATTCCTTAAGTGATTAGAACCCAGGGTGCCTAATGATACATGAATTCTCTCTACTACTGCTTCTTTGAAATTAACAAAACTTCATTTCTTTTTGTTCAAACAGGTTCATCCTTCTTGATATCTGGCAGAGAAGTCACCAGGAGCTCCTTAAAGAAGACCTAAGGTGTTCAACCTGAGCCTCCCTCCCACCTGCTTCTTCTATTGTCTTTTCCATCTCAGTTACTGGGCACTCCATTATTCCAGTTGCTCAGAACAAAACATTGGTGTGATTTTAGTCTCCTCTTTCTCTCACATCTCACTTTCGGTGTGTCTGCCTATCTTGTTGTCTATCCATTGAAACTATATCCAGAATTTAACAAGTTCTTATCATTCACATAATTACCTGATTCAAGACAGCATCCTCTCTCACCTGGATTAATTGCTGCTACTCTCACTGTCTACAGTCTATTCCCAGTACAACTCTCAGAGAGGCCTGTTAAAGCATAAATCATGTCATGTCAGTCCTCTGTTGCAAACTCTGAGATGGCTTCTCATTTCACTCATAATAAAAGTCAAATTCCAGCTGGGCATGGTGGTGTGCACCTGTGTTTCCAGTTGCTTGGAAGGTTGAGGTGGAAGGATCACCAGAGCACAGCAGGTCGAGGCCATAGTAGCCGTAAGCATACCACTACACTCCAGCTTGGACAATAGAGTGAGACTCCACCGTTCTGAAAAAAAAGAAAAAAAAAAAAAAAGGTCAAATTTCTTTCATTACCTGCAAGGCCATAAAAGAGTCAGGCGCTTTTTATTTAACTTGCTGCTCTTTCCCTTCCCATTACTTATCAGCCATGCTGGACTCTTGGTGGGTCCTTGGACACACTAGACACATTTTAATCTCAGAGCCTTTGCACTTACTGTTGCTTACCTAAAATATCACCCCCACCCCCACCCCTGTTATCCACAGAGCTTGCTAGCTTCATCACTTCTCTGGTCTTTTATCCAAAGTCATCTCAGCAAGGTTTGCCTTAGCTACTCAAAATCAAATTTCAATATCTAAATTATCAAAATCAAATTATCCCTACCTATGGATCTTGGCTTATTTATCTTGTGATTGCCTCTCTCTCCTCGGTAGAGAGAGACAATCAAAGCCTATGAAGGCAATGATCTCTCTTCTTGGCACCTAGGAAATGACAGGTACACAAAAATTGTATTATCCTTTGAAGCAAACCCAACCCTACCTTCACCCACAAATCTTTCATAATATAGGATTTAATACAATGCTGCTTATAGTTAGTATGCAACAAAAATTGAAAAAGAATTCTTAGATGAATTCATGACTGAGGGTGAATGTTGTAAAGAATATTTTAGGCCGGGCTTGGTGGCTCAGCCTGTAATCCCAGCACTTTGGGAGACCAAAGTGAGTGAATCGTCTGAGCCCGAAGGTTGGAGACCAGCAACTTGGTGAGACTTCATCTCTTCAATAAATAAAAAATTAGCCAAATGTGGTAGCGTGCACACGTAGTTCCAGCTACTTGGAAAGCTGAGGCAGAAGGATCACCGGAGCCCAGCAGATTGACTCTGGGGTGGCCATAAGTGTGCCACTGCACTCCAGCCTGGGTGACAGAGTAAGACTCCAACTCAAAAAAAAAAAAAAAGGGACATTTTACATTGATTTTTCTCTGTGGAAAGATAGATGAATTTGCTATAGAGGTCAAATCGGTACAGAATCCTGCCCACCACCTCAGTTACGTTAGCACCATTGTCCAAATGACCACCTTGACTTAGCCTAGGCTAAATCTCATGAATGGACCAAATATTTTTATCAAAGTAGCCCAAGTAATAGAGAAAAATATGGAACCTAAACCATGTATGCATGAGTGAAGCATATATTCTAATTATAAATTTTATTTTATTCTTAGGATATAAGATTCTCATCCTCTTGGATTGATTTAGTCTAGCACAGTAGTAAATATGAGGGGGGATCCACAAAAGCCTGGAATTTATTTATAAAATATTGCTTATTTATTCTTACATGTTTAAACTTCAGTCACCTTCAAAGTACTCCCCATCTTGGTGGCTCAGCCTGTAATCCCACACTTTGGGAGGCTGAGGTGAGTGGATTGCCTGAGCTCGCGGGTTCGAGACCCGCCTGGGCAACCTGGTGAGACCTCTTCTCTACAATAAATCAAAAAATCATCCGGGCGTGGCACTGCGTGCCTGTAATTACGGCTACTCGGAAGGCTTGAGGCGGAAGGATCTCTGGAGCACAGCAGGTAGAGGCTGCGGTAGCCGGGAGCTGCCACTGCACTCCAGCCTGGGTGACAGAGTGAGACTCCAACTCAAAAAAAAAAAAAAAAGTACTCCCCGTCTGATGTAATACACCTATTGAGCGCTTTTCCCAATGCTTAAGATAGTTTTTGAACTCTTCAATTTTGATTCCTTTTAGTGCTCCTGCCATTTTTTGTTTCACTTCTTCGTCGGCAAGACATTAGCCTTTGAGGAGTTTTTTCATCTGGGGAAACAAAAAAAGTTGCTCAGGGTGAGATTAGGTGAATAGGGAGGGTGGGGCATGGATGTCATGTCGTTTTGGGTCAAAAACTGCTGAACACTCAGCATGGTGTGGGCAGGTGGCAGGTGCACTCGTAAATCACCTATCATGAAATGGGCAAACGTGTTGAAAGAATCTCAAAAAAAAAAAAAAAAAATTAACTGAGGCTGAATGCAGCCTCTCACAACGAAGCTAGTTGGTACACTGATGCCAATGAATTCCTAGAATACTCACCTAGAGGGGGAAGCCTGTGCTACAAAGGGCCTGCCCTCCAAAAAGTTCCATTTTTGGGGGGTCCCCTCTCATACACTTTCTGTAATAATTAGCACACTTTTAGATATAAAGACAGAAACCCAATTCAAACTGGTTTAAAGAAAAAATGAGGAGATAGGGAATTATTGGCCCCCCAAATCGGGATGCTAAAGGTTATAACTAAGTTTACATATGCTGAATTTAGAGACTTTAAATGTCACACACACACACACCACTTTTTTCCTCCTCATCTGTGCTCTTTCTGCTGAATTGGTGAATCTTCTTAGGCAACTTTTGTTCATGTAGATATAACCACTTACAACCCAGGATTACATCTTACACTTTAAAAAATCTGATGAAAGACAACTTATTTTTCCCTATATTTGCCCTGGCAGTCTTGGATTGACTTCTAATTGTCTCATCTTGGTGATGATTGATTAATCCATAAATAATAAATGTAACAAGATATTTTATTGTTGCATCAAGATCTCTGTGTTATTGGGTTTTTTTTGTTTTTAAAATCATATATCTTAGTGAATGGTTAAGGACTTATATGTTAGGAAAACTGTGATATGGCTTGAAGCCAAGTAAAACTTCAAGCTTCATTTCAGGAACCTCTGGGTCAATGTTTTTTGTAATTTCAAGAAAATATATCTATACTATTTAGTTTAAATACCTCTAAGTAAGTTCACTTTAGAGAGTTAAATCACAGAAGTGCGCTATGATTTTTGTTGAAATCATGTCTGCCCTAATTCCCAGAAATTCCCAGTATAGTTTTGGTATAAACACTTCACCTGTAAAGCACTTTGACATTTGAAATTTCTCCCCACGAACTGTGGTGGTCATTAATGCTATTTATAGTCCTGGTTCTTTTTCATAATAGGATTGTACTTCCTAATCTCTTTGTGGTTGGATGTGACCTTGTGAATAGCTCTGGTCAATAAATTGTGAGCAGAAGTGATGTGTTCTAAGCAAATGATATAATTGCTTCCAGAGCCTTCCTTCCCTCTGTTTTAGTAACTTGCAATATTTGAGATGGTGGCTGCTGTGTCATTGTGGATCCCTAAGTGACAAGAGACCAGTTGACCTGTTATTGTTTTGTATTGTGAACAAGAAATAAAATTGTATTACTCATGTCACTGAAATTGGGTCTTGTTTGTTACCACAGCATAACATAGCTTAACCTGACTGATGCATATATGTTATATGACTCTTGTGTGCTATCTTATATGACTTTCAAAACAACCCTCTGAGGTAGACTGTTCAAGTTTTAATTTTATCCCCTCTTTTATAAATGATAAAACTGAGGCTCAGAAAAGCTAAATACGTTGCCCTAGGCACACAGTATTAATTAAGTGAGAAAACTGGGAATAAAGCATATAATTACTGACCTCAAGTCTACCACTCTTTGAATAAGATATAACCGTAAACACAAAATTTTCCAAGTCGAATTCTTGACAGATGTATTTTCAATTTGAAATTTTTCAAAGTTGAGCACTATGTGTCATAGTTTTTATTTTAAAATACACCACATTATTTTGTGTTATCCTACATCTATGATCATTTGCCTTAGTCTTTGATCAGAGGAGCCATGACGTCGAGAATATAGAAAGGTGATGAAAGTTAACTTTTAAAAGTACACACTTTGAACTAAAGGCTATATTTTACTTGCATAAACTTTTATTTTATTTTAATTTTTACATTTTGCTGATTGCTTTACTGTAAGCATATTATGTAAACTTTTAATATATGTTTATTCATGCAAAGTAGACCTTGATAACACTAAGTCTGTATTCATAGTAAATCCCCGTGACAGTTTTATGTTGTGAAGCTCCATTTTCTTGAAAGTGGAGACTGTACATCAACTCATCCCTTTCAGGAAAATCTCAGAGATCTCTCAAAGCTAGAAAGTCAAAAGGGTTTACACAAAAATAAGATGGTTAAAAAAATAACAACCCCAAGCCCCATGCCTAATATCTAGGATTTGATGTATGAACAGAACTGAAAAACGTTTTCAGACTTGGATCTTTCAGTAACCCTTGTTTCGGAAAGCCTACACCCTGTAAAACTATTCTAGAGCAATTATTAACCACACAATGAGCCCTTGAGACAGCAGATGCTAGACTCTCCTTTCCCTCCCTTCTTACCTGGTCAATCAAACATATTTGTAGAGTACATATTTATCTACTTAAAAAAAGAAAGAGGGGGAGAAAACCTTGTTACCTCCCTTCTAACAGGAAGTAAGCAGGACTTCTCCTCACAGGCTATAAAAATATTGACAGTAGATAATGGCCTGCATAAGATACTGGTGGGAAGTGAGTTAATAATCACAGGATCAAACTGCAGGGAGCTTCAGATGCTGCCCAAGACCAGAATGGCAATGAATACTGTTTTTGTTAATAACTAGCTGGTGACAGAAAGCTCTTTCAATCTTGCTTTCCTGGAACTGGAAAATACAATACCAGAAAGATATATATAGTAATAAGATACACCTATCTTACCTATATTCATGAATTAATTTTCCACAAATATAAAACATAACTGTACTGTCTCCTGGGTGGGGGGGGGGAAGGCAAACTTACTCAATTTTCTAAATTAAAATGTGATTAGAAGAAATAAAAAATGTTGGAGAAAAAATTCTGTTTTTAAGAAATACTGCAAGAAGTGCAAATTAATTTAGCCAAACAGTACTATCTAATTTAATAAAATGTCTAAGGAATTTTCCTTTAAAAATATTACTGTAGTCCAGTATTTTTATAAGCCTTAGATGTTAAAACATTTCATAAACCTAAGAGGTGTTCATATCGCCTGAGAAGGTCTAGGTGATTAAAATACCAGACTCAGAGTTCTTTTAGGGGAAAGTAGGGATGGTCTATAACATAGACTATTCATATCAACATTTCCTCAGAAAATAAACTTTCAAAGGAGCCAACCACGCTCTGAAAATAACAGTTTTATCCTACTCCTGAAGCATAAATCTTTACTGCCCTTCAGTATAAACCAAACTGAAAAGATATGACACATCAGGCTCTGTAATGATTAACCCTCTATTTGCCAGCTGTCCTGCTGAATGCTTCTAGACTTGAGCAGACATTAAGTAACCACAAATTGTACCAGTGCAAATCCCTTCTGCAGGTTTTGGACTAGCAATCTCTCTTTCTTTTTTTCTCTCTCTCCTTGTCTCTCATTTCTAGAAGTGTTACTATTTTAACCAAATGTCTTATTTTTTTAAACTTGTGGGGTAAATGTTGAAATAATTTAAAGCCTCTGCTGTCTGTGAAACACATAATAAAGGCAAAATCATCAGTTGCAGAATAGCTAGTTTACTGTTGAAAAATTCAAGAGGACCCAGGGGAAGGATCAATTGCCTCAGTAAACTTCAGGGCACAGTTCTGAATGGTTTATTTCATTTCCTCTGTTGTATTCTTTGTAAACGTCCTGCAAACCAGTTTATAAGCATGATGGACCAAAATTATTCCCATTGATTGAAGACAGTCTTTTGGGGAGATATTTCATTTATTCTGTAGATGAAAAATAAACTGAAAAGGACACATGATGAGAGGAAACAGAAAGAACTGCAGGTTTTTTTTTTTTTTTAAAGAGAGAAATGATCCTGAAAAGTGTATTGCTTAGTGACTATTTGGTGCTGAAAATAGCAGCACTCCCTTTGGGTTGCAGTCGAGGTGAACATGAAAAGGGTGTTCCTCGAAGCTGCTGGACAGGGAACCTTGTGAGGAGAGGCATGTTAATCAGCTCTGATGCTGATGATAATGGGAGTATTGAATGAAGGTGCCCATAGCAGGGCGCCTGCCCCAGGGAAGAATTCTGACCCAGAAGAAATAGAGATCTCTGACTCTTGATCAAACAAATAGATGGGCTGATGCTGACCGGCACCAATGATCCTGAGATGATTAACCAAGATTAGAAGGCAAAAGTCGACAACACAGTCACTGAAACATGACTGGGTATCCCTGTCAGGAGGGAAAAAAGAATCAGGGAGAAATAAAACCAACCTTCAGATCATACTGACAGGAGATCCTGGGTTTCCTGGGCTCTGGGCTGCCCACCTGTACCTCCCACCTCTGGTTCTCAGGCCCAGGGGAGGGCAACGACTTGTGGGAGGCCCTGCAGATAGATGCTCCAGGATGCAAAATGATGACTTGTGCCAGTCCCTGTCCAGGCTGCTGGGAGAAAGTGGTGCCACCTTGCTCACCTCACAGAGATGGAGCTGCTCAGGTCTTTCCTGGCTGCAGGAGGCTATAGGCAAATAAGGAAGGAAAGACCCAAGAATGGAGACCAGTGATGGAGGGTGATGTTGGTAAAGATGAAAGATATGAAATAAAACCACTGGCTAAAGAGGACCAATGCTGGAAATAAAGATGGCAGGAGTGGGGGAGGATGGGGGAGTAGTCAGACCAAGGGGTGACAGAAGGATTTAGGGGGGGGTAATGTCAGGGAAGTGGAAACTAGTAGAAGAGGATGAATGAAAAGCATGCAAGAACTTATAAGAGGGATGGAAAGATGGTGCCAGAAAGAAATCATGAGCTCTAAATGCAAGTAAGAGCCACTTGGAGAGCAACTTCCCAAAGCCAACCTGAAGGCCTCGGCCTGTCCAGCTAAATAAAGCCTGGAAAGGCATATCAGGATCTCTGTTAGTCTGGATGCAAAGGTGAGTAAGATCTTGCCCTGACTCCAGAAATGCACTTTCAAAAATAGTTACAATATCACTTGTCAGGAGGACCATGGGAACACAAAGGAGGAAGGATTCTGCTCAGCCTCTGGACTTCAGAAGTTAGGCACAAAGTTAAAGAAGGGAGGGAAACATCTGTTAGAAGCCCTTGCAGGAGTTTTCAGGACAGTGAGAGAGAGGTCCCCGTGTTGACTGTGATCAAATTAAAGGTCATTGTGGGGCAGCCCCCTCAGGCTTCCCTCCCCTTCCCTCCCCCTTGGGAGCTTTTGTGTCCTCTCAATAAGTCTTACTTTCTTAAAAAAAAAAAAAAAAAAAGAGTCAGTATGATTTAAAGAGAAGGCAAGACGAGGAATTCTGTGACTTGGCAGAGCACACCTAGGCCTGGGAGGCCTCAATCTCATTTGTCTCTTCCCTGGGCATTATCTGCCTGCCATTGGGCCAGGGGCAAAGTCATAATAGACATGGCTGACCCTTTAAAAACAAACTCAAAGTTCCAGTGGAATGTGAGACAACTTTGCATGTGGTTCCACAAAAAAAGGAAAAACAAAATATAAAAGAATCTTCACCAGATCTTGGAGAGTTGGGGAGGTACCCAGGGAGGTGAGCACAGAGGTGAAAGCAGGGTTTTGAGGACAACCTTTAGCCCATAAGAGGAATTATTTTATTTACTTTTCAATAGTATGGGGGTGAGGAGGACTCCTCCAAGAGGAACCTGTATATAAAATGCCTGGCTCCTGGAAAAGTGCTCCAGAGAGTCTCCCAAATGGACCCTCCTACATTACTCTTCCTCTTCTATGGCTCCTAAGAAGCCACAGATTCCCTCATTAATATAGTTTTTGACTGAGTAACTATGCTTCCTTGTCCCCAACCTCTCTGGTCCTTGGGTACTGGACATATGAGAAAACATTGAACCAAAGCCAGTACCCTTGGTCTGGGTAAAGTCACACCTCCCTAAAGTAAAATGGACATGGTAGAGGAACAAGGAGAGACATTCAACAGGATATTGGGGAAGTAACCTTCTAGCCTACAGTGAACATTTTAAGAGTAAGGTTAAATAGAGAAGGACCTACATCCCAGCTTCACACATCTTTTCTAGAAATAAGAGCCATGCAGCTCCTCAAAATAGTGAGGGGATATTTTAGTGAGGTGGTACCACAATGCAGGACATGTTAGAAAGCAGTGTGGGTTTAGGTTTTGGTAAAAAGGGCTCTGAACTAAATCCGTAGGAGCTGTCCTGGTGTGCAAGTAAAGAGAAGGAGCAATGGAGGATAAACATCCTGTGGGAAAATATTAGGCATGACTGCAAATACAAAATGTATCACTTAGGTCCTAACATGTGACCTATGTGGCTGCTTCCAAACTTGACTTTTTTGATGAGAAATATAATCTACTTTTCAAATGCCATCTACTCCCCACTTCAATCCTTGGAGGGTTGAAAGAATCTAAGTCACAAGCAATACAAAAGAGAGTGCCTTAAACCAATACATAGAGGTGATATAAAGTACTGAGTCATGATAGGCAAAGAACAGAATTTTCCAAAACAAAGAAATATTTTTCAGACACTGAAGCACTCAGCACAGTAGTAAATGTTTACATGGAGGAAGGGTGAAGGGAAAAAAGTCAATAGCTCAGGTGACCAGATGAATAAAAAATGTATGCTATCACTGAGTGAATCTACCACTACAAATGTAGCAGGTAAATTCACTTCTCCTTCCAAGGGAAACAATAAAAAGTGTCACCTTACTTTCCCACAGGATACATGAGGCCACAATTTGGGGAAATAATCTGCTTTGAGGCCATTACTCTTCAAGACACACTTTTAGATAGTATCATTTAGTCTCACTTCTAAGCCTAATATGCTACTTAGTATTTGAATGGATTTCATCTCGATGAAAGTGGAAATGAATTTCAACATAGAATAAATGGCAATCATGTCCAGTAACAGTCAAATCAGAGAAGCAGAGCTGGCATTCTGAATGAAAATGATCTAACCAGTATGTCTATAAATCTATCATGTGGAAATGGAGACTGCTTCATGAGCATCTCCCAAGAAATATCTTAAATTATTTCTCTCTGGAGCAAATGTAAAATGAAATTGTTCCAAGATCTCTATCCCCTCCAAGTGTGAGCAAGAATGGGAGGTGCAAGTATAAGGTGGTTGGTTCAAAATATGAGGCAGGTGAATGTGGGAAAACGCTGATTCAGAGCAGACCTTAGTTTCTACCGAGGCTATATTACCTTCAGCAGACCATTCAATACGTTTTTTTTTTTTTCTGGTATGAAATAATGACCACACTCTCACCAACAATTTGATAACAAAATAAAGGTGTCCTCTGAGCTCAAAAGAAAGAGATTACGACAGTGATTGAGGTGAAGACTAACTCTATGGTTCAAACCTCTCAAAATCATTATTTTTTTATAGGACAACAATGAAGGTTATGCACAGGGTACACCTGGGAAGGTGAATGAAAGAATCTGATGGCAAACATAAGGTGACAATACTGTGGCTCATTTGTAGCAATAAAGCTACCTTTTCTAGGGGATGAACCTTCTTTTCTATGTTTTGAGATGCTAACCAAGCTCTAAGTTCTGGAAGACAGGAGGCTCTATTTTATGTTTCTACATCTCTCACAGTGGTTAACTCCCCCACTATGTAACAGTACTTAGTAAACACTCATTCCTTGATGAAAAGAAGGGGGAGGTAGGGCAAAACAAACAAGAGACAGATGGGAAGAGTTTGAAAAAATAAAATAGTCACCAAAGGAAGTTACACTGTTTCATGTGATCATTGCCTTCTAAATTATAAAATTGGTTTTTTCTGTATTCTCTGATTACCATGACCAACACAAGAGAACAGTTACTTCTTCAATCAGGTTATGGGTGGCTAACCCGTCTGTCAAAGTCGATGAACCTTTAAATACAGGATAGAGTGATTACAGAGTGATGTGACTTAGTCCACCTACCTTAAACCCAGAGCTTCCTTACCCCTTTGTTTCTTTTAGAGTTTGTTTTTTTTTTTTTTAGTACGGGCAAATTATTGTTTCTCACTTCTCACAAGTGCTCACTTGTTATAATTTGGTTTCTACCACTAAATCTCCTATATTGGATAGTCAGGGGGCGAATATCCTGTACCTCTTGGACTGATGTCCTTAGGCCTCCAAAGGCAGCTGGCATCACTTTGGAGTTGAGACATATTAGGCCTAAAGCATATGGATTGACCCAGGCCCCATAGCCTGAGAGCTACAGAGTCAAGTCATGGGATTCGAGAAGCTATGTTGTCTGATTTTCTCTTTTTGGAAAAAATTTAATAATTATTATAATTTATATTATATAAAAATTTATATTAGATACAAAATTTATATATATACAAAGATGTGAAGGGGGATTGTTAGCCAGTGTCCATTTTCATAGGCAATCTCAGGAAAGGGTCTACCAGAAACACCTTTAGCTAGTGCTTGAGTCCTCTGCTCCCTTGCATCAGACCCACCTGAAAATCCTTTATTCAGATTTTTGGAATGCTTCCTTGATCGACCAGAATCAACATCTCTTGGGTTAGGAGAAAATTTAAAGAAAATAATTCTGTACATTTCTGCTAGGTTGTTTCCAGAAGCAAACAGCATTACTGAAAATAAAAAGAATGTGTTTTCTGTCTTCTTGGTGTTCAACTAATTGGTGGCCCTATATTTTCAGATCTCTCCCAGTTTTGTGGCTTCTAAGATGCAAAGAATGATGACTACTCCTCCCTCAAATGCCACCTCAATTCTGCCCCCAAGAAATTGAGGATCCCTTCCAATCCTATCCCCTTCCACACCAGCATCCCAACTCTAAGAGTTGTAAGGGCAGAAAGGTAGGAGGGGTTATGGGAAACTGTTTCTAGAAACAACAAATAAGTGACCAGTGGCCTAGAAGACAAATGACATCTGTTGCTTTGAGAAATTCTAACAAAGCCACCTCAGATCCAAGATCACTCCTTTCTTCATCATCCTGGGCCCTGCAGACTGGTGGACCAACTGGCCGTCAGAAAGGAGTTTTATTATTATTATTTTAGAGATGAGGCCTCACTATAGTGCCCAGGCTGGTCTCAAACTCCTGGGCTCAAGCAATCCTCTTACCCTGGCCTCCCAAAGTGCTGGGATCACAGGCATGAGCCACCATGCCCAGTCAGTGTTTTATCTCTTAATTCTCTAATCAGATTTTTTTTTAAGTGATAACACATATTGGATAGCATCTTGCTTTTCATTCCTGTGAAGGAGCCTTCTGGTCTCCCTAAGAAAAAGTATGAACTTGTAGAATGGACCTGGTCTACCTGCAGGTCCAGCAGCAAAAGCCCAGCTTGTTTGTTTGGGACTAGAGAAAGCAGAGCTGATACAGGGAGAGAGGTAGAAAGGCCTTACATCTTTGTAGCAAATTCCCGAAATTGCTTTTCTTGAGGAGCCAAGGAAAGAAGAGTCAGGCAAGTGTGAGTTGGCGCGGTGGGAAGACAATGCCCACGCGCCTTTCTCGATTACCGCGAAACTCTCGGGATATGAACAGAATGAAACATTTTTGTGGAAAAACGGAGTGACCGAGGAAATGCATCTTTGGCTAGAAAACGGAACGGGATCTCCAGCCGCCAGCGAGGGGCCGACGGTGGCGGGATTCCCGCGAGCGCGTTAGGATGCGCCGGCCGCCTGGTCCTGCTTCACTGCTTCAGGTGCCCCGGGCCCCAGCCCAACTCGCCCCTGACAACTCCACAGCGATCCCGCCGCCGCCGCCGCCTCCAGCCTCCCCTCCCTTTGGCATTGCTTGGCTTTAACTTTGCGCCGCTTCTTTTCTTGCTGGCCCGGTTGCTGGGAGGTGCAGTGGGCAGTGGCGGCTCCCGCTGCGCAGCTGGGGGAGGAGAGGGGCCCGGGCCCCGCGCGGGGGGCGGCGAAAGACGCTCGCTGCTGTGAGCTCTGCCGGTGGGGGTCCGAGGAAGGCTGTCGGCGAGGAGAAGGCCGAGGTGGAGGAGGCCGGGGAGGGGTGATGATGGTGTTAAATGTGGCCGCGTTGCTCCCCGGGGAGCTGCCTGAAAGGAGAGTGCGCTCACCAGCTGACAGCGCGTGCTCCGCTCCAGACGCTCCGCACCGCGGCCAGGAGCCTCTGCCAGCCCCTCTATTGTCAGCCGCTCTCTAATTAAGAAACACTCACATTACGGCAAACCACCCCCACGCTTCTTGGTTCCTGTCCTTTTCTTTAGACTTCTTTCCTCCCCTGCCTCTTCCCTGCATCCGAGGATTTAACCCGTTCTCCGCTCAGTCCGCCTTTTCTTGTTAGGGGTCTAGGAGAAGGGGAGGGACCTCAGGGTCGGCGTCTGGGACGTCCAGGGCTGAGACCGAGGGAAACTTGCCCCTGTATTCGATCCTCCTTTCCTCATCTCCTACTTCTTCTCTCTCTAACACAGTTGCAAGCAAGTCGAGTGCTGATGCTTATCTTGTACTCTCAGCAGCACTTGCTGGTTTTTCTGGGTTGTAATTGATAAGTACCTCTGCGACTTTTCCTTTCCAATTCTGACTCGGTTTTAGAACTGGCAAGACGAAGTGAGTCATCTTTTTCTCGAACTTTCAAATGCGCAAAATTACAAGGATGCTTTGATAAAAGACCTCTTACTTGGTTCAGACTTAAACCTCTAAAATCAATAGAAAGGCCTCATGAAGGTATTGGTCGTGCATTGGTTAAGATTAAGGACATTGACCCTTCTCCCCCCCCCCCCTTTTCCTGGTCAAGCTGCATCCCCTCCCCCTTAGCAGTGTCCTGTAGAGAACGTCTGTAAACTTGACCGTTGCCAAAAAAAATCTTCCTTGAGCTCTCTGAGAAATCAAATAAGTTTCCCAAAGTGTGGCGAGCCAAAACCCTCCACAAATAAAAGTGGTGGCAGAGTCCAAGTCGAAGACAGAATATAAAGCAAGCTGCTTTAAGTATATAAAACTCTCCAAAACACCAGCAGTGTTGCAAAGGACTAACCCGATTTATCTATCTTCATTACTTGAAGAAATGCCGCCTCTTTGTTTGTTTGGGTGATATTAAGCATGCTTAACTTGCACACATAGTTGATTCCTTTGCTAGTATCTTGGATACTTGGATCTGACTTTGGAAGGTAGAAGCTAATTGCTAATAATGGAGAGAAAGGAACCAGTCAGCATGGCAGGAGTGGTCTGGCATATGGGGAATGAGCACTCAGAAATACTCAATATTCAAGTTTCCAAAATATTAATGAGATTATAGCAACCTGCAGCTATACGTTACAGCTTGTTAATGGAGTGTAAGAGGGCGAGCTGTCACACATTTGTTATGCAAACTCCATAGCAGAACCTTAAAATGGAAGTGGGGTTGTACATCGCTTTCAAAGAAATACCAGCATTTAAAAAAAAAAAAAAAGAAGAAAGAAAGAAATAGAATGAAGGAGAGAAAAGGGTAACTTTGAGCACTCAATTTACCACGAAGTGGTTGGACTTTTTGTGCACATCTTAATGGGTTAGAAAAATTCATCCTCACTTTTCAATCAGTGTGATACAGAAATTTCACATCTGATCTTCTGTTATGGGTGTTTTTCTCTGGAGAAGAAATGTAAAATGTTTCCTTAAAGAGGGGGTTCTCTCCAATTTCTTTATAATACCACTAACATTTAAAAGCATAAATTTCTGCCTATTATGATGGTTTGACTCTTCTCCCCCAATATTGGGGTAAGCGTGGCTTATATCTATCTATTTTCTTAGAGAAATTTTTTTGGGAACATTGACCTGGTGGACAGGAGTACTAAGATCAGTTCTGGATAGACACTTTCTAGCTGTGTGATTTTGGGCAAATTGGGGACAGCAGCTTCCTCATTTATAAAACATGCGAGGAAAGAAGATCCTGATGTCTCTTCTGTTTTGCAATTCCTATGAACCCATGAAAAATATTAACTCTGGACAAGGGCTTGTGCCTCTCTGAGACAAAATGAGCATAAATTGTTTTGAAAAAATGAGACATACATTTTCTTAGAGGAAAAAAAATCACAACTTTTTTTCTTTTTCCTGTTCTTTCCCTACTCAGATTCATACCAGCTGAAGTAATTCTAGGACCTCTTCTCTCTCTCTCCCTCTACAAGTGCATGCAAACACACCAAGCCTAATAACTATAAAAACACGTGTTCTCTCATCCCGCAAGGCTGCTGTATGTCTATACCTGTTGGGTCTGCTTATTGAGAGTGAAATGGAAAAGTGTTAGAAGCAATCGCTTGATTTATTCAGCAACCCAAGGATTCCTGATGTTTATCGTGAGCATGGCAAACTCGGTGGGGGCAAAAGGTTATCTAAGGGACAGGTGCATTATTTCTGCCCTGGAAAGTGTCATGAGCCGCCGCTCCCTGTACTGGAGAGCTGGCGGAGGCTCCCAGCTTCTCCCAGTTGACTTCAGCTGAAAGCCATAATACCCAGGTGGTCAGCTGCATGCCTGCATTGCGGTTTCCTCCTGCAGAGCAAGCTCGCACTGCCTCGTGGCTTGCTTTTTCTGCATACCAAACTCGGACGCTTTCCTTTTTGCTTGTGGTACTCTCATCTTTTCAAGGTGCTGTGGGGAGAGGAGGATGCAGGAGCAGTAAAAGTAACCTTCCTTGGCTTTTTTTAAAAAAAATACTTCTCTTTCCCGCAATTTGTTATCCCCATGTGTACACAAAACATAAAAGACTTGGCGTAAAATCACCATCTCAGGTTCAGTGATGTTTTATCCAGTGGAATGTCACTGAATATCCAGTTTAACAAATAGTTCTACTCTCATGTTTGCCAATCAAATTTGTTTTTTAAATTCTGCTTTCTACTGTCTCCATGCACACACTATATCCCCTTTTCCAAAAACGATGATCCTGAGACCCAGAATAGGCTTTTCTTTAGTGAGGACACCTGAGGTGAGAGTAAGCATGCTGTTTCTGCAGCTGACTCAAAACTGTAGTTGAATATTGCTTACATAGAGGCCAAGTCAGAAGGACAAAATAAAGGCAAATGTTAGCTTCTACATGGGAAGATGCAGAATTGTTTAAAAAGAGAAAAATGAGTGAAGATCAACACTTTTTTCGAACAGTGGTTTGCTTCTAATTTTTGAATCTATGAACAAGGATTCCTTTCCCCCAAGTTCTTGTTCATTGTCATATTGGCTTCTTCAGCCCCCCCCCCAAAAAAAAAGGAGAGAAAGAGAGAAAGGAAGAGGAGGAGGAGGAAGAGGAGGAGGAGGAGGAGAGACCATGCTTGTGCTGTGTGTTTGACCTATGTGAAAAGCTTTCAGCATGGCTAGTTTTTGCGAGTGGAAATAGCTAAGCCTGGTAAAGTTAACTACCCCTGGCTATATTCTGGGAGACCCGAAACACGGGTGTCCCTTGCAGAGGTGGTTGGGGATAGGAGTAAGGAAGACTGGAAAGATCTTAACTATCCAAGAGGCAAAACTGTGGTGCCAATTTGGGAAACTTTCATCTCACTATTAAGTGCTTTTCTTTGTAGCATTTCTGTTACTACCTAAAGGCACAAGTTTACAACAGAGTTTTCTTCAAAACTGTAAAACCACATAAATTTGTATATAATAGAAAGCTCCAAGGTCCTTTAAAAACGGTTTTCAGTAGTTATAGTGAAATGGAATAAGTGACAAATATAAGCTATTTTTCACGTTTATTTTCATCATTTGCAAAAGGAAATACATTAAACAATGGCAATGGGCTTTGCTAATTTAAAATAAAATGATCTCCAGTAGAAAACGTAAAAAAAAAAAAAAAACTCCATCAAATCAAGATAAGTAGAAATGGTAGCAAACACTCAATAATAAATAAGTTTTCTAGCATTAACAAAGCAAAATAAAATTGACCAAAAGCTTTTGACACTACTAGATGTATTTTTTAATTTTCATTTTTTAAAACAATCATTTGCAAAGAGCTTAAGAATTATAAGTGGCTGTGTTTAAAAAAAACAACAAAAAACAAAAACTGGTCTGCAATTGGCAGTTGAGTTTCTCCCGGAGCCGCAGAAGCAGCGGCGGATAAAGTGCGTGCGCCAGGTTTCCTAAAAGACCACAACGTTCTCGCGATCGGATACACATACCGGGTATGTTTATACAACAACATATAAACCTTAAAGTTCCCTGTTTTCTAACAATTCCATAGTCAAAAGTTATTCACTTTGGAAGCACTAACTTTGCGTTTCATTTTGGGAAACAACTTCGGAAGACTCACTCTTCCACACGTGAGTGCGCGCAACACACAGGGATGGATGCCCAGGGCAATAAAATAAATTAAACCCAAACTAGAGACAAGAGAAGAAGATGCGACGTTTTAGCAGCGTATTGGCAGCCGGGAACTGGGATAACGATGCTGTCTATGGGTACAGATGATCACAGCGCATCCTATCTACATGGGGAGCAGAAGGTGGAGGAATGGACACAACTTTAACAGCGAGTTTTCACCAAACAGTATGGACCGTAGGAAGTTTGGAACAGCGGTGGCATTTGCAAACCGTCAAATGTAGCTGCCATCTGAAGCCAAGTCGTTGCTAAACAACGACTGTCGCAGAGCAAAAATTACAGGGTGCGAGGATCTTTAACCGCGGGGCTCCCCGCGCACTGGGAAAGGGCGGTGTTGTTTCTGTCTCAATTTTCAGGGTTCTGTCACCTTTCTAACTTGCCTCATCCGAGTCACTGTAATGGGAATGGGGGGAAAACTCCCCGTCGCTTCTGTGGGACCGGGGCGAAGACTTGCTATTTTCCTCCTGCACCGGCTGCAGGATGCTCCCGGGCAGCGAAGGCGACAAGTTCTTTTGCGCCATCATCGCCGTCAGAGCGCTGTCCTCGAAATTAGAGAAGTGCAGAGCGTCCAGCTGCACCGAGTACCCACCCGCGGAGGCCGGGGCTGAGAAGCGAGTCCGGCAGCTCCCGGGCGGGGTCGGCCGCTGGCCTCCTCCGGAAGCCGGCTGAGCCCCCGCCGCGGTCGCCGCGGTGCCCGCTCCCCCTTCGTAGGAGGCGGCGGCACGAAGGTGGTGGAGGTCACTTTTGCAGGAGGCTGGCGGTGGCGGCGGCTGCTCCCCGCTGCTGGGTGTCTGCAGCAGCTCGGACAAGGCGTTGATGTAGATCTGGGCCATCTGCAGGGTCTCGTATTTGGACAGTTTCTTGTCGTTGTTGAACGACGGAATAACGTTGCGCAGCTGGTCGAAGGCATGGTTCAGCCCGTGCATCCTGCGCCGCTCCCTGGCGTTGGCTGCCAGCCGCCTCTGCTTCTGCACCCCATTCACCTGTTTGCTGGATGGGGCCCGCTGGCGGCTGCAGCCCAGCTCGTCCACCACCACCCCACCTTTCAGCTTGCACAGCTGTTCGCGCACTTTCACCGGCCCGGGGCTCTTGCTGCTGCTGGCACCGCCGCTGCCCCTCCTCCCCAGCTCCCCCCGGCCGTCCGCCCCGTCCCGAGGTGCCGCGGCCTCCGTGGCACCCAGCTCAGGGGAATGCAGCAGATACTGGGCGGCGCGTGCCGTGCAGATGCCCTGCAACGTGGGAGCCAGCCAGGCGCGTGGGTCTGTGCTATCCAGGAGGGACAGCTCGGGCTGGTAGACCAGGTGCTCTCTCGCCTGCAGGGTCGCAGGTGGCTGTGGCGGCAGCGGCGGCGGTGGCTGGAGGTGGTGCGGCTGGGGATGGCGATGGTGGTCTCCCAACTCCTTCACTTCAGCCCACTCTTCTGCATGCAGCAGGCGGGACATTGCACTGCGAGTGCTCGGAGGCGCAGAGTCGCAGGCAGCGCTGGCACGCCGGTTCAACCAAAAAAAAAAAAAAAAAGCCCTTCCTGGGTCTCTTCTGCAACGTCTTATTTATTTATTTATCCTCCTCGACCCTCCCCCACCCACTCGGAGATCACACACCAGGTCGCGTGCAACGAAGCTTCTCCGGTTGCTGAAGGCGCTGCGCCCCTTTAAGAAGCGGCACGCGCCACTCGGTCTCCCCCGGCTCCCCTCCCAGCCCCCTCCTCGCGCCGGTCGCGTGTCTGCTCAGCCAATGGAGGGCGCGGGCAGGCGCGTGCGAGCAGCCAATCAAAGAGTTTTTACACCCCGAGAAAAGTTCCTCGGTGCGGAGGACCCGAGCGCCTGCTCAGAGCTCCCCCACTTCCTTTTAAGTTCGTCAGATTCATATGTTAATTGCAGGACTGTAATTCTACTCTGGTGAGTGTCACAGCCCCAGGGGCGGGGGTGCAGGAACCCGTGCGGAGCAGGCTCCGGGCTGGTGCTGGAGCCGCCGACTCCGGTCGGACCTGAGCGGCCGCAGGGCGTGCGTAGGGCGAGGCTGGGCGCGCCCGACGCCCGGGGACACTCGCCGCGGACCGAGGCACCCCCGCCCCGTGAGCCTCCAGGCCGGGATCACAGCAGCCGCTGTGGATGCCCAGAGCTTCAACATCCTCCGTGCAGAATACGACTCGTGTATGTATACACATGTGTCGTGTGTATACATCTCTCACGAATGTTCCTAGATATGTAACTGCTGAATGAGGTCGATCGTTTAAAATTGCTGTTAGGATAAAGGGGGAAAAAACCCAACTTCACCTGTCTCAGAATATGCGTCTTAATTTTACTACGGAGTTTCATTTTTTTGCTTCACATCTCTTAGTTCGACTTCGTTATGTGACCTTTTTTCTTAATGGAAAGTAAAGACGTGGTAGAGTCACAGGACTCCAAATTCCAGGTCCCCCAATCTTCTCTGACTCCCTTTCCCAGCACCCTGCCGCCAATTGGGGTTGTAACATGCAGAAAGCTCTCCGCCGAGTTTAACTTTGGGAAAGGGGTGTTTCAGTATTATGGAGAGTTTCAACATGCACAGTAGAGCTGCTCACTGAATGCTGAGCCGGGGGAGGCTACCCACAGAAAAAAAGGCACCTGGGTTCCCAGTCATTTCTAACACTTTCAAGGCTCTGAAGCCCTCAGTTACCCACCCTCCGCCTTGGGAGCCCTTGGTTTACTTCGGCGCGTGGCTTCTAAGGCAAACGCCCAGAAACCACAGCTTAACCTCCCCCTCCGTTTAGTTAGGGCGTGCAGAAATCCCGGGAGGTCCTTGGCGAGGCTGGGACGCTACCTCCCAGGTGAGCACCCCGCTGGGGTTCCATTAGCCTCGGCTCCACGAGTCACAGCGAAGAGCCAATCAGAAGCTTCCCGGCTCCGGGCACGCCCTGGCTTGCGACTTGCCCGCCCCGGCCGGCGCGCCCTCCGGCTCCGCCTCCGGCGCGCGGGAGTGGGATGCGGCCAACGGGTGCCCAGGCTGCTTTTGACTTTCGCCGTGACTGATGTCCCGAAAGGAGCCTCGTACTTTAGGAAAGATAGTGAAAAGAAGAACCAACAGAAATAGCTGGCTGGAATCCGTCTTTGAAGTGTCCAGAGGCGACTGAAAGTTGTTCTCGTTCATATTCGCAGGGACTTGATAAAACCTGCCATCTAGAACTCCTTGGGCAGGAGAATTTCTGGGATTGGACTGGATCTCTCTCTCCCTCTCTCTCTGTTTCTCTCTCTGTCTCTGCCTTTCTCTGTTTCTCTGCCTCCCTTCTGTGTGTTTCTTTCTGTCTCTTCTCTCTCTGTTTCTTCTCTCTCCCTCTCTCCATTTCTCCTTCTGTCTCTCTCTTTCTCTTTCTCCCTCTTTTTCTCTCTCCCTTTCCCTCCCTCCTTCTCTCTCTGTTTCTTTGTCTGTCTCCTGTAAAGATATAGAAGAGTAGAATGGAGTGTTAAAATGATATGTAATACATCACTTTCACCCGTCTCTTCTTCACCTTTGTCTATATGCCAGTGTGTAGCGCTGAGCCTACCTTAAGAGACAGAAAGGTCAGAGCTGGCTTCTTATGTGAATGTTTAGGCTCTGCTGAAATAAATATATTAAATCACACACATAAAAACAAACAAAAAACCCAAACCTAATCCGAAAATCATCGATGAGAATAAAGAAAAAGAAAAAGTCATCTAGTGTTTTTTTGGGGAAGAAAATTCTCCAGTCTTTTGGTGATTGGACTGGGTACTTTTGAAATCAAATAATGATGTTGTTACTATAAAAATACACTCTTTGAAAAAGTAGTTGCTAGTAGCTGTGGGTGCGGAAATGGAACCATCAGCTCTTTATGTAAGCAGTTAAAGAATGAAAGTATCAGTCATGCATATCACAGTTTATTCTTTGACTTTTCCCAACTGTATCAGTTGAAAGGTAGTCCTAAAATTCTTTCACACAATGTCACTACCAAATGTGTAGGCTATGCACATTTTCCTTGGGCTTGCTCATACAAACTTTGTATCTGTACTTTAAATATTACTGTATAACTTCAAAATATTCAATTTTCTTGGAACTTCAACAGTTCCAAGAACTGGGCTGGAGTCAAATATTTACTGAAAACATAGAATATTGGCCCTAATTTGCCAGGCTTATGTATAATCATTAATATTATTACTATTTTGAAGCAAATACCAATTTTTAGGTGAGTAAATTAGAGTGTCCCAATAATATGAGGTACATTAATAGTTTTGGTAGTTTATGGTAACATACATTTCTTTGACCCTTAAAATAAACAGGGAGCTGTTTTTCTTCCCCTTCCCTTCCCTTTTCTTCTCTTCCATTAGGTGGGGCTGAAGAAGCTTGACATCTGAACTGGGGAAGGGGAAATGGAGCTCTAGACATGGGGTTGGAGCCTGAATAGTGTGACCAGGGTGTTAAGGAGCGTTCATGGCATAGGACACCAAATGGAGTATTTTGGGGGTTTGAATGGTGGCAGTCACAGCCCAGCTGGGGTATCCCAGTTTGAGCAAAGAGGGCTTGTGTGTGTGTGTGGGGAGAGGGAGCTGCCAGATTAGTCACACAGGAATGAAAAAAGTAAATATTCATGAATGAAAAAAATAAATATTTGATTACAAGAATAGGTTTCTCACTGTCAGAGAAGGGAGTTACAAATACAGAAATGAAGGAAGCTGTGGTGGTGGATTCAAATTGGAGATTTGGATATGAATTTATAATTTTCAATATATATGAATAGATGATAAATATGCATATAAATGTGTGTGTACATGTGTGCCTTTTTATTTTTGAGCTCTTTTCACTCTCAAGGCCGGAGATCTGCAATGAGCATATCTAGTTCCTAGATTTTAATTTCTAAATATAATGTTCCACTAAAAAGAGTCACAGTTCCTGGAAATATGGATTGATTCCAGAGAGGGAGCAGAAAAACACACCAGCCGAATGAAAAACATTTTGTTCTGTAAGAAATAAAGAAGTATTCAAAGAAAGATGGAGACATATCAAAAGTCCACAGAAGTTTGCTTGAAGCAGCTTCTCCCAACAACATATACATAGTATCAGAATAAGTAATGATAGGGACAGATGACCTTTCTGAGAAATAAAGGAATCTATCCATCCTAAACAGAATAATTCACTGAAGTTTGATAAATACTTATTAGCTACAAAATACTTATTAATTGCAAATGAAAGAAAATGGACTCTACCATGAAAATGTATGGCAGACACCAACTTAAGTGATCAGAGTGAACATAACTAGCAGTGGAGCAGAATAAATTTATGTGCCATTTGTTGGAATTCAGAGAATGCATCATTATGTCTATTACTTACTGCTGAAGAGCAATATCTCAAATCCAATCAAGAGAAAACATCAAACCAATCCAAACTGAGAGACATTCTGGAAAACAACTAGGCTGTAATCTTTAAAAGTATCAAGATCATATAAGACAAAGTCTCAGGAACTATTCTAGGCAAGAGGAAGATACAAAGACATAATAAGTCTGACGTCCAATTCTCAACTGGGCCCTATTCTAATAAAGAATGATCATGGAAACAATTGAAAAACTTGATATTTGAGAAAGAGAGAGAGAGAGAGAGAGAGAGAGTGAGAGAGAGAGAGAGAGAGCGAGAGAGAGAGAGAGAGAGAGAGCGAGAGAGGGAGAGAGAGAAATAAAAGAGTTAACAAGTTAATTTTGTAATTTTGATGGTTGTATTGTGGTTTGTGGTTATATCAGAGAGCATCCTCCTTTTTAGGGAATACTCATTAAAGTATTCCAGAATAATGGGTCAGTTTACTTGCTAAAGATTTTGCAACTGTACTTAAAATTTTTCTATAAGTTCGAGATTATCTCAGAGTAAAAGGTAAAAAAAACAAAAAAAAATCATTTGTATTTTGTTTGTTTGTTAGATGTTTAGAATTACTAACTCAAGCATTATCCCTCCTATGTTGGGACTTGTAGTCTTGCTGAAACTTTAAGTTAAATATTCCTCTGCCTATCCACAGGAGACTATATATCATATGGGTTGATGATATCTCAGATTTTAATAATTATTCCAGCTAATGGAATTCAGTATTTCTCAAGAGGTATACAAAACAGAATGTTAATTTGAAATGCATTCTCCTAAACATTATTTTATTTTATTATTATTGAGTCAGAGTCTTACTCTGTTGCTCAGGCTGGAGGGCAGTGGCATGCAGCATTGATCTGCTGGGCTTAGGCAATCCTTCCACTTTAGCCTTCCAAGTAGCTGGAACCATAGGTATGTGCCACCATGTCCAGCTACTTTTTGATTTATTGTAGAAGTGAGGTCTCCCTGTATTGCTCAGTCTGGTCTCAAACCGGTGGGCTCAGGCAATACTCTCACCTCAGCTTCCCAAAGTGATGGGATTATAGGCATGAGCCACTGCGCCTGGCCATTGTCTCATAAGGAGACTTTTCCCTCTAATAGGCTTGGTACTATGCTCCCATTTCCTATTTCTTTGTATAGACCACCTACATGCCAATCAATGCCAAATTTTTATGCCCAGTCCTTCTTCAATTATTTTCACTGCTCTTAAAATAAGCACAAACATCAACAACCAGACTAAACTGGAGCATTAGGGAATGTTTCTCTGAGGAAGTAAGAATGGAAAGTTGAATGAGAGGTAGCTAGGGAAGGGTGAACCAGCAAAACAGCAAACAAAACAAACAGAAGCAAAGGTGAGTATAACAACATCAACAAAGGATCTGTTCACACAGTACAAAAGGTTCTGTTTTATCTGGACACCCTCTTTCTCTTGTCTCACCTCCAGTATTCCCCTACCATCATACTACACTCTGGGCACATTGATCTTCTTTATTTGCTCACTTATACCAAACATGTTCCTATCTCAAGCTTCACATGTAGGGTCTCTCTGCTGTATTTATTCTTTCTTGCCTAGTTGCCTCCTATTCAATTTTCGGGTCTTACTCTCTTAGGATGCATACTCTGATACCCCAAAATAGGACTGGTTCTTTGTTTTACACTTTTTATGGTACAGGTTTAGAATCCCTAATTCAAAAATCTGAAATGCCCCTAAATCAGAAAATTTTTGAGTGCTGATATGATGTCAGAATTGAATTTCACACCAGACTTCATGTGATGAGTTGCAATTAAAACTTTGTTATATGTGCAAATACAATTATTTAAAAATTGTATAAAATTGCTGTCAGGTTATGTGTATAAGGTTCACATGAAACAAATAAATTTTGTGTTCACACTTGGGATCCTATTTCCAAGATATCTCATTACAGATGCAAATATTTCAAAATTGTAAACAATTCAAAATTCAAAACACTTTTGGTTCCAGGCATTTTGAATAAGGGATACTCAGCATTTGCCTTATAATTGTTTCCTTTAGTATTGAAAATCATCATCAAAAAATGATCTGTTTGATTGTTTATTTAATGTTTACTTCTCCTCCGTCTTCCTCCATCCCTGCCAGTGAGGACGTTTTGTTCATGTGTTCCTTGTGCAAGTGTTGGATAGCTGAGAAATGACGCTGACTGACTTTCACTGAATGAGCCCTCTTGACCACTTGGTTGTTCAGTGCCTCTTCTGTGGTAGATGGTCTCTGGTGGCAATGATAAGAGAAATGAAGAGCTGCATGCTTTATGGTCACCTTTATGGGTCCCTCTACATGATTCTTCCTCATATTTCCTAGTGCTCGCTCTTCCAATCTTGCTCTCCACAAGTCCCCAGTTAGCCAGTCACTGCCCAATAATCTATGTGTAATCTTACCTCAGGCCATTTCTCTCTTCATAAGGAGATGATGATGATGTGAACCACACAGGACTTCACCTCAACATTGTCTTTCAGGGCTTCCTCTGAGATGGACTGTAGAGCAATAGAGGCCTGTTTTCATCTTGCAAATATGAGGTCACCCTATCCATCAACTAGGCTTGAGTTTTTTCTTCTCTGTTAGCTATTCCCTCTCTGTTAGCTCACTAAAGGTGAGGAATTGATGCAACTAAATAAATAATGTAAGGGTCTGGGATACTTGCTTATGTAACTTATGTTCTCTGAACCTGCTTAGATCTGATCAAGAATATATCACATTCACAATATGATGAATTGCTATTGTGCCTCCCTCCCCAAACTTGTGACTTGATGTAATATCAGGATTAAAGTGAGTAGCTCCAGTCACTTACTAGCCCATCCCTTGGCCGGGAATTCAGTCTCTACTTAGGCCAGTAGCACAACAGGATCTTCTTTTGAGATGGTGAAGAGTTCTCTATTGTAGATGGCACAGCCTTGATCCAAGCCCTTAGGGCCTATTTGCTGTGATTCTTCTATGGGAGCTTTTATAAGGTTGCTAATTTAATCACATCTACAAGTCCCTTTCACCATGTAAAATAATATATTAGCAGGTTCTGCAACAGTGGTCTCCAACCTTTTTGACTTCAGGGACCAGTTTCATAGAAGACAATTTTTTCCAGATGGGAGGTGGTTGAGGGTGGGATCAACGGGCATTAGATTTTCATAAGGGGTGCACCACCTAGATCCCTCGCATGTGCAGTTCATAATAAGGTTCATGCTCCTATGAGTATCTAATGTCACCGTTGATCTGACAGCAGACAAAGTTCCACTCGCCGTTGCTCACCTCCTGCTGTGTGGCCCATTCCTAACAGGCCACAGACTTATACTGGTTCACAGCCCAGGGTGTTGGGTATCCCTGTTATAGAGGATCAAGATGTGGATATCTTTGGAGGGGATTCATTATTCAGATGATCATATTACCATATCGTGCTCCTGGAACCTATTGCCGCAGATCTCTGGGAGTTAAGGGTCTCTGATTTCCATTCTGGCTTTGCTTCTCCATACAGTAATTACACCCACTTTGCCTATGATACTATCCCACAATCCTATCATTCCAGTGACGCTGAATTGCTCATTCTATGGCAGCTTTCCTGATGGTATGCCTCAGTCTAACAAGGATAGAGTCCCTGAGTCTCTCAACAATGCCAGTATCCCCACACTAGCACTCTCCCTTTTGAATGAGTGAAGGGAGTATCCTTAGGGATCTCCTGGGAGCTAGCCAGCTAGCTAACAGAGTCTTTCATCTTAAGCATTAAACCATTCGAGCATATCTTCTCTCTAAGGCTTTCTCCTCTTCACTCAAAAATTAGATAAGGTTGTTCTGATATTTCCATCTCATTTTCTGTAGATCAATGCATCTCTCAAATTTAAGAAATACATTCTAGCATAAAATTAAAACTTCTTGCATGTTAGACTCGAAGTGATGGAAGAGTTTCCCCATACTACTACTGTCTTAGTCTGTTTGTGTGGCTATAAAGGAATACCCAAAGCTGGTAATTTACAAAGAAAAGAGTTTATTTGGCTCATGATTATGCAGCTGCATGAGAAGCATGGCACCAACATTTGCTTCTGGTGATGGCTTCATAGTAGAAGGTGAAGAGGAGATCACAGGGAGTGAGAGGAAGTAAGAGAGGAAGCGAGGAGGGGGTGCCAGGTTCATCTTAACAACCAACTCTCGAGGAAACTAACAGAGGAAGAACTCACTCATTACCTCCAATATGGTTCCAAACCATTCATGAGGGATCCACCCCAATAATCCAGACATCTTCCATTAGGCCCCACCTCCAACACTGGGGATTCAATTTGAACATGAGATTCGGAGTGGTCAACTATCCAAATAGTAGCAATGACTAAGTTGCTTTTTCTGATCTTAATTGAGACATTTTCCCCTAGTCTACTCCCCTCAAGTTTTATTTATTTATTTTTGAGTTGGAGTCTCACTCTATCGCCCAGGCCGGAGTGCAGTGGCATGCTCACGGCCATCCCAGCATCGACCTGTTGGGCTCAGGCGATCCTTCTGCCTCAGCCTTCCTAGCAGCCGGAACTACAGGCATGCGCTACTACGCCTGGCTAATTTTTTGATTTATTATAGAGAGGCAGTCTCACCATGTTGCCCAGGCTGGTCTTGAACCTGCAGGCTCAGGCAATCCTCTCTCCTTGGCCGCCCAAAGTGCTGGGATTATAGACTTGAGCCATTGCGCCCGGCCTCAAAGTCTATTCCAAGGCATATGTTCTGGGTTCAGATAGATAACAACTAGACGTGCAGAATTTTAAGTGAATGATACCTTTGTTTCCAAAATAAGAACACTTTTCCAGGTAGGTCATGCTGAAATTGGATCTAACTTTGTGCTCACACACTATGAGAAAGCTGCAGTGAATCTTGGTGAAGACATCTTGTGAGGCATCTTACTCATGGGAGGTTTCTGCATGGTTTCTAGGCAAGGGGAGTTGGCTATTCTTGAATAATGGAGAGCCTTTAGGAGGCTTAGATGGTTCCACAGAATACAGAGATCCAAGTGCATCCACTCATGTTTCCATTTCAGTCCTAAGGTTCCCATTTCTTCTCTACCAGGGTCTTGAGTTTAGCATAGTAAGTTGCCAGGGCTGTGTAACAAGCCTTCTCTGCAATTTTTCTACTTTCACAATCATGCCTTGTTTTTGCCCTCTAACTGCAGGAGATGCGGGTGTCATAGAGGTTTTATATTGTGCACTGAGTTGGTGGTTAGCTGGAATTTTCCTTCAGTGGCATATGTATGATACTTACAAACAGCCTACCGTCTCTGCAGTCTTTTATGATAACTATTGTCACCATCTCTCCCAAATGAGAGATATTGGAAAAACCCAGCACATCCTTTCCTGCATTCTGTCCCATCACCACAGACAGACTCTTAGTAATTGTGACCCTGCCAGGAGTTATCACAACCCACTTCCACTACCAATGAAGTCTTTATTGCCATCTGGCCAGTGAGTGGTCCAATTCAGCAATCCATCAAAGGATATGCTTCCTGAACAATTTCCAGTATGTTATTTTAGTTTAGGTTCCCTCAAAAGTAGATCATTACAGAAAGATTTAGGTTGTGATGGAATGAGTAGTTGCTTTTATGTTTTGTACTTGAGTATTTGATGGTACACATGCTATATTTCAAAATTAATTTTTAAAATCTCCCCTTATACATGCTACATAAAAACATAAATTCTGGATGAATTAAAGTATAAATGTAAAAACAGAAATGAAGATATCTAGAAGGTGAAGTAGGTAAATGCTAACTGATATCAGGCATTCTATGTCTATTTGCTGGAAGATTTAGTAATACAATAAATAAATCAATTCAATAATTTAAAATTAATGTTATTTTTTAATAACAAAAAAGTCACCACAAACTGTAGTACATACAAAGTAAAATAACCTTTTTCATGCACAAAATCATAAAAGTTCAGGGTAAATGACAAACTAGAAAAAATATCTGTAACAAACCTTACACACAGTGAGTTAGTATACATAATATAAAAGGAACTATTAAATTTGATAAGAAAATGACTAGCTCTTGATAGAAAAACAGCCAAAATATAAAAGAAGGTAGTTCATGAGAGAACAGTAAAAATGGTCTATAAAGATAAAAAAACTATTCAACCTAGAAATGCAAATGAAAACAATAGGAAAGTTTCAGTTAATTGTTTCAGATTGAACACACAGATGCCCTTCTCAAACATCATTAACATGACAGAAAAAGGGACACAGAAGGTATAAATGCAGAAGACAAAAGGAACAGCTAAGAGACAATAACAAAAAAGATGTCAGCAAAGTTTTACAGAGCCGGCAATGAAATTTTCTTACAAATGGACGAGTGATAATTGACTTAGCAGAACTGAGAAAGACTATACTTTAGTCTGCCAGTAAAGCCAAGGAGAAGATAAGTTTTTGCCCTAGCCCCCTGAAAGTGCTCAGCTGCTGAAGGTACTAGGTGTCTCCGAAGGCAGAGGTGAGGGAAGGATGGATGGTCCGCAGACTGCAATCTATTGCCCTGCATGCAAATTGTGGCATTTCTCCATTTCTAAAGCTCTTTAATCATCTCTTTCCATTCTGGATTGAGCCCCAATTCCTGGTAGAGTAGTAAATAGTAATGATTCCTTTATTTTCTCTCATTGAAGTTCCAAAATATTTGTATCTATATTGCTGCAATGGAGACAATTTAAAAAAATCTATGCCCACATTAAGGCTGCAATAGCCGCATCCTTGGCACCACTTGGAAGCACATCTCAGAATGCCTGTTTAAGTGGAAGTTTCTGAGTAGTGATTTCGATAATCAATTTAATTTAGGAAAACACTGTAACAAGTTTTTTGTGGGGGAATTTTTGTGGAAAACAAATTCGGGATTTATTAAATGCCTATATGTTAAGCATTCTGAATGTGTGCAACAGAACACAACAAGCCAAATTTAAGACTTGACTTGTTAAAACCAGCAATGTTTTCCAATTCTGTTAGGCTGAAGACCAATTTCCTTAGTGTAACCTCTAAGACTGTATAGATCGGATGCTACTCACTTCTAACACACCTCCTGCCATTCTGATCTTTGCTTTCAGGGCTCTAATTACTTGAACCTGCTTCCAGTTCTGATAATAACATTGACATTTCGGTACTCAGATGAGGTTTGCTGGTCTGTCTGAAATGGTCTATATACCCCACTCTGTTCCCCAAACATCTACTTATTGGTTTTACTTTAGCTTAAGCTTCACTTCTTCCAGCAAGTTTTCTAAACTAGATCAGGTTTCTTTGTCATGCACTGTCACTGTAGCTTATTCCTTTCGCCAGGAATTTATTTGGTAATTACAGTCATTAGTATGATTGTGTAATGTCTTTCTCTGACCCCCGAGTGTGAACATCATGATTTTGCTCACTATGTTATGTTCACTGCTTAACACAGCGTCTGGAAGGAACATGTGTGGCCCTCAACACAAAAGGAAGAAAAGTATTCCTTCAAGGAGCTTCACTTTATTTTGCTAATTCCTTCAAAGAATGGTTTAGTTGGTGCCAAAGTTTGATCTAGTTATTAAAAAAAATTTCTGTGCTGATTTTCAGCTTACAGAAATTTGATTTTGTTTGTAGAGAATGAAAGAATCACTGCTCACTTGGCTTGATCATTCTAGAAGATGGATACTAATTATTATTAGAATCTACCTGGTTCAGATACTCTGTTATCAATGAAGAGTTCTTTATACATTCTGTAGCTTATAAAGACCATGAAAGGATTCAGCAGAACTCACACAAAAGATTAAAAGTCAATTGCAATTTACTAAGTAGTTTTAGCATAACTATATACACAGCATATTGGCAATGCACACAGCAATAATTCTCTGTTAGTAACCTCCAGTCTCTCACGCTAGGGACTTGTGGATCTGTTTCTCCTGTTGCTGTTCAGAATATTTTCTCCTTTCCTAACCAAAAGGTTGTAATCTGCTGACCTTCTTTATCTCCCATACTAATTCATGTCTTACCAGGTTCAGTTAGAACAATCACTTTTGTAAAAAGCCCTTATTGCCAATAAGAGAGTTGTTAGTCTGTTTGAAAGTGTGCAGAATTCAGACTTTAATTACAGAAACTTCCTCACTCTCCTCACCATTGTGTCTGCTGGCTCAGTTCCATCTACTGCTGGAACCTCTAATGTAAGTGCTCTGAAAAGCCTGGCACTCCCGCCAGCTATGGGGAGTGGCTGATCTCTGCATTCAGCTACCTCTTTCTGAAAAATGCTGTGTGAATTATTCTTTTCTATCCTGTGTGTCTTTCTCTCCCTGGGCAGTCTCCATGTCTTGATGGGGTGGTGGGAGTGTTGATTGCCCCTGACTTTTGGAAAAGAGGTGCAATTGACAGACTGAAATGGAATTGGAATGCTCACTGTGGGTCATTAGGAAATGTCCTTTTGGCTACACTTGTTAGGTGTTTTACTACCGTTTCAAGCCCGTATGTAATCTATGTTAGAACATCCTCACTCTCTCATAGCATTGGGAATGCAAGTGAAGAAAACTACAAATTAATTTATTTCTAGTACCAGTTTTTAATCACCAAAGAAGGAATTAGAGTTAAATCAGGGAAATTATTTATTGACAAACTTTTATTGATAAAATAATCGATCAAAGATTTATGAAAATACTAAAAATCTCTGAAAAAGAAAAATTATAACAACCAAGATAATAAACAGTATGTCTGTGGATAAGGAGGGATTTTCTATTTGGGGTTGGCTACATAAGCTACACCCATAATACTGAAGACTTTACTTCTGAAAAAGAACCTACAATGTGGTGTTGAAACTCACAAGAAACACAAACATCATGTAGCTGTAGGTGACTCCATGTCCTGCCCAGTCTTATTCACTCTGATACCTGTTCCAACACCTTAATTTGGTTTCCCACTTGGATCTATCTATTCTTCTTTCTCAGCTACCATGACCTGGAGATCATTTTGTTTCATATGCTTGGCCTGTCATTTCAGCAACAGCTTTTCTTCCTGGCTTGGGCTTGCTC
The DNA here is from genome assembly GCA_027257055.1 of Cephalopachus bancanus. Taxonomy (NCBI): domain Eukaryota; kingdom Metazoa; phylum Chordata; class Mammalia; order Primates; family Tarsiidae; genus Cephalopachus; species Cephalopachus bancanus. The sequence continues at coordinate 5,834,707 of JAPVLO010000205.1, read as the reverse complement.
TTTGCTGGATCCTTTGGCTCAGTGCCTCTGACCTTGGGTGGCGGATACTCTGAGTCTCTCTGGCTCCCTTCCCACAGTAAGTGGTGGTTGTAAACTCTTTTAAATTGTTAAACTTTTTAGGAATCAAAATGAAAATTTAATACTATAGATTTAGGAAAAGATCCAGGAATTTCTCAGTTCACTGAATTGGTATATCAGGTCAGCCATTCTGACACATAGTGAGGAAGAAATTTACACTCAAACATATTTTGAGAACTGATATAAACACTAAATCAAAATTTTTTCCTATAATCCTCTTTCCTTGTTCTAGGAATTTGAGGAGAAAATTGTGGTTGAAATTTTTATTTTAAATTTAAAACCTTATTCCAGAACTTCTTGGATGCCAATTCCATCAGATCTTTTGTAATAGTCATCATCTCATTCACTCAGGAGAACTTTTATAGGAACTTTATGCTACTCTGGAGGTACATATATGCTGTTAGTTTTGGAGAAGCATGTGGATTCTAAGTAGAAATGCCTCCCTTTGCTTAAAGGATTTCCAGGTATCAGTAGCTCCATGGATACTCTAAGCTTCTACATAGGACTGAAATAGAATCAGGTTTTCAGTTTGGGGTAGATAAGAACTGTTTCAGTGAGAATGGACTTAAATTAGATAAACTAATCCAGCTTGCATATTAAATCATTAGAAATGGAAGGCTAGGCTAGAGTTTTGGGATGTGGGTAGGTGAGGAAAAATGGGTATTATTCCTCATTCTATGGATTGTGTGTGTGTGTGTGTGTGTGTGTGTGTGTGTGTGTGTGTGTGAAGGGGAACATATGAGATTTGTAAGCCAGAAGCAAACCTTACCAGAGGTCTACTGAACAAACAGGGAGGAGTCAAATCAAAATCAAATAGGCAGGTTGGCTTGATGAATAAACTGCTAAAAGAAGAAATGTGTCATCAAGTCCTTGCTTTTAATGAGTGTCTAGGAATTCTCCTTGCCAGTCCAACTATAATAGTTCAGGCAGTCAGGGATGGTTTGTGTTTTGTTTAATGGGACTAGCATCTCCTTTAACCAATCTTTTCACTCTTTTTTGATGCCTGTGGCAGCTGGAACCCAGGTGATTCACTGAATCATTGCAGTCTGATTAGTTCTCTGTCAAGAATGGGTTCTCTACATGGGCCTTGGGGACAATCTTTTATCAAGAGGGCTGGTTGGTGTCTGGGTCTACTGATATGTTAATGGTGAAATGTATATATGGAAGTAGGGCCCCAGCTTTGGTTCTCGAGGTTATATTCCTGTCATTCTGTGAGGCAGAAGACTTCCTATGTTGAAGCCAGATATCCAGGAGGGCATGCACTTTATCTTCGGTGTACCATTCACTTCCATGATGGGGAACTGAGTGAGTAAGAATATATAACCTTCTGATAAATTATAGTATTATATTTGGTAGAGAGGACAAAGAACCCATGGAAATGGGGTAATTAAAAATAACAGAGTTAGCCGGGCTCGGTGGCTCAGCCTGTAATCCCATGCTTTGGGAGGCTGAGGTGAGTGGATTGCCTGAGCCTGTGGGTTCGAGACCCGCCTGGGCAACTTGGTGAGATCTCATCTCTATAATAAATCAAAAAAATTAGCCAGATGTGGTAGCGTGTGCCTGTAGTTCCAGCTACTTGGAAGGCTGAGGTGGAAGGATTGCCGGAGCCCAGCAGGTTGAAGCTGCAGTGGCCGGGAGCGACCACTGCACTCCAGTCTGGGTGACAGAGTTAGACTCCAACTCAACAACAACAACAATAACAACAACAACAAAAACCAGAGTTTACAAAGTGCTTTCACATGCATTTTCACTTGATTCTCACAACAACCCTATGAGGTAGGTACAGTATATAATGTTTTTATTTTGCAAATAAAGACACTACGGACCAGAACGTTTCAGTGATTTGCCCACAGTCACAAAAAGCACCAGGACCCAAACTTGAAGCCATGTCTTCTGACTTCAAAGCCTGATTTTCATCTGTGAGCAGCTACAACTTGAGGGTCTCCAGTTTGATGACATAATGGGAAAGGTGCCTAGTAAGAGAACATCTAACGTGTTTAAAAGTCAGGTGGTTTAGACATAATACATTAATAACAAAGACCCATTGGATCACCACTTACAAGGGTTCCCTTAGGCTTGTTGACTTTGATCTTGTGAGTCGCTTTGGCATAGTAGAATATCATTCTGTGTGTCAGCCTGGGCAACTGGGCAATGGACGGTTAAGGAACAGAGATGAAGGAATTCTCATGGCCGTCATGATGCTCTTCTAGCACTCATCAGGCTATTGAACCAGCTGGACTCTCCCACTGAAATGGAGACTTCTTAGGGAAAGGGTACTGACTTATTCATCATTCCATTCCCAGAACATAATATAGCACTTGGCACATAGTGGTCCTCAAGAAAAATTGGTTGAATTCATGAGGGGCTGAGATGTTTCATGTGATATTTCCCTATTTTACTTGTAAGAGATGATTTGCATGGAAGAGGTATTATAGATTAATGTAGAAGTGGGCATATATTTTTAAAAAAACATAGTTATCTTAGTGAAGGGTAGTATACACAGGTACTGCAGTTCTAGGGTGTAATCTCATGATCCAAGTGATCTTTGTTTACAAGGACAGATGTACTATGTGTGGATTCAAACTGGAGGCTCTATGTTAGGCAGGAATCCATGCAAAATGTAAGTGTGGGTTGGCCATCAGGGGTCAAGGCGATGTCTCTTGGCATGGAGGAAAGTAGATCATTTTGGTAAATGTGCAGATAATGTTGTTTTACTAATATGGAGAGAATTCCATGATAAAAAATCTTCCAAGATGATTAACCACAATTACCAGTGTTTCATAAAGGTTGGAAGAGTTCTCTGTCTTTTTCTAGTTAAGTTCTGCCAAGTCACATTCTCCTTGGTCTTTCATGTCTCCCTGGATCTTTGGCCATCAGAAGCCTCACACTCAGAGTTGAGATTGTGGTGAGTCTTGCAAAGGTAGAAGCTGAGGACAAAGCTACTGTGGTACAGACTTGGACCTCAGTATGAGTGTTCTTGATCAGAACACATAGGCAAGAAGTCCACTGCATAGAAGCATCCCTCTAGAGTAGTGGGCTTGCACAGCCAAGACCCATGACCTGTGGCTGAAAGCAGAAGTCCTGTTGTTACTCTTCTATGAGTGGATTCCAGCAAGGATTTTTGGGTGTCACAACCTGGTGAGTTCAGCTTCCTTGAACTGAATGAGAGTTTTAAATTTAGGAGATAGTACATCAGCTCACCAGTTTTGGGTACTCAGGATCTAAAGGGTCCTGAAATCAATAGGTGGGAAAGAGATCAGCATCTCTGGTACTGGCAGAGGTTATGGGTCATCCAGGGGTCCTCCCAGTTGTGATGATTGGTGCAGGCCATGACCAGATGCCTGGCTTTTCCAAGTATTGCTGCCAAATTTCAAACATGGCTTTAATGGCCAAGTATTCCTTCTTTCAGATATTGTAGTTTCATTCTGCAGGGATGAAGCCTGTGGAAAAAAAAAATAAAGCATAAGGTCACATCAAGGTTAAGTTTAAACAAGGTTTGACTTTTAATGGTCCTACCACTACTTATAATAAAACATTGGTTCCACCTTACATACACTGTAAACAAGTGGAGCATGCTAACAGCTGTTGCATGTATACCTCCCATGTAGGGCTTCATAGGTTTTCTGGACCCAAGGTCACCATCAAAAAGCAGAGCATATTGACTGGTTCTCTAGAACCTGATTCAGGGAGGCCTTTGGCATTCAGCCAATGTGTCTGATTATGATACATTGGTGGTTTAGACTGGATAAGGCCTTGAATCTTTTCACCAGAAAATAAAGTCAGTATCGCCCTCACATGGACAATCAACAGAGTATTCTACCAAAGTTTGTCTCGATATACAGTCACATAAAAAATCCCAAAGCCTGTTTTCTTAGGTCTTGAATTTCAGATCTCAACTTTTAATGATTGGTTCCAGACCATGTATAAGCTTCAAGACACTAACAATGATAAATATATTAACCTTACTAAATGTGTAATCATTAACCAAATTTGATATTGTTACATGCATTTTAGCCTACACATTTAAGTATATGTTCTTAAATAAGAAGTTTTTCTCTTTCTTGCAATCTGAGGGGTAGACCTCATATTTCAGCTGTTAAATAACAGAATCATAAAACTATGGAACAATAGCCGGGCTCGGTGGCTCAGCCTGTAATCCCGCGCCTTTGGGAGGCTGAGGTGAGTGGATTGCCTGAGCTCACGGGTTCAAGACCCGCCTGGGCAGCGAGACCTCATCTCTACAACAAATCAAAAAATCAGCCGGGCGTGGTAGCGCACGCCTGTAATTCCAGCTACTCAGAAGGCTGAGGCGGAAGGATAGCCGGAGCCCAGAAGGTCGAGGCTGCGGTGGCCAGGAACGGCCACTGCACTCCAGTCTGGGCGACAGAGTGAGACTCCAACTAAAAAAAACAAACAAACAAAACTATGGAACAATAAGCAGGAACCTTAGATATGGGAACACATTGTGAATCTTAGCTTTGGTCTGCCTCAGAAGGGTTCTTTGTGATTCTTACCTCTATGTCCTTGCTAAGAGAACTTGTGCCTAGGTTTCGTGTCTATCAAAATCTTTGCTAATGTTATTCAATTTAGAGAAGACTGAGTGTTTCTAATAGTGTTAGTGGGTTGGTAGTAGCACTTACCAGTTAATTGAATTAAACAACCATTTATTTCTGTAACACAAATAGTTTAAGCTAAATGTGGAAATCAGCTCTAAAGATCTTGGAAGACAACAGAATTTCCAAAGTGAGCTCTGTAAATATTAGTTCCAAAAACCAAGTTTTGTCATTAGGTAGATTTGGGAAACATGGCATAATAGCTATCTCTCTCGAATACTATAAGTTTTAAAGGCTTTGAGAAGCCCTGCGTTAAATAATCTTACTTAGTTGTATTTAACTCAATATATCCCCAACAATTTTAACATGGAGTTAAGTTTGTGAGTAATATTTACTAGCATCTTATAGTACTGGTACTACATAGAACAGATTTTAGGGAATTTTGGACTAGCATGTAATGTGAAGAAATGTTCATTTAAAAAATTAACACATTTTGGCCAGGTGTGGTGGCTCATGCCTGTAATCTCAGCACTTTGGGAGGCCAAGGCAAGATAATTTGAGCTCAGGAGGCTGAGGCCAGCCTGGGCAACACAGTAAGAATTCATCTCTACAAAAAATAAAAAATTAGCTAGGTGTGGTGGTGCACGCCTGTAGTTCCAGCTACTCAGTAGGCTGAGGCAGAAGGATCACTGGAGCCCAGAAGGTTGAGACTTGCAGTGAGCTGTGATTCCAGCCTGGGTGACAGAGTGAGATTCTGACTTTTAAAAAAATTTATACATTGCTCCATCAAAAATAAATTAATTGAGTAATGTCTAACTATTTATTACTATAATTGTGTCAGAATTAAGCTAGGTATTTTGGAAAATAGGAAATGCACTTTTATAAGACATAAATTCTGCCCTTAATAGGCTCATAATTATGGAGGAAGTAGGACTGATTTTATGGGATGATTAGGATTTTGAAAGGTTAAGGGCATTTTAAATTGAGGTCAGAATACACAAACTTTGTGGGGCCCTTGGCTCCTAGAAGCAGGAAGTAGTGCTGCAATCTATACTCTGTTATATTGCAATCATTTAATTCTAATAAATCTTAAGGCCTTCCCACCCAAGAACAGAATGCTACAGCAGTTCTCTTTCATTGTCCTGTACAGCCATATTCCATGTAAGGATGTTTCGGTCAATGACAGACTGCATATACAATGGTGGTCCCATAGGATTATACTGCTGTATTTTCCTGTACCTTTTCTATGTTTCTATATGTTTAGATACACAAATACTTACCATTGTGTTACAATTGTCTGCAGTATTCAGTAGCATGCTGAATAGGTTTTTAGCCTAGGAGCAATAGGCTATACTCTCATAACATAAGAGCCTGCACTCTTAGTCCCTGTTAACTCTGGAGATGAGGTGAATATTCTTTGACAGATGAACATTAGAAGAAGAGTTTTTTTGGAGTATTTGCATTTTGAGAGGATCATGAAATATATTACTGGAAAAGACTAGCATTCCATCTCCGATAGTGTGAGTTTGATCTAATTAATGATTGGCTTTTTAAATGTTCTAAATAAGGTATTTCCTGAAATATAGTCATACCAGTCATGTGACGGAGGACTTCCCGCTGTCAAGACAGGATACCTTAGATAGCCAGGAAATGCCTAGTGAGGACACACTCAAGACCATGGCCTGAGGTTGTTGCCCAAAGGCAGGTTGCTCCCTGCTAAGAACACCATGACATTCAGGGGCATCATGGTAGACAAGATTGACTTTAGGGCTTGTAAAACCCAAAACATGAAGGACACTGAGAAATCTGAGGGCCACATAAAGGCTATGATGTGTTTTCCCCCCCCTTTTCTCCATAACATGAAAGATTTAGGAGCTATTCATTCAGGTCATATACAACCCCTGGAATTGGATGAAATGTGACAGTGGTTGATTTTTTTATGTTGTTCTTCTTTTGAAACTTTAGGAAAGTCCTCTCTGTATGCTTTTTCCACTGCTGCATTTTCACTAACCAAAAAAGCGAATCAGAAAAAGTAAGAAAAAAAAGAACATGAAAGAAACCAAGCAACTACATAAAATCATACGGTGAATTTGTGTGATATATTTGAAAAAGGATTTTTTTTTTTTTGAGTTGGAGTCTCACTCCGTGGCCCAGGTGGGAGTGCAGTGGCATGCTCCTGGCCACCCTAGCATCGACCTGCTGGGCTACCGTGGTCCTTCTACCTCAGCCTTCCAAGTAGCCAGAACTATAGGTGCACGTTACCACGCCAGGCTAGTTTTTGATTTATTGTAGAGACAAGGTCTCACCAAGTTGCCTGGGCCATTCTTGACGTGCTGGCTCAGGCAATCCACTCACCTCACCTCCCAAAGAGCTGGGATTATAGACTGAGCCACCGAGCCCGGCAAGGATTGGTTCTGAAGGAAGAATAAACTCAGACCAGAGCTATCAACATTCAGAATTGTAACTCTTGCTTGATTTTTCTTTTATGACTTCTATTTCTCTCTCTCTCTTTCTCTTTCTCTCAAGACAGTGATTGTAGAAATAATATTGCAATGATATAATCTTATTTTGGTATTACTGATATGCCACAGTATCAGAATTGAGCATGACTGCTCCCAAACTCTAAATTGTTTGAAATTTTTAATTATTTTATTTGCTTAAGAAAATGGAAGAAAACCAAACATGGGAAAAGCCTGTAAATAAGTTTAAAGAGCACCTCAAGTCTTTAAGCCTGTAAAGTTCTAATGCATGTGACCAGGACATAGGGATTCTATCTTTCATTCCAGACTGCTGGCTGATGGAAACACTATGTCCAAGCAAGACCTTTGGAGTAGAGTTCGGTGTAGTCTACTTGGAAAGCATGATACACTCTCTTAAATGTGCTTATGACCTTTTGCATAAGCCTTTTTTTTAAAAGAAAAAGTTTAACCTTTATTTTGAATACTAATGAACAAAAGCAATACATGAGAGTTATTATGTTATAATGAAGGTGTCTCATAGTCTGGAGAGATAAGAGTAATGCCAACACAAAGCAGATATTAGAAAGTCTGAGGTAAGCAAAAACTGAAATTAATACCATATAGTATACATATATATAAATATACACACTATTAAATAGTTGTTAGGAAATCAATTTCAGCACATTAGATTGTAGCTTTCTATACATTGTAAACAATCTTAAACCTACTATGTTTATAATAGTTGCTCTTTATTTATTTTATTTTTTTTGAGTTAGAGTCTCACTCTGCTGCCCAGACTGGAGTACAGTGGCCGCTCCCTGCCACTGCAACCTCGACCTGCTGGGCTCCGGCAATCTTTCCGCCTCAGCCTTCCGAGTAACTGAAACTACAGGTGCGTGCTACCACGCCTGGCTAATTTTTTGATTTATTGTAGAGATGAGGTCTCGCCAAGTTGCCCAGGCGGGTCTCGAACCCGCGGGCTCAGGCAATCCACTCATCTCGCCTCCCAAATCATGGGATTACAGGCTGAGCCACTGAGCCCGGCAAGAGTTGCTCTTTATAACAAAAGCTTGTACTGAAGTTCCAAATGTGCCCCTCTGTAATGTTTCTAAATCTTTCAAAGAAGAAAAGTCTATTTGATTAGCTCTTCTTTCTCTTTCTCTCCCTCCCTCCTTCCCTCCTTTTGCCTCTTGCTCTGTTTCTGTCTGTTTCTCTCTCTCCTTCTCCCCTCCAACCTCTCTGCAAGTTCATCTCTTCTTATTCACTGTTAATTTATTATACTTACCTCCGAAACCACCACAAGGTACAGGCCATTTCCTTGCAGAACTATAGTGAGGTCAGGCCTGACATTACACTTTCTGTCTCTAGAAAATTTGTATAGGTATTTTAAGACTATGATTCCAGTGGGACAGTCTTCTCAAAGTTTGTGGGAAGAGAATTTATCAAGTAGAATATGATTTTAAAGAACACACAGGGTCAGAATTTGGGGATATCACTTTCATAGATGGAATTAGCATAGACTCAGAAAAATGTCCCTTATTCCTTCAGTTATTTGAACCATCTGCATTCTAATTAAATTTTTTGCTTATCATGCAGAATCTATCTTATTGCAGAGAATTTTGACCAGGAGGTTTTGCCCTGAAATATTAAACATGCATAAAACATTGCAAGTAGAAATTGAAAATTTCACATGCTTCATGATAACAAGTACAGAGGGTACAATCTACATATTGCAATAAAGACGTTAAAGCAATGCACAATTAGAAGATTTCTCTGTAAAAACTATAGATTAGTTCAGCGAAAACCATGCTAAATTTATTTACTTGAGACTTTGGTTATTTGTGTTTTTAAATGTTTTCTTTTCGTTTTTAATTCTTGTGAGGTAACAGTGATACCTCATGAAATCTGTTTCTTGTTATGTGCAATACACATTCCACATCTGCGTGCACACGCACACATACACACACACACACACACACACACACACACACATACACACACACTCACTCACACATAGAGTCAAAGTCAATGGCAGTGGGTGGTTTATGTCAGGGCTGGTTTTGACGCCCCTCTCCCAGGATAAGATAAATGTAAGTGATGAAGAGCTCCTGGGGTTGACTGAACTCATTTTGTATTCTACACTCTGCCTGGCCCCTTTCCCATCTCTTTCTCCCTCTCTTTGTATGTTCAAGCCTACTTGAGTTTCTTTTTTCTTTTGTAGAACTTGGTTCTTTTGATGTGTTTCAGGGCACGCCCTGAGGCAAAGAGAACTTCCCAGGAATTGGAAACATAAGCACACAGGTCTGAAACAGCTACTGTATAACAGCCAGAAATCTCTAGACCTGGAAGTTGGATTTTTCTCTCTTCTCCCCAAACATCCAAATACTTAGGAGAGGGCACACAGGCAATATCTTCTACATACCTGATTTTAAAGTGTTATATACTATGAAATTTAATTGTGTAGTAGGTATGGGGTAAGATTTGAAACCTGAGTTGAGCCCCTCATAATCATTTAACCTGAGATATGTCTATATGTATTTATATTAGTTTAACCAAATCTCACCTATAATTATAAATTAATTTGTTTCTGTTTTAATGCTGTTATGGCATCAACATAGCTGAGATTTTCAATAGTGCATGGTCTTTAGCTATTCTCTTTCTCATCATAGCTTTACATCAACAAATGTTATGAGAAAGTGCAGTACTTTAACTATTTACTTGCTTATAAAGTTGAAAGCAATCATAAAACTACAGTTAAAAGGCACTATCTATATTATTAATAGAAAATCTACATAGGAGGAATTAATTATTTTATGCCCAATATCAGTAATTCTATTTTCATAAATTAAAAATATTTAATAAAGTAGTGTTATGTTTTATTTAAAATGTCTCTGTTTACTCACATATTATACTTTATGTGACAAATCTTTCAGGACTATGTCACTGAATTAGAACTTGGAACTGAAAATTTAAAAAAACAGAAAATAAGGAAAAACAGTGCAGTTTAAGTTTACACATACACAAATATATCACCTTAAAACCTTTAAATTAAAACTAACTTTTAACTAATTGTTACAATTAATTTTTTCCTAAGTCTCTCAAATGAACCTTTTATTTTAGAAACCAAAACAGTTAGAAAAGCAAGCTTAACCAGAAATTTGGAAATTTTCTTGTCTGTTGATTGGTTTGGAGAATCAGTCTATATAAGTTATACATATTGTTTACTTTTATGTACGCAATTGAATCCACTCTCATGCCCAAATATTGTTAAGCTTACTGAACAAAATAGCTTGATACTAACTGAATAATAGACATAAGAAAAAAATAAAAAATTTGACCAGCAAACAATTGTTTTCAATTAAATTTGATTCCGTTTTATAAGTGTACTGAACACTGATGTGTTTATGCTGAAGATATTACCTATTAAAGCCTAGGAAAACAATTCGTGGTATCACTGAAGTCGTTCAGTGTTTTCCAACATCTTTTATGCTTAGGCAACAAATCAACAAATTAATTGCCACACTTCTTTTTAACTTTGGTATCTATATCTACAGTTTAAAAGAAAGGGAAACAAATGGTTCAATTATTCAAATATTAGGTAAATACATATTTTTAACAATAATATGAGAGGATTATTTTAACAAACTGGGAATAATTATAAAATGACTTTTATAACTACAATACCTCTTGTGTTTCTTCCATATGTAGCCAGATTACTACTCATGGATATTTGTGCAAATATCTATGAAATACATAAAAACCTCTCTGATAATAGTAAAAATTGGGGGTTCACAATACCCATTTAAATGCTATCAGAAAAGTGTACTGGGGCTTTTTTTTTTTTTTTTTTTTTTTACTTAAACAGAAGCCCATCTTTAATGCCATATAAACACACACTGAGGAGTACTAATCTGTCTCTGATGCAACATAAAATTTCTTTCCTCAGTGTTACCTAACATATCTAGAAATTGTATGTTTCCAAATTGCTTGATCCTAAATTTGGTAGGATACACAAATGCAGGTCAGACAATGCAACAATTTCCAGCTTTATGGCAGTGGCTGCCCCAAAGAGTCATTACTTTTTCCACCCTCATTTACAAATATCGGTGAAAACCACAGTTCCGAAGGAGCAATGTATGGGATCTCTTAGTTTACACAGGATTGCTGCTGTCACACTGAACCATACTGATTGTCATATCATATATTTTAATTGTGCTAGAAAACTTGTCTTGCTATATTTATGATTGTTTTCTACCTCTTATTTTCTGCGGAGGCATTATCTTCAACCCATATAATTATGTAAAAATCTGGCATGTCAGGTATTAATGTAACACCTCTTTTACATAATAACCCACACACAAGAAACACAGATGCTTTTATTTTAAACAATATGCAAAATTTAAGAGAAGCTTAGTCTTTTGAAATAGATTGATGAGTTATAGACCTGCAATGTTTCTATTTATTTGATTGATGAACAAAATGAGATTTCCTTAGTGTCTCAATGGAAATTATTAGTTGTGTTTACAGAAATCAGTTGAGAAAACAGACACCTATAAATTTATTCAAAATTTTTTTTCTTTTTAACACAAACAAAACATAGCAATTAGATAGAAACTGGTTGACTGAATTCAATTGAATTTTGAACTGAACTTTTAATTACTTAAAGAATCAAAGAGCCGGGCTCGGTGGCTCAGCCTGTAATCCCGCGCCTTTGAGAGGCTGAGGTGAGTGGATTGCCTGAGCCCGCGGGTTCGAGACCCACCTGGGCAGCGAGACCGCATCTCTACAATAAATCAAAAAATCAGCCGGGCGTGGTAGCGCGCGCCTGTAATTCCGGCTACTCGGAAGGCTGAGGCGGAAGGATCGCCGGAGCCCAGCAGGTCGAGGCTGCGGTGGCCGGGAGCGGCCACTGCATTCCAGTCTGGGCGACAGAGTGAGACTCCAACTCAAAAAAAAAAAAAAAAAATCAAAGAACTGAATATCACATGTTCTCACTCATAAGAGGATTCTGAACATTCATCATAAATACTATAAGAAAGGGATTGGCAGTAGTGGGAAACTGCCAGGGGTGGGGGACACTTCATCAATAAGGGTACCTGGTCTCAAACTAGGTGAAGTGGGGACCAAAGTGAGGCCCAAACTTTACCTGTACAATGACCATTTGTATACCTAACCTCAAATTGTACCCATCTTTAAAAACAAAACAAACAAAAAAAGAATCAAAGGATATACTTGAGATACCAATCTAGTTAAATAATGCTGATTGATTACTTTTATTAATTAAATTTACCAGATAACCACATAGTCTCTATTTCTATGTGGTTAAGCGAAACTTACTCTATGTTATCAATAACTTGCATATTAAGAGCAACTCCATGCTTGGATGTGAGTTAATAAGGATGAAATTTCTTAGTGGCTTCCTGGTGTACCTGATACATATATATTTAATAGTATGTGCATAAATGCATGGTTTACAAACTCACATGTGGATTTAAACATGACTCGTAGAATATGGTCACTGTCCTTACTGAGATTCTCATTATTCCAACAGAGTTTGTGCCAAGGTCCTGGGGTTCATAAACTCAGCCATCTCGTTGAGGAGTATCCTCTGGCCCAGGATCTCACTCTGTTGCCCAGACTGAAGTGCAGTGGTATAATCATGACTCACTGCGACCTCGACCTCCTGAAATGGAAGGATCCTCCCTCCTCAGCTTCCTGAGTGCTGGAACTACAAGCATGTGTTACCACACCTGGCTAGTTTTTTGAGGTTCCCCTCCCGATAGAGACCAATCTGTCCTATTATGTTTCCCAGGCTGGTCTTCAACTCCTGGACTCAAGCAATTTTCCCACCTTGAACTCCCAAAGTGTTGGGATTACAGGGGTGAGCCACTGTGCCCAGCCCCTCTTCCTTCTTAATGTCCTTAGGGTAACTCTCTGGCATCTCTGCCTCTCCAGATTTCCTAATGTTATCTCTCTGATAACTTTCAGTTTTTACCAAAGACAGGAAAAACATCTGCTTTCGACTCTGCAAATCCCCCAGGCAAAGGAACACACAGGGTTTTGACTGTGCACTTGGAAGGGAAAGAGGAAAAAATGCAGAAAGTAGAACATAAATTGATATTTCAAAATTCTCCCATCACGAATTCTTTTTGAGTAAATGCATGAGAGGTTTTGACACCAGCCACCACCATGATCAAATTCTAATTGTTAGTTTGTAGGGGACTTTCTTTGCATCTTTCCAAGGGCAAACCATGTCAGTATCTTTCCACCAAGCACATTTCTCTGCAGGACCTTTAGAAAGGCAGATCACAGTTGCATACACAAACCCAAGTTCTCTGTCCTGGAGGAACTAAAATTAGAGCTTCTAGAAAAAGAAGTTTTATTTAAAAACATGCATTAGAAGTAGGAATTTATTTGTCATAAAACCTCAGGAAAGTATTTACTTTGATGTGTAAGTGGAATTTTAAGAATATTGTAACACAGTCATATGCCATGTAATGGCATTTCAGTCAATGAATGGTCCCACAAGATTATAATACTGTACTTTTTTTTACTGTATCTTTTCTATGTTTAGCTACACAAATACCATTGTGTTACAATTGCTTACAGAATCTAGTACGGTAATAAGTTGTACAGGTTTGTAGCCTAGGAATGACAGGCTATACTTAAGGAAGCATTTCTCAGAAAGCATCTCCATCCCTAAGTGACTATATTTTAAATTTGAATAGCAAAACACCATTTAGAAGTACATTACTGGCTGAATACAGTGGCTCACACCTGCAATCCCAGCAGTTTGGGAAGCTGAGGCAGAAGGATTGCTTGAGCCCAGGTGCTCAAGACCAGCCTGGGCAACACAGCAAGACCTCATCTCTACACAAAATAAAAAAATTAGCTGAGCATGGTGGTGTACACCTGTAGTCCCAGCTACTTGGGAGGCTGAGGGATCTCTTCAGTCCAGGAGGCAGGAGGTCGAGGCTGTGGTGAGCCGTGATCATACCACACACTTCAGCCTGGGTGACAGAGTAAGACTCTGAATCAAAAGAAGAAGGAGGAGGAAGAGGAGGAGGAGGAGAAGGAGGACATCTCCATGGTTGACTCATTCTGTGTCCCCATAATCCCAAATCAGGCATTACTGTCCCTGACAGGCCTTTTCTGACTGCTCTCAACAGGCTCCTCTCTTCCCTGTCTCCACCTTAGTTTTCTTTACAACCATTTCACTGTCTGTAATTAGCTCCAGTGGTAGGCAGAATTCTAAGATGAACCTCAAAATGTCCATACTCTGGTGTATGAATTCTGTCTAATCCTCTCTCCTTGAGTATAGGTAGGACTTGTGAATTTAGTGGAATAGCATTCCTGTGATTAGGTTACCAATCAGTCAAATTTGAGTTAATCAGAAGTCAGATTGTCTTGTTGTGTGGGCCTTTCTAAGAGAGTGGGTCCTTCCAGAAGTCAGAGGGATTTAAAGTCTGAAAGGGCCTCTGGAAGTGGCCACTTGGAGAGGAGGCATGGCAGTCTTTAGGAGCTGTGAGTGGGACCTGATCAAAAGCCAATGAGAGATCAGGGGCCTCTGTCCTACCACTGCAGGGAACTGAATTCTCACAACAGCGTGAACTTGGAAGAGAACTCTGGGCTCCAGAAAGAAACTCAGTTCAGCCGACACCTTGACTTCAGCCTTATAAGATACTGAGATACTTGGATCCCTCCCTACTCCCTGAACTTTCCCCCCACCAACTGTGGTACTCAGTCTCATACTAAACATATAAATTTTTTTTAAAAAGACATGATTTTCACATGAGCTACTTGCTGATAATGCACTTGCATTGAAGACTCCACATCATATACATATTCCTGCGTAAATCATATTATTTTCCTATCTCAATAATCTGTAATAATATTTACAGATGTCAAGAAGAAGCCTATACTTACTCACATGGTAATAAAAGTTGTAATTAAAACAATCTATTTAAAAATAGAAGAATTCTAATGAAAAAGAATTATACCAAGCACTAAAGGTAAATTTAAAATATATTATTATGAATTTATTGATACTTATTTAAATAAGTGCCAAGTTTAAGTTTAAATTGAAGATGCATGTCCTTTGGCAAAATATATGTTGCTAACTCTCAGTTTATCTCTCCTATCTCTTGTAATTTTTCATCGAATGGAAACCTATCATTAAAGTGAAAATTAAGTGAATATATCTGGAAAGGAATGTATTAAGTGAAACGTATCTATAGAGGAATGCATTTCTTTTTATAAGTATCATATAAGTATTACCTAAGTGTGTATGTACATAATATATACACATATACAATCTTTTTCTTCATAATGCTTCTGTAAGTCTTTTAGTCTTCTTTTGATTCCATCAAATACTTTTCTTTAAAAATGTATCTTGGTTTTGAATATTTTTCTACTTGTTACAGTCATGCTACTCTATATTATGATGATAATGTATTATAAAGAAAAATTATTTTTAGGATATGATTCAAAAATATCTGAGATTGAATATATCATGATTCTACTCATTGCAGCTCTTAAATATTTTTCTTTTTATGCTAAAATATCTTCTTACATGAAAAAATAGATTACTGATATTTTAAACTCAATATGGAATTTGGTTATCAATTTTGATTTACTAGACTGTTAGAATTTGTTTTCTAAAGTAAATAAGGTTGTAATCACAAGTATTTTATAGGAGTACTTAAAGATGATAAATTGAGGCATGTGAAAATTATCAGGTCTTCTCATCTGCCTCTCACAATCTTTTCATCTTGAAGCTTTCTCCTGAATCTTCCATTCGTGAATATCCCAGCAGAACAACAGATGCAAGAAATTGTAAGGAAAGGAGGGGGTGGGGAGAAGCTAGAAGAAGAAACTGGCCAGGCACAATTTATTTCTGAGGGTAATAATGTTACTTAATTTGAACTGCTTTATGCAACACAACAAAAATTATCTGCGGGTTGGCAAAACCCACCAAAGTGTAATCTAAGTGAGAAACCGAGTTAGCACACAGAAGGTTTAAGGAATGCTCACCGGGTGGCTTTGAAGAAAGCAAGCGGCACGACCCCCATCCTCAGGCATCAATAAACTCCAAACAGACTCATTTGCCATGAAGGATGAGAGGTGGGGGTGCGGTGGCGCCTGGGTCTCTGCCTCTCCATGACTCCTTTCCCTGAGTTGTTCTGGTGGGTTTTTGTGTCCCAAAGTTGTCCCTATGCAAACAACAGGTTGAATATTGTAGGTGTGGGTTATTAAAGTGTCCCTGGGACAATGGCAGTCTGTGTCCCATTTGTAACGCTTGGATTAATCTTTGGAAAGTGCACACAAAATGTGACATGATGTTGGCTTCCAACATTATTCAGTCTGCATAGCAGCAAATCCTGCCCTGTCTCCCTGGAAATAAAACTCCACAGACGTATCACTGCCATCTAAAAGGAACCTATCATCTACGCTCAAGATTAGGGACACCCTGATAGAATTGTTGTTAGGAGTTTGATTTTATAGTTTGGAGAAGCACTTATAAGGAAAACAAATTATATTCTACCATCTCATTCACAGCATCCCTAAAGAGAGTCTGCAATCAGGTAAATCGTATTATTACTTTTTTGCTGCAGATGAGAGAAATAAGAAAGGCTTTATCTTTTAAAGACAATTCCACATTAGTATAGAATGATAACCCAGAACTGGTCCCTGGCAAGAGAAAATATTCTTGGCAACTTCCATCCTTTTAAACCTCATTTTTTTCTGTTCGATTTTAAAGGTTCCAGAGGAGAGTGCTAAGATGTAGAAACTGGATGTAAAAAAGCCTGCCCAGAAGAATGGGTGTTCATTATATTTCCTGCCTGTTTTCTTCCATTTGTAGAGTTTCTAAAACTTTGAGGCTCAGCTTTAGCTCATGGTACATTAGAAAATTCTTTTTGACTTATGTTCGGTGTTCACAAAAATACTAAGTAGCATCGTGGAATGTGGAAAGGTGTTCTCTCAAATCATTTAAGTTATATTTAAGTCATTTTACAGTTTTAGAAGTAGGATAATAGAAATAGAGGGAGAAGGCGTGTTATATTATAGGCAACCATCAGTGATGGTGAGAATTCCCACAGAACCGAGTATGGGAAAATACTGTTTCATTTAACACCATCTCCACAGAGGAGGAATGGGAAGTTGCCTAACAAAACAGAATTAGGCACAAAAAGTCAGGGCATTGTTCTAGAACAATAGTCTTTAAAGTGTGTGATAGATCTATGTTTCTATGTTCATTATTAGAATCTAATTACTCCAAGTGTAATTTTTTTTTTGTCTCATTAAAGCAGGCTGAAAATGGCTTTCCTCAAATTCTGTGCTACAGACAGTTTCTTATACAACTGTTTTGGACGTGGGCCCATCAAAACACCAGGTACAGCTACCCATTTTTCTCATTAATTGTCTTTTAATAAGTAAATTTTATGAATCTTAAGGTATAAAATCAATTTATGTTTAAAACATTGCTTTTATTTGTTTCGCATAGTGGGAATCAGAATCAGCATAAGGTTTTATTTAGAAGAGAACACCATTTCCATGGGAAAAAAATAAGCTAAAAAGGAGCTTATGAAGACTGTGGCTAAATTGCACACACTCTATTTCATAATTTACCTAGAAGACGTGGGCAAATCTGTGGAAGTCGAAGTCCAGTACTTTGAAGGGTCTACCTGGAGCAGTGGATGTGGCAGTGGTCAGAGGAACAGGGGACCTCCAGCTAGGACACTCTCAAAGGTTCCTTTACCCTTCATCATCCATCAGGACAACCCAGATGAGACTGAGGCTGCACCTTGGATCACAAACGCCCCTGTTGTACAGACTTGAAAATTGCACATGGCCTCTTTCTGATGTGTCCTCCTTCTTTGACTTCATTTTGTATCTGCAATATGTCTACTTGGACCTGATGTCCCGGGGATTACATTGATTTTTGTTGTCCCGTCATTCACTTCATTCAGAATGAAAGGTGAGGTGGAAGGGATGTGGTAGGATTACCCAGCATGGTTTTCGTCCTGGGTAATATAAACGGAGAATAGAAATGAAAAAGAAAAGGATTGATTTATAATTTTGCATTGGTCAACTCAGGCTTTTAGTTTTCATTTTTGCAGTGTAAGTCACATTAAATTCAGACTTCCAAGAAGAAGGTGGCTGAACAAAGTACATAGAAAGGGTCAGTTGTTGGGGACAATAAGGGGCACAGATACACGTGTCACCAAAGTAACCTCATAACACTGCTTTCAGTAGGAACAAACATTGTCACCAAAGGCAGTGAGAGGGTTACAGAGAAGTAAGATTAAAATTGAGTTAACTTTTGCTGACAAAAGTCTTCATTTTGTGAAGATTTGGGCAATGGTTTGGGGTTTGGTGTTGTAAGACTTTATTTAGAAATTATAAATATGTGAGGCCGGGTGTGGTGGCTCATGCCTATAATCCCAGCACTTTGGAAGGCCGAGGTAAGAGGATTGCCTAGGTCCATGGGTTCACAAGTTGCTGGGCAACTTGGTGAGACCTCATCTCCACAATGAATCAAAAAATTAGCCAGGCGTGGTAGCATGCACCTGTAGTTTCCGCTACTTGGAAGGCTGAGGTGGAAAGATCACCAGAGCCTAGCAGGTTGAGGCTGTAGTGGTGGCTGTGAGAGTGCTAGTGTACCATACTCCAGCCTGGGCAACAGAGTGAGACTCTGATTCAAAAAAAAGAGAAAAATAAATATATATGAAAATAATATGGACAAAATATACCCATTTCTTTTTTATTTTCATGGCCTAAGAAAAAGCAGCAATGACACAAAATGCCACCACCTACTCTCAATCCTTTGGAAAGCACATTGTAAATTACCATATTTACAAGTTTCAGGTACATACTTTTACAGAGAATAAACATTAAAACAACCTTAAGGGCTTAAATGGTGGACTTATCTGTCACTAAAGAGAAGAATAAAACATGCTTAAGATAATTTATTTGCTAAGATTATTTCTTTTTCAAAAGAGGGCCAGCTCTTTTCATAAAATGTTACAGTTTACAAGAAACAGAATTTCAAGCTAAAATCTTAACGAATGATACCACAGTGCCACCACCTGGCTTTGCAAAAGACAGCAGGGAGTCCCACTATTCCAGAGGAGGAGGGAAGTTCTCTTTCCTAAGGAACATTGGGAGAAAGAAAAAGGGACTCGCTCAGTGTGGCTCTGTAACTGTCTCTAGCTGCCGCGAGATGTTCATGGAACCAGGAACTGCATCTACTTCTTTCCTATTTTAATTTGAAAAATGAACACGTTTTTAGTGGATAAAACCTTTAAAAATGAAAATCTCTTCCTCTTCTTTCTTTCTTCCTTTTTTTTTTGACAAAAAAGAATTTTTTTAGCCTTAAAAGTTCATAGTTTTAGGGTTAGTTTGGTAGAGCTTCTATAAACAGGCCTACCTCACTGATTTCCAACTTGTCTTTAGACAAAATCTTTTTTTATGTTGCTGAAGCTTCTTTGAATTCTTAAGCTCTCGGTGTATTTAAGATAAAATACATTCCAATATGTAATTAGAAGAATAATTTTGATACTAAGGACATGGTATATATTTAAAAGTCTGCTTTCAAATGTAATATGGAATACAATTTATAGTTCTAAAATCTGAATGTCTTAAGATTTTTTTTAACTCCATATTGCATGTTTACAAGTTGCACAAAACTGCTAAATAACAGAGTGACGAGTGCATTTATTTTCATTTGTACATCTCTCAAGATAGATTTTTAAAGAATTGGTTTGAAAGATAAAATGTTAGCTTTTACCATATTTTACACTCCTGTAGCATCTATCTTTTATTTTTATTTTTTTGAGTTGGAGTCTCACTCCCTTGCCCAGGTTGGAGTGCAGTGGCACACTCATGGCCACCCCAGCGCCGACCTGCTGGGCTCCGACGATCCTTCTGCCTCAGCCTTCCAAGTAGACAGAACTACAGGCGTGCGCTACCACACCTGGCTAATTTTTGATTTATTGTAGAGAGGAGGTCTCGCCAAGCTGCCCCAGACTGATCTCGAACCCACGAACTCAGGCAATCCTCTCACCTCGGTCCCCCAAAGTGCTGGGATTATAGGCTTGAGCCACTGCTCTGGGCTGTAGCATCTATCTTGTATTAATTATGTATTATATTACACAAAAATGTGCATAGAGTAATAATAACACTATTTTGAGTCTATGGTGAACTGTGCTAAGCACTTTACATCTATTAAGACATTAAATCATTTTAGAGACTATGAGAAATGCCCCATTACTATTTCTATTTTATGGAAGAGGAAAATGAAACAAAGAAATTCAGTAATTTGTCTACGATAACACAGCTGACAAATAGTGAATTTGAACTCTGGTCATCCGACTCCATGTTCATTTTTTTTTTTTTGAGTTGGAGTCTCACTCTGTCTCCCAGACTGGAGTGCAGTGGCCGCTCCCGGCCACCGCAGCCTCGACCTGCTGGGCTCTGGTGATCCTTCCACCTCAGCCTTCCGAGTAGCCGGAATTACAGGCATGCTCTACCACGCCCGGCTGATTTTTTTGATTTACTGTAGAGATGAGGTCTCGCTGTCCAGGCGGGTCTCGAACCCGCGGGCTCAGGCAATCTACTCACCTCAGCCTCCCAAAGGCGCGGGATTACAGGCTGAGCCACCTAGCCCGGCTGACTCCATGTTCTTGATGACACTAAATCTATTCTCTCAGGATATCAGTATTCTAAAAATATTTAAAATGTTATGCTCTTTCATATGATGGTGCTTTCTCTTTGTTTATATATGAGCATATTTAATGTCAAAAGATTTGTCTTTAAGAATGTTATAAATATATTTCAATAATTTCATGGTTAAATAACATTTGTTGAAGGCTAACCGTTAGGGGTAACTTTTTCTTCCCATGGAACGATACACTATGTATTTAAACGACTTATGAGTGAACTTCTGAAAATTATTTTTTTTGTAAATTGACTACTACTTTTATTTTACCTATTTAACCTTATTTTATATCTTAGATGTTAAGTAATCATTGTAGATAATTATATCAAATTATTCATGCCCATTTTATTGTAGTGTGTTCTAAGACGTAATTAAGAAAAATCATTGAGTTTTGGCTATACACAGAGAAACTGTTCCATTTTCTTATAGTATTTGTCAAGATGGAATTTTCCAAAATTCCCTCTAAAGGTTCAAATACTTCTTAAATTTATACTTTATCAAATTTGGAAGTCTGCATATATTTAAGCGTTATATATTATTTAGCCTTCAAAACTACTTATAAACTGATCTTAATTTCTTTTTCAAAATTAAGTTCAGTAAGTTTCATATTATTCTAATGTAGACAGAAAAATAGAGGGCCATGTTGAATATTTTGCTGTAAGTACAGTCTTTATGAAAACAAAAATTGAAAACTGTGACACTGAAAGTTTCATATGAATGTACTTTTTTGTGCTGGATGCTGGATTGGGAATTGATTTTGACCAAGATCACATTGGCTAAGTTGGATTGGAAATTGATTTTGACCAAGTCACGTGGCTAAGTTACCTTTTGGTATATTAGATCGTAGGTAGCATTAGCTCAATATCAGGCTGTTTGATAAAAATTTGAATTATAAAAACCTTTAGTCATCTATCTAGCATTTGTATTTGTTGAATCTGATTTTCATCAGTATTACTATCACTCCTTTGTTTTAGTTATTGTTTTGTGGGTGGGGTGGAGATGAGAAAACAGAGATTGTGAAGAACAAAAATATTATTTGTCTGTTCCCAAAAGACACAGATACAGAATAATAAAAAATGACTTGTTCTTCCATCCTGCCATCTAGCAGTGATTCAATTCAAGGACTTCTCAGAGGCAGGCCTGTTTTTATGCAGTACCACCACAAGAGGGTGGAAATGTGCTCATTTTTCAACAGGAGAACTCTGAGAAAACAAATTTTGTTTTTTCTTTTATGTATATATATTTTTAAATCAGAGAATTAATTAATTAGCTAATTATTTTTAAGTTGAGAAAGGAGGGTTCATTGAGAGGACAGAAAATCTTCCAGAGCAGGAGGGGACCAGAGGGGGTTGCCCTATGTGGTACATTTTATATAAGTAGACTGATTGCTTAAGTATGCAGTACATTTTCTTTTTGAAAATGTTTTTGACAGAATTAAGTTGTAATATTGTTATTCTATTCGATATAAGACTGCTAGATTAATTATTTTCCTAAGATCACTTAATTTGATTACTCAACATTATATTGCCTATTGCATAACGTTCCGTCTTCTTATCCTGAAACTTCTATTATCTTTTTTACTCCCAGTTTTATTAAGGTGTAACTGACAAAAAAAAATGTATGTATGTGTGTACTTATATACATATATAGTGATGTGTGTGTATATATATAGTGTACAATGTCATATTTATCATGTATATCATGTAAGTCAATAGACATACATTGCAAAATGATTAAATTAAGCTAATTAAGATATCCAGTGTTACCATCTTTTTGTGTGTGTTGAGAACTGAAACTCTTACTATCTTCTTATCCTGAGAGTTCCAGTCTCAATGTTTCGCCTGTGCCCAGGCTTTACATTTTCAATGTCCTGCCAAGTATGTTCTCCTGGATATTTTGCCTTCATCTAAAATATGATGTTTCTGAAGTCAGATGCCATCTTTCACTCTACATATTTTTCCTGAGTTTACTTTTCTTCCAGACATCCCACCTTGAATCTCTGTCATGATGTTTGTGTCTTCCTTCTCTTTCTACAACTAAAACCAGAGTTAGTAAATACATAAATGTATTTTCACTTGAACTTGACCTCACCAAAATGGACCTTGTTCAATCATGCCATTCAGTAAGTTGGCAAGTAATAATTCAGTTGCCTTCATATGCCTGATACTGTTTTAGGCATGGAGGGAAGAATAGTGAACAGAACAGTGAAAACCTCTGCCCTCAATTTGTTTATATTATGGTGGAAAGAGAATGACAATAACCAATAAATAAATTATATAATATATTAGAAGGTGGCATGTGCTATGAAAAATAATTGAGTCACATAAGGAAAAATGGAACATATTGGGGGAAAGGGTCTCAGCTTTAAATAAGATGGTTAGAGCAGGCCTCACACCTTGAATATAGACCTCGCAATTCTTTTTAATGTTGTGCTTTACACAGAACCTTGTTTATCAACCTTGATCTAAGCAGTCACCATATCTGTTGATTTTTTTCCCCACTGTGGCTTTCTTTTCATTTCTAGTGCTATTTGTCTTTGTCTCATATACTCTGTTATTTCTTCTGCTTAGATTATTACAAAACCTCCTAACATGATTCTATGGTAGTTATGTCAGGTGCTTATCAAAGCTGTGTTGTGGCCATGTGACAAGCCAATGGACGTGGGTGGAAGTGACATGCACTATGTCCAGGTCTGCTTCATTAAAACCCACACAAGTCTCCATGGTCTCTCTTTACCTCACCCGCCAGCTAGATGCAGGAATACCCAGTGGAGGACTCTAAGGTCCTAGGACATAACAGAGCCAGGCAGAAAGACCCTGGGTTCTGAATCACTACATGGAAGATGACCCTCTGCTTGTCTTGAACTTTATGTGAGGAATGAATAAGTTATTAGATTAAGCCACTGAGATTTGCAGGGGTGAGAGGATGCACATTCTTGACATCCTAACCAACATGGCCTCTCTCTATATTGCATAAGCCATTGGGATACCCCACCAAAATTACTTTTTGTTTAGTACCACTTTGTTCACTCTACTGCTTATTTGTACTTGTGTTGGAAGTACAACTCTCTGTTAGATTCAACTCTGTGTTCCCATGGTTAACTATAAGCTGCTAAGGATAGTTGAAAGAAGGCACAAGTGTACAGATAAGGCCAGGGTCATGGCCTACAACCTCAGCTGAGCCCCCAAAGCTGTATTTCAGTCCTATGATGTGGCTCTAAGTAGCACTCCCACTTTTAAAATTCTTCTCAAATCTCCGATCCCTCACCCACACCTGTAATTTGCTTCCTCCGTCATGTAGAAAGCAGAATCCAACAAACTGCTCACTAAACAACCTGCTATTGAACCTGGTAATTTATTTATATTCACATCCATCCTTTTGCCCTTCTGTGTAGTTACAATAAAGTATGTGTTCCTTCTCTCATTGAAGACACATTGCGCCCTGGATCCCACTCCTTCTTGCCTTTCAACTGTCTGACTTGTTGCTGTATTCTCAACCTTTGCCTCACCACTGGCTCCTTCCTATTTGCATTTAAATGTGCGCAAGTCTCTCCTGTCTTGAAGACAAACAAACACCCCCCCCTTCCTCAGATCCCATTGTTCCCTCTAGATTGAGCTTTTTTTTTCTTCTTTCTTCTCCTTTATTATCATATTCCTTGGAATAACAGTATACATATCTTTCCATTGATTTTTTTTCTCTCCAGCTGCAGTCTGGCTTCAGTTTCTTCCCTTCTGAACACTGTACTCACCAAGATTCGGAGGATCTGCCTTTTGCTCGTTCTGATGGATACGTTTTATTCTCCGAGGAGCACTTGACAATATTGACCACTTTCTATTTATTTTTTATTTTTTTTGAGTCAAGGTCTCACTCTGTTGCCCAGGCTGGAGTGCAGTGGCACAATCATGCCTCACCGCAGCCTCAACCTCCTGGGTTTAGGCAACCCACTCACTTCAGCCCCTCAGTAGTTGGGACTATAGGTGCACGCTACTATGCCCAGCTAATTTTTGATTTTTTGTAGAGACAAGTTCTCGCTATGTTGTCCAGTCTGATCTCAAACTCCTAGGCTCAGGCGATCCTCCTGCCTTGGCCTCCCAAAGTGCTGGGATTACTGCCACAAGCCACTGCCCCTGGTGATCACTCCATATTGAAATACTCTGTTCCCTTGATTTCTGACACCACTCACTCCCATAGTTTCCTTCCTAGTTCTTGTTTAGCTAGTTTTTTTAAAATAAACATACTCTTAAAAAAATCAAATGTGTTTTATGCTCCAATTTTATTTTCTGCTAAATAGACCCACATATTTCTTGGTTGATTTTATTACCTTTCATGACTTCAATTATGTTAAATCTATACCTCAAGCCCCAGACCCAGACCCCATTCCCACCACCACTCTCTAGAATCTTTGCACATTTTTTCTTCCCTGCTGTTGCTACTTGGGACAAGGGCTATTTCTTCCAACTGAATAGCTGCACAAGGTTCCTAACTGTTCTGCCTCTCCTAGGTCTTGCCCTACTTCCAAACCTTCTCCTAGGGCAGTGAGAGTGATTCTTTAAAATAGAAATATAATCAGGTCACTACTCTACTTTAAACTCTTCAGTGGTTTATTAGTGGTGCCTGGAGCATTATTTCTTAAAAATTTAATTTAATATGATTTATGAAGCATTTTAAGGCGTGTGTGTGTGTGTGTGTGTGTGTGTGTGTGTGTGTATGTGTGTGTGTATGTGTGTGTATGTTTTCTTGATACTTTCCTTTTACTCTAAGTTACAACTCAGTTTGACTTATTTCAGTCTTGGAACAAATCTCGCACTCTGGTTTCAGTTCTTTGCATTTGCTGGTCACTTGGTCTGAACAACCTCTGCTTCCTTTCCCTGGCTAACTCTCTATTATCCCTCAGCTCTAACGTGGAATCCTAGCCTTTAGGGCAGGAGCCTCCAAACCCCAGGCCATGGAAGGGCACCAGTCTATGGCCTGTTAGGAACCAGGCTGCACAGCAGGAGGTGAGCAGCAGGTTAGTGAGCGAAGCTTCATCTGTATTTATAGCCACTCCTTGCTCATATTACTGCCTGAGCTCCGCTTGCTGTCTGATCAGCAGCAGCATTAGATTCTCATAGGAGTGTGAACTCTATTGGACACTGCACATGCAAGGGATCTAGGTTGTGTGCTCCTTACATAAGAGAATCTAATGCCTGAAGATCTGAGATGGAGCTGAGGCAGTGATGCTAGCGCTGGGGAGTGGCTGCAAATACAGATTGACATGAGCAGTGAGGTCTGACTGCACAGAGAATAATAAATCAGTTGCTTGCAGACTCATATCAATCCTGTCAGTAAGTGGCAAGTGAATTGATGTACTTCAATTGTACAGCTGCATCTGGTGGCAAACTTTAAGTCAGAATCCCACACTTATTTTAGTCCACATATGGTCCGCCCATTATTTAATTTGTAACTTCCACACCCATCCACACCTCTTTTTAAATGGTGAGTTGTATAATTATTTCATTATATATTACAATGTAATAAAAATAGAAATGAAGTGCACAATAAATGTCATGCGCTTGAGTCATCCTGAAAACATCCCCCACGCTTGTCCATGGAAAAATGGTCTACAATGAAACTGGTCCCTGATGCCGAAAAGGTTGGGGACCACTTCTCTAGGGAGCTTTCTCAGCCCTGGTCTGGGTTGTAGATCACCTTGCACTTCCATTACTGTACCAATTATCCCAATTTATTGTCATTGCCTGTTAAATTTTGTCTCTCCCAGTAGTTCACATTTCTAATATTCACAGCTGTTTCAAAATGGAATGGGTTGTAAAAGGGATGAAACTCGAACCATAGGTAGGTGGTTGGATTTGATCTTATAGTTTGCTTGTCTTATGTCTTCACTGTTCCTCTCGGGCCATATATTCCAGCCAAACTATCTGGTCTTTTTCAAATATGCTTTGTGCCTTCCTCCACTGTGACCTGGGCCAGATCCTTCCCTCTACCTAAAAGTCTTTCTCTACTCTATACCTGTGGAGATTATACTCCCCTTTTGAGGCCCAGTTCCAATACTGTCTTCTCCATGCAGATATCTTATCACCTGGTGAGAATAGATCTTGTCTTTCTCTGAATTCTCAAAATGCTCTGGACTATTTTTCAGTACTTACGTGTCATTTTGAATTGTAGTTATAGTTGTGGTTCAACAAAAGGGTATTTAGAAGAGAATCGTCTCTTCTTTCTCTGAATTCCTATAACACGTTGTATCACTTTATGGAACATATAATACTTTGCCTTACGTTGCAGTGATACATAGACATGGTAACCCTCATTAGAGCTCTGAGAACCATGCATGTGTGTATGTTCTGCAAAGCCCAGTGTGTGTGTATCTGTGTGTGTGTGTGTCTGTGTGTGTGTGTGGTGTATGTGTGTGTGTGTGTGTATGAAGAACTCAATATATGAAGATGTTGAGTGAATCAACAGAACAATTCTTCCTTCTTACCTTCTGCCTGTTTCCATAGGACCTCCTAATTTTAGCCAAACAGCCTAATTTCTTGCTGCTACTTGTCAATTATATTTTTCCATTGCCTTTTTTTGCATTGCTATTGTCATCTCCATTCATATTTTCAATTGTCAAAATCCCACCTCCTTGGCTTAAATGCGGCTTTTCTGAGAAGTCTGCCTTAGTGTTTCCTGCCAGAAAAGATCTCAGCTGAGGTGCTTGGTCATTGGTTAGTGGGTCATGGAAATATCAAAGAAAAAAAATTAAATCCTGACCTAAGAAGTAATTTGATAATATGATCTAGAAAGATGTGTAGGAGGAATGTGAGCTAAAAAAAGAATGAAACTTGAGAGACTTACAGCAATGCTCCAGTTAGAGGCTAATATGTACTTAATTAAACTTGTCTTGTAGCAGTGGGCTGGAGAAAGGGGACCAGGTAATCAAGCTTTATGTAAGTGAACTCGACTGGGGGTTAGTTTTTCTAATTTTTCTATTAGACGGACTCTATGAAAAGAGAGAAGACTAGAATGGTCGCTGACACCATCAGCATAGATAAAGAACACTAGAGGAGGATGAGTAGGTTTGCTGGTTTTTGACTTTTATTCATCTTTTGCTATTGGTATATATTCCCATGGTTGCTATACTTAGGAAAACATAATTATTGGTCCAAGAGAATAAAAACTGAAGCAGAAATTAGCAACTTACACTAGTCTGGCAGGGCATTTCTCTGAATCTGCTTATGTTTTCTAAGCTTTTATGATGCATGCATCATTTATGTCCACTTTTATGAATTTTTTCAGTTACCACTTGTTTCTGTATCAAAAGTATCCTCAACTACTGAGCACCAGTTGATATTTATACTGGGGGGGTGCTAAAACATGTATACACATTTTAACAGATGTTATCTATGTGTTATTTTTAGTTTGCCATAATCAGAAGTGTCTGGATGCTGATGGTAACCATTTTTGAGCACCTCTTGTAATCGCAAAAGTCAAACACGACTTTTATTCATCTTTTGCTATTGGTATATATTGAGTATTACAATTTTAATACAGTTTTTTTCCTTTTGTAAAGCGTGTATACATTTTTTTTGGCACCCTCTGTATATCCCCAGAGTACACAAAGGCTCTTACTTAGCAGGGCCCTTTCTCGCCATCTATCTTTGATCCCGGGATCAGCCAGTTGAGGTGGGAAGGACGTGGGTTTCTGAGTCAGAGAGATGTGTGTTTGAGTTCTGTCTTGGTCACTTGCTAAATGTGAGTTGGGCAAATTAGGTAACTTTCCAGAGTCTTAGTTTAGTTTTAATCTGTTCACCTAACGACAACAATAGTAAATTTACAGAGTTATTATGAGAATCAATTGAAACACATCTAGAGTACCTATCACAGTGTCTGGTACATGCCCTCCTTTCCCATGGTTGCTATACTTAGGAGAACATAATTATTGGTCTGAGAGAATAAAACTGAAGCAGAAATTAGCAACTGACTTCTTCAGATGAGAATGGGTTAAACTTCCTTACATATGAAATAATTCTTATCGGGGGTATATGCTATTATTTTATTAATTGCAATTCAGAAACATGCCTCTGCAAGTCACCTTATCCTGTGTAGATATTCAAAGCAGTCTGTGTTCACAATTGGTGTGCTATTCTTCTTTATAGGAAAGGAAGATTAGTTGTGTATGTGTCTCTGTGTATGACTCATGAATTATATTTTAAAAGCAAAGCTGTGGGACAAGAGTTCATTGCAAGGAATTAGATCCTCAAATAATTGGAGAAACAGGTTTTACTGGTTATTTTATTTATTTATTTATTTATTTTTTGAGTTGGAGTCTCACTCTGTAGCCCAGACTGGAGTGCAGTGGCCGCTCCCGGTAGCTGTGCTACCACGCCCAACTGATTTTTTGATTTATTGTAGAGATGAGGTCTCGCAGCCCAGGCAGGTCTCGAACCCGTGGGCTCAGGCAATCCACTCACCTCAGCCTCCCAAAGGCGCGGAATTACAGGCTGAGCCACTGAGCCCGGCTATTTTAAATTTATAAAGACACATATACCTTTTTCTTGTGTTTTTTAAAAAATTTGGTTTATGACATTTTTTCCTTAGACTTTGGAAATCATTTTGACATCTTTTTTATAGATTTAATTTTTTTTTTGAGTTGGTATCTCATTCTGTCACCCAGGCTGAAGCATGGTGCAGTGGCATGGTCACAATTCAATGCAACCTCCATCTCCTGAGCTTGGGTGATCCTTCTGCCTCAGACTCCTGAGTAGCTGAGATTATAGGCATCACTACCTTGTCTGGCTAAGGATTTCCCTGTGTTGCCTAGGCTGGTCTTGAACTCTGGAGCTCAAGCGATTCTCCTGCCCTGGCCCTCCAAAGAGCTGACATTATAGGCATGAGCCACTGCACCTAGCCCATCTTTGATCTCATAAAAGTCAACCATTATTATGACCTCAGTGTTGAGAGGTAGTTAAAACTGACAGACAAGATCCAGAATGAAATTTAAGTACTCTTTCTAATTACACCTGCCTGATGAAAGCTCATCTCTTAAACTGTCATTGCACAGAATTGGTGATGATGAGTGTTTCAGAGCTACCTTTTAGTCTCTTAGAGTATTCTTAACTGTGTTAGTGGATGCTTTCAGAACTCTCATTTTGAAGTAGAACTAAAAGCACACAATTATGGGGAAACAAACACAGTTTTGTTCTGCAGGCATTTGATTTGATTTATAGTGCCAGGTATCCTGGCTTCTACATAGCTGGTGTTTGTTCTGTTGGGCTAATTTTAGTTTGTTCCTTTTATAAGACAAGTCTATATTTGGAAACATTTTTTGGATTTCTATTCTGGTATGTCTGTCTGCTGCCTGGTTCTAGCAAGCCTACGGCAAGGAGACTTTGTTCAGGTTCATTCTCTCTTTAAAGACACTGGAGATACTGGGCCTATTTCAAGCCTCATTTATGGGATTTGAGTCACTGTCACCATATTGAAGGGCAGTTTGGTCCATTCTGAATATTCACAATGTGGGAAACCTGATAAATGTTATGTGGGGAAAGGGCGTGAGGCTTGTTCTTTGCATTTCAAAGAACCAACAAATAGCAACTTTTAACACAGTAAAAAGACCAAATGCAAGGACAAATAATGTAACAATTAGACAAAGTTTGAACGCTGTAAGGGGCTGCCTCAGAACACATTCGAGTTGAGAGTTTGGTCATTTGTCAATTATGTCTTATCCAAAGGGTAAAGGAATTCTTAACTGGAAGTCGAATCCAGTCAGCCATCCATAACCTTGAGTTTGTCATCTCATCCATAGATTCAACCAATCTCAGATTGAAAATATTCAGGAAAAAGTCTGTACTTCCTTGCATGATACCTTAAACAATGTCATTGTTCCTTAAACAGTGTAACAACTATTTACATAGCATTTACATTGTATTAGTTATTATAAGTAATCTAGAGATGATTTAAAGTATACAGGAGGATGTGTGAAGGTTATATGCAAACACTGTGCCATTTTATATAAAGGACTTGGGGATCTGTGGATTTTGATATCCAAAGGGGGTCCTGGAACCAATCCTCCACAGAGGGACAACTGTAAGGCAGAACTGCTCTGACTGAAGCCCAGTAGCATCCCCATAAACCTTGATGACAATCCCTAAGAATCTGGGGAGCACGGTTTAAAAATCATGGACTGTAGATGATCTCTCAGACCTCCTTTATATGTTAAAAATCTATCACTCATGCTCCCAATGAAAGCAAATTAAACAGTTCTCAATTATATGATTTATCTCCCCAAATCCCCAAATTTAAGGAGAAATAAGATTTACAAATTTAAGGAAAAAATAAGATCAGATATTCTTCTGACTTTACCACTTTTTAGAATTATTTCCAACTTTCTAGCATCTGATTTTGAAAAATCGACCATCTTTGACTTGATTTTCCCTTTTGTACTTTATATTCAGTGAATCCTCAAGTTTTCTTGGTTCTTCCTTCAAGATGAACCTACTATCTGTATCTTCTTTTTTTTTTTAATTCAGACCACCACAGACATTCCACTCTCATCTGTGAACCACTTCCCAAGTCCTTTAATTGGCTTCTTCTTCATTCCATTTGATGAATCAACACCAGTTTAATTTTTCTAAAACACCTCTTCAAGAGCATGTTTCTCCCTTGGTTAAAAATCTTCAAAGCCTCTGTGAATACCAGCCCAGCTTCAAACTCCCTCTGATGATTCAAGCACTGACAGTAACTGGCACTGCCATTCCACTGCCCTGTAATACTTTCCTTAATATAGTGGCAAATATTTGGGCCCAAAGGAGGACTAGAAAATCCCAACAATCGTGATTCCAAGACTGATTTATATTTGGCTTTGTCACTGACCTGCTGGAACTAGTATCAGTCATCCCACTTTGTTCAAAACTCTCTAGAATCATTCCAGTGTCCTACAAAGCCTTATAGTATGGACCTTTTGCTACTTTCCTGAGCGTTCTCTTATTGCCCTCTCTCCCACTGTCATCCTAGTCCAGCCAAATTGATCATCTCACTGTTCTTTGAACATGCCCAGCATATTCACACCTCAGAGTCTTTGTACTGGCTGTTGCCCAAATCTGGAATGTTAGCAACATGGTTACCTCCCTCACTTGCTTTAAGGCCTCCATCAAATGCCAGCTCATCAGGGAGGCCTTCCTTGACCACTCTATTTAAAACAGCAAATCCCACGTCCACCCTGATCTTTCTGCTCCTCCTCTTTTGCTTGGCTTTTCTTTACAGCACTTATCCTCTTCTAATGGATTAATAACTCACTTATCTTACCCATTGTCTGTCTTCCTTAGTTAACTGTAAGCTCCATGAGGGCAAGGAATTCTGTCACCAGTAAGTGTGTCCTCAACCCATACATGGAATAGTGTCTTATACATCGCTCAGACATTGGTGTTGAATAGGCGAATGAAGGGAAGAGTGTGATGTAATGTGTCTCTTGAGTCCAGCCTTCAGGCTTCCCACAATCTCACCTAAGCTTTACCTTCTGCTGCACCCTGGCATAAGACCCATATCCCTGACATTGGGGTCTACTGCTTTTCTGAACATTCTTCTCTATCCTTGTGCCTATGGATGCACTGGAACCCCTAGTACAAAAGCATTCCTCTGACCTTTCATAGACTCTGCAGTAGGTAAATTTCCACTTATTCCAGAAAACCATCCCAAGCCATGCAGCCTATGTTGCTTTCTCTTTCTTCATAGAATATCTTTATATACCACTAATTTGATGATTAAATACCTCTGCAACATGATATAATGTATATTCATGTCTTCTGATGTTATTTATTTGTTTTATTCTTTTCATTTTTATTTTTTGTATAGAGATGAGGTCTCGCTGTGTTGCGCAGGCTGGTCTCAAACTTCTGGGCTCAAGTGATTGTCCTGCCTCAGCCTCCCAAGGTGCTGGGATTACAGGCATGAGCCAACATGCCTGGCCTGAGGTTCTTTATATGATGTTTTTATTTCACTTTTCAGATGTTTATGTTTTGTCTCTCCAACTTTGGAAGCTCTCTGAGGAGAAGCCAGATGTAAGAGCTGCTCTTGGGGAGAATTTCAGCCCAGGCAGCCCCTCCTCCACCACCCTGAGAAAGGAGAGGATCGACACTTCAGTACTGGAGTGTACCTTGGCATATCAGTTAGGAAAACTCTGCCCGAGGATGCCATGCTAATAATAGGTGCCCAGAAAGTATTTGTTGGTTTTCTGATCTCATGTGATTATTTTGTTTCTAGTATTCTCCCTACAACCATACTAAAGTTTATGTACATGTACTAAACTGGTCAAACAAAAAGAGAGACACAAAATCATCATGAAGAATTAAAAACTTCATTTAATGATGATAAGATAGAATTAATTAAAAATATTAATTTTTGGATGCCCCTAAAATTTTGGAGATTGTAAGTGATTTGTGTGTGCTTTCAGTATGTAGCTTTTTTTTTTTTTTTTTTTGAATCAGTGTCTCATTCTGTTGCCCATGTGCATGCAGTAGCACCATCAGGCTCACTGCAGCCTCGCCCTCTTGCCCTCCTGGACTCAAGTGATCCTTCCACCTCCACCTCCCAAGTAGTTGGGACTGCAGGTGTGCACCACAACAGTCAGTGAATTTTTTGAATTTTGTTTAGAGATGAGGTTTAAAGGTCTCGTTATATTGCTTAGGCTGGTTTTGATCTCCTAAATTCAAGTGATTCTCTTGCCTTGGCCTCCCAATGTACTGGGATTACATGTGTGCGCCACCACACTCAGCCAGTTTGTGGTAATTTTTACCACGATATTTCCATGACAAAATCTCAGTGAGTGGATAAAAAGTTTTAAAATGTTTAGTCATACCAAATTAAATTTGGGAGTTCCAATTATGGGTTTGTTGCTGTACTGCTTGGTTGTTTTTAATTTTAATATGCTAATTTTAGTATTTTTAATTTTAATATGTTGATTTGGAAAGAAGTATCGTACTCATTAAAAATATTATGTGTAGCTGGGCTCGGTGGCTCAGCCTGTAATCCTGCACCTTTGGGAGGCTGAGGTGAGTGGATTGCCTGAGCCCGCCTGGGCTGTGAGACCTCATCTCTACAATAAATCAAAAGATCAGCTGGGCATGGCAGCGCATGCCTGTAATTCTGGCTACTCGGAAGGCTGAGGTTGAAGGATGGCTGGAGCCCAGCAGGCGAGGCTGCGGTGGCTGGGAGTGGCCACTGCACTCCAGTCTGGGTGATCAAGTGAGACTCCAACTCAAAATATATATATATATATATAATGTGTGAATATAGTTTTGTATTAGATATCTAATGCCATTTATGTCGATTAAATATGTTCAAAGCTTTTTAAAAAAACAGTTTCTAGAGAAGATTTGAGTCTCTGAGTTATTCAATCACTATTTCTAGCATGAAAAGGTCAAATGAAATGAGCTGGACATATGGAAGCTTGTATTTTAAACTAAATTTTTGTGTTTTTATCTCTAATAATAAATCTTATATCCAACATTTGTAAAAGATATTAATAGAGGGTTAGCACTTAATTTTAAAGTCAACTTCAATATACTTCTGGAAAGGAATGAATTATTAACTATTTGATAACTAGAATGAAATACATAAATGTTGGGAGCTAGCCTTGGAGGCCCACCTGATTGACAGGGTCCTGGTGGGCTGAAGACCCTGGGCCACAGGGTGAGCCCGGGAAGCTGAGGCCCTTCGTCTTCCACCTTTACTGTTGGTATGGCCGAAGAATTCAGTGCAGTCGTGGAAGAAGAAAAAGCCATGTTTATGTGAAGTACTCACAGTTAACCTGGGAATGTCATGGTTCATTTTTCCATTTCCCACTATGCTGTTTGGCCTCTTCTAACATATGCAATGGTTAAACTCTGAAGCACATCAAGAATGCTTTCTTTCACTTGGTTATAAGTTACTAGATATTGCTTGAGTAAAAAATGATATAATTATATTCTCTCCTTATTTAATTTAGAATTATGTAGTTTAGTGTTTAGACATAAGGTTTTTTAGAAGCATAAGTTTATAGTAAGTTCATTATGAATTCGTTATAAGTTCTAACACTTATTTAGGAGTTATGTGGGTGATTTATAACACTGTTTTCACAGATTTAGGATGAAGATTAATTGTTAAGGTTTTTACTTAATTCTATAGTTAAAATTTTAAGTAAACGTTTATAGAGTGGGTTTTCACTGAATTCATAATATACTAATTGGATACTTTTATGATAAATTAACTAAATACAGAGAGTAACTTTGGGGACCTGGGAAACATCACTAAAAGCTTCTTTTGAGTTTTCTTTAGAAATAAATACTGCAGGACAAGAGAAAAGTAACAAAGACACCTGCACAAGAAAGGCGATTATGAAGCTTTGAAGGTCATAGAAGCCCCAGAGAGAAAACTCCTGCTACATGGAGAACTGTGCACCTGGAAACTTTCTTGACGCACTTTGAGGACTGTAATTTGGGACTGTTTTGAAAAGAGTTGCTGGTAGTGCTATTCTAGACATGATAATTGTTTTATCCATGTATTAAACATAATTGGTAAATGTAATATCATGCAAGTCTATATAATCAATATGCATATATATATGAGGGTTGACAAAAATTATTAGGCTCTGGTTATGTTTAACAAGGTTTTTACTTTGAGTCATTAATTAAGTTTTAATGCTGTAGTTTAGTGTTTTATAATTACTTTGAAGATTGTTTTAGGTTCATAAGTTTAAGTTCACATAATGATAGAATTGGTGCCTTAAAGATAATAATAATTGCTCAAGTGCCTATCTTAAGACAAAGATATTTTCTAGGAGGTTGCCAAGCATAAAGGAAAACAGCCAATCACCTTTATCCTAAACTTAAAAGCTCATTAGCAATTATGCAACCATAATAATTTTAGTTGTGTTAGTTTTATTTCATTATGTTTAGCTCACTTTATATGTGTATTCAAAGTAAGTATTAGTGTATATATTTTCACAGTAAGTCACTTTCATAGTTATTCTTTAAATGTTAGTCACTGTTTTTTGGTCAAGTTAATGGGCTTCATATTCCTACTATCACTAGGAACAATCTATAGTTTTGTTTTGGTGACTTTAAGGCTTTTTTAATTAGACAAGTGATGTGGAACAGAAATCAAAGTAAACCTTGTAGATTAAGTGATGCATTATGTTTAGTTTAAGTAAAACTCCTTTTAATCTTATCTTAAGACTCATTAACTGAAAGTAGTTAGTGTTTTTGGCCTGTTTGTTGCTTCTAAGACCACTAGATGGGGGTAACTTTTTTTTTTTTGAGTTGGAGTCTCACTCTGTCACCCAGACTGGAGTGCAGTGGCCGCTCCCAGCCACTGCAGCCTCGAACAGCTAGGCTCCAGCGATCCTTCCACCTCAGCCTTCCAAGCAGCTGGAATTACAGACATGCGTTACCACGCCCGGCTGATTTTTTGATTTATTGTAGAGATGAGGTCTCGCTGCCCAGGCAGGTCTCGAACCCGCAGGCTCAGGCAATCCACTCACCTCAGCCTCCCAAAGGTGCGGGATTACAGGCTGAGCCACCAAGCCCAGTTCAGTGGTAACTTTTAAAGGATATGTACATGAAGGAATTTTCTTTGTCTTGCCCCTTTACGAATGATATAAAAGCTTTCTGTTAGCTAGCATTAAATGTCATCTGTCCTGTAAGTTTCTGGCCGGCAAGCAGGTGTCCAAGTATATTAAGTTCCTTCTTTCGCCTATTCATCTCTCCTTCAGGAAATCCCACACCCAGTGGGAGCAGGACCCCTGCACATAAAGGTACTTTTGGTGGCAGGAAATAGCTGTGATCCTGAAAGTTTTAGATAACTTGAATTTTTGTAAATTGAATAATATTTTGTTACATATTAGAATAATAAGTCTTAAAGGCCTTCTTTTATAATTCTTTTGTGTAGTGAAAGCTGTATTTGTTTATTTTTTAAATTTAGAAAGTTATAGATTATATTTGCGTGTGTGTTTAAAAATGTTGATGCCCAATTTTAAAAAACCAAAAACAGACACTTAAACAGGCTACTTTTTTGGTAGCACCAGTTTAATAGTAAAATATAAGAACTTAAAAATTAAAATTTGCCTTTTACTCATATTTCAAATCTTATAACAGGCAAAATATTTATTAAAAGTGATGTTTTGCATCCTTTCTCTGGTTCTGACATAATATCATTCTTAGTTTTTGTGACATATGTTTTTCCTTCTAAAGCAGCTGTTATGAAAGTTTAATTAGTTTTTAATTAATGAGAATTCATGTTGTCCTGAAAATTTTGTGAATTTCAATCACATCATGAATAGTGTGAGACCTTTGAAATGTGTTGCTTATTCCAAGGTTGAAACCTATGGGGTTTCTCCAACAGAAAATCAGGTCTTCCTTCCTCACAAAGGCTGGACAGCCATGTGTATAAACTGAGGTCGGTGACATGTCCATATAGCACAATTTCTTTTCTTCATTCTGAAGAAATTCCAGGAAATATGCACAATTAGTCAAAGGTGGCACTTAGTCCTGAATTGTATGTAATAACAAGGCAGGATAGAGTCTCTAGATACAAAAAACAGTTCACAAATGTAAATGATTTTTGCTTTGTCATTAATATTACATGGAAACGAAGTCAATGAACATTATTGAAAAAAATGCCATCATTATGTGCTTCCACTGTTCCATGTTTCTGTGCAACTTTATAAAATGGAACAAAATCTTGAGGTTTCTAGTCTTCTGGAGGTGTGTGTGGGCTGCAGACTGTCAGTAGGCACTTGATGTTCATGGGGCACATAGGTTGTACTGAATCCTGTGTCTTAGATGACAGGACAGGTGGCAAGGAGGCTTAGTTACAATGTGAAAAAGAACCTGAATGAGATTTATTATGTTTGGAACTTTGAAGCAAGTTGTTTGAAATATCGTAGAGCTCTACCGTGACTGATTAGAACTCAGGGATAGGAAATGAATTATCATGGTCTGTATCATTCTGATGTAGACACTAGGGTAGGAGTCCATCTCTGGATGGTATGCAGGTATCAGTAAGGATGAAGGGTTAACTAGGAGTTTGCCTGTGGCTTATGGTAAGCTTCAAATTTCTGAGAGTTTGACTTCGTGATCTTGCATCTTGAGGAGTTTCCTAGTTTTCTTTGAGGGGGTGTCTGAACCTAAGAAGATAGTCTAAATTGGTGCTTGAGAACAACTAGGATGAATTGCTCTAGCCAGTTGGATTGTAGAGGCTGAAAGAGGTCTTTACTACTTTGAGTGACTTATTCTGCAATGTCGCTTCTGTATCCTGCATTTCAATAAGGGACAAAGAGAGAGATGGGTGTTATAACACACCCAGAGCCATTCTTAAACTTCTATATTCATTTCTGCCATGCCTGACTGCTTAGCACAGTAGCTTTTACATAGTAGGTTCTTTGTAAACATTAACAGAATTGAATTAAACCTATCAAATGTGATATGAACAATAGATTCATGTCTGAATTTTTCAGTGTCAGATAAGTCATTTCCACCCAAGGGACCTTATATATACTTCCCCATAAAAGAGTGTCTATGAAAATACTTATTCAGAGGGTGTCTAAAAAATTTTGTTGAAATGTAAAGTATGGTCAATACTGCTAAATACAGTTATTAATATCTGGTCATAAAGGTTGGCTATAAGATGTGTTTTTAGAAGTAAAAGTATTCCAGAAGTAAGTCAAATTTTGGTGAGTTCATTATATTTTATCAGTCACCATAAGATTTATTTTTAAGGATAAAATCTATGTATATCAGCAAAATTTTTTATCATAAAATAGTAATAATTTTCTGGGTGTGATGGCTCACACCTATAATCCCAGGACTTTGGGAAGCTGAGGTGGGAGGATTGTTTGAACCCAGAAGTTCAAGACCAGCCTAGGCAACTTAGGAAGACCCTGTCTCTATAAAAAATAAAAAAAAAATCAGCTGGGTGTGATGGCACCTGTAGTCCCAGCTACTCAGGAGGCTGAGGCAGAAGGATTGCCTGAGCCCAGGGTGAACCATGACAATACCACTGTACTACACACTGGACAACAGAATGAGACCCTGACTAAAAAAAAAAAAAAAAGCTAATAATTTGTTATCCAATTGTGTGGCTTACAAGTATTACGTAGGGTAAATGGTTCTTCTTATCATTTTTCTTTAATTGATGAAGCAAAGTACTGTTCAACAAAGTCCATCTTTAAAAGTATTTATTCAGACAGCCAATCGCAAACTAAAAGATTTGAAAAAAATAACATAATTAAGAACATGACAAATTGCCTGTAGTTTGATGATATGGGGAAGAAAGGTAGTCTTACAACTTTAAGTATGTACACTTAGACCAAAGCCACTTCTAATGTAGTACAGTAACATCAGATATTTTAATGATTCACCAATGGAATAAACTGGTCATTTGAGTAGAAAAAAAGTACTTGGATGTAAGGTATTTATCTTGTATTAAAATAGCATGGTGCAGACTGGGTCAACGATGGGCCAAAGGAACTAGTGCTAGACAGAAACAGGAATTGGCTTAGTTCTGTCACTAGCTATGACCTTGGGTAAGTAACCTGAGATATTCACTTTCCCATCTGTAAAAGGAGCAGTTGAGTCAGATGGTCTATGTGGTCCCAAACAAGAAAGGACAAGAACTGCAGCCTGGAAATTGTGAAAAGGGAAGGTGAATACCGAGTCATCTCTACGTAAGGACTTGTGTGCATGTGACTGAAGGATGGCAGACGTGTCTTGTTTGTTTGTTTAACTATTTATTTAAAGATCCAATTTTAAGTCTTCGGCTGTTATACGTTTGGGCATGTCACAGCTTCTTCTTTTTCTTCTTCTTCTTTTTTTTAAGAGATGAGGTCTCATCAAGTTGCCCAGGCTGGTCTGTAAAATAGTCTATGTCTCTAAAGTTCCTCTTAGTTCCAACATTTAAAGAGTTATCTTCAGTGAAATTTCAGAACAGTATATTTAGAGAACTGCATGTTTTGAAAATATAATGTTTTTACTAAGCTATATCTTCAAAATATACTTTAAGATATGTATCCCATAGGTGCATTGAATGCTAAAATAATTAGATATTGTTCAAATGCAAAAAAATTATTAGAAATAATCAGGGTATCTCAATTAATTTCCCAATTAATAGATTCACTATGTTGAATATTTCTGAAACAGCAAAGCAATTTTTAATACATAAATCCTATGCTTAATAATTATCCTTAATTTTCTTTTTGTTCCTTTGTTTAAATTAATAAACTCTCATTCTACTATTCTTATAATGGCTGTATTATTTACATGAAATAGGACAATTCTCTTCCAAAAAATGTGTTCACAGAGACATCCATCCATAGAGAAAAGCAAATATATTGTTGGTTCAAATAATCTCAAATAGCAGAAAGGCAGCCTTTCATTGATTTAGGACACCACTTAGAATTATTTTTAGAAAGTCACTCATTTTGGCATAGTACTGCTAGTAAAACTTAATGTATTTTATACTTTAATTAACGCAAGACAAGTTTTCAGAAAAATTTAGTTCAATCTGTGAAAGAGTCAACATTTTCAAATCTTACAGTTAAGACTTCAGTAGTATGAGAGCAAGTTTAGAAAACATTTTTATTAGACAAATTATTTAGACAAATTATACACAGAAAGCTCTGTCACTCATAACTGAGGCCTCCAAAAATGTTTTGTGTATTTGTATAATAGGCAACACATCAAAATAAGCCTATTTTAAATATTATACATGGTTAACAGTTTGTTGATAGCTAAAATCACTGCAACATCTGGTATGTCCCTATATAGCTTGTTGTAAAGAATTTTTTTTGTTGTTTTAAAATCAGAGTTGTGAATGAGATCATGAATGTTACAAGGGAAAACAAGTTGTGCATGCACTTAGGTACTTGTTACCCTGGAAACAAAATGGTTTTTGCATGATAAGAAATTTTTCTGCCTTACACAGTAGACAATATTTGAAGATTTAGTACAAAAACAGTGACAATACAAGATGCTCCCCAGAACAGAATTAGCATCAAAATATAATATATCTTAAGAATATACCTTTTA
This sequence comes from Cephalopachus bancanus, assembly GCA_027257055.1. Lineage (NCBI taxonomy): Eukaryota > Metazoa > Chordata > Mammalia > Primates > Tarsiidae > Cephalopachus > Cephalopachus bancanus. Next base: position 5,793,861 of record JAPVLO010000205.1, on the reverse strand, counting down.
ATTTCTCCTAAAGCAAATCACATAGGTTGATTCCTACATCAATCCTAGTCACAGAATGAATTAGATTAAAATAAGTGTATGGCTGCAGAAAAACACAGAATAAGTTCTTGCTTCCTACTTACCACGTTTTAATTTAAGGATTGCAAACAAAGTTCATTCTACATCGCTAACAGGTAAGAATGCTACTTTAAAAGGGTTTGTGCACAAAGAGGCACTGTTTTTGCTGTCATCCTTCTAGATTCTTGGCACTAATGTAAAAAATACATAACTCCTCCAAATAGAACTAAATAAAAAAGGGGGTCAAGTTGAGAGCCCATTATGGTGATTATATTTTCTTCTTTAGGACAATGTATGACAGTAATTTAAGGCCACATCGCTATTTCTTGAGGGCTCCCGCTCTTCCCCAAATAATTATTGTATTGATTGGCTTACTGCTTTGGAAGAGAATTTTTAACCTTCAATGATCTACGTTTAAACTCTTCTAGAACTCTATGTGCTGTTGTGGATGTGATGCAGCTGATAGAATTTTTCACTTAGATCATTATTAAAAGTATCAAGGTTAGCTTTGTACACGGCTGAATAACAAATGCAAAATCTAATCAAGTGAGTTACATCTAGGAACAAATATTAAGTTGCCCTGGATGTTTTAATAACAAAAGTATAAAATATTTTTTGTTGGCAAACAATGCAAATTGGAATAACATTAAAGCAACCTGCCTTTTCTAACTGAAAAGAACCCCTGCACTATACATAGTTCCTGTATACAATACTTTTGTTTAAACTAAAGCTTTATTAAATGAATTGCAATAGCAATGGCTGCCTTTGTATATATATATATACACATTGTATAGGTGCATATATATGTATATAAATGAGATACTAATTTATTTAACACAATAGAGGCTTCTGCCATATGATAAAGTTTACTGTACATAAGAAAAACTTTTAATACTGTACAATCACATAAAGGTCATATGCACTGTTGCAGTGCAAGAGTTGTTTTAACTGTAGTCTTGACTGGCATATTAATGGCTTTTAGTAATCCTACAAATTGCATTCTCATCTGATGTGGCCTGAATGGTCTTTAAATTGTTTTATAAACACTGCAGGAGTTGCCTTTGGTCCACAGTTAAAGGACACTCAACAGCAGTGGGGCATTGTATGGACGCAGCAGAAGAATGTAAAAAGACTGAAGTTATTGCAATTATATTTTTAAAAATAGAGAAACGTTACATACGAGGCCTTTATGTAAAATTAATCCTGCATATACTTTTAGTATACTCAGTGCACATTTCCTATACTTGATGTACAGTATATGAAAAGCAGACTAATAGGATCCTAGTATACTACATTCTGGGGGAACAAGTTGAGTAATGAAAAAAAGTGAAGGAAAATGTACGGAAAGAGAGGGAAAAGAGAGAGAAAAAAATAGAAGAGAGAGAGGAGGTGGGGGGGAGATAAAACTAGAATTGTTACTAATAATCCTGATTTTTTGTTTAAAGTTACATCCATGTTAGTCCCACAATATTACAGTTGCTCCTTGCAAAGGGAGTCCTAAAAGGAAACAGTGAAGAGATTTTGTTTGATGCTCATATGGAGGTGCCTCGGTCTGGATCATTACCCAGATTGAGCCCCAGGGTAGGAGTTGGTTGATAAGGAATAGATGACATTGTTTTTATAGGACTCCTGAAAAAGCCCCCGTTAGGTGCCCTGTGCCTAAAAGGGCCAGTTCGGTGCTCAGGCACGTTGCCAAAAGTGAAACCAGAGGCAGCTTTAGCTGATAGTGTGCGGCTAAGAGTCTGGATTTGCTCAGGGATAAAGGTTGTTGTGGTAATATGAGTGTTCCTGAAATCACTGATTTGCTCCAGTGCTTGTCGTGTTGGCAAAGTGTCAATGTCCAGAGGGGTCAAGTCAATTGACGAGGTGGAAAACTGTTTATGGGGGCTGTCGTCATCTGTGCACAAGCTATTTACACGTCTATGGAGGTGCTCCAGGTCAATTTCCTTGTCATCCTGGAGACGAAGAAAAAGAAAATAAGGTTCTCATCAGTACTAGCTTCCATGGTTAAAAAAAAAAAAGTAGTTCAGCAAACATGTAATTAACTGAACTTTGGGGGTTTATTCATTTAACAAATATTTATTGAGCACCTAATATGAGCAAGGCACGGTGCTAGGTTCTGGGGGTAACAATATGATTCTGAGATAAAATTATTTATAATAAATATTTTTCTTGCAATCAAGGTTTTAAAATGAGCATACGCCACATGCAACTATAAAGATATGGAAGCAGTAGATGACTGATTGCGATTCTATGAGAGACAGACTCAGGCAAAACTGTACAAATAAGTATGGCTTTGGCAACTCCACCCCCCACCTCTTCTTTATACATGCTTTATTCTCCTTTTTCAGAGTGTCTCATTCCAAGCTAAATTCTTGTTCTTTCAACCACTTATCCTAACCTTAAGTTTCCATTCTTGTAGGAAAATGATACACTGTTTCATACTAAAATGTTAGTGACTGTTAAAGAATTATTTCTTATAGGCCAAAGACATGTGAGATTATTTAGAGAGAGCAATACTCAACACAAAATAATCAATTTTTTTTTTTTGAGTTGGAGTCTCACTCCGTCGCCCAGACTGGAGTGCAGTGGACGCTCCCGGCCACTGCAGCCTCGACCTGCTGGGCTCCGGCGATCCTTCCGCCTCAGCCTTCCAAGTAGCTGGAACTACAGGCGCGCACTAACACGCCCGGCTAATTTTTGATTTATTGCCAAGTTGCCCAGGCGGGTCTCGAACCCGTGGGCTCAGGCAATCCACTCACCTCAGCCTCCCAAGGTGCGGGATTACAGGCTGAGCCACCAAGCCTGGCTGAATAATCAATTTTTAATTGGGGGATTTCATACACTCAAGGTATCTAGTGCCTGTATCAGGCAATATTGTGAGATCTATGAGATATTTAGAGACCCCCTTCAAGTAAGGATATGTGAGTGGTAGCTTTAGTTCAGGGCCAGCTTTGTGAAAACGGACTCAAAACCAAAGATGCTTAAAGCCATGCTAATGGCATCTTGTCAAGAACTCATTTGGTAAACAAAAAGAAGTAAAATCTCATATTTCTGGAGTTAAAACCAATTAATAAATTCTTTATGATTCTCACTAAAAATTAGTACTACAGCCTAATATTTGAAAAATAAAACTAGGAAGAAACAAAATTGTTCTTGTTATCAGTCTTATTTATAGCCAAGTTCAATAAATTAAATTTATGTAATTTAAAATATCTATTAATCATAAGAGGAGAAAACATTTGTGCATAGGATCTAGATTAGCGTTATAAGTTAGAATGGAGTATGTATTTTTTTCATTGTGCTATTATAGTGTTCCTCAGTGAAAAATATTTTGATGTGCATCACTGTTTTTCTTCCTCCTTTCTCATTTCAAAATCCAATAAAAAATATTCATTAATGCAATATTATTACTGAGAGGGTTGAGACATATAATTTTATGGTTCCCACAGCAACTGTAATGTAGTCATCCATCAACAGATATAATAACGCAAAAATTTAATATCATATATAGTAATTCAAAATATTAGGAGTTTGGGGAGTCCTTAATTTCCAGATTTTTGAGAATATGCAATCTTGGCTATAATGTTGCATTAATGTGGTCTTTTGCATTGAATCCGTGTCAACAGAGATACCAGAAGCTTATTCCACAAAGAAAACACTATGATAAAACCTGATTAATTTTTAATTAATTCTCCACTAATTTAGGATGGATGATCATTCACATAGGTAGGAAGCTAAGAGTCATCTTTGCTAAGACGAGCTTTTTCTTAGAAATAGTGCTGATCAATTTTGCATATAAGGTGGTAAGAAGGAATCCTTAGAGTACTTTTGAAAACAATCTGTTTGAAAGAATATATTAACATACAAAAATTCATATGCAAATGAGAAGTCATTTTTAGTTTGCATTAAAGCAGATCTTTTCAGGATTTGCCCTAGGCACAAGTTAGTTAGTCAAGTTCTAGTTACAGGAAGTTTAAAACTTTCTTTGAAACGATCTGTCAAATCAAATCATTTCGCAAATTCAAATTGGTTTTCATTTCAATTTGTGAAGCTCTAGTGGATATGATTTCATTATTTAAAACATTCTTACCCCCTTGGTTCGATGGAAATAAGATAAATGCATCAAATAGCTTATTTTGACATCAGATTTTCTCTAATTTATAAATATCATAATTTGTGGTAAAAATACGGCTTGGGTCACTTGAAGAGAGATGTGTAATTCTGCATCTATGCTTTCAGATATCTAGATAAAAATTAATATGGCCCTGAAGTTAAGTTGACAGAAAAGCAAAGGAGTAAATTGAATTTTGGATGATTTCATGATGTAGACTTAGTAAACATGGGACCACTGAAGAGTCAAAGACATATGATCACATCTATAGAGCTACATGTACATAGAGGGAAACAATCACCAGAGGTGAAGAGAACATTCTGATCATTTGTACTGTAGTACCGTATTTTTTAGGCCCAGTCTTTGAGACACAGAGAATTTACCTACAAGTTAAGTAACTAATTGAAATAAAATGGCAAGCACTTCTGTGAAGTGGTTAAGGCCTTTAAAAATCACTGAATTAAAGTCTGTTCTGAGATTTGGGAGAATTTCAAAGCCCCTTATGGCATATGAAATCCTCAGTCTTTCAATCACTATAGTCCACTCTTCACTGATCTGAGATGTCCTAAAATTGGTCTTATCAATTTTTGTATTTCACAACCTTACTTTTAATCTGCAAAGAAAGGATAAACAATGGCCACTCCCAACTCATCCTCCCTGGAATCATCCTCCTGGAAACACAACCTACTTGTTGGGTCAACTCAGAGCCAAAGTTCTCAGTCAAGTACCTCTTTTGATGGGACCCGGGAGCCTTTCCTCTTGTTCCACCATGTCTCCAGCATGGCTATGAAGCAGGAGAGAACAATTCCGGCAGCCAGGATACAAAAAACCCCTGCAAAGCTTTTAATGTCCAGGGCGCCTCCTTTTTGCTTTGTGTCCACTGAGGAGTACAGGTCACACTGGCCATTCTTAGGCCACCATTTGTGCTTCAGGATGTCCATGTCACCGTTCTGCTGAAGTTCCAGGATCCTTGGGATGAAAAACACAACCGCGTGTTAACTGCAGACACAGTTATTGGCTTGGCCCACAACCCATGCTTTCATAGTCCCAACTCTACAAGATGGTGACTGTCAACGGGAAATGAATATATAGATCAGTGTGTAGATGGAATTCAAGGAAACGGAAATCACCATTACTTTGATCCTGCAGACATTTGCACTGCAGTGCTTTCCTCTCCTTCTGTCCCTTCCTCCCTCCCTCCTCCCTTCTTCTCTCCGTTTCTTCCTCTTTTTCTTCTTCTTTTGGTTTCCTCCTATAATGCTAAGTATTCCCCCCCTGGTTTGTTGCTTCGAGTTTTCACAATTACATTTCAGAGGCACTGTTTTTATGTGGTTTCAAGCTGCTGCAGTTCTGTGTTCCTTCCCTCCATACAGAGTGATACTCTGGATCTTAATGCTTTTATGAAGAACGTTTTGCTGCTTAGAGTAATACACTGGCATAATGTCGCCCAGCATATGCTACACACAAAGAAATTCAATTAAGAAGACTTCTATTATTTAACACAGTGTGAGAGAAAGCCTTGGGACAAGTTTGAAGTTGATAAAATACATCGCTTTTTGGTTTTTCACACATCTGATCTACTTTTCTTTTTAATGCCAAAGGCAAAGTTATCTTACCTTGGAGAACAAGAAGAAAAGTTGACCAGAGGCTTTCAGAAGTAGTTAAATTCAAATAAGAAATACCCTTCCTCTTCCTTTTTTTTTTTTTTTACCCTGGAGTCTGAGGATAGCTGCAAAGACTGCAGCATTTAAAAGTATGATTTTCATAGAGAGATCATTCTCAATTTCAGATACTCCTTAGCCTGTACCTGAGATCAGCCTGGTTTTGGCTTCCTCCAGCTCTGCTCTTTTTCATAGGGTGAGGAAGGTCAGGTCAAGACTGTGTGCCTGTCCAGGGTGTGACTATCCTCAGGATTCCCTGGAATTTTCTGGCTAACAGCTTTTCCAGTGCTTTTCCAGGGTCCATTAGGCCTGTTCCCAGGGATGTCCTCCAGAGAACAGATCTCATGGCCATGTGTACACCACAGGTCTAGAAAGAGGAGAGAGTGTGGACAGAGCTCACATGTATGAGCTCAGGTACATACACTTGTGTGGGAGACCTTTCACTGTGCGGGGCAGAACTGGATATGGGAAGAGAAAGGTCCAGAGGACAATCCCCTGTGCCTCTGGGTCAGCGCAGACCTCTCAGCTAGTCACAAATAAAACACTTGAACCTGGCCTCCTAGGAGTCATGAAAGTATATTTGTCAGGGTAAGAGGACAGACCATGTCATAACTAACAATTTTTAGCTTATTTATAATTTTTGCATAATTAGACTTGGGATACCTGGACCTGCATTTGTACTCTTGCCCAAGAATCTTGGATTATTTGGGGCAAGATGGCTTAGAACTAAGAGAGAAGAAATGAGTTAATCTGGATGGAGTAAATCACTCACTTTCAGTGGTTTATTACCTTTTTACATGTTGCATGCCATCCATGTGGCTAGAAAAAGGAGCAAACTGGTAAAGGGAAGAAGATTTTGCGTACTGGGGGTGGGGTCAACAAGAGTGAGACCAACCCCAGAGGTTAAACAAGAGTGAGACCAACCCCAGAGGTTGTGATGGAGAGTCAATCCTTACCCTTCTCATCTCCCTTGGGCGATCAAGTCTCAGCCCTGGTGCTGGCACTCCATCACTGACACTCCAGGACTGACAGTGCATTGGAACCTCCCTGCAACTTAGACCTTCTCTTCTCGTTTCTTATGAAATCGATCTGTTCTTCACCTCAGCAAGTTGCTTTAAAACGTCAGTTGATTTGATGACTTGAACTTACTAAAATTATTAATGAGTTACATGTCACCCTTATTCCAGCTTCCATCCCAGGCAAAGTCATTTGCATTTTCAGAATTTCCAAAAGTGCATTAACAGGAAACAAGTACCTAGAAGTACTCTGCAAGAAAAGGGTCTTGTGGTTGTTAATTTTGAGAAACACCCTCTTAGAAATTTACAAAGAGTTCAGCCTATTAGAGGTTCTGAGAAGACCTGCAGTAAAGAAAACCCATATAATTTTGTTTAACTCAGCATTTCTCAAACCTAGGATGTTAATTCCTCTACCCTCATTTTTCTTCCCAAGCCATTTTTCTTTCCAAGTAACATATGATAACCTATGGAGTTATAGGGTTTGAGAAATAATGCCTTGACCCAAAGAAGCAACTCTGTGTAAACATTTCCAGTGCAGTGTTGGGTACTACCAAAGACATAATCATAGCATCAGTTACTGAGTTGGTTTATTCATGAATCCCATTTAAACGATGTCGGCATTGCTAATCAACAGGTATAATGTTACCATTTTACAAGATGAGTAAGTTCTAGAGATCTGCTACACAGCACAGCACCTAGAGTTAACAATACTGCATTGTACAGGTAAAAATTTTTTAATAGGATAGCACTCATGTTAAGCGTTCTTACCACAATGATAATAAAAAATAACAGCACATCCTTTAGATATTTGCCTACCTAAAGACTCTAGGTAATCAGAACATAATTGAATGTCTTGTAGGAAAAAGCTAGCCATTTTTGAAAAATAACTCTTCCTCAATTTAAGTTTATAAGTACTTGTAGGGATAAAAGGAAACTATGACAACATTTGCTTAATGAGAATATAACTGGGCACAAAATGAGAACCCGTTTCCCTGAACCACTCTCGCCCCACTGTATTAGTGTCTGTGAAAATGTAAGTATTTTCCTTCATAGCACTGATTTTCATTTGTAATTACTTGACTGGAGTTGGTTCCTCTTTCTAGAATGTGAACTCACCACCTCCTATATTGCCTAAAACAAAGCAGATGCACATTTATGGATAAAATATGGTCAACATAGTTTTTGGTAAACAGACTCTGCTGTCAGAGCCTTTTTAAATCATTGTTGCTATTTTCTGATTTATTTCATTCTCAACTTATTCATGTATCCATTTAAATAAATATTTAAGCAGTGACTTCATTCTATACATTTCCTTGGGTACAAATTTATTCTAAACCACACGGTACATTCAGCCAGAATGGTTTGGGCAACACTATGAAACCATTTCCCCCCTAATGCCCTCAATTCATATTCATTCCTTCATTCAGAAACAAATTGCTGTCTTCTCTTTCTCCTCAGTGGTATCTAGGACCCCCATGTTTCATTTACTTAATCTGTTTTCTTTTTTTTCTAATCCTGGAAAATATTTTGACTTTAAAAATACTTAGTGAAGTATATATAGTACACCTCACCCACTTCAATTCTCATAGCAGTTAAAGACCTTAAATCAAAATAATTTGTTCAATTGCAGAATTTTCAGGTTCAGTCAGATGGGCCATAGGAGTTCACTGAGGATAAAGAGGGAAGGGTCCTCTTGAGGTGCTTTTAGGCACCATTATGCCTCAGAGATATCTCCATATGTTTAATCTCATGGTCACTGCAGCATGGATGGCTGAGGCATTGCAGGGAGACCTCATCTTTAGGGATATACGGAGCAATTGGGCCACAAGATCCCTCAGTCAACCCCACCATATATTCCAGAAATATAGACTGGCATGGGCGGGAAATGAAGGGAATGAAAGTGTTCGTAGACCCAGAGTTCTGTCAAAAAAATCTTGTCACAAAATCAAATGCACCTGGAAATTTCATCAGAAAGGACTTACAACTGCCTCCTTTTACAATTATTTAACAAAAACCTTATTTAAAGATTTGGTGGGCTGGCACGGTGACTCACACCTGTAATCTCAACACTTTGGGAGGCCAAGACAGGAGGATTGCTTGAGCCCAGGAGTTCAAGACCAGCCTAGGCAATAGAGCGAGACCTCACTACAAAAAAAAATTTCTTAGTGAGGGGCCATGCCTGTAGTCCCAGCTACTCAGGAGGCTGTGGCAGAGAAGGATCATCAAAGCTCAGGAGGTCAAGGCTGTGGTGAGCTGTGATCGTGCCCCTGTACTCCAGCCTGGGCAACAGAGTGAGACCCCAACTCAAAAAACAACACAATACAACAACAACAACAACAAAAGATTAGGTAAAGAAAGTTTAGTAACATGTAATGCACTGCTTTAAAGCCTGACAGGATAAATCCTTATAATAAATGAAGAGACATTGTCTTTTCAACAGAACTACCTACATAAGCATTTTTGGGGCACAATATTCAATCTGGAGAATGGGCCACCTGAGACTCAATCCTCACCACTACACAATATATCCGTGTAATGAATATGCATGTGTACCCCCTGAATCTAAAATTAAAAATGAAAAAAAAAAAGAGTAAGGGTTAAATTTACTAAGCATTGCATGCAGAGAATTTAGAATATTGAGATATTTGTCTAAGACAATGTAAAATGTCAACTCCTTGTATTGGAACTTAAGTATAAAAATCAAGCAAAACAATAACTACAAAATATTTAGTAAAGAAAGCTTAGTAGCATGTAATGCACTGCTTTAAAGACTGACAGGATAAATTGTTATAATAAAGGAAGAGAAAATTTCATATCTTCCCAAAGTACTGGCCCTTTTAAATGAAACTTAAAAACACCCCTAAAGGAGAGTTTTACTTTCTAGTTATAAGTGAAAATAATGTGTGTGTGTGTGTGTGTGTGTGTGTGTGTGTGTGTGACAATGCCAGAATCTAGTTGTAAAATTCGGAAAACTTTTGGGTTTATGGGATGATAATGTTTTGTTAGATGTGCAATTTCCACAAGATGGCAGTCTTTACTTGTGGAGAACAAAGAATTACTGTGGTTATAGGTAACTTGTGGGTTTGAAATGCTGAAATATAGACTTCTGGGTGTTTTTTGTAAACACTTAAACTATTAGAAACAAAGTTATGAGACTGTGAATAAACAATTAAATAGCTAAAACCTCTTGGAGTGTAGTCAGAGAAATTTCTGCCATTTTTACTCCAGGGTGATAGATGACAACATGTACTTCTGAGGACTACTGTGTTGAGAATTAATGAGACCACGTATGAAAAGCATCGTGTTCATGGCTTGACACGTCAGAAACTAAAATTATTGTTGTCATCATGTGTGACTGCTGTTCTTCCTTTGGACCTGTTCTGGTCCATTCTTCTTCATGGAGAGTTAGTTATATGTTCATATGAACCAGTGAATCATTGATTCAGTGACAAGAACATCTCATTTCCATCTTTTGTCCAAAAGTATTGAAACATTTGTGATCTCATTGAATAAAGAAAGTTAGAAGTCCATAAACCCTAACTACAGTTTGAAAGTGGTTAATAGATCAATCCTGCACACACTGAATTCTTTATTGATATAAATGAGAAAATTTCAGGGGAAGAGAGTAGGAAATCAAAAGATCCTTTTATATTCAAATAAAAATATCCAACAGGTCCAGGCGTTAATCTTGAAAAGCTTTTTACTTACTTTGAAGATAACAGTCTCATTTGTGTTTGAGACTCGCACTAATTATTGATCGCTTATCATCTTTAATCACTACCATGGAATTGATTTTCAAATTAATGTATTTGTAGCAAAACAGGTTGCTGAAAGTTGGATGTAAATTTTGAATCCCACACAGGTAACTTTGATTTTGTCTTTGAATTCTGTGGCAGTCTATACGTTTCTTTTAAATTTTATTGGAATCATGGCCCTTTAGGTAAATGCCTACTAAGCCAACTGTAAAAGTTTTACTAGTTATCTAAGAAAATGACAACTACCTTTTCAGTTGTTTCTACTGGGAAAGAGCTTGGAGATAATCAGAGTTTGTTTTTGTTTTAATACAGAAGTTATTTTTTTCAGGCCATATCTTATAGGAACTGGTTTTTTTTGCGTTGGAGTCTCACTCTGTCGCCCAGACTGGAGTGCAGTGGCCGCTCCTGGCCACCACAGCCTCAACCTGCTGGGCTCCGGCGATCCTTCTGCCTCAGCCTTCCAAGTAGCTGGAACTACAGGTGTGTGCTATCACACCCGGCTAATTTTTTGATTTATTGTAGAGATGAGGTCTCACCAAGTTGCCCAGGCGGGTCTCGAACCCGCGGGCTCAGGCAATCCACTCACCTCAGCCTCCCAAAGCGCGGGATTACAGGCTGAGCCACTGAGCCTGGCTATAGGAACTGTTGTGACTCTTTCAATCAGATTTCCCACCTCCTGGAAGCATACAAGGGGAGACACCCCCCAAAACCCCAGAATTATCTTTTCCTTCGGATAAGATGGTCAACCAAAGTTTTTATCTGGAAGTTTTGAGAAGATTGCATCACAATTTGTGGAAGAAACGTCCTGAGTTGTGGTGTTTTAAACAGGCAACTAGTTCTTCCACCATGACAACACACCTACACACACTGTGCTGAATGTTCACCAGTTTTTGGCCAAAAACAGCATGACCCCCATGCCCCACCCTCCCTATTCATCTAATCTTTCCCCAAGCAACTTTTTTTGGTTTCCCTGGATGAAAAGAGTCCTCAAAGGGAAATGTTTTGCTGATGTGGAAGTACTAAAAGGCATCAAAATTGATGAGTTCAAAAACTGTTTTGAGCAGTGAAAAATGCTTCTCAATAGGTGTATTGCATCAAGTGGAGTGTACTTTGAAGGTGACTGAAATTTAAACATGTAAGAATAAATAAAAAAAATTTTTATAAATAAACTCTATGTTTTTTGGGATCAGCCCTTGCAAACTATTAGAAGGAAAAAGACTGCAGACATTATTTCTTCTCTCTCCCTTTTCCTTCCCTCATTTTATAGGTAAAAAGACTGAGTAATAAAGAATAATAATTTCCTAGATTTTTCACATTCAACACACAATCTCGCTGCTGTAAACGTTAGGCAACTTTTTTCAGGGACTCACAAAGATAGTCAGTAGTTGAGTTGGGCCCAGAACTCAGGTCTGTCTTCCACTGCATTTCTCTCCGTTACCTCATACAGCCTCTAAACATGTAACTACTCAGAAAGAAGCTCTCTTTCGGTTTCAGAGATTTATTAGACCCTGAGTAAAACTGTCATCAATATGCTTCCTCGAAACCAAACAATATAATTATAATTATAGTGTGATTGCAAATGTATTCATACTAAAATTGGGTATGTAAAGAAAATGTAGCTTTTCCCTATAACTTAATTGATCTTCCTCAGGAGGACTATGCCCACTGAGCAGCAGCAGAAAAGCTAAATTTAGCTCAATATGTTTTAAACTTTAATCTCATCTAATAATTTAACATGTCTCTAGCTAAGTCTTAATCTACTTGAGAGAATTACTTGATTCTTCCAATTCCTTCTCTTTTCCCTTCCTTTTTTTCAAGATGGCCTCAGGATTTATGGAAGACAGTTATATTTCTCATACAGAGAATTTGGGGGAAAGGCAGTGGCTAGTCTCTTGCAGGTCCTTGAATATGCTTTGGCAGTGAAGCACATTTGAGGTGGGGTGGGCCTGGGTCCAGTTTCAGAGATTAATTAGTGACTGCTGCTAAAGTCTGCAGGTTTCACATGCTGACGTTGGTTAATGGAAGGCTTGGAGCTCCCCTTAACTGACTTGGCCTTGTTTGGCTCTCTGGGATGCCGTACACCCTTCTGAGGCTCTGCCATTTTCTTCACCACGACTGTTATGTAGCCCTTCAGACAGTAGTATGGCCTCACCTTGTTATTCACTGTGGAGAGTTCCAAGGCAGGCCATGTGCTCTAAGAGCATCGACACCACAGGGGAATAACGGAGGCCTGGGAATGAAGGTAACCTTAGATTTTTCCTGACCACGCGGCTCTGCCTTCTCAAATATCTGAGGCCTTCTTGGCTGGTATAGAACCTGGTGTCCCCTAGGAACTCCCCTCAGAGACCTTAATGGGAAGGGAAGCATTAGGCCCTCTCTCCTTGGCATGCCTTTCAATCTATCTAATGCCTCACTTCTTGTCCTTCTCCCACTCCTGATCTTTGTCAGAACATTTTGGCCAGAAGAGGTGAAACTTCTGTTTTTCTCCTGAATGTCCCTATTACATCCTAGGTCTTTCAGTTTCTTGTCCTGTCATAGTGAAAGAGAATTCTAGCTACATAATGTTAGACACTCTGTGATATGATATCTTGTAGGCATTTCTTCAATTTGAAAGTACCGAGGCAACTTGGAGCTAGGGATTGGTGCAAATGAAATACACCATTTTAATATCTCAAAAATATCTTATTTGTATATACTTATGAGTTTTATGTAACCAAAAGTAAAAAGATATTTAGGATAGAGTTCCATTACTCAGTCATGTTTAATGTCAGTTATCACTGAGAAAGAATTTGAAAATAACTGAAAAAAAATTATTTTTTTTCACCCACTGACTAGATCTATTTTGGTATGGAATACCCACATTATTAAATTCATTTTCTGGATTTTCACAAAACTTTCCTCGCCATGGTTACTGAGAAAATATTAATAATAGCATGCAGATAATTTTCAGAAAAACTTCAGCTCAATAGGTTTTTCATTCATTCATCATTTCTTTCATTCTGGTCTTAAAAAATGTAGGTAAACTTGAATCGAAGCAAAAACACTTTTCAAAGATTAAGATTTAAGCAGTTAAGTATAGTGGCACTTTGATTAGCATATCTAATCTTGTAATTTAAGCATGAGAATTGTAAAAATAAATCCTATCATTCCCTATAAATTAGGCATCAATTGATTATTTCTCTTAAGTAAAATCTCTTAGTGATCTGTTAGTAGCATTAAATGCAACAAATATTTATTAATAACATCTAATGCCACAGTAATACCAAACAGCCTAAGGGCAATGATTAGAAGTTATTGCTTTTGTTTTAACTTTTAACTATTTCTTTCAGCTAATTGTCAGTTGCTTAAGTCCAATCCACTAAGATTATCTAAGATCAAACAAGTTAATAACACTTCATGATATTTCAAATAAACTCATGAATGTCATCTTTTAGATCAAGGGTCAGCAAAACATTTTTTTGTTGAGGACCAGATACCAATATTTTAGACTTTGCGGGCCATCTGGTCTCCATCACAGCTATCAACTCTGTCTTTGTAGTGTGAAAGCAGTCACAGACAGTATATAAACGAGTGGGCTTTATTTAAATAAAAACAGGCCAGGAGCCAGATTGGCTGGCTGGCTATAGTTGCTGACCTATTTTGGAAACCTCAGAGTAAATAACTCTATGAAGTCAACAAGTTTTCATTTCAGTGATAAAAATATTGAAGTACAGAAGGCTTCAAGGACCTAGTTAAAGTAGAAATTATGTTTAGAACCAGAGATTTTGACTCTTATTCCTGTGCTCTTTTGACTGTGTATTAATACGTACTCCTGATATGCAGTAATTCTGTCATTATGTGTGCATCTTTAAATAAGTACAGAGTAATCACATGTTGATTTTGCATTTGATCTTGTAGAGGGTTTCATGTAAACACTGTATATTAACAATGGCAGCATAATCCCTCCAGCAAATTTTGAATTTCTTTGGTTTTCTGATTATCCTTTAATATACATCTGAACATTGATCCTGTTATTGGGATTGCTCATGTTCTGAGAGAGTGACTGTTTTACTTATTCAAGATCAGGTGATATTTGTCATTTGAGACCTGAATTTGTTGAATCATTTCCTGTGCAATGACAACTCTAGCTTGAAATCAACGGGATATTAGCAGATATTAGGCTCCTGAAAAATAAATTCCAGGAAAGTGATTATGATTTGCTAAGAATGGGCAAGGCAATTAACTGAGGCAGAAAAGGTGGTGCTTCTTTTAATCAAAAGATATAAAAATGGTCTTTAATTATGTGTGACTAGAAGTACTGTATGTTAATGAGATGTTTTTCAGGGTTGGTAAAGAATTACTCCACATGCTTATAAGAATGACAGCATGTTAGTACTGGAAAGGATTTGGGAGATGAGATCATATTTAACTCCTGCCCAGGGAGGTGAAGTGGCCGATCCAGCTGCCCACTGCAGGCTTGCGTCTACAGGGCTGGATTTAATTATAAACTCAGTTATTGTAGAAGGGTATTGCATATCAGAGACTTGTATAAAAAGAGAAACTAGCTTCCTGTGTTGCTTCAAATCTGATATCTCACTTTCAGATTTGAAAAAAGGTAATTTGATAAAATACTTAGTTGGTCAGATCTGGTTTTCTTATTCAGAAAACAATGTCTATGTCCTTACGTAGTAACTATGTCTTCCTAAGGTATCTTTCTTCTATGTATGGGTAAGAAACTGTAAACTTTACGCAGAATATTTTCTAAAAGAATACCACTAATAAATGTATGCATGCATAATACTGCAACTTGGAAAGCACTTACACAAATATTGCTATTATTTGATTTATTTCTTAAAATAACCTTGTGAGGGAGAAATCATATTGATTTATCCATTGATCACTTACCCCTTTCTCCCTCTTCCAACCCTCCCCCCGACTCCTTAGTCTTGAAAAAGGCTTTAAAGAAGACTGATAATACTAAGGTCTCCTTTTACAGCTGAAGAGATTGAGGCTCAGAAGTGAAGGAAAATTTCCCAAAGCCATGCGACTGGTGAGTTATTCAGCTTTCAAACTCAGGTCTTCTGACTTTGCACTGCTTTTGAACACATTACCAAGATCTTTATTATCCCGAGAGACTTGTATAAATGGAAGCTGTCTCTTTATTTCCTGCTTCTTTATTAACTAAGAGCTTGCTACTCAAGTCGCTTAGCTAACACGTATTCCATTGTATCCATTTACAAACATTACACTGTTCGCAACACATCCTGATGTCCCCAGAGAGCCACATGAATATCGCATGAGTTCATTAATCTCTTTGTGATTGGAGTAAACGTCAAATGAATTCATTACCATATGAGGCACTTAGGGGACTTTACCAATATTATCAAAACAAGGGAGTGTGTTCAAAATAAGGAAGTGGTATCCTGAAACCTTGTCTTTACTCACTGTCAGTCAACGTATCATGATGTTTCCAATTCATGCTATGCAGGCTTTCATCGTTATTCCAATAAACTTTTTCCTTAGAGTTTAGACAATCCTCCATAAAAGGCAAACTATTAAATAATGCTTAACTATTTTGAAAACTGCATTATTTAATCTTTTATATTTAGAACAATTTTTATTTTCAGATATTGATGAGTTTTTTTTGTTGACTCTGAGAACCATCATAATTTATAGATATGTTATTTGGTTGGAGAGGAACCTTAATATTGAAATATATGATGCCCATTCAAATTGATCTCCCTAGGTTAGGGTCATCTCCTTAAACTGTAAGCCTTGCACTGCCGAGGAGGGGAAAATCAGCCCTGTTCGCAGAGAAGCAATTGCTTGAAAAATCAAATTAGCAACATGACGGATCTCAAGACTTTGGTGACTAGTGAACTTTAATTATTATATATTTTATGTGTTTATGCTGGCAGTAAAAGTCAAGCACTCATTATAGAAATGGCAGACATGATCTTTCATAAAATGAATGCTGGGCGGCAAATGAATAGATAATCAGGATAATGAAAGCAAGCCAGAAAGATACTGGAGAGCTGAGAAGACCCAGACAATGGCTCCCACTGAGGTAGAGGGCATAATTGCAATTGGAAAGAGAACACTTTTGGTGATCTTTTAAAATGTCAGCTTCATCCTTAAGCTCAGTGTGATATTTGGGTTATAGGGTAAAGGGGAAAACTCTTTCATTCTGCGGTAAGAAACCGGCACTGATCATCTCTGTTTAGTACTCTCTGCTTTCCTTATGCAGACCTTTCAAATCCATGTTTATGAAAGTGTCATGAACTTAAATTTATTTTGCTTCGCATATTGTGTATATTTTATGAATAGTTTTATATCTTTGATTCTAACAATTAAACTTTAAAATAAGTGAGATCTTGAAGCGTGTGCCATGTGTATAATAGATCAAGATCATGATATGTATCTTTGGAATGGTGTTAGGAGAGAAGGCTAGTGAAAAGGATGCCTTTTTGCTTTTTTTTTGAGTTGGGGTTTCACTGTATCGCCCAGGCTGAAGTGCAGTAGTGCAGAGGCATAATCATGACAATCATGGCTCATGGCATCCTTGACCTCCTGGGTTCAAGTTATCCTTCCACCTCAGCATCCTGAGTAGCTGGGACTACAGATGCATGCCACCAAGACTTGCTAATTTTTGATGTTTTGTGGAGATGAGGTCTCACTATACTGCCTAGACTGGTCTCAAACTCCTGGGCTCAAGCAATCTGCCCCCCTCGGCCTTTCAAAGTGCTGAAATTACAGGTGAGAGCCACTGTACCCAGCCAGGAGAAGGATACTTTTTAAAGAAACATTCTCTTGAACATTTACTTGCATAAATATGAAACTTTTAAAAAGTTGAATAACAATTTAAGCACATGGAAAGAATGTATTATCCTGAGAACTACTATAGTAGGCTTTACTTTAACACTGGAGAATTCTTTTGTGATGCAAACAATATCTCCTAAGTTAGAGGTTGTACATGGATACATACTTTAAAAATAGCATCAGGGCATAATTGTATTAAAGTTGGTGGATAAATTTTGTGCATTTAATTCAAGCTGTCACCTAAGAGTTAAATCATTAATAATAGTACAATCTTGGTAAGATAAATTTGCTATATTTTACCCACATTTTTATAGATGAAAGGTCTAAAGAATTTTTAAAAATTAAATTTTAATTTTTTGTATGTGCTGTATTATAGTTAGCATTATTCCATGTTTTCATTTTTTTAGTAGAGTGTTAAGATAGTAACATAACATAGACTTTTCTAGATCTAACTAGAACCATAGGAAAACAATCAGTTTCTCTTCATTTTGTACATTTTACTTATTTATTTATTTGTTTATTTGAGTCAGGGTCTCAATCTGTTGCCCAGGCTGGAGTGCAGTGGCACAATCATGTCTCACTGCAGCCTTGACCTCCGGAGTAGCTGGGACTACAGGCACACACCACCACATCTGGCTTATTTTTTGATTTTTGTAGTGATGAGTTCTCCCTATGTTGTCTAAGCTGGTCTTGAATTACCAGACTCAAGCAATCCTCCCACCTGGGCTTCCCAAAGTGCTGGGATTGTTGGTGTGAGCCACTTCAACTGGCCCAGTTTACACATTTTAATAAGTGAATTCCACTTGCTAATTTCTGGAGAAAAACCAGAACAGTTTGTTGGACATTAACCTGAAATTATGCTACTGTGTGGTTCCACTGCAGAGTGGTCACGTGCTCTGAAAGGGGCAGCACTGTGGAAGGCACTGGGCAAAGGTCACCAGCCCTAATCTCCATTGTGATGGCATTTAAGGATGGGGCCTTTGGGAGGTAATTAGGGTTGGATGAAGCCATGATGGTGAGGATCTGGTTTGAAGAGTTTAGTGCTCTTATAAGAAGAGACGCCATCAAGCTTCTCGCTCTATTCACACAAAGAGGTTGTGTGAGTACACAGCAAGATGGCGGCTTTCCTACAAGCCACGGAAAAGAGGCCTCTGAGTGAAATCTACCTGCCAGCATCTTGTTCTTGGACTTCCCAGCCTCCAGAACTCAGAAACTCACTTTTGTTGTTTAAGCCAGCCAGTCTGTGGTATTTCGTTAAGGCAGCCCAGTCAGACTAATACACTAATACACATGAAACATTCCACACAACAGTGATATCATGATTGCAGAGTTATGGCTGTCACTTATGAGCCACTTTTCTTTTTAGTGCTTTTCCAATATTGGAATTTTTCTTCTGGTTTTCTTCCTTCTCCCTCGGTATCATATCTGGGGTGAAAATGGTCTTAGATTCAGAATCTTTGGAATTTATTCTTTTTCTTCTCCCTATTAATATTTAAGGTCTTAGATTCAGAATCTTTGAATTTATGCTATTTTTTTCCCTACTAATTTAAAATTTTTTAAATAAAAAATTATGATACCTACAAATGTTATATATTTATTTTTAAAAATGTTATTTTATAATTTGTAAAGCATTTCTATTGTCACTTTACTGTATCTCACCCAGTTGATAATTAAAAGAAGTATTCCATTTTATCATTTGCTTTGGCAAGCAGAGTCTTCATAAACAAGTTTCCATTAATTTAACTCCTGTGATGTGAAAGTTCTATATTTGGAATATTATCATCTCATCTGAAAATAAAACATTTGCTAGTAAAAACTTACTGTGTAAACCAGAGTGTGGAAGAGCTATTTATTTATTTATTTATTTATATTTTTATTTTAAAGATGTGGGGGTACAATTCAGGGTTAGGTACATAAGTGGCCATCATACAGATGAAGTTTGGGCCTCCCATTGATCCTCACTTTGCCTGGTTTAGGATCAGGTACCATAATTAGTGTTATGTGCTTCACCCCTGACCTCCCCTGGCGGTGTTCCACTACTGCCAATCCCTTTCATGTAGTATTATGATACATGTTCAGGGTACACTTATGAGTGAGAGCACGTGGTACGCAGTTCTTTGTTTCTGTGATAGATCACTCAGTATGATGGATTTTTTTTTTCTTTTTCCCCTGCTGCCCCTGATCCGCGACTCTGTACGTTGCCACTACATCCCCTTGATTGACTGACTGACTAACTGACTGACTGACTGAGATTCTAAACCCATCCAAGTTGGACGGAGTAATTTAAACCATAAAAGAAACCAAATTTGTTTTCAAGCATTTCACTTATAACTTGATTTGACAAACGTGATCAACTTCTTAAAGTAAATTGATTATAAGTCATTACTTAACACAAGATGTCCAAAAACTTTATTTTGAATGCTAAGAGCCAGCTAGCTTCACTTTCACAGCCAATGTTCATTAAAATGGGAGTATCATCAGATGTATAGTGTTTGATTTTAGGCTAATACTGAACACTCACTCTTTGGGTATGTGTAAACAATGATTTCTTAGTAGGAATAAGGATTCCTTAAGTAGGACCATAAGTTTTAAACAGAACACCTGGATTCCTTTCAGGAATAAGTCTGATTAGAAAGCTTGAAGTGTTAGCTGTCTTTTTTTTTTTTTTTTATGAGATAGCAAACTGAGGTGCTCTGACATAAATGGTTATTTATAAAAAATTGCATAATGTGGTATAAAGTAGCAGTGAGACTCATCTAATTCCATGCAGAAAAGATAATTGATGTGTTACTGCTCTACTTCACAATTTAGTTTTCCCACGCATGGGAGATATGCTGGGAATTAGTCTACTCCATCTTCTTAATGAGACTTATCTATTACCTCAGATAATGTATCTATTTTCTTCAACCAGCAGGACTAACTGCTTATAGTAGTGAAGTTTTCAGCAGTTATTAGAAAGAAAATTTACCAATAGATATAAAGGGAATTGTCTATCTTCCCATGTATCTATGTGATTAGATAAAACGAAATGGTGTGACTGTGCTGCTGTTATGAAAGGGATGTTGACTCCCACAGTTCCTATGCAAACTCATGAGAGCTGCTTGCTATTTTCCATGATAATAGCAAGAGTTATATGCATGACAATGTTTACTTACTTGATGATATTATGGGAGGCTACAGTAACTCAGAGAAGAGGCTTGATAAAAATTGAGTGCCATTCAGTCCTGATAACAATTGTCAGAGGGATTGAGTGGCTGGTCTCTTTATTCAAAAGTAGGTCTGGCAAATACTGTATATGTGTATGCACAGAATGTAGACAGTTGCAAAGTCCTTTATTTCTCTACCCCAAACCTGATATAATCAGCCTCTCAAATCTGTTCTAAGCCTTGGTGACTTAGAAATGGAGGCAACCTGGCTAAGTGGGCATCTGAAATCTTTGTATGAGCCTCAATAAATGATTGTGGAAATGCAATTTACCCATTTTTGAATAGCTAATTATATTTGTTAGCAACAAAATTGTTCAGAAGTTGATAAATTGTCAGGAATCTTTACCTTGTGTATGGTGGTAAGCAATACTGGATACTACACTGTGTTTCTAGATGAGAACAAAAGATTATACATTCTGATGAAAGTATACCGATGTATATTCAAGTTACATTTATCAATGCAAATAATGGCATTCCACATACAACAAATGGTCACACTACCACAGCAACAAGGGTAATGTGAGAAACAGACCCACTTTGTAGATATTTACTACCTGTGTTGGCTTATTCTCTATGAGAGGCTACACTCTATGAGACTGTAGCAAATACTTTTTGAAGTAGTTTTTCTGTAGTTGCAATGAAAAAAAGAGCACTTATATTCAGATCTGGTCCTCCCAGTGAAGACTGACCTGTAACATGTTTCAGGGGAAATTATAGTCATGTGCCTCATAATGACATTTTGGTCACCAATAGATCACATATACTGCAGGGGTACTATAAGATTATAATACCATATTTTGCCCATACCCTTTGTATTTCTAGATGCACAAATACCATTGTGTTCCAATTGCCTACAGTATTCAGTACAAGTTTGTAGGCTAGGAACAATAGGCTGTACTGTAGAGTCTAGACGTGTAGTAGCCTATTACAACTAGGTTTGTGTAAGTACACTCTGTGATGTTGTTACAACAATGAAAACATCTAATAATGCATTTCTCAGAATTTATCCCCATCATGAATTGGTGGTTGACTGTAGAAGAGCTGATTCCAAATTCCTTGTTATATTAAGTACCAAGGTACAGCTCACTGAGTCTTCATGGTGATCCTTAAGGCTCTCAAGATCCCCCAGGGACTTTCATATATAAGAATTGGTCTAAGATGAGTAACAAGATAAGCTGGCACTGGGAAGAACATCTCTGGTAGATATGGAAGAAAGAGGAGAGTGGATGTTACCACTTAATGTCACTTATCATAGTCTGAGAACTTTGTGCAGACTTCCTAGGTTTCTGAATATTTCTTTTTCAACATTTGGATTCCATCTTCTTTCAGTCTTGGGCAAAGGCTGCCTGTAGGCATATAGATAGAAGGTGTAGCATATAGCATCCAAGAAGATCATATCTAACAATCTGATGGTGGGGCCCATTACATCCCAGCATTCTTTTGAAAATCTATGGTAACTACTCAGTTTCCCTTCTTTTTTCTTCTGTCCCCATGCCAGCCTTATTATTTTACTTACAGTGAATCAGGACATGATATATATGGAAAACGAAGGCTGCAAAGGCTCAAAAGGCACACCTTTGATATACTATGTGTTTTAGTAAGCATAAAATAAATGGGGGATTCTACCCACAAAACTATTTGCAAATACACAGGTAGATAGAAGGCATACACATAATCAATGGTTGTTGACCAAAGAGAAGTCAAAGAATGATAGTGAGGTACTGATAAGGTTTAGGAAATTTTAAGGAGGGGAAATAAATTTAAGGACTGAGATTTTTTGAAAAGAAGAATGTAGAAGTTAAGAGTAGGTGTATTAGAGTTGGAAAAACTCAGGGAAAATTGTGGTATCATTACTTTCTAAGTAAATACTGGTAAAGTAATATGATCCTTCTGAACTTCAGTTTTTCTGATCCATGGACTGGAATATTGATCTTAAATTGTTTTGAATATGCAAAATGCTCAGCATGTTATCTGATGTATATTAAGTTCTCAATACCAGGTAGCCATTGTTATAATAATTATAAAGACGAATGTGGTGCATCCATGATGATACCATGGAGCCCATTTGCAATAGGGTTTCAACTTCTTTTCAGAACTGAACACTAACACAGACAATAGTTCAGTCCAAACCCACAATACTGCCTAAGGTCAAGTGCCCATTCTGATATTCTAGCTGAGAAAATGAATGCAATGTTTGAATGTTTGCATGTGCTGTGGACTGAATGTTTATGTCCTCCGCCCCCCCATCATATGTTGAAGCCCTAATTGCCAATGTGATGGTATTTGGATGAGAGGCCTTTGAGAGATGATTGGATTTAGACGAGGGCATGAGGGTGAAGCTCTCATGGGATTAGTGTACTTATAAGAAGAAACATGAGCGATTCCTCTCCTTATCTCTCTCCCTGCCATGTGAGGATACTACAAGCAGGCCGCTGTCTGCAAACCAGGAAGAGGGCCCTTATCAAGAACCAAATTGACCAGGACCTCGGTCTTAGACTTCCCAGCCCCAAAACTATGAAAAATAAATTTCTATAGCTTAACCTACCCAGTCAATATTACTTTGTTAGAGTAGCCCAAGCAGACTAAAATAGCATGAAATATTGAGAGAGTAGGTGACAAAGCAGGCAGCTGTGAAAAGCCTAGGAAAACAGGGAGGTAGTGAGGATGACAGCATGATGCTTTTAGGAAGGGGTTAGAGGCCTTGAGAAGACAGTGGGGACAGCCTCGATTTCAGAATCACCCTTTAATATGTTCTTAACCGTGTTTTCACTAACCTCTCACCAACCTGGGTTTAGTTTGAGGGACAGAATGTGATTTGGGGTGAGGACACTTTCATTTCAATACAACTAGCTCACTCTCTAGATCTCTTGTCAAGTTGAGACAGAGGATGCCACTGAAGGCCTTGTCATTGTACAGCAAATTCACAGCTGCACAGGAAGCAACATAGTAAATCATTGTCCTTCTCAAGAAGGCTGTAATCAATAATACCACAGGAGCATTTCCCCCCAAGAACCAATCACGGTCTGGAACTGTGGGAGACCCATTACAATACTGAGAATTTGATGTGGAAAAATGAGAGAAATAAAACAGTTCACTCACCACAAAAGAAAAATACATGAAAAGCAATACCAACATAAGTTTAATTATAGAGTCTGATTCTCACCCTAGGGGAATTCATATATTCGGATGCCAGCTACAGATCAACAAAGAGCACATGGGTAGATTTGTTGTTATTTATGAGAATCTGAATCCTAGACGTTTCCTGAGGACAAATTTGATATTTTATACTGGGCAGAAGAAACAAGGTTGTCAACTGATTCACCTTCTATCACTCAGAATTCACAATACTTGATGATCCTGTTGTCTGCAATATTAAAAATTTACTTTTATTGACAATGTCGGTGCATTTTTCATTTCTATGAGCTTTTGAGAATTTGAGAAGAATAACCATAGCCTAAG
This sequence comes from Cephalopachus bancanus, assembly GCA_027257055.1. Lineage (NCBI taxonomy): Eukaryota > Metazoa > Chordata > Mammalia > Primates > Tarsiidae > Cephalopachus > Cephalopachus bancanus. The sequence goes on along the minus strand of JAPVLO010000205.1, from coordinate 5,769,795 downwards.
CTATAAACTGGACTTGGAAATTCCAGCCAGAGCTTCTGCAGCATATTAAATCCTCAGTTTAACTCACCTCTAGTTATCCCTGTAACACATGCACCAACTCTTCCAAATTTCGTCACAATTTTCATTTTATTTTATTTTAGAGATGTGGAATACAATTCAGGATTAGGTAGATAAGTGGTCCTTGTACAGGTAAAGTTTGGGCCTCCCTTTGGTCCCACTTGGCCTGGTTTGAGATTAGGTCCTCTTATTGATGTTATGCTTCCCCCTCCCCTGACAGTGTCCCGCTACTGCCACACCCTTTCTTACAGTGTAATGATAAGTGTTCAGGGTCCACATATAAGGGAGAACATGCAGTACTCAGTTTTTTGTTTCTGTGATAGATTACTAAGTATGATAGACTCTAAGTCCATCCAAGTTGCTGTGAAGTTCATAATTTTGTCCTTTATGGCTGTGTAATATTCCATCGTGTATATGTTCCACATTTAAAAAAATCCAGTCCACTTTTGATGGTTAATGTGGTTGGTTCCATGTTTTTGCTGTTGTGAATAATGCTGCAATAAATGTGTGTGCAAGTATCTTTTTTATATAATGATTTGAGTTCCTCCGGGTATATTCCCAGAAGGGGGATTGCTGGGTCAAATGGATGGCCAATTTTTAGATCTTTTAGGAATCACCACACTGTTTTCCACAGAGGTGTATTAGTTTACACTCCCACCAACAGTGTAGAAGTGTTCCCTTCTCCCCACCCTGCATCCTCTCCAGCACCTGTTGTTTTATGAGTTATTAACGATGGCAATCCTGACTGGAGTTAAGTGGTATCTCAGTGTGGTTTTAATTTACATTTCTCTGATGATTAGTGAGGCTGAGCATTTTTTCATGTAACTGTTGGCTGCTCATATGTCTTTTGTTCTCTGCAATTTTCAAACCCCAAACTGCTTCTATCTCATTCTAGAAGAAGATCTTATTTTCTACTTTATTAAGAAGATCAAGCCACTGGCTGGAAACTCTCTCAACTCTTTCATCCTTTTATCCTCTTACATGTTGTGTTTGAATTCTTGGCCCAGGCTAGCTTTTAACAAAAAGTCTTTACCCCTAGTTGTATGTGAGTATTCTATGGATTCCCTACTTGCATAATCAATGGAATCACATTTCCTCTTCTACAAGTCAGACATTCTGATTTACTAGATCTAGGTTGGTGACTGGAAATCTATATTTTTAAACAACACTTTCCCAAGGAAATTCTGATATTAAAGCAGGATGGGGGAAACTACCATTTTTGTCCATCTTTTGAACATTTCCTTGGAAGTTTTCTCATAATTTTCTGCTTTGTTCCTTCACTAAAGTAATTTGTTTTGCCTTTTAAAAGAATTACATGCTGCTTAGGCCAGGTAGTGGTGTCTTATAGGCCTCCGCGTGTTGTTTCATTTACTACAGTGTTTTCACGTAGGATGTACCCCACAACTTTAAAATAAAATAAAATTTTAAAAAACGCAAAGCTCGAGAAGGGAAGCTTTATCATATGTGCTCACCAGGTGGCAGTAGGCAGTAATGGTGCCTAACATTTTTCATTTATTGAGCACCTATCTCTTCACCTACATTGTTTAGTTTATAGCAATTTACTTATATAATTCTCAAAATCACCCCTGAGGTAGTTACTGATTTTATCTCTATTTTTTCTACATTTAGAAACTCAGGCACAGAGAAGTGAAGTAATTTGTGTAAGGTCAAACAGCTAAAGACTTGTGTTTTTTTTGTTTTCTTTTGTTTTCAGGAGGGAGATGGAAAACAAGAAGCATACACAAAGAAGTCATTGTGGAGGTCTATTAGCTCTGTAAAAGGTGGGTGAGGTCACTTTGTTAAAAGTGGTTGAAGAAAATGTTATAGCGGAGGTGGTTATTTGAACTAAGCCTTTGTGTTTTTGAGATGTAGAGAAAGGGTGCGTGACCATTTCAGGAGAAGGTAGAGTAGGGACTGAAGCGTGGCTATAAGGTAGCATCTTCAGTTGGCCTCACTTGTCCCTTTATCAGCTGGAAGAAGCGCGAGGCCACTCCTTCTCTCCCATTTGGATACTTGATTCCAAGAGTGAACAAAAACAAGGGATGACTGGCAGGCCAGCTCGAGGAAGCATGAAGCCTAACTGATTATTTTCCCATCAATCACTGAACTTTATTTTCCCTTGGAAAAGTCTCTCTGGCTACACTTCTCTCTCCTTCCTAATCAAGGCCTTATTTGGCAAGCAATCATTTCCTTATATCTTGCAACTTTTACAAACTTTTTAATTCAGAAGTTTTACTTGTATGAGAAGGGACCCCAAAAAACCTGGAACTTATTCATTAAAAAATTGTGCATTTATTCTTACGTGTTTAAACTTCAGTCACCTTCAAAGAAGTCTCTGTTTGAGCAATTACACTTATGGAGATGCTTTTTCCACTGCTTGAAACAATTTTCAGTTTGTCAATTCTGATGCCTTTCAGTGCTTCTGCTGTTTTTTGTTTCACCTATCCCACCTTGGCCAAATGGTTCCTTTTGAGGAATTTTTTACATCAGGGAAAGAAAAAAAAAAGTCACTTGGGGTGAGATCCAGTGAATAGGGAGGGCAGGGCATGGGGGTCATGCTGTTTTCGGTAAAAAACTGCTGAGCACTCAGCATGGTATGAGCAGGTGCGTTTGTAAATCACCAGTCATGAAATGGGCAAACATGTTGAAAGAATCTCAAGAAAAAAGACAGCAACACTGAAGCTGAACACAGCCTGCCACAAGAATGCTAGTTGGTACACTGATGGCAATGGGTTCCTAGAACACTTACCTAGCAGAGAAAGCCTGTACTACAAGGATCCTGCCCTTCAAAAGATTATTCCAGTTTTTTAGGTCTCCCTGGTATTATAGAGGAAACTAGTAAATTTTGAACAACATCAAAGAGCAAGTTTAAACTAACAAAATGAAACAAAACTGAAATGGTTTAAAAAAATCTCACCAAACTGTAAAATTTTCTCCGCATCTCACCCCCAGCATCCCCACCCCACCCAAGTTATATAACCTACTAATAGAATAAAGAAAATCCTCAGGACAAAGGTAGTACTTTGAGTTGAGGCCCATGACGTGACTGTAGTTGAAGAATACCTCTACCGATCCAACAATGGCTCTGGCTTCCTTAGCATTTATTACTTGGTAAGAGTTCTTTCCAACTACAATGAAATATGAAGATACAACACATTTGTCACAATGATCTATGTTCTTCTTTGGGCTTTTTCCTTAACATAAAGAAAAAAAAGTAATTCAGTGCTCTTCCTTCCTTTGTCTCCTTATTGTCTTGTCAGGCCCCATAATCTTGCCACACCTTACAGAAAGTAGTATGGATCATCTGGCACACACTGAAATTATTTTGGGAGCTAAGAATAATAGAAAAGAAAAAAAAAACATGGAGTGTTTTGAGGAAGTATGCATTACATTTTATGTACATACCTTTACACAAAATCTTGGTTTAGATTCCTATAATCATTTAGTACCTTCAGGCATCTTTCTTACTGGCAGAAGCGACTCTAGATTTCTATTCAAAGACGAGTTTGAACTAAATACAACTGGTCTCCCTAAAATTCCCTAAGGAGTCATTGGAATGACAGAGAGAGGTTCTTGTTCCAAAATTGTATTCTGCCTTTCTGTTAGTGTAGTGTTAAGAATCTTTCTGGGTGCAGTACATTCTATTGATGTCATTGTCTACTAGGATAATTTACACTTCAGAGAACCAAGCAAACAAAGTAACTGTTGACCACACCTATAAGTTATAAGATTTTCAGGATGGATGCCATGCAACTCTACATACATATCCTTTGAAAGTTCTTAGATAATGCTCACTCTGGACATTGACCCACATACATAGTACGATGTCTCAACTCAGTTAAACTTCAAAACAAATTCATGCCTTCTTCTGTAAAATTTTGATTAATTTTATAGATCATTTTTATTTGAGAGTAAATAAATGATGCTTCCCATCATAGCACTTTTTAATACTTACTAACTTTCTAAATGTTTACCAAATTTCCTTAAGTTGTCAGATATTGTGTATCTAAGAACATTTACTAATCTGGAAACCAATATAACCAAATAGTACTTTTTTGAGTGGAAAAATTTCCTCTGCAACTTGAAAAATAGTTCTTACCTCTTGATGACTCTGTGAGAACTAATCAAATGTCTTTTTTTGAATGTCATTAAAATAAATGATTTTAAATATCAGGTAGTAGTTGAATTTTTCACTTAATAATATAACAAATTAACTTTGTTTTTATGAACTCTTTGCAAAGTGTCCTTCATTGCATAAAGTTCATTTAACAAATAATTATTGAACAAGCACTACATGCAAAACACAAAACTGATGCTGAAGAATGCTATAAACAGTGGGAGAGGGTGTCTACCCCACATTTGGTGCAGTGGGGGACACTGATATGAGTTAGATAATCACACTAATGTAATATTACACCTGAAATAAAAGCTACACAGGGAGTTATTTATGAAGTTTATAAGATATTAGATTTACTAAGAAAATTCTAGGGGTCAGCAAAGAGAAATACATTTTTGAACAGTCTTTCAACGTTATAAACATTAATTGCTTTCACAGTTGAACTAAACAAAGAAGTATGGGAGAAGATCATTATTTCTACACTGAGGCATTTTTAAAAAACTTCAATTACATTATATGGGCTTTTAAACAACTGCTTCCAACTTTACTTCAGTGGAGTGAGAGGACTTTGGATAAATATTTCAAAAGTGTCATAATCAGATCTAATAAATGTCTTGCCAGAGATTAAAAAATCAACTATTACATAAATGTTGCTAGATGTAATTTGAGAAGAATACACTCTTGTCTTTTATAATACATGCACATACACAAAGGAAAGAGTGAAAAAAATTCTCTCTTATCCCTTTGTAAAAAAATCTGTGACTTTTTGCTAATACTATATTGTGTTGCAGTTTTAATTAAAATAATGTTTACATCAAACATAAAACAAAATTGTCATGACTACCAAAATGCTTTGAATATTTTGTACCTTCTTGCATTTTGGTATTCCTATTGAAACCAAATCCAGGAATGAAAGCAACCCTGGGAATGACTGTTCCTGAGAAAGACTGCAATCCAAATATAAAACCTGAAGTTCAAGAATTTATAGATAAAAAATCTACATTGGTCTGTATGCTGGGGAAAATGACGATCCTCCTCGTGACTACTATTTAAGCAAGTTACCAGGGTAACCTCGCTAGGGTACCATGAAATAAGGTGCGAGATAAAGCATTCTTATATCATAATTTAGGTGACTCTGACTGCAATAGAATACTCTTCAAGAGCAGCCTTTGCATTGCATCCACTTTTGTAGCTATTTTCTGGAGCAACGATTAGGAAAATGATTACACAAAATGCTTTTATTAAATATATACTTAGTAACTTTCCCTTTCCACCACAAAATAATTGCTATGATCCCTGAACTTGAGAATACTGATGCCTTTTTTTCTTTCTCAACTTAAAAATTAGCTTTTAAAATATACCAAAGATCTATGTATTTACATGGAGAATTTTTTCGTACTTTGACACAAAATTATCTGTTGCTCATGGTTACCAGAAGCAGACAATCAAGTCCCTGTTACAGTGGTAGGCTAACCTAACTGCGAGCACTCCAGGGAGTTCTCTCAAAGTCATTGTTTCATGTTTTTTTTTTCCTTTGCTGAAAGAGTTAACTCTGCAATAATGACAGCATACACAACCAAACCAAACACAAACAAAAAAGTAATTGCAAATTTTCATCTTCATCTTAACTGAAAGTATAATTGTTTTCATTTGTAAATGATATAGTTAATTGGATAGTTAAACTTGGCTCCATATTTAGCTTCTAAGTCCTTGTAAAAAAAAAAAGCTCACACTGGCTTAGCCCATGGTTTGTACTTTTAAAAATCACGTGCAAATGTAAAAAGAAGTCCATATTCAAAGCTTTATAAAATGTGGTTTCCACTCAAGGGAGTATCTGCTATTAGGATTAAGGGACCACCCACTGCCCTTTGGCAATCTTATCTCCAAAAAAGCTTCCTCATCCTCACTGACATGAACAAAATGTCATGTATTTTTATAAATGTGCATCAGTCTATGCTGTGTAATCTACTTTTTTAAAAACAGAAAATTCGAATACTGTGGTTGAGAAATGTATTAAATAACTAGGTGGCAACATTTTTTCTTTTATTGAATTGGCCCTTTTTTCTAAGCCTTCTAAAGTCTGCTGTGATTCAGTAAAAAGATATGTTTTAGATTATTTACAAAGTCAACAATAGCATACTTAAAATAAAATTTGTGTTTTTTTTAAACAGAAAATTCACACTGGAACAAATATTTGGTCATGAAAAAACGATGATGATGACAATAACACTTATAGGCATATCTCAGAGATATCATGGGTTTGGTTTCAGACCCCTACAAAAAAGCAAGTCACACAAAATTTTTGGTTTCCTAGTGCAAATAAAAGTTCTATTTTCATTATGCTGTAGTTTATTAAATGTACACAAGCATTATTTCTTTTTCTTTTTTTTTTTTTGAACTAGGGTCTTGCTCTGTGGTCCAGGCTGTAGTGCAGTGGTACAGCTGTTCATGGCTTACCACAACCTTGAACTCCTGGGCTCAAGTGATCCTTTTGTCTCAGCCTCCTGAGTAGCTGGGACTACAGGCATGTATGACCATGCCTGGCTAGTTTTTTTGAGAGACAAGGTCTTGCTATGTTGCACAGACTGGTCTTGAACTTCTGGACACAGGCAATCCTCCTGGCTTGACCTTCCAAAGTGCTGGGATTTCAGGTATGAGTCATTGTGCCCAGTCAGACAGCAGAATTATTTCTAAAAATCAATGTACATGCCTTAATTAAAAAGGCTTTCTAGCTAAAAAAAAAAAAAGGCTAAAAATCATCTGAGCCTTTAGCAAGTCATACTTTTTCTGCGGGTGGAAGGTCTTGCCTCAATATCATTGGTTGCTGACTGATCAGAAAAGCTGTTGCTTAAAGTTGGCATGGCTATGGCAAAGTCTTAAATAAGACAACAACAATTGCCACATCAATTGATTATTCCTTTCATGAAAGGATTTTTTGTAGCATGTGATGCTATTTGATAGCATTTTACCCATAGTGGAATGTCTTTCAAAATGGGAGGCAATCCTTTCAAACCCTGCCACCGCTTTACCACCTGAGTTTATATAATATTCTGAATTCTTTGTTGTCATTTCAACAATGTTTGCAGCATTTTCACCAGAAGTAGATTCTGTCCCAAGAAATCACTTTCTTTGCTCATCTATAAGAAGCAAATCCTCAGCCATTTAAAGTATATGATGAGATTGCAGTAGTTCAGTCACATCTTCAGGCTTGGCATCTAATTCTAGTTCTCTTACTCCTCCCACCATTTCTGCAGTTACTTTCTTCACTGAAATCTTGAACCTCTCAAAGTCATTCATGAGGGCTGGAATCAATTTCTTCCCAACTCTTGTTAACATTGATCTTTTAACTTTCCTCCATGAATCACAAATGTAATTAATGTTATATAGATTGGTGAATCCTTTCTAGAAGGTTTTCAATTTACTTTGCCCAGATCTATCAGAGGAATCACTAAGACAGCTATCGTCTTATGAGATGTTACTTCTTAAGAAAGTAATACTTGAAAATCAAAATTACTTCTTGATTTATGAGCGGCAGAACCAGCAGGTTAGCATGCATGAAAACAACATGACTCTCCTTGGGTATCTTTTTCAGAGCTCTTGAGTGACCGGGTGCATTGTTAATGAGCAGTAATAATTTGAAGAGAATCTTTTCTTCTTGGCAGTAGGTATCAAGAGTATGCTTAAAATATTCAGTAAGGCAAGCTATAAACATATATGTTGTCATCCAGGCTCCATTAGCTCCTAACAAGAGAATCAGTCTGTCTTTGAAGCTTTGAAGCTAGGCGTTGAGTTCTATTTCCTAGCTATAAAAGTTTTAGATGACATCTTATTCCAATAGAATGCTGTTACCATAGTTTAAATGTTTGTCCCTCCAAATCTCACATTGAAATTTGATCCTCCACGTTGGAGGTAAGGCCTAGTGAGAAGTATTGGGTCATGGGGGCAGATCCCTCATGAATAGATGAATGCCCTTCCTTAAAGGTCAGTGAGTTCTTACTCTATTAATTCCTGCAAGAGGTAGATGTTAAAAATAGTCTGGCACATCCTCTCTGTCTCTTGCTTCCTCTCTTGCCATATGATCTCTGCACACACTGGCTCCTCTTGGCCTTCTGCCATGAGGGGAAGCAGCCTGAGGCCCTTACCAGATGCTCAATCTTCTAGCCAGCAAATTCGTGAGCCAAATAAACCATAATTCCTTATAAATTACCCAGTCTCAGGTACTCCTTTATAGCAATGCAAAATTAACTGAGACAGCTAGTCTACATTAAAAATCTGTGGTTGAGTGGACTTCTGGCAAGACGGCAATGGGGCAACCTGGTCTGTAAAACCCTCTGCAAAGGAGAACTGCAGTGGGTCTCTGGCTCTCGCCCTGGGGGCTGCAGACCCCAAAATCACAGACTGCTCTTCATACGGAGCTCGGCTGTTGCCACCGCTGGGGCATCGCAGTGGACTGGCCAGCCACTGCAGCACAGACGCTGCTGCTGCTGCCACCGCTGATGCAGCCACTGCCGCCACCACCGGTAGCACATTGTACCACCCGGGCCGGAGGCGATCCATGACTTCAGTCCTTGAAGCCCCTTCAGGGAAGATCTGCTGGGATTGCTGCCACCTCTCCTGCGACCGACACATACTGCCCGTCATGAGTCTCCTGCCTGTGCCCTGAGGCAGGCACCATCTCCAGTCTCGGCCGGTTCCTGTCCAGCCCCGCCCCCTCTGGGGCAAACAGCTGAGATAGCACCACCTGCTGGCGATTCAAGGTAACAACACCGAAACGGGAGAAACAAGCTTGAAAAAGACATAGGCCAGAGTGATGAACAGAGAGTGATCTGAACTGTCCTTCACAGAAGACCAGGGGCAACTGACCCTAACTGCAAACTAATTTACCAGCTTGAAAAGAAAGCTAGAAATCAGAACTGAAAGGACATTGGACTTAAACGAAAAGTCTCCGAGTGTGCTTCATTGATTCTGTTAGTTTAATGACTTAATTCTATTCCTACTGTATTGTTCCTTTTTTTCCCTCTTCCTTTTCTTCTGTCTGTAAACCATATCTTTGTATAGAGGAACAGAACACCAATAAGGTGGTTGGTTAGCTTTATGTTAGCATCACTATATGTTTTATTTATTTTTGTATGGGAGTTGGTTCACCAGTAGCTGTGGTCTATTGTTTTTATCTGTTTCAGTATAGGTCTCTCTCTCCATTTGTTGGCACATGTTTGTTTCTCCCCTTACTCCTCTATTTCTCCACCCCACTCTTCAACCCACTGTCTGCTCCATTCTCTTCCCTCTGCTAACCACATTTTATTTCAGGGAGTAAACCTACAGCCCCACTGCATGGACAGATTCCAAGGCAGTGGGAAGTGGGTTCCAGATTATCAACACACCTGTCAGTGAATACTAGGACCTGCAGATAGATTTTGAATCACAGCTCCCCCCTTAAGTAAATCTCAAGACTGCAAAAAGGACCACCCGCAACCTACAGTGCAACTCCAGAATTGAACAAAGTAAGAGGGCATACATAAAGAATAGGAGATTGAACAAACAGAAGTAAAACCAATCCCTTTATCCCTGAATAACAGAATTAGAGAAGATGGTGACGTGGAGGGAAGGAAAAAGTAGGGAGGGGGAAAAAAACGCACAAATGAAGAAAAACCAAAAGAAGAATATAGGTCTCACACAGACCCCTGGGAGATCAGACACTGAGAAAACAGATTCTGGAACACAAACAATGAAGAGCCTCCAGAATGACTGGTCACATGCAACAAACCCAGACATCAAGACGTTAATGGAGAGAATTAAAAAATTGAGGAGAGTCAAGAGGAAAATAGGAAGGAGCAGATGTCAGAAATAACAGCAGTAAAGAATACTGTGATGAAAATGAATAACAGACTAATAAGCATGGAAAGCAGAATTAGCCAAGCAGAAGAAAGAATCTCAGAGCTCGAAGACCAAAACACAGAACTAACCCAAACTGTCAAAAGCATAGAAAAGAAGCTCAAAAAGACAGAACAAAACCTGCAAGAGATGAGTGATCACTTCAAGAGACCAAACCTAAGAGTAATTGGGCTTCTAGAGGCAGAGAGAGAAACAGAAGCCACACTGGAACAAAAATTTCATGAAATCATTCAAGAAAACTTCCCTCATCTCATCAAGGATGAAAAAATTCAAACACAAGAGATTCAGAGAACCCCTGCAAGACAACAAATGAGAAGAACAACTCCCAGACACATAATTATTTGCCTAAACAAAGTAGCTATAAGAGAAAAATCCTAAAGGCAGCAAGAGAAAAAGGCCAGACTACCTACCAGGGAAGACCAATTAGAATAGCTACAGATTTATCCACAGAAACACTTCAGGCCAGGAGAGCCTGGAGCCCTAACTTCAAAGTTCTAAAAGAGAAACAATTTCAACCAAGAATAACCTACCCAGCCAAACTAAGCTTCATTAGTGAGGGAGAATTGAAATCTTTTCCAGATATCCAATCCCTAAGAACCTACGCTGCCACCAGACCACCTCTACAAGAAACACTTAAGAAAGTACTGAACACAGAAGAAAAAGAAAAAAAGAACAACAACATTCTTTACAAGAGTACAGGCAAAAGATTAAAAACACACATGAGCCAACTCCAGAACCCAAAGAAAGACCAGAAACAAACAGGAACAACTCTGTAAGAACCTTATGACAGGAATCAACTCTTGCATTTCAATTATTAGCCTAAAAGTGAATGGACTAAATGCACCACTGAAAAGACATAGAATGGCAAAATGGATAAAATATCATCAGGCAGAGTACAGGCAAAAGATTAAAAACACACATGAGCCAACTCCAGAACCCAAAAAAAGACAACAAACAAACAGGAACAACTCTGTAAGAACCTTATGACAGGGATCAACTCTTGCATTTCAATTATTAGCCTAAATGTGAATGGACTAAATGCACCACTGAAAAGACACAGAATGGCAAAATGGATAAAATATCATCAGGCAACTATCTATTGCCTTCAAGAGACTCACCTCACTAGAAAGGACATCCACAGACACAAAGTAAGAGGATGGGAAACAAACTTTCGGGCGAACAGAATACAAAAGAAAGGAGGAGTAGCGATCTTAATTTCAGACAAAATACCCTTCAAGCTATTAAAAATCAAAAAAGATACAGAAGGCCACTACATAATGATAAAAGGCTCAATCCATCAACAAGAAATATCTATCCTAAACATATATGCACCCAACATAGGTGCGCCAACTTTCATAAAGCAACTTCTAGGAAAACTAAAGAAAGATATTGACTCTAACACCATCATAACTGGGGACTTTAATACCCCACTCACAACCCTAGACAGATCATCAGGACAAAAAATCAGCAAGGAGATCCGGAACCTCAATGTGACTTTGGACCAAATGGACTTAATTGATACCTACAGAACACTCCATCCAAAGACCACAGAATATACATTTTACTCATCACCACATGGAACGTATTCTAAGATTAACCACGTAATTGGCCATAAATCAAGCATAAGCAAATTTAAAAGGACCAAAATTCTACCATGCACCTCTCGGACCACAGTGGAATAAAAATAAACATTGACACCAACAAAGTCCCCCCAAAACTCACAAAGACATGGACGCTAAACAGCATGATGCTAAACAACTCCTGGGTTAATGATAAAATCAAAACAGAGATCAAAAGATACCTGGAAACAAATGAAAATGAAGAAACATCTTACCAAAATCTCTGGGATGCCTTGAAAGCTGTAGTAAGATGGGAATTTATATCTCTACAAACACACATGAAGAAAATGGAAGGAACACAAATTAACAATCTAACAAGCCACCTAAAAAAGCTGGAAAAGCAAGACCACAAAAACCCTAATTTCAGCAGAAGAATCCAGATCACCAAAATAAAAGCCCAAATCCAGGACATAGAAGACAAAAAGATAATACAAAAAATCAACGAAACAAAAAGCTGGTTCTTCGAAAGGATAAACAAGATCGATGGTCCCCTAGCTAGACTGACCAAGAAAAAATGAGAAAAAAATCAAATAAGTATAATCAGAAACACAAAAGATGAAATCACATCTGACCCTGAAGAAATACAAAAGATCATTAGAGACTACTACCTACACTTGTATGGAAACAAACTTGAAAACCTTAAGGAAATGGAGGACTTTCTGACATCACACAACTTACCTAGATTGGAACAAGAAGAAATTGAGACCCTATACAGACCAATAACAATCAAGGAAATTGACTGCATAATAAGAAATCTTCCTACAAAAAAAAGCCCTGGTCCAGATGGCTTTCCAGCTGAATTCTACAAGACATTTAAGGAGGAGCTGATACCAATCCTACTGAAAGTATTCCAGGTAATTGTAAAAGATGGAACTCTCCCCAAATCATTTTACGAAGTCAACATCACATTGATACCCAAGACAGGTAAAGATCCAACAAAGAAAGGGAACTACAGGCCAATATCTTTGATGAACATAGATGCTAAAATTCTCAGTAAGATCCTAGCAAACCGAATTCAGCGATACATCTCAAAAATCATCCATCATGACCAAGTAGGCTTCATTCCTGGGATGCAAGGCTGGTTCAACATTCGTAAAACCATAAATGTAATTAAATACATCAGCAGATGTCAAAACAAAAAACCACATGATTATATCATTAGATGCAGAAAAAGCTTTTGATAAAATCCAGCACCCTTTCTTGATAAAAACACTTGAACACCTAGGCATACGGGGAACATACCACAAAATAGTAAAAGTCATCTATGAGAAACCCATAGCCAGCATACTCCTAAATGGACAAAAATTGGAACCTTTCCCCCTGAAAACTGGAACAAGACAAGGATGCCCACTCTTACCCCTTCTGTTCAACATAGTATTTGAAGTCCTGGCTCGAGCAATCAGAGAAGAGGAGGCAGTCAGGGGTATCCAAATAGGAAAAGAGGAAGTCAAGTTATCTCTCTTTGCAGATGATATGATTGTTGTACCTTGAAAACCCAAGAGAATCTGTCAAAAAACCTCCTTACACTGATAAAGGCCTTTGGCAAAGTCTCAGGATACAAAATAAATGTACAAAAGACAATCGCATTTCTCTACACCAATAATAAACAAACAGAAACCCAAATAAAAAACACAATTCCATTCACAATAGTCACAAAAAAAATGAAATACCTTGGCATTTTCCTAACCAGAGACATGAAAGACCTTTACAATGAAAATTATAAAACACTGCTCAAAGAAATCAAAGATGACACAAACAAGTGGAAAATATCCCATGCTCATGATTGGAAGAATCAACATTGTGAAGATGTCCATCTTACCGAAGGCAATCTCAAATTCAATGCAATACCCATCAAATTACCAGTAACATTCTTCTCAGACCTAGAAAAGACAACACAGGAATTCATATGGAAACATAAATGTCCAAGAATAGCCAGAACAATCCTCAGCAAAAAAACAAAGCAGGTAGTATCACATTACCAGACTTCAAACTTTACTATCAAACTACAATCATCAAAACAGCTTGGTATTGGTATAGGAACAGGCATATAGATCAATGGAACAGAATTGAGATTCCAGAAGCAAAACCTCAATTCCTCAACCAACTCATCTTCGACAAAGCCCCCACCACCTACCACTGGGGAGAGGAGAACCTATTCAGTAAATGGTGCTGGGAAAACTGGCTGACCATATGCAGAAGATTGAAACAGGACCCCTATCTATCCCCATGCACAAATGTTAACTCCAAATGGATCAGAGACTAAATGTAAAACCTCAAACCATAAGAACCTTAGAAAATGAAGGAAATAACCTCATGGAAATCGGAACTGGCATCCAATTCCTGAACAAAACCTGAAACCCAGAGGTCATAAGAGAGAAGATAAACAAGTGGGGCTTTATTAAACTGACAAGCTTCTGCAAGGCCAAAGAAACCATCAAGAGAGCAGGGAGACAGCCTACAGACTGGAAAAAATATTTGCCAACACCAGGTCTGACAAAGGCTTAACATTCTGGATCTACAAGGAACTAAAACATGCTGAAAAGAAAAAAACAAATAATCGCATTATAAAATGGGCAAAAGATATGAACAGACACTTCACAAAAGAGGACATCCGAGCAGCCAACAAACACATGAAGAAATGCTCAACCTCACTAATCATCAGGGAGATGCAAATCAAAACCACATTGAGATACCACCTAACTCCAGTCAGAATGGCAATTATCAACAACTCAAAAAATAACAGCTGCTGGAGAGGGTGTGGTGAAAAGGGAACACTTCTACACTGTTGGTGGGAGTGTAAACTAGTGCAACCTCTGTGGAAAGCAGTGTGGTGATTCCTCAAAGCTCTAAATATCAACCTCCCATATGATCCTGCAATCCCCCTACTGGGAATATACCCTGAAGAACTCAAATCACTCTATAAAAAATATACCTGCACACGTATATTTATTATACGTGCAGCGTTGTTCACAATAGCAAGAACCTGGAAACAACCATGCTGCCCATCAAAAGAGGACTAGATTAAAAAAATGTAGTACATATACACGATGGAATACTACGCAGCCAAAAAAGAACAAAATTATGAATTTCGCAGCAACCTGGATGGAACTAGAGTCTATAATACTGAGTGACCTCTCACAAAAACAAAGATCCGAGTATCACATGTTCTCACTCATATAATGGAGCTTGAACAGCCAATGTAATTCTATAAGAAAATGACTGACGGTACTGGGAAACTATGGGGGGGCGATGGGATTAACAGTAGCAAATATCTGTCTGGAGATGGGAAAACACCTCTTATCAACAGGGTGCCTGAATGAAACGTAATTGTACACCTAACCCTTAACTGTACCCCACAAAACCATAATAAAAAATATTGATTAAAAAAAAATTATGTAAAAAAAAAGAAAAGTATTAGCTAAATCTTGACATAGTTACACTTCCTTTTTCTTTCAGTTAAAAATAATTTTTAGAATTTAGGGACGTAATACAATAAATTTCATGTTTGCAACCTCAAAAAAAAAACCCCAAAAAACTGTCGTTTAGTGTAGCCATTATCTTAGCTAGATTTTTCTGGATAGCCTGCTGCAGCGTCCATATAGCACTTGCAGCTTTACCTTCTAACTTCTGCTAGTTTCTGACTTTTCTTCTGCAGTTTCCTCACCTCTCTTAGCCTTCAAAGAATTTAAGAAAGTTAGGGCCTTGCTCTGAATTAGGGTTTGGTTTAAGGGAAGGCTGTGGTGGTTTTAATCTTCTATTCAGACCACTCATACTTTCTCCATATCAGCAATAGGTTGTTTTGCTTTCTTATCATTTGTGTGTTCACTGGAGTAGCACTTTTAATTGCATTAGCAACGTGGCTAGCTGTTTGGCACAAGGACCTAGGTTTCTGCCCATCTCACTTTGATATGTCTTCCTTGCTAAGCTTAATCATTTCTAGCTTCTGATTTCAAGTGAGAGACATGCAACTCTCCTTTCATCTGAACAGTTAGAGGCCACTGTTGGCCTAATTTCAATATGTTGTATCTTAGGAAACAGGAAGGCCCAAGGAAAAGGGGAGAGACAAGGGAACAGCCAGTCAATGGAGCAGTTAGAACACATACAACACTTATCGATAAAGTTTGCTGTCTTTTAAGGGTGTGGTTTGTGATGCCCCAAAACAATTACAATAGTAACATCAAAGATCACTGATCACAGATCACCATTGCAGATATAATAATAATGAAAATGTTTTAAATTGTGTGAGAATTACCAAAATGTAACACAGACATGTGAAGTGAACATGCTTTGTTGGAAATGGCACTGGTGAACTGGCTGGATGCAGGGTGACCACAAATCTTCAGTCTGTAAAAAGCACAGTATCTGTGAAGCTCAATAAAGAGAAGCACAACAAAAAAAAGCATGCCTGTACTGTAGTTTACAATTACTGAACACTTTGATGGTGCCAGATTCTATGTTAAATATTTTATACACATCATTTACTCTCATCCTCAGGAAACTTTATTTGAAAGTTTAATAATACATTCATTTTGCAGATAAAAGGACCAAGGCTCAGAGAAGTTAGAATGCTCAATCCATGAGAGCAAAGCTTGTAATTTGATTTGTGCCTGGAACAGTGCTTGGCATGTATTGGGCACAAATTGTCATATATATTCCTAGACTGGATGAATTAATGAATTAGTACTCGGAATATATATATGGTGGGGGACTCAGGAAATTGCTAAGAGATGAATTGACGACAAAAGTGTAAAGGATCATAAATAACAACTGTAAAAAACAGTGTAAAAGTGTATTAATTAAAAAGGAAAAGTCCCACATTTCCTTTACTATCTTTTATCCAAAACGATCTTCCTGATTTATTCACTGTTAACAGTTCAATGCATGTTTAATACACCCACGCACAAACATACACACCATGAACACTTTTTATATTTCGCCATAAAGATCATATCATACAACTGTTACATAATTTGCTTTTTAAAAAATTTAAGAATAGTGTGTGCCATGGACATCTGTTAATGACAGCATGCCATTCTTTAACAACTGTGTAAGTTTCCACTGTATGGACATGCCATCATTTATTTACATAGTCTCCTATGGATGGACATCTACATTGTTTTTAAAATCTAAACAAAGCTAAATTAAATATCATCGTACATTTACAGGCAGGAAATATTTCTAGAAGTAAAATTATCAGGTGAAATGGTGGGCGTATTATAAATGTAACAATCACTGCCAACTCCTCCCTAAAAAGGCTGCAGCAACTTATGGGAAGAGTCTTTTATAGGCACCTAGGCGTATGTCTAGGTCCACTGAGTCAAAATCTTAGTAAATAGTATCTCAAAATCTATAAATGTAGACATATTTAAAAGCTTTCCAGGTAAAATCAGTGAAGTACAAAAATCACTGATGGTTTTTTCAATAGCTTTAGGGGTACAAATATTTCTTGTTTGCATGGATTCACTGCATAGTTGTGAAGAAATCTGGGTTTTAAGTGTACCAGTCACCTTTCTAGTAAACACTATACCCAAATAAGTGATTTTTCATCCTTTGTCCCCTCCCACTCTCCTCCTCGATTGTCCCTTATACCAGTCTATGTGCCTTTTCAGACCCTTGGCTTAGCTTCCACTTATGAGTAAGAAAATGAGATATTTGAAAACCACTAACTTGATCATTCTCTTCCTTTTGGGCAAAATGAGGTTGAAACAGGAACTGAAATCAGCCTTAATATTCAGAAGTATTTTGTTGAAATTATGTGATCATTAAATTATTATCAATTAGATATGAATGATATTTTTAATTGCTTTCAAATGTATCACCTTAATTCAGTTTAATAATACTCCTTGCAGGTAAATAGGACAGAAGAGAAAAATGAACTGAAGTTCAAAAACCTTAGGATTTATTCAAAGAAAAATCAGTAGAACCAAGACTGGAATATAGGCCACTGGAAGCTAAATCTTCTGCCTACCCCCTCATTATACTATACAGAAAGGTGTATTATTACTGCATTGTTTCATCCTATTAGAAATATATGTGTGATGACTATGTGAGAAATATAGTTTTAGATTTTAAGAAGAAAGTTCAAGCATTATTTTGGGTTAAGTCTTATGGGTCTAAAGATGATGAGACAATCTGTTGACATATAGAAACATAAGTAACTAAGTAACATCTGTATCTGTATGCTTTATGTCTCAAAAGATCTGAGACTTGGGCTGCAGCAACTTCCGCAGCTTGGTTGGTCCCGATGACAATTTCTATAAAACTTTTTAGAAAGCACTTAATGATAAGTGATTGAGACAGTAGAAATGGCCAAAGGAAACGGATGTTCTAGATGCATTAGAGAGTTAACTCTAACCAGACTGTAGAGGATGGAGAAACTAGTCCTCAAGAGCCACCCAGGGCTCTGCTTAGTTTATTGAAAGGTGGGGTTGCTGCATGAGCTCTGAAATACAGTCATGTGTCGCTTGACAGTAGGAATATGTTCTGAGATTGTATCATTAGGTGATTTTGTCTCTGTGTGACCATCATAGAATATACTCACACAAACTTACTAATTGGTATAGCCTACTACACAGCTAGGCTATATGGTCTAGCCTATTGCCTATTGCCCCTAGGCTACAAAGTTGTACAGCATGTTACTTTACTGAATACTGTAGGCAACTGTAACACAATGGTATTTGTGTATTCAAACATACCTAAATGTACAAAAAGTACAGTAAAAGTATGGAATTATAATCTTATGGGACCACTACCTTACATGCGGTCCACCATGAACTGGAACATTGCTATGAAGAGCATGACTATATTGCTTCTAAACCCTCAATCAAGAGTAGCTTAAAAATCTATCTTTCAAGAAAATTCCTACCTGAACAAGAAGCAAGATTTTTATGAAGGTAAATTTTATTTGGTAATTGTGGCTATTGAATGAAATAGTGAATATGAGATTTCCCAGAATTCAGGAAGGTAATCAGGTCAAAGTGAAGCTGAGATCTAGACTTGAAATAGGCAGGAAATGAGGAAATTAATATTGGTTAAGCTCTTGGAATTTGTTAGGCAAATTTCTCAGGAGGATAAATTACTGAAATGAGTTTGTTACCAGGTACTGTAACCTTAGCTTGGTAGGATGGAGAGATGGCATTGTTTTGTGAACAGCGGTTACTTTTTCTCTAAATTAGAAGTCCTTTAAAGTATGTACCTGATATCAAATCAGGGACAACTGAGTGACCAGTTCAGAAAAAAATGCATCTAATTTCTTATCCCTTAAAAATCTCATGTTTCTTCCCCCTTTAGAAATTTTTACACCCCTGTTGGGTAGCCCAGTCGGCAACTGTAAGTAGTATAGGACCTGCAGTTTGAGGAAGATGAAAGCACCCAGCTCTATGTGTCATGATGAGGAAAAAAAAGATAAGATTATTTCTATCTAGAGATTGCTTCTTAGACCATGAGGCTGTAGTTGAAGAAATTGTGCCCACTTTCAGGGACCCAAATTGATGATGTAGTTTCTAGAAGGCTATAAACAGAACTTAAACATACTAGTGTGTTAATCCAAACACACAGAGTGAGAGTATTGCCTTTTCTACAGAAGAAGCATTGCAGAAAGTAAAGGAATGACTTGGCGTTAAATAAAACTGTGAAGTAGTTGAAGCTTTACCAACATCTACCAAAGAAGTTCTCTCTCTTCCATCCCCTGAGGACTTTCGATAACTCTTGGCTGACCCAGACTCAGAACCTATTGATGGCTGCTCTCATTTAGGAAGATATGCTGCCCATCTTATATTTTCAGAGGTAAAGATTTAGCTAAATGCTTTCCACTTGGAATCAACTATTCCATCTTATTAAAACTCTTCTTTGTTCTCAGTCTTTCTGTCACATTCCTTTTCCTTTCTCTGATTGAATGTTAGAGCTACTAAGACCTGGGTAGTAAGTGCTCTTTTATTCTCTTATCCTTCTATACTCTGTAAATAATTTCATTGCTGGGCATGATGGCTCAAGCCTGTAATCCCAGCACTTTGGGAGACCGAGGAGAGAGGATTGCCTGACCTCAGGGATTTGAGACCAGCCTGACAACTTGATGAGACCTCGTCTCTAAAATAAATCAAAAAATAAAAAAAGCCAGGAGTGGTAGTGCGCACCTGTAGTTCCAGCTACATGGAAGGTTGTGGCAGAAGGATCACCTGAGCCCAGCAGGTTCAAGCTGCGTTGGCCGTGAGCGTGCCACTGCACTCCAACCTGGGCAACAGAGTGAGACTCCGACTCAAAAATAAAAATAAATAAATAAATAATTAAATGATGTCATTAGTTCCTATGGCTTTAAGTACTATCTACATGTTGATAAATCCCAAATTTAGTTACCTGTCTGGACTGCTTCTCTAAGTACCAACTGCTCAGCAGGCTCTCCACGTTATGTTCTCAGGGTAAATATGCTTGATCTGCTTCTCCAGGTTTGCTCATCTGTAAATTGTTCCTTTCATCATAAATGAAGTTTAACCTAGAGCCACAAAGTCATCCTTCACACCTTATTCTTCCATCTCTACAGTCTATCATCAACTCTATTAAGCATCTATTATTTCTGCTCCTAGATATATTTAAAATCTACCCTCTTCTTGCATCTCTACAGTCATTGCTCTGGTTCATGCCACTATCAATTCTAGCCTGGATTATCACATTAGCCTTTTTTTTTTTTTAGTCTTTTATCTGGTCTAAGATGTTCCATCATCCCCTTTTCCAATTTGTTCTGCACACAAACTCCTGAGAGCGCTTTACACAACTAAATTGGATCATGTCACTTCCATGCTTATAACCTTTCTATGGCTTCTGATTGTTCTTGTTATAAAATATAAAGTCCTTGATACGGCCAATAAGTTGGCACCATCTGACTACTTCCTACCACTGCACCTTATCCTCATTGTTCTCCAAATGGCTTTCCACTCTTTAATCACACTGATCTAAAATGAGATTGGTTTAGCCAATCTATTTTCTGAGGCTTATCACATGCTATTCTTTGTCTAGAATAGGTTTTCTCCACTCTTTACCTGGCTAATATCTATTAATCCTCTAGGTCTCAGCTCTAAACTCTACTCTTAAAATGTCCACTTGGAATTGACACACTCCAATCTGTCCATATTTTTGGCCAAAGCAAGACATATGGCCATACCTGAATTTATCAGGGCTTGGAAACATAATCTTCCATCAGGGATATGAACTGATGAATAGTAATACAGTCTACACAATTAGAATGCAAGGAGACTATAAAGATGAGCAAATATGTCAAATTTATTTGCTTTTGATTGGAATTATATCAACTAAGTGTGGGAACACTGGTGGTTTCAATGCTGATAAGAAACTTGACTATAGCAGTATACCTGATTTTAGTATGGAAACAGGAACTAAATTAAGCATTAACAGATAAATTCAGTTTTCTTGAGAGATAGCATCTTTCAGTACAAAGGTCAATAGAGGAAACATTAATAAAAGTGCCTTTGTAGGAGGAAATTGACTATTTACTGAACTAAATAATCTAAAATATTTAATTAATGTTTTTTGTTTTGTTTTGTGTTTTTAGAAAGTAGGATTTATTGAGAGGACAGAGAAACTCCCACAGTGGTAGGGAATTCGAAGGGGTTGCCCTATTTAATGTTTAATATGGTAATGGAAACTCAAACATTTTAAATGTGACCTTTTTATTGATGATACCCTTTGTATTTCTAAGGCAAATCTTATGATAATGAGGTTTGAGATGTAGAAGGTAGAATCATGACAATCTATTCTGTTCTATCTATCTATCTATCTATCTATCTATCTATCTATCTATCATCTGTCGATCGATCTAATATAGCTATAATAAAGTTCACAGATGTTTACTGTTCACAAAATCTTTGGTATCTTAAAAAGTTATTTGCAGAGATTTGCAGATGGGGATAACTTGTCATGAAGACTCCATTTTACTTGAAAATATAATTGTAGTCGTAATAGTGTCACTATAAAGGGAAAGAAACTAACATTCTTTAAACCTTTACTATGGCCTAATGTGTAAATTCTCCAACAACCCAGGAAATTACATTAGTAATTCCATTTTACAGCTGAGGATCATTAGGAGTTAAGAGATTAAGAACTCTTAATCTCTTAAGGCTACACAAGATGGCAAATGGCAGAGTCAGGACACAACCTCAAAGTTGTCTGATTCCAAAGCTCAACCCATTGCCTCGGTGAGGAAGTTCTGGTAGCCATTTTTAAGTCCCTTAAATCAAAGTTCATCCATAGCCTCAGTTTTTGGGCTCACTGATTTTTTGTTTTTTTGAGCAAGTCTAGGCAAAAATAAGGAAACAAACTGCAAGCTTACCATAAGCATAATAATAAAAAAATGAAGCTGTGTCCCTTCAGACTTTTATTTTTCTTAGATTTTTTTAATGATGAAACTGAGTTTATTGATAAATATACATGCATGAGGTGAGATTTAAAAATACATTCTTAATCTAACATGGACTGTCTTTATAACTTTTCTTAGATTTAATGGTATTATCCTAAATTACTAAAAATAATCAAATTTCTTTTCCAACAGCAATGAGATCAGGTGGAAGGGGAGATAGTAATCCATCATTATTATAGAATATCTATCCCAATAGACTATCTATCTCAAATTTTGGATGACTATCAGTACAACCTCGAGGAGCCTACTGCAATTTAACACTGTAATTTAAGCAGGCTTAGGTCCTGCAAGACATTACACTGAGGCAGTATTGGTTAATGGGGAGTAGGGCATGGACTCAGAAGCTAAAATGCTTGGTTTAAAGTTTGGTTCCGTTATTGCTAGCTGTGCAATCTTGGACAGATGACTTCTTTTTGCTCCAATTTCTCCACTTGTTAAGACGGACTAATAACAGAATGCATCTCCTGAGGTTGCTATAAGGATCAGATGAGTTAAAATCTGTGGGTTGCTTAGAGCAGTGCCTAGCACCAGAGTAAGTGCTATGTTAGATCTAAAAAAATAAAGACATTTCTATGAGGTCATGTTTACTGATTCTTTCATTATTTATTATCAGCTGTGTACTAGTCATTGTCATGTATAGCTCTGGCCAAAACAGGAAACCTCAGGAATCTCTTAGAAAGGGAATTTTTAAAAATAAAATTGTATGTATTTGATAAACAGAATTCTTCCAAGACAAGCAAAGCAATCTTTTTTTCTTTTTTCTTTTTTGAATAGAAATATGGTGTTGGTACTTAGATTATACTAAATTGCAAAATGACTTTCCCTCCTTTCCTCTTTCCTAGTTTTGTTTTTTTTCTCCATTCTCTGCTAAATTAGTTTTCTCCATAATACACTGAGTTAGTTTCCCTGCATAGTATACAGAATGCTGGGCATATGTCAGTGGATGTCATCATGAAGAACTTCAATAACAACAGCAACAATAACAAAACAGAAAAAGAAAAATTGCTTCTCAACACTCACCTAAGAAAACAATAACAAATCTGAGTTTTCATAAGGGTGGTCATGTATATTGGTTCACCCTAAATTTGTTTCCACCAAATGAGTTAATACAGAAGAAAACATTTTATTGACTAGGCAATGTCAACGTTGCCCTAAAGAAACTGTGCTCACATTCTCCACGGTAACCTATTATTTAATGCCTTTTTTATTTTAAATCATAATTTTTGAACTGGAAACATTTCATCATTTTTGTAAAGAACCAGAGTTACATTGATCAATGTAGGGAAAATTACATTTTCCAAAGAGGCAATATCAGTTTTCCTATATAATATGGAGTCTTAGATAGGATATAAAGAGATTTAAATAAAGAATTGGTGATTTTATTTTTTATTCCAACAGAAGACTTGGCCTTTGAAAGAAAAAATAAAATCATTCGTGGAAAACAAATTGTTGATTGTACACATACTACTTTCTTTAGGTTGCATAAAGTGTGGAAGGGCAAGAGTCATGACAGAAAGGCAAAAGTTCTATTTGAATAACAAAGGCTCATGACTATTGGAAAACACTGGATGAACACAGTGACTCCTTTGTATAGTCAAATGTATACTTAGAGAATTAGTGACTTTGTACATTGATTCAAGTTGCTTAGTTATAGAACAACGTTTTTTCCCCCTTTGGTCTTTTATCTTTTCTAAATGACTCATTTAGGCTTTGTCTCTTACTGAACTAACAGCCCTGGGCTCTGATTTGACAATGTTTGCTTGCAGTTTGACGATGCTTGTTTCATGAACTCAGGCTTTACTGATATTTCCAAAAGTCATACCTGCATATTCTACTTGGATGACTACACTTCAAAATGAGTTGGTGACAAAGACTTACTATTTTTGTTTTAATGTTTCTTTTGCAGTCACACAAAATATTTTACTAAAAGCTTCACATTTATCCTGGTGCCTTCCAAAGGATAGAATTTTCTGTGTCAGGGCAAAAATGAATGATTTGCAATGTTTGCTATTGAACCTTTCTCTGAAATTTGCCTTAAACATTTTTAAACGAACTTTTCCTGTGGAACATCCTGACATCTTTATTTGTTGCTATTTGTGTTTTCTTACTAGCCTGATATACTCTCACCACTGCGATAAATAAGATCAGGCCCCAGTCTGTCATCTGAGCTGTCAGTGATAGCACCCTCCAAGTTCATTCTTTGCATACATTTGGTGAACCAGTCCAAAAGGGAAGCCTCATGTTTTGTGATTTCAAATTTAATATTAACGGAAATGACTGGCATTTTTGTGGTAGTGATTTTATGTCTATTATCAAATTTTGTAACTTTTGATTTCAATCAGGAAAACCAAAACTCAACACAGACAACCTTGCAGTCAACAGCTCAACTTGCTTTGTTTTAGCAGATAGCGAATCATTTTACACACTTATAAAAATGGGTTATCAAATGGTGAGCAAATCAGAGAGGTGAGTCTAATCTTATGACTACTTATTTACATG
Source organism: Cephalopachus bancanus (assembly GCA_027257055.1). Lineage (NCBI taxonomy): Eukaryota > Metazoa > Chordata > Mammalia > Primates > Tarsiidae > Cephalopachus > Cephalopachus bancanus. The sequence continues at coordinate 5,745,185 of JAPVLO010000205.1, read as the reverse complement.
AAAAAGAACAAAGCAAGTGTCAGGAATGATGGGTAGGAAAAGAGTGGGGAAAAAGCATTCATGGAGAATTTAATGGCTTCCACTTACAGAGCTGGGTGTTTTAATATGTATTAAGTCAACTATTATTCCCAGTTGCCATCTGAAGGGAACTCTGGTTTTACAAATGAATGCTTTGAGATTAAGTGAATTTGAGTAATTTGCAGAAAGAAGAGAGTTTCAACGCAAATCTAAGGAGGTCTTAACTCTTTTTTTTTTTTTGAGTTGGAATCTCACTCTGTCACCCAGATTGGAGTGCTGTGGCACATTCCCGGCCACCACAGCCTTGACCTGCTGGGCTCTGGTGATCCTTCTGCCTCAGCCTTCCAAGTAGCTGGAACTATAGGTGCGCGCTACCACACCTGGCTAATTTTTTGATTTATTGTAGAGATGAGGTCTTGAACCTGCGGCTCAGGCAATCCACTCATCAGCCTCCCAAAGCACTGAGATTACAGGCTGAGCCACCAAGCCCGGCTGTCTTAACTCTTTTTTTTTGAGGTGGAGTCTCACTCTGTTACCCAGACTGGAGTGCAGTGGCACGCTCAGGGCCACTTCAGCCTCGACCTGCTGGGCTCAAGCGATCCTTCTGCCTCAGCCTTCCAAGTAGCTGGAACAATAGGCATGTGTCACCACGCCTGGCTAGTTTTTTGATTTGTTGTGGAGATGAGGTCTCGCCAAGTTGCCTGGGCTGGTCTCAAACCCATGAGCTCAGGCAATTCTCTCACCTCAGCCTCCCAAAGTGCTGGGATTATAGGTGTGAGCCACTGTGCCCAGCCTAGATCTTAACTCTTAAGCCATCCAGTATGATTAAAGAACTTTACATAGCTATAATACCATTGGGAAGCATTAAAAAAAAGTTTGGGGCAAGGTAAAAATCAAACTGAAATGATGGGTAATGAAAATTAGCTTTGCTCCTTGCTCTGTGGCCTGAGACATCCTTACTCTTATGTCTGTTCTACATAGACTATTAAATTCTGAAAATCTCAGAGGGAGATCATTATTTACATTTATGAAATGTGCCTAATATCAGTGTCACTGGCACTGACAGATACTGCAGATTTGGAAACCTGACATTGAGTTTTAATCTGTAGTTACTTGTAGATCACGATTAATAGTTGAAGGAAAATTGGGAAAAAAACAAAATAAAACTCAAGCTCTGAGTTCTTTGAGGAAGTCCCTTTCCATGGATATATATCTATAAAGTATGTAGGGTAGGTAGGTAGAGAGATAGATAGATCAATAGATGGATGAATGAATGGGTGGATAGAAGGAGGGATGGATGAATAGATGGAAGAATGGATAAATGCAGGTAGAGAGCTTAATTTGAATGACTATTATTTTCATTTTGAAGATGCATAATTTTAACAGGAAGTTAATGTAGAATACATCCTCCTTTGTTTTAATAAGCAGGCCATTTTGGAAGCAGGCACTCAGGAACAATTTCTGCATTAGAAACTAGTTTTGGTCTACTTTATAAACAAGGAAGTCAGAGCATCTCTGATTGCCTAAGACCAGAGTTCAGACAGTTATTTCTGTTGCTTTGGCACTGTGGGAATGCATGTGAGGCAGACTGAAGAGCCCATATACTGATTTTACTCTGGGGTTCTCTCAAGGACAGATAAAAGAGCATGCAAGTCTCAATCTGACAGAAAAGAAGAATATCAGTGTGTGCATATTACTGCATTTCTCACAAGTGACCAATTGCTCAGAGAGATCATTACTATGAAGCCTAAAACAAGCATTCTAGAAAATGTCCCTGGTTTGATGGTAGAATGAAATAACAGCAACAAAAATTCTCAAATTCTTAAGCAATAACTGCATTGATTTTCATTGTAAAAAAGGTAAAAATGTGTTGTTAATGCTGCTAAGCCATCAACATCATTCTCCACTTTAGTGCTATGCTTTCAAATAACATTTCTCTTTTATTATTTGTAGTTTTCTCTTTTATTTTTTTGATTTTTTAAAGTTACCTCACATGTGTACAACAAAGCAAATGTTTGCTTGGGATGTGTTGTTTTCTTAGTATCATTATGGAGAGAAGGTAAGGAAAGGACTTTGTACCACAGCAATGTGAGAAGCTGTCCTTTTCAAAAGCGTTTTTGTAACGTGGCCATTAGCTGCTGATGGAGTTGCCATGGTTATAAGAGGTCCACTGTGGGAGAAATCTTCATTTATTATCAGATTTTGACAGCAGCGGTCAGAATGTTTGATGGGGAGAGAAATAAGAACAACAACATAAAAGAGCCTTAGCCATTTTAGCCACACAAAGAGTTGAGTTATAACATTAAAAAAAATATTCAACAATAAAGTCATGGATGAGTTGAGTGCCAAGAAAAATCTTGCTTTTGAAATAAACTGTATTCCTGTAAACAGCAGAGGCAGAAAATGATAGTCTACTAAAGAAACAGGAGCAAAATGGAAGCAGGCAAAAACCCATTGAGTTGTACGTGATTAAATTATTTCATGTAATAGTTTACATTGGTTGTGCTGTGTCCTACGCTTGCCTTTTCATGCAAAAATACAGATGATTTAAGTCACAACTTTAAGGGTTACTGAGCTTCATGTGTCTCACTTGGTACTTTAAGACAAAGAAAAGTCTTTGGACTCGGTGTACCTGAAAGCCTTGGAAATAATCTCAAATAAAAAGTATAATGAATCATATTACATAGGCTCTAATATACGATGATTCACATCCTCCATGGAAAGTCTATGATCGTAAGTTAGCTTTCTCCTTTGGTCTTAGTACTATAATGGGAATTTCATGTTTTTGTTTTTGTTTCTGCCTCTTTAAAGTAACAGCTAATTTCTCTTGATGGCTCAGTGTTTAGAGATGAACCACGGATTGTTCCTAGTCTCAAAAATCTTAATAGTAATACATTATGCAGAATTGATTTTTGTAAATTCTGTACAAATATGGGTCTGTGACGTTTCTCAGTCTGCTGAACAGAAGCAAGACTTAGTTTATAGAAACAGCGAGTGACAGGGATAAGGACTGTCACAGCCCAGGCTTTCCGGGGATAAAAGCTGGCAGATGTACTGAAGAGGGTTAGTCATGGTGGAAAGTGCATGGTCTTTTAGGCAGGATAAAAGATAAATGGGAGATCCTGAGGGGAAGCCTGCCCATCTGGAATGAATCTTCCAACCCCAGGCTCTGTGGTTACATCCACATCATTGCTTTTGCATGACTCGCAGCTGTCACTGCCTAGGACTCCACTCAGAAGGCCTCACCCCAGGTCCTGAAGCTCTTTCTCTTCCCTGCCCTGCAATAGTTTCCATCTTCTCAAAAACAATGTACTCAGTTACCTTTTAAAAGCATATCAATCAATAACTTTATTGCAGTTTAAGGTTGCATGGGGACAAACTCCTTACAAATCAGATGACAGCTGTACAGTCTCATGCATCTTCATCAGCTGCACACGGGTTCTCACTTTCACCAACCTCTTCATAGACTAGTGGACACTTCCTGTCTCCTTCCTTTGCCTTCTGTTTGCTAATAACCTATTGCACTCTGATTTTCCTTGTCTTTGCTCCACTGAAACTACTCTTCTGAGGTTATGAATGACTTAGTCGTGGGCTGAGACAGATGATTTTCAGTCATGCCCTTCTTGGCCTCTGCTCTCTTAGTCCCATGGGTGTCCTCTCCTCTGGCCTGCTCCTATATGCTCTCATTTCTGGAACACTGCCTATATATCAAGCACTTAGCAAAGTTTCTACAGCAACTCATGAGAAACCGTAGATCAGGACACTGAGATTTAGAGAGTTCAAGTAACTTGCTGAGTAGTTTGGCTCCTGGCCAAAAACCTATCCGTAATTTTTTTTTTTTTTTGAGGGTTGGCCTTTGCCCGGCAGGCTTCTTCGGGAAAAGCTGCCCTCCCTACGCTGAACTTGGTGCACATCCAGTGAAGTGTTATTTCTAAAGAAAGTTGCAGTCAAGGCCTCAGGTCCCTTTGGCTGGCCCTGCTTTTGTGCATAGTTGCACTCCTAGTCCAGGTGTCATCATTCAGAGCTCTCTTTATATGGGACCTATGGCAGAGGCCACCCTCAGACACCCCTGCTGAAACCTCCTTGTGGGGGAAGGGGAGAAAACTTGAAGACATTTGTCCCTGCCATGACTTCATACTCAGTCCTGTTCAACTCCTAGCCCTTTGTTCTTATTCTCTCATCTCTCTACAGCCTTTGGTTTGGGGATTTCTCAGCAATAAGATGACCCCAGAATCTATGTGATCCACTTTATCCTTGACCACTGTGACATTTCATGGGTGAATGGAATGGGACAGGGGAGAGCCAGGGCTTTCTCTGTTTTCCACTTTAGCCTGTTGGTTATACTATTGCAGGAAATGATTAAAGGCTTGACTGTCACTTTCATTTTTGGCTTGTTGCTTTAATCAGCTACCCTGAGACCCGGCAGCTTAGCTCTCTCCAGCTCAGCTGAGCTCCTGATGCTTTCCTAGTTCACACAGCAAGAACCGGAGTTAAGATTAAAAGTCAGTCTTTTTGACTAAAACAATCTGAGCACTTAACCACTATCCAGGCTGCACTCATATTTTCTGAGCAAGTTTTCGCAATTGCTTCCAAGGGATCTATACCCCTTGTTTGTTTTCAGTCTCCTGCAATTTTATTCTCCCTGTGAGATTTATTCTCTCCTATGAATTTCATCACTGCTTGTAAACTGATGACTCCTCAATCTTTATTGTCATCTTAGAATGATAATTCCAACCATCTACTAGATATATCTGTTTGGATGTTCCAGAGGCAATGCTTTCATTTATTCATTCACTCATTCATCATTCATATATTTAATAAATATATTGAGTATTTTCTATGTGCCAGGCTCTGTATTAGGCCCTAGAGGTACAGGGATGAATAAGAAAGCAGCTTCTGCTGCTCTGGAACTTACACATATACAATTTTAGAGATAGATGCTGAAGCTGAAGCATTTAATTATACATGCCTTGGGTGTCATAAATCAAAATGCAGAGTGCAATGGAGCAAGTACAAAAGAAGCCCCTCATCCAGATTTGTGCTTCAGAAAATGATTCTCTGGGGAAGAAATATTAGTAGAATTAGCAAGAAAGGATAAGGGAGGAGGAAAGAGTGTCTCAGGCAGCTGAAGTAGTAGTGAAGAAAGAATACAGCTCAGCTGGAGTTTAGAAGTGGTGTGATTCTAGTAATACCTGGAAATGTAGAGATTTCTTTATTTCTTTTCTAAATCCTAACTCAACTTACAGGCTTTTCTGTCATGTTCCGTTCTGGATCTCCAGACTATAGACTGAAATCTATCTTGATGTTTTAAACAGCAGATCTTCAAGCTTTCTGCTGCGCGAATGCCTTCTTCTTTAGCTTTCAGACATTGCACTGGCAACCCTAGAAGATCCTGCAATGATGACCTCTTTCTCCCCTACTGGACAACTAGACCACAGCCAACTCTCCCTTCTCTTTTCTCTTTACTAGTTCTTCCCTCAGTCTCTGCTTTTCTCTCTTTACCCACTTTCATGTGGGCAACCACATAATTTCTCTTCGGGTAATCACAAGGCTTTGATTAAAGGATCAATAGGTAACTCAGTAAGGTCTATAGAGTAAAGAAATGACACGTAATTTAGGATTGTTTTGATTACTTCCTAATATTATATTCTATAATTTAGCTGTATTTTTCAAAAATATTGTTATAAAAATTTTAATACCTACAAAAGAATGTGTGTGACAAATATTCAAGTTAAAAAGCATAATAAATAACCACCTGTGAACCTATCATCCAATAAAAAGATCATAGGCCATGAGATCATGGTGTCAGTTCTGTAAGGGAAGTTGGCTACCTAGTCTCCTCTTCTTCCCATTGAAGGGATTGTCTCTATTCCACCTCTGCAAGATGATAATTCAGCACATGCTTGAACATTTTACTTAGCAGACATGGCTTTTTGGGAATAGTATGTAGGCCTAAAAACCACGTGTATGTGTCCTTTTAGAATATTACCAAAGTTTGAGGGAAAAGTGAGTCTGGATAATAGCCAACCCTCTGTAGAACTCATATTGGTTCTTTTAAATATGTATAGTGACTTGATTAATCACATTTCAGTAGTAACTTCTTTTATTGCCTGAAACCTCCTTCAGTAAGGAAGATCATTCTAGTGGAAGGAATGTTTATGTTTTGGAAGTAGTGATAGTAAGTTCTTTAGAATGAATTTTCCTTTCAAAGAGAAAAATCAAATTATAGATATTGTGAAGGAGTTCTGCCTTTAATTGACTACTAGACTGTTATTTTACTAAAGGATAAAATAAAAATCAAGAAGATTCTATAGTTCATGATCCCTGCAAGACAAGGTTTATGTATTACTCAACTAAGAATGCTTGGTTATCTTAGGGAGTGTTTGACACTGAGAAGGCAGGTAATAACCATTTGCTATTGTTATGATGATTCACTGGTCAAATTACTAAGTTTACTCAAATTGTATGTGTTGAGGGTATCTTTACAACCCCTAGGAGAAACACTAAAGTTTATAAAAAACCACTGAAATAATATACTGAATAGAATTAAATGACTTGAACTGCCTCTGATATAAGAGTGGTCCAAACTGTCAGTATGGCCCAACCAAGCTGGTTGTTTATAATTAACATCATTCTGACTAACTCATCCCCTAAAGTTCTGGTCTGTGCCCCCATTTTTGCCAGTCCATGCCTTCATTCTAATTTGTCTGTGCCTGTACAATAAAGTTCTTAAATATTTGCAATATAATTCTTAGCTTCACCATTTGTGTATTTAAAAATTTGTTTATCAAAATTACCTTCTATATGATATTTTTTGTAATACTAAAATTCTTTAACCACAGTCTTTATTCAGGAGCTACTCAAATGATAATGATTAATTGTAATACTATAGGATGAATGTTTTATCAGCAATAGATATAAAACACTGGAAAAGCACATAAGGGCATGATTAATTCTGGAAGAGGCTGGAGTGGAGGACAGGTATGTCTTTGAAGAATATGTTGAAGTTTTTCTTGTTCAATAAATGAAAGGCATATCAGACAGAAGAAAAATAAACACAGAAAGTAGGTGTAAAAGTGTTTGAGAACACCATTTACCATTGTACCCGGTACACAAAGAATTGGAGTGGCCTAATCTGGGGTCACATTGTTATAAGGTTTTCAATATCTGTTTGAAAAAAGCTTGAAATTTTCTTTGAAGGCAATTAAAAGACATTGAAAGCTTTTTAGTAGCGAAGACAAAGAGGTAAACCCATGAATATAGATGAAGACTCTAGGAGATGATTTTGGGGTAGGGGCAATAGGTTGGAGGGTTTGAAGATGATAAATTTGATTCTGATCATGCTGTGTTTGAAGTGACACTGATGTGTTCATTTGTCATAAGAAAGAGCATAGATTTTGAGTTTAGGTAAACTTGGGTTAAACATTCCTGGTCCATAACTGACTGGTAGTACAGTCCTGAATAATTCTCTTGGTTTCCTCATCTGTTGTTTGTGAGTAATAACTATTTCATAACCTTGGGGTGGGATTAAATGAGATACTTGGTGTAAAGTACATAATAAGTATATATGGTACTTAGTATAATACTAAGAAATGATTCTTTCTTCTTCTTGATCTTGAAGTTCTTCAACTATAGGATTAGAAAGAGAATTTATTCATCATCTTGTCATGTAAACCTGTTATTATGATTAAATAAAATAATATCTGAACAAAACTGGAGACATATTTTAGTTTAAAAAATAATTCATTTAGATCTTTTAAAATGCAAACATACAAAATTACACAGTTCTAACAACAACTAACTTTTATTGCATCTTGATGATTTGACAGATACTATAAGTATTTCATTTACACTTTCATGTACATACAGCATTCAGTACATACAGCAACCGTAGGAGTAGATACTATGAATATCCCCATTTGACAGAGAAAGAAATGGAGGCATAAAAGACTGGATAAGATTAACAGCTCACCAATGGTAGAGCTGGGATTTGAATCCATGTTTCCTGATTCCAGACCCTAAGACTCCTTTATTATCTATTAACCTAGATTTTCCTGAAATATAAAAATTCCCAGTGCACAGTTATTACTACCATATATCCCAGTATTAAAATTCCAACCATCGAATCCAGAAAATTTAAGCTGAAAAAAATATTTTCAATGTTATTGATACTTTGATCCATCTATGATGTAACTTACAAATTTTTTTCTATATTCTGTCCCTTTTTGACTGTGCTACTTATAAGAGCTACACCAATAATTTTGTTAAGTTCAGAAATAACATCACAACCTATAAATGTATTGAGAAATATCTTTGAAATATACATAACAAAGATTTAGGCTCATCAAAATTTAATTATGATCAGTTATTGAAAACAAAGCTTTGGTTTCTAAAAGGCTTCACTGAGTAATGAAGTATAAATAGAATAACCTGGACTTTCAAAAATAAGGAATAACTAGCCAGGCATGTTGGTGCATGTCTGTAATCCTAGTTATCAGGGTGAATTATTTGAGCCCAGGAATTAAAGGCTGCAGTGAACTATGATCGTGCCACTGTACTCCAACCTGGGCAACAGAGTGAGACCCCCATCTCTAACAAGAGGGGGAAGGGGAATAATAATGCAAATATTATATCTTGTGTTTATCCCGTAGATCTCACAGACAGACTGTTCACTGAGAGGGAAAAAAATCCCAACAATTAAATTGCTCTTGCTAAGTTCTTTAAACAAAAAGCACTGGGGGAGGCTTATAAACACATCAAAGGTGTTATTTATCTCAGCAGTTGTAGAGATTTTTGAGATAACTTGTGTTTAAGAAGAACTCTGTGTCATAAGAAATTATTATATAGTGGCTAAATTTTCCTCTTTGTGCCCTTTTGACTTTGTAAAACAAAGAAAGGTCATGTTTGCTGATTCTTCTGTGACTAAACAATATCCTAAAGGAGCTTGGAATTTGCTTCTTGTAAGCAGGATCCATTCATGATAACAGTTTGTGAAGTACATACAGATGCACAATTTCAGTGTCTGCTGAATTCTCAGAACAGTGCCTGGTGTGTAGAAAATGCCCAGTGGGTGTCTGCAAACATTTCCCTCCCTCTTGTTCTTTATTTACTTTCTGTTTCGCTAATTATTATCATTTTATTCAGAAGATGAACAGAGGAAATATAAGAAGGTAAAGTTAATTTAGCAAATCACAAGGCCTTTAGTATGCTTGGTCTAAAATTTTGGTAGAGGAGAGTAATACAAGGCTTTTGGACCATCTAAGAACTTTGACACACAATCATCATTTCTTATTTTTTATTAACGTTGCACCAAAAGATGATTGAGGCTGCCTCTTATTTAGGAGAAGACAGAGGGCTACAACTAGGGAATGAACTGCCAGAAATGGAAAGTTATTTTTATATGCTTGTTTGTTCTCTTCTTCCAGTTATTTTTACTGGGATTTAACTCTCCAAACCAACTATTGTACTTTGTTCTTTCATGTCATTTAAATTGAATGTTATCCTCAGAAGCAGGGTAGACTCCCTTCTATGAGATTTGTTCTTTAATGATCCTATGATAAAATAGAATTCACCAAAGAATGAAGTGGGTGGCAGGAAGTCAAACATATAGTTTGGGAATAGAGACAGCAACTTGAGACCAGGGGAACATTCTGCAATTTTGAATGAGGGAGGGAAAGAGCAGCTTGGAGTGGATGGGAAATATCAGGGAGCCAATCAGACTGTGCAGGAAATGTCCAGGAAAAAATGGTTTTTCTATCTGCTGGAACTAACTGCCCAAGCCATACTGCACAGTGTATTGGGTTTAGCAACCTGCATTTTGTGACTCTTACCCAGTCAACTGGAATCAGGTGGAGAATATTGCAGCTAACATTCATTTATAGGTCTAGTAATGAATGGATATGAGATTATCATTATTACTTGTGTCTACTAAGTGTGCAGTAAAACTATTGGTTCCACAATAAAAACTTAATCTGCCTATGGATCTAGTTGATGCCTGATAATGTTTTCACTGCTTGAAAACGTGTAACACTGTCTTGTGAGTGGAAGCCCTTCTGTAAATGGAGAATGAAAATCCAAAATACCATTAAAGCTGTGACATGGGCAAGAAAAAAGCATTCACTTTATCTACAAAAAGATGCAGTCTTTCACATTAAAGAAAAAAGTCTTTTGGCTTGAAATAAATTTTACCATTGTCTTCTGATTTTATTTTAACCCAAGATTAGAAAAAAATAACTTGTCACAACCTGCAGTTATATAATCCACACACATTTGCATCAGATTCTTCTGTTTATTTCGTCAAATTTATAAGATTGGGTTGAGTAGGTTCAACCAAACATGAATAAAATTTAGCTATATAAGGAAGAAGATAAAACTTAAGTGTTTTTTTCTCTTTTAAGTACTTATATTATTCTGAAGTATTTGCAATGTATTATAAAAGTTAAAACTTTATAGAAAAAATATAAAATAGCAATGTAATTGTCACATTTTCCTTCAACCTTATATAAATATTATCATCCAAAGGCTTTCAAAGAATTTTTCTATTTCTTCATTTACTCTTCCGCCATCAGCTATGATTTATCTTTATCACAAGGACAATTTGATGCCCCAAAAGCTTGGGTAACCTTAAGAGTTACGAGTGGGACTGAAAATAGATTCATAGAGTTTGAGAACAGAAAGTGTGTTCTTGGATGAAAGATTACATGGTTTGACCATCATTTTACAGTTAGTTGTTAGTAACAGAACTCAGATGTCTCGACTTCCAGTTTTGTGCTTTTATCCTCTGTACTGCACTGACTCTTATGGATTTTTTAAAAAAGAATCAGTCCTTGATTCTGACCAGTTGTATTATTGTTTGTTGATTGGCCACCAGACACAGATTGAAACTAAAATATGAGCTAAGAATTAAATTCAACATTTGTTCTATAAGTATTTTTTGAGTATCTATTGTGTAGAAAGCACTGGTCTAGGTGATTTGGATGAATAAACAAATAGAAAAAATAATCCCTGTCTTTGTGGAACTTAGAGTGAAATTAAAGCAAACTCTACCTTCCAGGATAGTATCTCTAGCTTTTCTTAAAATGCATCAACTTAAGATGTCTGACCATTAAATCATTGGAACTTTGTCTGAGCATGTATTATTCAACAGTTCTTACTTATTTAGACTGGCTATTCTCAGAGGTGGGCCTGAGCCATTGCTCAACTGATGTGAATATTCTGATAGAATTCTAGAATACTTGTCTTCCTTTCCCATGTTCAAACATGATTGAAAATGTGATTTTTGTCTCCATATCTTTATTTATGATGCTTTTCTCCTGGTCATTGCCTTCAGGTACACACATACATGCACACATCTATACCTATCTTATTTGAAATCTTATATAAGTCTTTCACGGGTCAGCAACAAAGCACTGCACCTCTAATATATTTCATATTATATTTTAACAACAGTATATTCTTTCCTATATTATATTCGCTTGCATAAATATCTGTCTCTTACTCTATAATTACAATTTCCTCACAATAGCAAGTAGCAAGGGCTGAAAATACTCATACCGAATTATGATTGAATTGCTTTAACCCTTTGAATACTTCCATTCTAACAATCAAAAAAACTTTTTAAGATTCCTTATCTTAGCACTTGATTCTATAAAAGACATATCACCTTTTCAGAGACACTTACTGGCTAGAGTTTATAACTAGAATAAGAAATAAGAAAACTGCAAACCATATAATCATCATTATCTTAAATGTATATTTATAAATATAGATAGAATTAAACACACAAATGGAAAACAACTGTCTAGGAGGGAAATGGGAGGGGTTTTTTTCATTCAAATTTCTTTGAACACCGCAGCAAATATATTTTTAAGAGGCAGCATATCAGTGCTTAAATAATGCAGGAAAATGTAAGGGCTCTAAAATATTCAGTTTCAATTCTTCACTAATTAATTATTCTAAAATACCTATTAAAGCATCAATATGGGCATCAACAAGATAGTTATCCATATTGCATCCATTAACCTGAAAGGTATTTAACACTGAAAAACTAACAATAAGAAACCAACTTTAAAAATTATAACCAGGAAAATACATCTCCTTCCACTTCTCCCACCCTACCCCATAACGTTCCAATGGGACAAGAATGGGAAAAATTAAATTGTCTTTAATTAGTTATTTTAGTTTCTATGTCCAATATACCAAAACCAGAATGAATAGGAAAAAAAAAACGCTTCCCACTTTAATTAGACTTTTCAAAAGAGGAGATAGAAGGAACTGACTGCAAAGCAGAGCTATAAAGAAGACTCTCACTGAATAGTTAGCAGGAAATCTTTTAATTATTGAAGCTGATAAAGCACTTTGTAAAGGCTCCTTTATCTAGTTGAGACTGAATAGTTTTCACTGCACACTTCTTAAGTATAGGTAAAAAAATTCATTTCTATTTTGACCCTGAGTATATTTTATTAGTCATGATCTAAAGAAAAAATGTGCATTGATTCAGCAATCTTTTTGTTGAATTCATTTATAAAGTTCTGTTGTATATATATAAATTTCTGAGATTTGAGCAATAACTTTTAAATTCATATTGAAATGGTAGAGAAATTCAATAGATATAATCATGGTAGGGAGATGGTATTAGAAGGAGGGGGAAGCTAAGTTGTTAATAGTTAAGTATGTACTTTATTTTTAAAGGAATAACTATATATACTTATATATAAAAATATATATAAAATATATTTACATATATAAATACATATATACACTTAGGTATGTATATTATAAGTAATGACTAACCATTTTAAACAGACAACATTTAAAAGCTGAATTGAGTATGACCAGTGTAAAGTGGCCCCACTATTACAATTATTGCCTGTTTTAGGAGTTAAATGCTTAATATATTCAGTTGATAGCAGTGTTGAAATATTAGTCTGAAATATGTTGAGTAATTTGTTCACAGATTACAGAACAGACACAGCTGACCTGGAGAACATTTCTGAACTTTAGCCCCAACTGTGTTTTGGCTCTGCAATGATAATTATTTAGGAAATATCTAGCAATGTTCAGCATACTCGTTCCCCTCATCTTTTCTGTATCTCTTATACCCAATTCATATGGGTATGTGTGTATGAATACAAATTCTGGGTGTCTCACCTGCAAATTATGCACACATATTTAGTATATACAAGTCCATACAACTTAAATGCTCTGGGTATACAGAATTATATAGGGTATAGAAATGGGCACATACTGCTGGGCACATTGGTGCTTGCCTGTAGTCCCAATTACTCAGGAGGCTGAGGCAGGATGATCGCTTGAGCCCAGGAGTTCTCGGCTGTAGTTGCCACAGGGGTCGGGTGTCCACACTAAATTTGGCATCAACATGGTGACCTCCTTGGAGCGAGGGATCACCAGGCTGCCAGAGGAGGGATGAACTAACCAGGTCAGAAACAGAACAGGTCAAAACTCCCGTGCTGATCAGAAATGGGCACATATTTAGGAAGCAAGAAAGTTGATAAGATGGCAAAGTATAAGAAAAAGCATTTGAATACCAAGATAGATGGAGGATTCACTATTAACTTATAAAATGTATATATGGAGAAAATGAAATTATATGGAGAGGGTGGAGCAAATTAGCTAAGCAAGAACTTTGAGTGGAAAACTTTGATTCCAGTGAATTGGGACATTCACCAGATTCTCCCTGGTTCTAAGGTTCACCAGATTTGCTCTTGCTTTAAGGTTTATCTTTCTCTAATGTCTTCCTCGAGAACCCTGTCAAAAAAAGCACACTTCTTGTCACTCTCTATCTCATTTCTTGGTTTATGTTTCTTACTGTCTAACATTATATAATTTTTTTGGTTATATACATCCCTTGGGCAATATAAGCCTCATTGATTGAGGGAGTTTGCATATCTTTTTCACCATTGTATCTCCTCCATTTAGGGCAGGTATATGGAATGACACAGGGTATCTAAATGGGAGTGATTCAGACGTTGTAAGCACTCATTAAGTATTTGTTGAATAAATAAATACATTTCACATTTAAAATCTGTTAAAGTTATGAAGGCCACATCAACATCCCAACTATTTAAAAAAAAAAAGGCAGGAAATGAACAAAGAAGAACCATCAAGGAAAGGCTTTAAAGTGTCTAAAACTGACAACCCAGAATTCTGGTAACATTAATGTATTCTAGGTTAGAGGTAAGTAACTGACCCCAAAATGAACTTATATTCTTTATTGAAAAGAAAAAGATTATTGCATACTCTATTCCAGTTCTAAAGAAGTAATACCCATTAGCAAATACTTATCTGACTGAAAAAATTCCCCAACTTTCCACAAGTTTGACTCATTTGAAGGTGAAAAAAACTCATGCATTAATAAAAACGACTCATATACTGTTTTATATGATTGTAGATAAATTAGTGGGAGGGTACGATGCATTGCTGAGGTCACAGATTTTACATGCCTCACTGATTTGCATACCGAATACCAATGGTATCTCTTATCACTTTACAAGTTGGGGGGAGAAGGCCAGTTGTAAAAGTGGCAGACTGTAGGAAAAGAAAATCAAATACATATAATAAAAGTTCAAGCAGTATCTATAGTTTACTCTTGATAAATTTTGGAAAACTTATGTTTATTTTCATTCTTGTTAAAAACTTGAAGTGTCATAAATCATTGCATTTTCATCTCAAATATTACTGAAGTAAAGTAATTTATATATCAATTGAACACTTTTGTAGGTACTAATTCTAAACTAGATACCGTGTTGAAATCGAGGTTACAGTTTTAAGTGAGAGATAGTCCTCATAAAATATGGTTTTAGGGAGGAAGAGGGATGAAACCAGAAATTGGACAAATAATTATATGAATAATCAATTATTAAGTCATTTTGAATTTAAAAAGAAGAATTATAAACTATTATGGCACATGTAACAGTGGGATATAACTCAATAAAAAGGGTCAGGAAATTCTTTCTGCAAATGACATTTAAGTGGAGATACAATCCGTATACTAAAATAGTAACCAATGTGATAGGATAATTTGATATCCCCGTGGAATAAAACCTCAAAGTTAGTTTGCTGCCTCACACCACACTAAAAAATAGATTTCAAGCAAATCAGAAAATGAAATGTGTAAAAAAACAAAAATAAGAATATTGAGAAGAAAATACTTAGATTGGGGAAGGATTTCTTAAATAAGACAGGAGGATTTCTTAAATAAGGCAGACAAGTGATTAGTAAAAAGATTGATAAATTCAATAGAAGACTATACAGCTATAACTTTTGTGCATAAAAAATTATATGGTGAAAATGTGACCAATTAAACCACAAATGGTGGAAGATATTTGCATCACACAAAACAACAAAGGAATAGTATCTCTGAAATATAAAAATAAATCTCTTATTCAATAAAAACAGGAAAGTTAAAAAATAAGAATGTAACCTTTTAGAAAAATGAGTCAAGCTATATTAACAAGCAATTCACAATAGAGAAAACACAAATGGAGAACTAACATATGAAAATATGTTTGATGTCAGAAAAAATAAAAATAAAAATATCCCTTTGAGACACGTCCATTCATTGAACACAAATAAAAAAGTGTGATGATACCAAGTATGAGTGACAATGTGTGGCTTCCTCACCCCTTTCAGTTCTTTGCTCAGATATAACTTCCTTAGTGCGGTTTCCCTTGATCTCTGGATTTAAAATCGCATCTCCCATTCTAGCAATCTCTTGCTTCCTTCCTTGCTTTATTCTCCCATCTGAGATATTATCTATCCATCTATTTATTTATTTTCTGTCTACCCTTTTTATTGAGAGCAAACTCCACTTAGGCAGAAAGTTTTATATACTTGGTTTACTGCTATACACCCATCCCTAGAATAATGTCTGTCACATGAGTGTGCAGTAAATATGTATCAAATAAGTAAGGGAAAGTTCCATACATTGCTGAGGCAGTATCTATTGATACAAACATTTTAGGAAGCTATTCAACAATGTTGAAGATGCACTTGCTGTCAATTCAATGTTTCCAATTCAGGTATGTTCTCTTAGGTAACCTCTTACCAAAGGAGTTATATACCGTAATTTTTATTTCAGTGTTTAGATAATGGCAAAAAGTTGAAAGCAATATAAGCACCATCAGTAAAATAATAAGAACATGTTAATACATTCCTACAGTGGAATACTGTGCAGAAGTTAAAGTGAATAAATTAGTACCTGCATGTCAAGATGGATGTATTTCAAAAGTACAATGTTGAGAGGGAAAGACAAATTGCAGAACTGTGAATACAGTTTAAAACTAAACAAATATCCAAATTAATCTTAATATGCAAAATAATTATTTGTTTTACAAAAGGACTGAATATACAATTCATTTAAATCTAGACAAACTTGGTGTATGTCTATTTACCAAGTTGATTTGTATATAACAGGTTCAATGATACTGAGAATGATATATCTAGAATTGAAACTTTTTGAAATGTGTGCTTTAGTAATTATCAATTAGAGAAAAAATAATCAATTTAATAGTATAATTCTAATTGAACATCAATGAAACAATGTGGCAAAGAATATTTTCTGGGAATAGCATAATAATGTTAGTGAAAGAACTCCTGCTAGAAGTTGCTCAGAGCTCAAAGACCAAACTGTTTCACACCATTTAATGCTTTGTTGCCCAGGCTGGTCACATGAGCAATGAGGCCAGCCTGGACTCAAGTGATCCACCTGCCTCAAACTCCCAAGTAACTGGGACTACAGGCATGTGCCACTGCTCCAGGCTTTTATAAAATTTTAAAGCAAATCTTATCGAGGAGTTTTTATTCAGGACTTGTAAAGAGAAAAAAGTTAGTAATCTTGAATTTAACAAAATGGTATCTCTTTTCTGTGTTCAAGGCAATATAAATTATACTAATCATCATAGATCTAATTTCCATATTCTTTACAACAACTGAGCTATCAAATATAAAAGTGTTTTCTAAGTATTTGCCAACACTAATATGGAAAGTGAGTTCCCTAGGATATACTAATTTTTATAAAAGAAATTAGTCTAATTTAGTAATTGCTTTTATAACATGTGTTGTATAGGTTTACTAAAATTGTTTTTCTCAGACACAACTGATTTTGAAGATGTTTTCATGAAAGTCAGCTCTTAAATCTCCTCCAGATAACACTGGAAGCTTTAGCTCTAAGCCCATTCATACTCTTTTAGAAATAAAATTCTTGCTCTCAAATAATTCTTTTTCCAATTTTCCTAGGAGATGGAAGTGGGCAAGTCATGTGATTTGATTGCTCACTATGGGAAGGAGTAAAACATATTTAATACCGATCACATTATTTTTTACTTTTTGTTCCTTTTAGTATGCATGGCTGAACAAAGCTTCCTTCACTAGGGGATAAGTCTATACCTAAATGTCAAAAACTGTAAGTCTCTGTGAAGCTTGCTTATTAAGAATTTGCTATGGTTCATTTTACAATGACACCTTTATATTCAGTGGTGTCAGCATTTGGAGCAGCGATCCAGGATCAATTTATCTTGGCATTAGAAGAAGAAAGAAAAAAAAAAAGAAAAAGAAAGAATTGGTAGCTTTACAAGAGCATATGGAATCATTCAATGATAAAACACATTCATTATGGCACACCTACACAATCCCCTTCCAAACCACCCTTCCTAGCCCCATCTCAAGCAGCAGGCACCATCGTACTGTCAGTCCGAACACTCATAGCCCACAGGAATACAAAACAGCCTTAATGGCTCATTTGCTTATGCGGCAAGAGTATTTCATATCCTCAGATCATGTGCTGAACCCTCAGATAAAGTTGCTTTAGGGCACGAAGCCAGGATTGAGAAAAGAAAAGAGGAACTGCTTCAAAAATATTTTCTTTCTGGATTTACCTCATTTCAAAACTACAATAAAACCTTTGGAAAGTCATTATTAATTTTCTCTGGAAAAGGAATGGTGAAGCGTGAGATGAGCTACTCTTAGCAACTCTAGGTGCACAATAGCCATCTTTCTTAATTAGAAGTTCTTTAAGGTGATTTAAAAAGTAACAATTAGTTGAGTCAATTGAAATGCTCAAGAGTGAATTCTTCACAGTGAGACTGAAACTGCTCAAGAGATTATTAATAAAAATATTTAAAAATCCATACAGGGTTAGGATAGGTTTTCTTTATATATAGCAATGAAGTTTTGTACAATATGT
This sequence comes from Cephalopachus bancanus, assembly GCA_027257055.1. Classification (NCBI taxonomy): domain Eukaryota; kingdom Metazoa; phylum Chordata; class Mammalia; order Primates; family Tarsiidae; genus Cephalopachus; species Cephalopachus bancanus. The sequence continues at coordinate 5,726,965 of JAPVLO010000205.1, read as the reverse complement.
TTATATGTAGACATCTCTCCACTTGCCTACGTAGGAAAGTCCAGAAAAAACCTGCTCTATATTAAAGTCATTCTTAATGTCAACAAACTCAATTTTGTTGTGGATAATTAATTAAAAGTTATTCAAATGTAAAGTGAGACAATAGGGAATTGTAATATTATTTTTGAGTAATTTTTAAAAATAGCATATTTGATTTTGTTGATTTTTTTAGGTCTTAATACTGAAAAATCTCTTACTTTCACTGTGTTAAAAATTTCTGCCTGACACAATCCAGTTGAATAATGACTTGGATATCACAGAATTTCTGTTGGTTAAAAGTCTACATTCAGAGCAAATATATCACACCTTGGAATGCATACCTAGCTAATATTAATTTTGAAGTTCAGTTCACAAGGTTTTGTAACATCAAAGTAGAGGAAGTCTGAATAATATGTAATGTTTTAAACTTCATATCATATATTATAAACAATTTTAAGAAAAAAATTGAATACCGCACAAAAGCCTTCTTCAGCTCTTTAACTTTTCAAATTTCAGGATTCTCCCTTTCTTATCCAGTGTCTCCATGTTAGATTTATAGTCTACACCTTTAAAGACAGCTCTATAGGGCTTTTTTTTTCTTGAGCTGGAGTCTCACTCTGTCGCCCAGGCTGGAGTGCAATGGCAAGCTCACAGCCACTGCAGCTTCAACCTGCTGGGCTTAGGCAATTCTTCTGCCTCAGACTTCCAAGTAGCTGGAACTACAGCCGCATGCCACCACACCTGGTTAAAAACCGAGTTTTAGTCCTGGCTTCTTTAACTGATCAGCTATGTGACTTTTGAGCAAACTACTTGGTCATTTTGAACCTCAGGTTTTTATTTTCAAAATATAAATAGTAATATCTTATGGAATTAGTCTGAGGAAGCTATATCCAGTATAGTTCTTGCACAATAAATGCTCAGCACCTGTATCCTTCCTAAAATTTCACTCCTTAAAGAAAACTCAAGGATGTATACTTCTTAAAGACAGTCCACACCTTTATGGTTATTTATATATTTACATAAAGGCTAATTAAGTTACATTAAGGTTAACAGTTGTGTCATGGTCCAATTGTGTCTTAACTGTTTAATTATTTTTATTTCACCAAATTTACTGAACTCATTTCAAGTGCTTTTAACTGCTTTTCCCCTCACCTAAACATACATTAAAAAAGAATTGTAATTCTCTTCACAATTTCTTTCAAGTCTGTTTCTAAAATACTTTTTGCAATAACAGTTATTTCTTCATTGGTGTTGCAATAAGACTATGTGAAAATTATAATAGTAACAGATGTGGATAAGATGATAAGAGTTGAAACTAAAATTTATAGGAAAGGAGTTCTGCTTAGCACTTTGCAGACTTTCTCATGTAATTTTCATGATCATCATGGACAACAGGACTTGTTATGGTCACTAATTTGTAAGCAAGGGACTTAAAGGAAGGGACTCCATCAGGAAGATGGAGAGACTTTCCTAGTTTATAAAAGGTGGAACTGGGACTCAACCCAGGTTTGACTAATATCAAATATTTGTTTTTAACTGTTCATGTCATATTACTTCTCTTAAACAGAATTATTTTAGTGGACAGTTAGCAAGTGTGATCCTTAAATAACCTGGTAATGAATACTTTTGAAGTTAAATGGATCAACACAAACTTTTCCAGAAAACTTTAAAATAAAAACCTTTGAGGCGTATTCCAAATGAAATAGAAATTTATTGTAATTTAACATTACAACATTTTATAATGTTAGTATATTATTAATTAATCTTTAAGCATAATTTTTCTTTATTAATGGGTTTCTTTCAGAACATAAAAGCCTTCTTTTAGGCTAGGTAATCCCAGTACTTCGGGAAGCCAAGGAAGGAGGACGCTTGAGCCCAGGAGTTTGAGACCAGCCTGGCCAACATAGCAAGACCTTGTTACTACAAAAAAATAAAAATAAAAAATAAAAATTTAGTTCGGAGTTGTTGTGTATGCCTGCAGTCTCAGCTTCCTGAGTGGCTCAAGGAAAAGTATAACCTGAGCCCTGGAGGCTGAGGCTGCCTTGGGCCATGATCACGCCACTGCACTTTAGCCTGGGAGACAGAAGGAAACCTCAGCTCAAAAAAAAAAAACCAAAAAAAACCAAACAAACCTGCTTTTCCTTTTAATGGAACCTCAGTTCAAGTTATCACCTCAGCCAGTACATTTAATTCTCATGAATAGAAATAGTGTCCACATTTTCTTTTACATATTTATTTTCAAGTACTTATAAAAAGAACACGACATATATCAGAGTCTTTTCTGTTATTCACAGACACTGTAGTTAAGTATGATTTATTAAACCCTGCAGGCACAAGCTGTTGATTTGTTGGTCTGTTAAATATTATTAAAAGTCAGTTGAACTTGGACATCCTTGTTAGCTACATGTACTATGCAGTGTATTGATGGGTTGTCAGTATAAATATCTAATAGAATAAAACAAACATGCATTTGGAATTCAAAGTTATTTTTATAATTATTCTGAAGGAGGAGAGAAAAAAATGATCCATATAATAGTTTATGACAATGTTTGGCAAAGTTGAAAAGTGAACCTGAAAACATTGGACTAATTGCTTTTCTCAGCATATGTATGAGAGTGATAATTAACAGTTTTGAAAGTGTAGTTATCAAAAATACCCTGTATACTTTTATAATACTGACAGATAAAATATAAGCAGAACCCAGCAATTTTGAAAATAAAAGAATGGTGTTTAAAAATTTTTCTTTATAAATTAAAAAAATTTACAATTACAGATTGTACATATTATAAGGTACATGTTGCTTTGCAATATGTACATATTGTGGAATAACTAAATTGAGCTAACATATACATTACCTCACATTTATTTTTTTTGTGATGGGAGTACTTAAAATTTATTATCTTAGCAATTTTCAATAATACAATACATTGTTATTAACTATAGTCACCATGTTTGCAATAGATCTCTTGAATTTATTCCTTCTATCTAATTGGAATTTTGAAAGATGTTCAACCAACATCTTCCCCTCATCCCCGTGTTTCTTTTTAGAAATAAGGAATTGATTAAGATTCTGTAGCATCTGGCACTGTATCTTCCTCTTGAAAATAAATTAAAATATGGATGATAATTGATTTCTGGCATAGAAGAAATCCACCTTGACTTCCAATGAAAGCACTAATGCACAAAATGAACTCAATTGACAAAATTACTGAACTCTCAAGTGAATATGAGTCATTTGCTATGTGTCTTTTGGCACTAGATTATAACCTGAGTTATTAAACTTGGTATATAGCCTACAAACTCTGTTCCTTGTTCACAAGAGTTGAAATGATAAAACAATCAATGTGTATTCTTCGACTATACTATGTGAAGGATTTTAAGACTAGGAGCCAGCAAACCAGTCCATTTTTCTTCAGAAAAGAATTTTCTTGCTATTTATGAATATAATTATTTACTTTGATTTCATTATAAAATCATAAAAATGTTACAAGTACATGTGTTTAGTTTCATTAAATTTGTCACATTACAATCTGTGTCTCCAAACTCCATAAACACAGTTTACCAAGTATTCAAAGTTGAGTTACCTAATATTTGTAGGCACCTTGAACAGTCTTAAGATTTTTGAACAGTCTTAAGATTTTTATCTTTACTTTTTACTAGAATTTTAGTATTTTTTTTGCATAGAAGAATGTTTCAAAGAATAAAATAGAAAGGGTTAATGCACTCTGACATTAATTCTTTCTTTAAAAAATCCATTATTGAATATCTATAGTGGGGAAAGTGTTGTGTTTGCATGAGCTTCGCATAAGCCTGTGAAGGCAGATCTATACACACTTAAAATACTACAATTCTGGCTATGACACGTGTTGTAATACAAGTAAAAATTTGAATTTATAGAGGAGGGAGTGATTAATAGGTGCAGAAAAAGCTTTGTGGAGAAAACTGACATTTGAGCATGACCTTGGAAGACCTTGAGGATTGTGACAGTGAGGATTTGCACTTCTAGTTTCAAATTTGATGTGAAAAGTGGATCTGGAATTTGTTAATTATTTGAAAGATTTCAGCAACATTTTAAAGCAATTTCAAAGGTTTTAATTTCTTTTGGTTTTCTATGTGACTGTCAGCTCAGTTTAATTCATTGTTGTAAATGTCGAATGAGGAGAGGTTTTAAGTATCAAATCCTGGAGCAATGTCATGTAGCCTGAGTACTGAAAAGAGTATTGAGTGAAACAATTAGGAAATCATTCCTATTTTTGCAGACAGAAGTTTTAGAGGTGTTCAAAGTGCTAAAGTTGATTATTGATAGTGGAAGAAACTGAATGTGAGGTGGAAAAATGGTGACAGCTGATGCAGAAGCAGAACGGTAGCCTAAGAGAGAAGCCAAGCTAAGCAAAGGAAAGGAATTAAGAGAGTCAGATTTGGAAAATGGTGAAGATCAGCCAGCTGAAGTAAAGAATGGATGATGTAGAATAGTGGAACATGTCAGCGTGTAAATCCCAAATAGATTACACTCTGTGAGTTGGGGAGAAAGTCTGGACTATGTTCTTCACTTTTTGTTTTCCACATGATTTAAGAGACGTACATTTTATAGAATTATTAGTTTAAAAGCTAATATAATTGTAACTTTGGTTTGTGAGTCCACATTTTTTTCTACAAAACTGAAATGACAAACAAATTTAAAAATTGTCAACCTTTGTATTTGGAAAGACAATGTATGAAGATGCAATTTTGTGAAGTCAACAAATGAGAGGGATGAGAATAAAGCCATAAAGGAACAGAGTTTTTGTATGTTATTAAAGTTAAGCTGATACAAATTAAAAAATAACTTAATAAGCTTTAATATAGAATGATCATGGTTATTGATTTATGTAAGAAATCCACCTTATGCAGTGTGCAATCATATTCTTTGTGAAGCTATAGTGCTGTCTTACCAAGCGATCTTATTATGTTGTTTGACTTAGAATGTGTTAAAACTTATATGCATCTATCCATTTTATAAAGCTTTGCATGTTACAGAGTATTTTTCAAATACATTATTTCATTAAATGGCCACATAACCAATGAGAAAGATGGTATTGTCTTTTTATGGTTGAGAAGTTTAGTGACTTAGAGAGATTAAGTGACTTGCCAAAGCAACATGACTCAGAAATGGCAGAGTGGGCACCCATACTCTTATTTTATGCTCTCTGGCTGTCTCCTAATCAGTTGGTTTGATCTCTGTCTCTGGTAACTGTCTGTTGAAGGACTAACATACACACATAGAGAAAACAGAGCCAAAGAATGACAATGTGTTGGTAATTTCTCTACCTCAGGAATTATCCTGACGATAGAACATGGCAAGATAGTTGTCCTAATTCATTCATGACATTCATCATTGCCTATTTCCTTCTTATGATTTCTCTGGTATTTACCAAAGTAAACCTGCAGTAATCGATTTGTAGAGAAAAAACATTGCATTGAGAAATATACATAAGCATTCTAGCATCTTGGTTCTAGACTTCTCAACACAAAATACTCTTTCTATAATTTGATTAAATGTGTTTGGGTTGTGTCATTGTAATGCAGTCATAAACTAATTGAGAGTTAGGTAGATTCTGGATGAATTTTTAAAAAAATATAAAGTTGAGACTAAGAACCTCATCTGTAAAAAATGTGCCAAGGTATTACCAACCTACAATGCCCTCTCATAGCACTGTCAGTCACCACTTTTGGACATTTCTTTGATACAAATATTTGGAGTTTGAGATCTTGCAGGTGAGTTCTGCAAGGTAATTATGAATTCACATAATTATGTATGTGTGAGCCCCTGAGGTGAAATGAAAAGTCACCAGATATAAAGAAGTGAAGGAGTCCTGAAGACAGATCATTAACATTGATAACATTGATAACATGCAAGAAAATAGATAGAAGAAAGAAAAAATTTGATTCAGTCATACAACCATTAACTTTAGAATATGGAGCAATGTCTGGAATATGATAAGAATTGAGAGGTATGACCAAATTTTTGTATTTTAAAATTATAGATTTTAAAAATTGTTAAAGTGAAGTGATAAATCCAAACACACAGAGAATAAATAAAAAGCACAATCCCATTCACAATAGCAACAATAACAACAATAACAAAAAAACCCCAAATACCTCAGCATCTTCCTAACCAGAGAAGTGAAAGATCTGTATAACGAAAACTACAAAACACTGCTCAAAGAAATCCAAGATGATACAAACAAATGGAAAAATATCCCATGCTCACGGACTGGAATAGTAAACATTATTAAGATGTCCATCTTACCCAAGGTAATCTACAGATTTAATATCATTCATCTACAGATTCAATACCCATTAAATTACCAGCATCATTCTTCTCTGACCTGGAAACAACAACACAGAAATTCATATGGAAGCATAAAACGACAGCAAATAGCCAAAACAATCCTCAGCAAAAGAAACAAAGCGGGAGGTATCACATTTCCAGACTTTAAACTTTATTATAAGGCTACAAAATCAAAACAGCCTGGTATTGGTAAAAGAACAGGCATATGGACCAATGGATCAGGATAGAGATTCCAGAAGCATAACCTGAATTTCTCAACCAACTCATCTTCAACAAAGCCTCCACTACAACCATTGGGGAGAGGAGAACTTATTCAGTAAATGGTGTTGGGAAAACTGGCTGACCACATGCAGAAGTTTAAAATAAGAGCCTTATCTAGCACCATACACAAAAATCAGTTCTAAATGGATCAAAGACCTAAATGTAAAACCTCAAACTATAAGAACCTTAGAAAATGCAGGTAGTGCCCTTATGGAAATTGGAACTGGCAACCAATTTTTGATCAAAACCCCAAGTACCTATGCCATAAGAGATAAGATTGACGAGTGGGACCTCATTAAACTGAAAAGCTTCTGCAAAGCCAAAGAAATCATCAAAAGAGTAGGGAGACAGCCCACAGAATAGGAAAAAATATTTGCCAACTGAATATCTGACAAAGGCCTAACATCTGGGATCAATAAGGAACTCAAAACGTGCTAAAAAGGAAATAACAAAGTGTTATTACAAAGTAGGCAAAAGACATGAATAGACACTTCTCAGAAGAAGATACATGAGCCAACAGACACATGAAAAAATGCTCAGCCCCACTAATCTTCAGAGAAATGCAAATTAAAACCACACTGAAATACCGCCTAACTCCAGTCAGGATGGTCATCATCAATAACTCAAAAAACAACAGATGCTGGAGAGGATGCGGGGAAAAGGGAACACTTCTACGCTGTTGGTGGGAGTGTAAACTGGTACACTAAAACAGTGTGGCATTTTTAAAATAACTAAAAATCGATCTTCCCTATGACCCAGCAATCCCCCTTCTGGGAATATACCCAAAGGAACTCAGATCACTTTATGAAAAAGATACTTGCACATGCATGTTTATTGCATCATTATTCACAATAGCAAAAACATGGAACTAACCATGTTGTCCATCAAAAGTGAAAAGGATTTAAAAATATGTGGTACATGTACATAATGGAATATTACACAGCCATAGAGAAGGGCAAAGTAATGAACTTTGCAGCAACTTGGACGAATTTAGAGTCTACAGTACTCAGTGATCTATCATAGAAACAAAGAACTGAGTACACATGTTCTCATTCATAAGCAGACCCTGAATATTTATCATAATACTACACGAAAGGGATTGGCAGTTGTAGGAAACTGCCAGGGGTTGAGGTGAGCGCACTTTATTAAACCAGGTGAAGTGGGGACCAAAGTGAGGCCCAAACTTTACTTGTACATTGTCCTTTGTATACCTAACCCTAAATTGTGCCTCTCATCTCTTAAAAAAAAGTGAAGTGATAAGTCAATTAACTGGAGACATCAGTAGTAGATATGTAAAGGATTAAAGCTATGCAGATTGGAAGACCCAGAGGCATACATGATGAGAGTATTTCAAAGAAGAGGTGTCATACATAGGCGTCATACATAGGAATTAAACTGTGGATCAGCATGAGGATGTGGAATAAAGATAAATATGACCTTGAAAAAATACAAAGTAGAAGGTCCTGGGGCCTTTGTGGAAGACATGAGTGAGGAAGTTGGGGGGGGCAGGCAATAGTGCAGGTTCAAGTGGGGATGAACAATAGGAGTGGGAGAGGAGATCACAGAAATGAAAGTGCAGTTGAGATGGAGGGCAAGGGGTTGAATATGAAGATGAGGGACGAGTATGGTGACTGGTGAGTTCAAAACCAAATGTCTTACTAATTGTTTCTTCCCTATCTGATATTCAAATTTTAGCCCAACTCTTTTCCATCTTGGTTCAAAACTCTTCTTTTGACTAACATTCTTCCAGAGCTTCTTGTTTCTCTTTTAGGGCATTTCTAGTTGTTGTTTCTAGCCTCCATTTATAGTTCTTTGCTCTTTGTTTACTAATCATATTTCCTGACTTGATTTATATTTCTTGGATACTCTGGGATATTATCTCTTAAAGGACAATTTATAGTAGTTTTCTACTATATCTGTTTAAGAAGTTCTGCTCGATAGTAAATAAGCATTGCCATTATATATATATATATCATATTTTGGGGTTTAAAAAAAAAATATATATATATATGGTTTTTTTTGGGGGGGGGGTTTGTGTTCCCAAATTATTGGTGCTGTAGTTCTTTTACATTCTTACATAATGCAATTACTGTGATCCTTGACTGATGGTAAAAAATTAAATCTCTCAGTTTGTTTCATAGAATGATGTATTATTATTATTAATAATGATTTACCACAGCATTTCAATTTTTGAGTGTGGAATTTTGGGTATGGAAAAATTATATACTACCACTTTTAGCCATGCTCACAACAGTAACATTTAAAAATGCGTATTTTCTCCTAAAATTATTTAAATTGCTTTCCCTGCTTTCTGCTATATAAAATGAAGACTTTTCTGATGTCAAACATGCTTTAAATAGAAAGCAAAACAGCTTGGTAATTTTACAGAAGAACTAGCCTTAGGGAGTATCTAGTTTTCAGGTCATAATTCTTCAACCTATTTTCATGTGAGTCAAACAGATTTATATTTGTATTTTTGGATTCCAATATAAACTTAAGAGGGTCTAGTAGGGTGAAGCAGATGTCAAAGATGTCAAACAAATATTCACTTTACTTCATCTAGATAAGACTTTGAATTATACAGTTTCTAAATGCAACACTAGCCTTGACCTATTGAGTTTCCCTTGGCTTCTGGAAGCTAATATAAACAAACTATTTCAAAATGTTACTTATGTTCAAGAATGTACTTCTACAATTTCTTGTTAATGCAAAACCAACCTTTAGCAAATGGATAAAAGAAACAGTCAAATCTGGGGCCAGATGGATTTATTTTTTGAAATGTAGTATAGCATAGCAGATCTGAATTCAACTGGCAATCACTAGCAAGCTGTTTGACTTATAACAGCTCCTTCTACATGAATAGCATCTTTTCACCATATTTATATTGCACTAAGTAATGATACTTGTAAACAATCATAACAATCAATGAATGAGCTAATGAGGGCATTCCAACTTATAATCTGGATGAGAAAACACAGTTAACTATGGTGTAGTGAATGAGGCCAATCTGCAAAAACTGTAAATTATTACCGAAAAACAACATGCTCATTCATTCAGTCAGTGAAGGGAATTTTATAAACATGTACCGAGTGTAAGTTGTGCTGGATACAGGAGGAATCAAGAATATTAAACGTAGACATAGAACATGTCTAATCTTATAAGAGTGTGTCATTACATAAGATTAAAACTAGAAATTATTTACTCAGCGGCTTAAATGGTATATAAGGCTGAGTATACAGTATTTTAAATACCTGAATGCAAAGCAAAAATTCTGAAATACATATAAGCATATTACTTCAGGATTTTTAAATAAAATGACTAACACTAAGAACAATGAATATAATAATAAGTAAAATGTATTGAGCTCTATCTAGGCAGCAGGTACATTCTTGGTGTTTTACATGTTCTGAACTCTTATCCTTACAATATCTCCATGAGGAAGTTTGTAGGGCTTTTCCAGGCATACTCCTACCTCAGTATTTTGCACTTGCACTTTGGAAAAGTCTTACCTTAGATATCCTTGCGGCTGGCTCCCATACTTTCTTTAGGCCATGACACAACTCACAAAGGGACTTCTTTTCTGATCCCTATTCTAAATATACAACCCCTTCCCATTTTTATTTCACTTTCTTGCTCATTTTTAACTTTTAACATACACTGTATATTGCTTATTTGTTTTTAATTGCTTTCCCCCATCCAATTGGAATATATATTTTATAAAGGCAAGCATTTTTGATTCTTTTTTGATTTCTATATCAATGGTTCTTGGAACACTATTGGGGTGTTAAGTGTTCAATGAATATATATTGAATTGATGAATATGTTCAGGACATTATAATCACACATGCACTGTTTAGATGTTAGTAAAAATCAAATAATTGAATATATTTATAGTTGGTATAAGTATATACAATTATATGGTATAACCCAGAATATGAAAATGAGAAAGTACACACACACACACACACACACACACACACACACACACACACACACACCACACACACACATACACTTTTATATGCAGGTGAAAATATAATAGTCTCTAGTATGTAACTATAGACATCCATTCAAGTAATGGATATTATAATTCATTTTAAAAATATGAAATAGCACACATCTTTCCTGTCTTGAACATAATAATAATATCTACCACTTACTATACATCTAATAAGGTATGGTGCTAGAAAATCATTGCAATTATTTTCCTCATCTACTTTATAAATGAAAAATACTGAAACTAAGCAAAGTTAAATAACTTATTCAAGGTCACAAAGCCCATAAGCAGAAAAACTGGGATTTGAACTCAGGTTTGTCTGTAGTCAAACCCCGGACACTTTTCATTATACCTTGCTATTCTTCTTGGTTTAATGCTTAAAATATAGCAAACTATTTACATTTTTGCTTTTTTTGAATCAGGGTGTCATTCTGGTCACCCAGGCTGAAGTGCAATGGCATGATCACAGCTCACTGCAGCCTCCACTTCCTGGGCTCAGGTGATCCCTCTACCTTAGTCTCCTAAGTATCTGGAACTACAGCTGCATGCACCATGCCAGGCTAATTTTCTGATTTTTTTTTTTTTGGTAGAAATGAGGTCTTGAACTCCTGGGCTAAAGCAATCCTTCCACCTCAGCCTCTCAAGGGGCTGGGATTACAGGCATAAGCCATTGCACCCAGCCTATTTTTTTTTTTTTTTTGCTTTAAAACTTATGTACCCAGACCTATTGACCACATTAAAACAAAAACAGCACATCTATAAACATGATCTGAATAATCTGACAATTATCTTTCAAGAAATCAGGAAAAAACTAATTATTTCATGCTGCGAATAAAATTTGTCCTAATCAATCCGTCATTTGTCAACATCTAGAGATGATCAAGTTTCATTTCAGAAATTTTAAAGTAAGTAATTAAGTCAACTATAAAAGCACATATTTTATGACAAGTTAAAGATGACATCTATTTGTATTTCATATTTGAAATCAACAAATTAACCTGATCTTAAAAGCTATTGCACAAATCTTTTATAATTGTAAACATTTTCAAGTATTTATTCAAAGCCAAACAAAGTAAATACATATGTATATAATAAAGATTTTATAAGCATATATTGCTATATTTTTAAAAAGTGACATTATAATGAAAAGCTTATTATACATACCTAATGCATTATATTGTAATGATTATCTAGTTCAACTTTCCCACTGAGCAAAAAGACTGGAATGAGTTAAGCGTATGTATTTAGAATTGAACTTTGAAAGCCAAGCTCATTTAAATTTGTGATGAGAATATTTCTTTCTGGTTCAATTGTTTACTATTTTCTTCAAGAACATACACATGACAGCTCATTAGGAAAGTAATTTGCCAGTTTTATCAAAAGCCTTCATAATGTTCAAACCCTTTACTTTAGTAACACATTTTTGGGAATTGATGCCAAGACAATAATTTGAAATTTAGAAATAATTCTATACACAAATGTGCTTAATGCAGTGCTGTTATTTTAAAATATTTAAATTATAAAATAATGCATGCTCCTTCAATAACACAGAAGTGCACACAGCAGAGTGTGACAATCCTGCTTCTCACTGTCCCTCCATCCCTACACTGCCTCAGAAATTTTCTTCTCAATGTTTCTTATTGCCATGAAGCATTAATTTTAAGAAAATATATTATATACACGCATTCTCACAATACTGTTTCCCTCAAATGGGATCACGTGATGAGATCAATTATTTTTATAAAGCCAAGAAGAGGAATGCCTACATAGAGCTGGTAGAGCTATTGAGCACAAATTATCATAGAGACTTTAAAAGGTTTGTCAAGAATGTGTAACACAAAATATGTATAACTTATAACATTAAGAGAAAAGGAAAATATAAATTATATATGGAATTATGTCTACATACATATTCATACACATTCCAGAATGAAGAAAATTCAAGTATTACCAGGTAATAGGCTATTGAGTGATTATTTATGTCTCTTTGTTTTTTCTGTATTTTCCAAATTTGTAGTGGTCAATATAATGTTCACTTAGTTTTTGAAGAAGGATGTTCTCTTTATCCAGAATGAGAAATTCTGAATTTGAATATTTTAAAAGAAATCCATGTGTTCTGTTTTTAAGATTACATTTTTAATCATTTAGAAGAGAAAAATCAGAATATACTTAATTAACATAATGTACTGATGCTGAAGGAGTATATTTTCTTCATGTTGGTAGAAGGTTCATTTTGAGTCTCAGTTTTTATATTAATAATTTTTTCTAAGTTTCTCTTGGGGGCAAGGAGAAAATGCCAAATTAAGAAGTTTGACATGTATTCTCAAGATTGGCTCATTGATGGGTAGAGTTACTCTCTTTTCTTAAGTTCAGGGAAACCTGTACTGGAACAATCAGAAAGTTACTTGTTAATCATTTATTTACTCAGACACTATTTCTTAAGTATTTATGATTGCCAGGATTTTGGGGTACAATTGAATTCTTTCTCAGAAGGCAGTATAGTTCAACTCAGTAATTCATATCTTGACACCCTACAATAAAGAGGTAAAAATGCTTTCTTTCTACAATAGTGGGAGAGGTGGGATATTTTGCTAGGGCTGCCATAACAAAGTACCACAGACTGGGTGGCTTAAACAACAGAAATTTATTTTCTTACAGTATTGGAAGCTAGAAGTCTGAGATCAAGGTGCAGCAGGGCTAGTTTCTTCTGAGGCCTGTCCCCTAAGTTTGTAGATGGCCATCTTCTCCCAATGTCTTCACGTGATCTTCCCTCTTCACATGTCTGTGTCCTAGTATACACTTCTTATAAGTACACCAGTCATTTGGATTAGGGCTTATCTTAATGACCTCATTTGAACTACTGTGATGGTTAAATATGACTCTTCCTTTATTCTATCATTTAACAAATGCTTATTGGATGACTGCTCTTTTTTTAGGTATTGTGCTAGACATTCATAGATTTGAATATTTATAATAGTATCTTTCTTAAGGAGATTTCTATCCAAAAGGGACAGATATAATTTCTTGTGTGTGTGTGTGTGTGTGTGTGTGTATGCAAAGCATAGAAGAAAGTTTGAATCTCATAGATTTTGGTTAAAATCCAGATATTGTGAATTATCAATCTTGTACTTTTGGGCAAGTTACCCAATCTCTCTGAAATTGTTTTCCCTTTTGCAAAAGAGGATAAAATGATCTATACTTCAAGGTTATTATAAAGATCCTATTAGATAACATATATAAAACGCCTTTTGGAATGCCAAGAACATAGCATTATCAACTAATTTTAGGACACATCAAGTAGCAGTGGGGATGTAACAGGAAGAAGTAAAAGAGAATGTCCAGGTACACAAAACACTGTTGAGGACTTTCATCTTTCTATCAGGTTTGGGTATCTACAACATAGCTTTAGAGAGAAGGAAAAACACATACTGTTCTTCTAGTAGCCTTGTTTTTACTCTCTGAGGCAGCAATTTCATAATCAAAGCTTTATTCCTTTGGTTTAGGGCTATTTTTACCCCTTCCATAACAACCCTCCCCATCCTTTCATTCTCAGATGTTGTCCTCACTTCATAATCCATTGACAAACAGAAACTATCAGATGTGAACGCCTTGGTCTTACTGCCATCCAACTCAGCTGCACCTGCATCAGTGTCCCTCCTTCCCTCTTCTTGCAATGGAGGAAGTATCACTCCTCCCATCAAAGACCAATTCCTCATATCCCTCTGAAGGACTTTTCTCCTTAGCCGATTATTTTTCTCTTCCATGTCAGTCTTTTCCTCTCCACTAGATCATTTCCATGAGCATACATATGTATTATACTTCTTTCATCTTAAAAAGTATCGTTGATTTTATTTCCCCTTTCTGTTGCCACCCTACTTTTTATTCCCCTTTATAACAGAAATTCTGAAAACGTTGTTTATAATTACTATTTCAATTTTCTCTTCTATGATTCTCCCTTAAACCCATTTTAATCAGACTAATTGAATTTTCATCATTTTGGATGCTTTTATTCTACTAAAATTTCTCATTAACAATGGCCTCCATATTATCAAGCCAGTGTCCAATTTTAAACCTTACTTGTTGAATTAATCCTTCTTTGAGTTTCTTTCTTCATGTGACTTCTAGATGCTACACCACTTCATTTTTCACCTGCTTCCATGACTATTCCTTCTTAGTATCTTTTGTTTGTACTGCTTTTTGATCTCACCTCTTAACATGTGAGTGCCTCAGAGCTCAGTCTTCAGCCCTCCTTTCTGTGCTAATAACTCCTACATTTATATTTCCAGCCAGGCATTCTTCCCAGAACTCCAGGCTTATGCAGTTAACTGCCTAAGACCTCTTTATTGGGATGTCTAATAGGCACCTCAAATGTAATATGTCCAAAATTGAACTGCTGATATTTTCCCCTCCACCCCCATTTCACCCTAGTTTTTCTGTAGTCTTCCATGTCTCTTGATAGCACTTTCTTTTTCACGTGTGAAGGACAAATATTTCAGAGACATTCTTTATTTTTCTCTTATCTTATTTCATCATAAACTCCTCTTTCTCTCTCTCTTATACCCACATCCAACCCATCAACTATCAATATTCAACCTTATCCAGATTCCGAACACTTCTCACTGTTTCCACTGGTACCATCCAAGATAACATCACCTTTCATTGGGATTATCATAATAGTTTCTTAACTGTTCTCCTAGTTTTTATCCATTTTTATTCTGTTAACGCAGCAGACAGTTCACGCTCTTCTGTCCCTAAAACGTTACAATGGCTTCTTGCTTCACTCAGAATAAAATCATCTCCATATTGGCCTAGAGAGATTCATCAGCATGGCCCATAATTACCGCTCTGACCTCATATGATTTTTCCCCTTACTTTCTCCACTCAAGCTGCATTGGCCTCTTTACTATTTCTTCAGCTCATGAGGTGTACTTCCACCTCACTAAGTGAAATCTCTGTCTGGGATGCTTTTCCCCCAGTTATCCATAAAGTTCACCCCTTACACTTTCTTCAAGTCTTCATTCATCTGCCACTTTATCAAGAAGACCTGATCTGACTATCTTTTTGAAATTTCAAACTGCCCACCCTACTCCAAAACTCTCTGTAGGAGTTATTTTTACAGGGTTTATTATCTTATACTAGTTTATATAATTTACCATTAAAATGCAATTTCCATGAAGATAGGAGATTTTTTTTCCTATTTGTTTGTTTACTGCTGTATTAAGCCTATAAAGTGGTGCTTGGCACATAGTTGCTGATAAACAATGTGGAAGGAATGACTGGACTACACAGGTAGGAGACTGAAGGCAATAAGACAGGTAAAGAAGCTATTGGCTGCTAGTGATAGTGTCTGAACAGGAGCCATGAGAGGACATAAGAAGGAAGTTAGTATGAGATAAAATCTTAAGAGCAGAGTTTAGGGATTCACTGGATGGTACAGGGTGCAGTTGGTGATGGAGGAGAAGGTAATGTGACTTAAAGACATCTTCTTAGATAATTGGGTGGATGCTGATAAGATGAATTAGTGAATAAGAAGGGAGAATATAAGAAGTAGAGACAACTTTGGCAATGAAGAGACCAAGAACTCAATTTTAGATAGTTTCTATTAGTAATAATGTAGAATAGCTGAGGAAACAAGCCTAACAGAACAATAACTGCATGAACCCGAATTGCAACAGTAGCTGCAGCAGCGGTAGTAATAATAGCAACCACTATTTATTTAACATTAATGAGTACTTTGTATATATTAACTCTTAAATCTCAAAATCTCATCCACTCGGCTCCCCTTTTAGAGAAAAAAGAGACTGAGAACGCAGAGAAATTAAGGAAAGTTTTCTCAAAGTGACACCTTGACTTGTTTGAATGGAATTTGTAGATAGAAAGTAATGAATGGAATGAATTAGGGGCAGAGTCAAAAATAGAAACCCAGGTAGTCCGGTTCTGGAGTCCGTATCTTTAACAATTGGACATGTGTCTAAAACTGAGTAGAAAAAAAGTGTGATAAGCAGAGATTTGGAAGTGTCTGTGATATAGGTGATAATCTAAATCCATGAATGAAGATGAGATTACCAAGGGAGAGTCTAAATTACTAATACCACCATTGCTACTAACTATGGTGTCATTAATGGAGCACCTTCTACAGGTCAAACACAGAGCTATGATGGTGAACAAGATAGATCTGATTTCTAATCTTGTGGAAATAACCAATAGTTAAAAAATAGTAACATAGTTATGATATTCAAATAAGATGAAATTTATGATGGGGAAAGGCAATGAGTTAGAAGAACACAAGGCAGATGAACCTGAACCAGTTCCAGAAATCAGGGAAGACCTATGAGGAAGTAACATTTCAACTGGATGCAAAGGAATTGGTCAGAGTGAGCAGATGAATTTTAATAAGAGGGAGTTTTAAGATCAAGGAACAAGTTAGTGAAAGTAAGGGAGTTAAAATCTGTAAGGCTTTGAGACCTTGGTCAGAAAAGGGTTGCGAAGCAGTCACTTACTGCCTGCTATACACAACAGTATTTCCCAATTTCTTTACTTCTCTATGTGATAGTAGTATGAATGAAATTCTGTTTTCTGGGCAGAGTCCTTACATTCACTCATATGCCAGGAGAGACATTTTGCCTTTTTTCCTGTTTAAGCCATGAAGTGTTACTTGTTACTCTGCTTGCAAATAGCCTAGACTAATATGGAATAAATCCCCACAGATTTGCCATTTTCAGCAATAGTCATTTAGTCCTTGAACAAGAGAGACTTTTCCGCCCCTGCTCACCTACTTTGAATCACTTCCTGTAGATATGACATCTACTTCTCAACATTTATTACAATGAATCTTTGCTTGACCAAACTTTAGTCATGCTCCTGAAACTTCTCCCAGGTCCATTTGTGTACTTCCATGTAAAGTCGAGTTTTAGCAACAACTCTGCTAAGGCATTTTAACAAAAATTTTTTTCTCATCTGATCTCCCTCAATATCTGATGAAGTTCCTCAACTTCCGCCTCCCCCAGGTGATCATTCTGGCCTATCTGCAGCAAGAATCCTGTTAGGTTGTTTACGGAAAATCCCCTTTGCCCCTTATGTTTCTTCTTTGCAATTTTTTACCCACTGACTTCCATCCTGCTTCTTGGCTACAAATGCTCATGTGCCCATTCTATATTAGAAATTCAGCCCATCTCTTTCCTCCACTGCGAAGTCCCATTGAAGTGGTCTCTAAACCTATACTTAAAAAAAAAGTATACTTGAGAAGGTGACATCACAACTGAGCCTGAAGAAACTAAAAAGATTATCAGAGATTACTATGAACATATGTATGCAAATAAATTAGAAATCTAGAGGAAATGGAGAAATTCCTGGCATTCACACGTCCTCCCAAGGTTGAAACAGAAATTGAAATCCTACACAGACCAATAACAATCCAAGAAATTAACTCAGTTATAGGACACCTCCCTACCAGAAAATAAAAAATAAAAAGCCCTGAGCCAGATGGTTTCTCAGCTGATTTCTACAAGACATATAAGGAAGAGCTGATACCAATCCTATTGAAAGTATTCCAGCAGGACTCGGTGGCTCAGCCTGTAATCCCGCGCCTTTGGGAGGCTGAGGTGAGTAGATTGCCTGAGTCCGTGGGTTCGAGACCCACCTGGGCAACTTGGCGAGACTTCATCTCTACAATAAATTAAAAAATGAGCCAGGCATGGTAGCGCGTGCCTGTAGTTCCAGCGACTTGGAAGGCTGAGGCAGAAGGATCGCCGGAGCCCAGCAGGTCGAGGCAGTGGTGGCCGGAAGTGGCCACTGCACTCCAGTCTGGGTGACAGAGTGAGACTCCAACTCAAAAAAAAAAAAAAAAAAAGAAAAGAAAAGAAAAAGAAAAAAGAGAAAGTATTCCAGGCAATTGAGAAGGAAGGAATTCTCCCTAGCTCATTCTATGAAGTTAATATCATCCTGATACCCAAAATTGTCAAAGACCCAACAAGGAAAAATAATTACAGGCAATTTCTCTGATGAACAAAGGTACGAAGATTTTCAACAAGATTCTAGAAAATCATATCTAACAACACATTTCAAGGATCATCCATCATGACCAGGTGGGCTTCATTCCTGGGATACAAGACTGGTTCAACACTCATAAATCTATAAACGTAATTCATCATATTAACATGTGTAAAACCAAGGACCACATGATTATCCCATTAGATGCAGAAAAAGCGTTAGATAAAATCCAGCATCTCTTCTTGATAAAAGCTTTCAAATACCTAGGCATTGAAGGAACATTCCTCAAATCAATAAAAGTCATTTAAGACAAACCTACAGCCAACATCATGCTTAATGGACAAAAGCCAGACTCATTCTCCCTAAGAACTGGAATAAGACAAGGAAGCCCACTCTCACCTCTCCTATTCAACATAGTACTGGAAGTCCTAGCCAGAGCAATATGCACGAGAAAGAAATCAGGGGGTATTCAAATAGGAAACAAGGAAGTTAAGTTATCCCTCTTTGTGGATGATATGATTTCATACCTAGAAAACCCTGGAGAGTCTATCAAAAACCTCCTCACACTGACAAATGACTTTGGGAAAGTCTCGGGATATAAAATCAACATGCAAAAGATAGTTGCATTTCTATACATCAACCACAAGCAGGCTGAGAACCAAATAAAAAACACAATTTCATTCACAATAGCCACAATACAATATCTTGGCATCCACCTAACCAAAGAGGTAAAAAGTATCCTCGAATAATTCTACTTTAACAGTTAATATTCCACAATTGTGTTGGTCTTATAATAATGTAGGGCAGTGCTATATGTTGTAATCACCTGTAGCACAAGATATTGCATATAGCTTATTCTTTCAAATAAAATAAGTGATTTGCCCAGCATAAAATTCATAAGTACAAAATCATGCATCTTGGCATATTCAATAAAGAAAACTGAAAGCAAACTATTATTTATAAACAATAAAAACACTAGCATGCTAATTGCCAAATTTTAGTGATTAGGAGAAAGGACAGTAATGTTGTAAACAGTTTAGCTAAAGAAAAATCAAGATGTTCTCCTAAAAAAGCTCCCTGCTTTACCATTCAGAATATTTAAAGCAAATATCAAAGCACTAATACTGATGAAAATAACTTAAAATATTCCATTTCAAAAAAAGAATTGAAATCATGTGCATTTATAGTAAGCGTAGTACATATTTTGGCAGTTTATCTTTCTAGTCTCATAGGATCATATTTAAAAACTTGCTTTTTTTATTTTAGGGTGACTTCCAGTCAAAGAGTAAAACTGCCTCTTAATTTTGCACCCACCCTGTTGTATTTAAACTATGCTTCAAATATCATGATTTAAAAAAACCAAGTAGTACATTATTCTTCAAGAACACAGATACTTGTTGCATATAACTTGAGATCTGGGCAAAGTTAGAATATAGATTAGATGCAGGCCAAGGTGTGGAAATCATAGACAATTCAAATAACAAAGATAAATTTTTTAAAGGTGACGTACTAAAAAGGTTAGAAATTTATGATCTTAAATATGTTAGAAATTAACATTTTCACTACTCATGGGAAAGACATGTTGAATTGCATTTTGTTAAATTTTTAACCCAGGGTTTTTTCTTCTGAGATAGACTGATGGTTTTATTTTGAAGGTTAAGGAAACCAAACTTAGGTTATTGTTGTACCATGTTATACAATTCCGCAGTCTGTACAGTTCATAATAAGGGGGTGGGAGTTACTCTCATTATGTGTGAACAGAAGCCATGTAAAATGAGTAGAGTCAGGTTTCTCATTCAAGTTCCAGTTATCAATAAAGTCACAGGATTTTCTTTTTTATACACATAAAAATGAACAAAACTATTCTACTCTATCTTCTTATGTAGGATGGTCTAGAATTTTTAGAAAACTGATCATTGCTTTGGGGCCTAATTTGTTTCTTGAAGCTACTATTTTTTTACATTTCCATTTTAGCATACACTTAAGAATTTTATACCTTTACCAACAATAATCTACTCATCACGTTTCTCTGAATTAAATAGATAATGAACATAGAGAGTTAGTTTTTCCAAAGTTACTGGTCTTCAAGAACCATTTTCACACCACAAGAATAAAAGTTCCATTGGTCTATCTGTTCTAGCATTAGCAGCAATCAATACTGATGAACTGTTTTGTGCAACACACTGAACAATTTATTTTGAAATATGGTAACTCTTCCCCGGTGTATTCACATTCTGCTTACCTCAAATTACTCTTGAATTTCAAAATACTGTCCTGTCCAAGGCTTTTAAGTGCTAATAAACATTAACATTATTCAGTTGAAGGGAGCTCTCTTTCAGTGATGCGTGAAAAGTGTTTTCAACCTCTGGTTAGGAAATGCTTTGGAGTGGAAAGTATAAGCCATTATTATTGCTTATACAATACTGCTTTTACTTTGCAATTTAACCTTGAAAAAATAACATATAAGTCCCACAATCAAAAATAAAATAGTTAGCTTAGTAAGTAATGCTTAATATGAAGTGAGAGAAACAGGCCATTTCCCTCTATCTTTCCTAAATCTTTCACTACTTCTAAGATGTAGGAGAGCACAGTGGTTAAGATGTGTGAATTCGCCGGGCTTGGTGGCTCAGCCTGTAATCCCTCGCCTTTGGGAGGCTGAGGTGAGTGGATTGCCTGAGCCCGTGGGTTCGAGACCCGCCTGGGCAGCGAGACCTCATCTCTACAATAAATCAAAAAACCAGCCGGGCGTGGTAGCGCACTCCTGTAATTCCGGCTGCTTGGAAGGCTGAGGCGGAAGGATCGCCGGAGCCCAGCAGGTCGAGGTTGCGGTGGCCGGAAGCGGCCACTGCACTCCAGTCTGGGCGACAGAGTGAGACTCCAACTCAAAAAAAAAAAAAAAAAAAAAAAAAAAAGATGTGTGAATTCTGCTTCTGCTGCTTGAATCTAAATCTTGACTTCACCACTTTGGCTCATTTGGTGTGTGACCTCAGGCGAGTTACTGAATCTCCATAAGATGAAGTGATAGTAATAGCACTTATTTCAGAGGATGGTCATGAAAATTAAATAAATTCTTACATGATAAGCCCTGAGAAGAGAGTTTAATACATAGTAGGTGTTTAATAAGTTTCAGCTATCAGTGTAATTACAAAAGCCAGTTACCTTTTCTTATTAAATATTTCGAGAAAAAGCACCATCAGAGAGAGTATAAGGTACTCTTAGCTACTATTGACAAATTACTCTTATGTGGTAAATGTTCTTTGGGTGATAGGCTATCTATAAAAAGACTATCAGATAATGTGATTTAATTTTAGGTATTTAAATGAAGTGTACTAAGTTATTCCAGACTTCATTTCCTTTTTTAACCAATGTATTACCTTTAAGGCATAAGGGGCATACACACACACACACACACACACACACACACGCACACACACACATATGCACATACACTATATACTATGTAATATGTTCATTTTATTTGTGAGATGCTTTAAAGAGTTGCATAATTAGTCAAGAATTGCTTTGACTTTATTCCCTGCATATTACAGATATAAGACCCCTTTTTATAGGCCGTAATTGACTTATAACCAATATCCTTGAGTACTCTTATGTGAGATGATAAATATACCGATAAGTGGAAGAAATCTATCCTTTTCTCCTTCCCTCCCACTGTCTCTCCCTCCTCCTTTCCTCCCTTCACTTATCTGTCTCCAACACATTTTTTAAGAAACAGTGGTTAAGAATAAAAAAGTTCTAATTATATAGGAGGTACGTAATGTACTGTTGAAAAATAAAGAACAATTCAAACTCATTTCTGAGATCTCTATTAGCAATAAATAAAATGTCATTTATTTCTTCAAAGGTTACTATCATTTGGATTTTTTCTTTAAAGAAAATAAATTTTGTATGTAAGAAAAGTTAATGCAGTGATCTAGTGTGCTTCATAATATTTAGAGAAACCTGAAAAAAATTCACATTTATGACTCAAAAGGTCAAATGTGATCAGACACTCTGTTTATAATCCATAATGAAAGAGTTAAAATTTAAATCAAAACAGAGAGTAAAATGTTAATGAGCTCTTACATATTGATACTAATCACCGATTACAAAAGGAGGGTTTCAAGTCAGAAACAGCAAATTTTGTGTCCATTATTTTTATCATTTTAAAGTAAAAAGATTAATCCTAGAGACTGTACAGCATTTGTACCTGACTGTATACATTAAAATATATCACTCCGGCATGGACTGGCCCTTACATATAATTAACTGAAATGAATTTGAATATTTATAAGAAGTGATAAATTTTAACTTGAGTTGTGATGATTTTACCTCACACAAGTCTGAGTAGTGGATAGGATGTTGAAGCATAGAACAAATCTAGAAGTGTTCATTGCTAAGAAAGATCTAATTAGTTTTGACTCTATACTTCAGAGGATAACACCTAGCAGTGAAGACAGGAAGGTTGCCACAGGGCACTTGCAAACTGTCTTAAAGATAGAGCCAAAGTGTCAAAAATGGAGACAACATATGTGCCGTGAGTCAAAGGAACAATTTGGGGACCAAGAAAAGAAGATAGAGCCAAAAGTCATAAGTGTGAAGAGATGCAGGGTTGAAGAAGGAGGTAAAGGAGAAAAGAGGGAACTAGGGGGGAGACGTCACTAGTTGGTGCTCTGTGAGATGTAGACTACCCAGAGAGTTGGAAAGGCAATATAAGAGGCAAACGTGAAGTCTGATCACACAAGAGC
The DNA here is from genome assembly GCA_027257055.1 of Cephalopachus bancanus. Classification (NCBI taxonomy): domain Eukaryota; kingdom Metazoa; phylum Chordata; class Mammalia; order Primates; family Tarsiidae; genus Cephalopachus; species Cephalopachus bancanus. The sequence goes on along the minus strand of JAPVLO010000205.1, from coordinate 5,703,624 downwards.
CTAGGGTTTATGGTGTGCATCATAAGTTTTGATCACTGCTACTTCTTGAAGGTATTTGAGTTTGTAACCTCTGGGAACCAGCACTCAATAAAAAATTAGACTATCTAAGACTATTTTTAATAAAATGTCTGTGGCTTATTACATGTATGAGTTAGCCTTGTTTAAAGGACAGCTTAGATTTGACAAGAAAAGTTCTGTCTACATTCGTTAGATTTGGAATGGTTCAGTGTTCAGGAAATGGTGGATAAAAGAATAAAATATTTAGTAAAAATAATAAAGTGACTGTGAGATGTTTGTGCTACGTGTGACTGTCAGATACAAAAATGAGAAAATAGATATGAAAGCAAACTATTGGGATATGGCAACAATTGTGATTTTTTGAGAAGGGTAGGTAGCTAAGGTTTCAATATAATCCTTTAAATCAAAGATGGACCACTAAGGTAAATTTTTGGAAAACTTCAAATATTTACAGTAGATTTACCACTTTTTTTGGATGTTTATTATATATAAAATACTTCCTGACTTAGGAAAACACTAAACAGTAGTCTCAACTTTAATGAAGAAGCTGATTAACTGACTTACCTGCTATGTCTAACCTCTACTGTAATAACCTAGATAATTAATATCAGCAGGTGGATGATGCTGCTATTTGCCCAGCTGCCAATTGTACAAATGCCAGGGTGTAGTGTACTTCACTCTTTTTCCATTTCCCATCAAGGCTGAAAGTAATTTAAATTGGTTCTTCTGCTGATAAATAGTATTCTATGCTATTTACCAATATTATACAAATCATTACAGAAATTCAATATAAAGACGATTTCAAGTGTAAAGTCTTAAACTATGTAATATCCTTATCATCCTTTTACATTCAACTTTTTTAAAAAAGGGCTTATTTTTGGATACCAAAGAAAAAAAGAAGATTATAATTGTTTTTTTCCAAGCTGATGTGAGAAGAGGATTGTGCCTTGATGGCAACACTGTCCCCATATAGAAGACAGGACATCAGTACATTGGTAGATTGCTGCAGTGTAGGCAAGTGCACAGTAGGTGGCATCAGCATGAAGAGATGGGTGGGATTTTGCCCAGGTAAAAGAATGACAAATATAGTGCTGTACACAGTAGAGCATTTCCCTCTTCAGGCTAAAATATTTAACCACAATTAGTCCTAAAATTAGAAAAAGAATTGTGGGAATAAATTATAACTTCATGGAATGATTAACTATGGCAAATATGAAACAGTTAATGTTTGTGAAGCCTGGGGCAAATGGAAACAAACATATCACATTGCTAGATATTTAAGTTATAAGTCAAGCTATCAAATTCTTAAATAAAATATGCTATTAAATGGTATTTTGTGTGACCCCCTTTTCTTTTTCCTTCTAGCATTTGCTTGCCCTACAAGGGGTCTTTTCCATATGCATCTAGACATGCTGTGTACATCCATATACCATTCATACTCTTACAAACAGCTATCCCTTGGCCACCCTCAGGCCTAGGGAGTTACACCAGTGGTATGGGTTCCCTCTTGGAGAATGTATTGTGGAGAAGTAATCATAGCCCCAGAGAATGGGATCAGGGAAGTTTGAGGAGAGAATTATGGGGTCTAGACATCTGGAGCATAGTCTGGAGGGAGGGCACAGGCTCCTGCTGGACTGTTTCCTTGGGGCCAAGGTGAGAGGATTGCCTGAGCCTGGGGCTTCGAGACCAGCCAGGGCAACTTGGTTAGACCTATTCTCTACAATAAATCACAAAAACTAACTGGGCGTGGTAGCATGTGTCTGTAGTTCCAGCTACTTGGAAGGCTGAGGCAGAAGATCGGATCTTGAAGTGAGACTCCAACCCAAAACAAACAAACAAACAAACAAACAAACACTCCTCAACTGGTGGTGAGGAGAGTGTCAAAAAGAAGGTCAGAAGGGGACTTGAAAGAAAAAGAATGCCACTGCTCTGCTACATTTTAATAAGAGATAATATATATAGTGCTTTTCTATTTATATTTAACATTTGTGTTTCTAATCTCATTGAAATTTGACAAATATCCCTGTGAGGTAGATAGGAATAATGACTATAATTTTATAGATGGGAACAATGAGTCTTAGATAAAGGATGTTTCAAGGCCCCACAATTAGTATAAAGCAGTGGTAAAGCTCACACACAGGTATTCTTACTGTGGGGTCCCTTCCATTGTGGTTGGGCAGAGGCTGGTCAAGTTTGCAATAGGCTTCTATCTCAGGCAGTCAGTGCAGAACTCATGTCCCGAGACTTGAATGCTTAAAATGGGAGAAAATCTCTTTTGCTTAACATTTATTTCACTTTCTTAGGCTGGCATGACCAATGGAAATCCTTCGATGTACACTGAAGTACCTAGTTCTAAAGTTTGGACCCAAGTCCTCCTTCAGTACACAGGGTTTTAGATCCTCACTCTACCCACATTGTTTTCTACCAAAGCAAGACACGATGGGGTACTCTAAAAATCTAGTTCTATTAGGCCTTTTTGCCATAGTTTTGGCATCTTTCCTTTTAAATCATTCAGAAGTATAGTTTCAAATTTGGGGTATATTTGCACTAGCTGCTTTGATTACTCCCCTCCACCTCAACATTTCTATGACAAAAACAGAAACTGAAACATAATATCTGAATCTAGTCCTACCTTGTTAGCCCATCTCAGGACTTAGTGCTCATGGACTCATATGTACTCATCTATGAGTACATGCTTGATTAAAAAGTAAACACAAACTGGGCTATCATCATCAAAGTCTGGTCTACCCAAAAGATTCCAGTTCCTGTTAATGTGTTTGTTCTAGTGACATGGTCCCGCTGGGTAGACTCAGAGTGGTGATCAAATGGAATTAGTAGTGAATTCTTAAAAAATAACATTTATGTGGAAAATAAGAATGTCTAAAATAAAGACAACTATATTTGTTTTCAGAAGAAACAAGGAGACAAAATGCCTGGAACTCAAAGTAGATAGACTTTCACCCTCTAGGGGCAGATACTAATGCAGGCATCCCAGAACACTTCCGAACATTGGATGAATATCAACATAGATCATTTATCAAACAGGCAATAACTCAACTTCTGGACATTAAAATTTTTGTTTTTGATAAAGCATAAATGTAGTTGTATATAAGTCTAGGTTAAAAATTCAAGATTTTTAAGGAGGTGCAAAATTGGCTTTGGTGATAGTTTGACCCCTACTAATAGCTGCTATTCCCTTTATCAGTATATTAGGAAAAAATATAATTTTTGCGGTTCTCTCTTGGGTCTTTGTTGTAGGACAGGAAACAATTATATGCTAAGAGACATGAATTATTTACAGGTCTTAGTTTTCTTTTCTTTTTTTTTGATCTTAATTTTCTTAAGTTCAGTTTAGTACTATATCGAGTTTCAGGGTTCACAGAAATTCTTTTTTGACATGAGAAGGACAAAATCATATTATCTTTGGTTCCTGTAAACAATTGCTCAAGAGCTGAACCTAGTTCAAAGGAAGAAAGGTTTAAGGTAACTGCTGTAAAAGTAAAAAATCATCACTTTTGGTGTAATTTACTAGTTTATATGCATCGATTTTATATGACTCTAATCTCTAAGCTCACATTTTGTCACTAATTTGTTCTGGAGAGCTCACCAAGAAGTTATATTGCTAGAAGCTAGATGTTTCAAGGGTATAGTATTGGAATTTTAAAACAGTCACAATAGCCAATTAGCAAGAAGTGCTTTGAAAAATTTTCAGCCCCAATACATCTTCAAATTCTGTAGCAGTGATTTTTCTTATGTGCACGTGTGAGAGGGGTGGTACAGGAAGGTTGACGCCCAGTGCAGCAAATGTGGAGGATAAATAGAAAAACGTTGAATAGGATTGACTTTTTCAAACTATATATATACGGTATGCTACTGAAATATATATATATATGTATATGTTATCTGGAGAAACTGAAGTGTACCTCCTCCACCCACCCCTTTGAAAATTGTTACATGAAATACAATATAACTATTGGGAGCATATTATGTGAATGTTATGCAAGGGAATGGGGGAAGCAAAGGTCTAACCTTGAGGTTACATTGAAATTCAGAAAGCTCACAGACTGAATATATTATAGAGAGTTTCATTTTTTTTACTTTACTGTATTTAGTGTAGTTAACTTCAGAATATCACCAAATATTTTTTCAAAATTTGTAGAAATTTCAGCAGAGTTTCAAAATAAGTCTGTTAGCACATTATTTTTAGTGATAATGATAATAACAATAAAACTGCCAACATATAACTTATGAACTGTGTTATGCTAAGAATGTTATTTTTAATATGAAAAGACAATAAATATGTTTGGCACCAGAAATGTTTGGTAGGATAATTATTTAATGCTCAGGAATGTATTTTCTAGGCACAATCATAAGGTTCACAAATATAATTCCATCATAAACACAAATTGTCTCATTTAGAAAGTATATTCAGAAATATGGTCCCACATTAATATAGAGGCTATTTGTCTAATACTATTTTTCAATTTTTTTCTCATTAGAAAGTACTAATAAAGATAGTGGCAAATAAAGCATGATGTACCATAATAAATGAAGTATAATATTACAAATTCTCATAGTAAATACATTAATGTTTCACTCACTGGGGGATCATTTATTGAGCACTCCAAACTAATTTGTATCTGTTAAAAGTACTTTTACTATGAGTAATTTGTTCTTATTTTAGAAAAAATTGAAACAAAATATTTGTTATATTTTATAGCATATACAGGGGATGCCAAAAAATGTATACACATTTTAAGTATAACGTTTGTCCAAAAGATGGTGTAATCAAATGAATGCTAGTGTCACTATGTAACAGACAGGACAGTCAAAGAAAACGGTGGAAGCACAGTTGAGCGAACGTCATATTACACATTACTACTGTAATTAAATTCAACTTTGAAAAGTAATACATAGATAGCACCGCTTAAAATGTGTACATACTTTTTGGCACCTCCTGTATCTGTCTCCATAGGAAAAGCACTCTCACAGACCTCTAAGATCTGCTTCTACTTCAAAACGCTCTGCTTTAAATTCTTCCTTTGTCCACTGATGCTGAGAACTTCAATCTTGTCTTGGGCCAGATCACATTGTCAAAGTTCAGGAACACAAGCCACATTGGCCACAGAATAAAATCCTGATAGTTGCAATTAAACATATACAATTGTAATTACTTGTTTATATCACTACTTCTTTCTCACCTGACAGTTCTCTGAAGGCTATGTGTAATTTATCTTTGAATCCCTAGCATTTAGTACAGTCACTGATACATTGTGTAACCTCAATTAATAGTTGCTGAAATAAATTGCATTTGAAATAGCATATTATAGGAGATGTTGGAAGGGGAGGTGGCAAAGCAATTATAAAAAGTGAGGGCAAACAGTCTGATAGCACAGAAAGAGAAACAAAAACTGAACATCAGATAGCAGAACTCAAAGCTTATTGAGTGTAAGAGAAAATAGTTATGTACATCTCAGGAATGCCTCATGGTATCATAGTATGAAAGCACATTAAAATAATACTTTCTCATAATGATAATTCTGGATTAAAACAATTTATTTATAAAGACAGGGAAATGTGTAATGCTTGAGTGAAAAGCTTTAGGTATATGGAAAATTACAAATATAACCTGACGGTAGCAGAAAGCTAAACCATTACTCAGCTACTAATGGCCATTGTTAATGCATAATAAGGCACTGTGTCTTTGGTCTGTATAAGGATAAAGAGAAAACTGCTAAGTTTTTAAGGCACTCAAAGTTTACAGAAACATCTTAAATAAAATAAAGGTGAAAGACATCACTATATTTGATAATCTTGAAAAGAAATACTGCTTCAATAATATACTGCTTCTTTTAAATTACTCAGTGAGAAATATTTGGAGTTCATCTCAAAGCACTAGGCTGGTCCTACGCTGGATTATGTTAGATCTTGTTTCACATGGTGAATTTAAACAAAAGAAACAATGATTATGTAGCTTAATAAATTCAGTTCCTTGATGTCATCTTTTTTCACAGAAGAAAAGCTATCAGTATATTTATATGGGAATAGTACATTGTAAATTTTACGATCAAAATAATAATTAGTATGTTTACCTAAACTCCAGTAATGATTGCTACTTTCATTTTCAGCAAATAGAAGTAACAGTGATTTATTTTCATAGCACCTAGGTGACAGACAGGTTGATTTATCCTAGGACTCTTGGCTTTTGAAGTCACAGCTCTCCATGAAATCCATCTACAGACTTCTCTTTTGATCACCTAAGCCCATAAATGATACTTCATTAGAATTATGTTTCCTCAAAGGCAGTAAAGATAAGTCTTCTCTATAGGTAGTACCTCCTGGTTATCATGAAGGCATGAAGAGCATGAGATTTTTGAAAAAAGGAAATCTATCAGATATAACGGAGTCCTGGCTGTACTTGGTCAAATGGTTCTTCTACATAGCAGTTATGCCACATTAGCCTTTCTTTGCGCTTCAAAATCAGCTTAAGCACACCATTTCTGTCAAAAAGTCTTCTCTTTTGCTGCACAGTCTGGTTTGTGCTTTTCTGTTCTAAAAAAAACCCATGAACATCTCTGCCTTAACCCTTACTGTGATATTCTGAATTGTTTTATTTATTTTTCTTTTAAATCAGTTCGAATAAGCTAATCGAGGCAGAGGCCAATTTATTCATCTTTGTATCTCTAGATTCTAGAAAAGAAGGTATCAATAGATGTTTGTATAATTAATAAGTAAATTACTGACTTATGAATTAAAAGTTTCTATTTTCATTACAAACAAAATTGGAATATCTGATACTAACCTGGGATTTGACAATCATTTAAAGGAGTGTTGTAATAGTTAAAAATAATTTTATAAAGGTTTTGTATCTGCCCTTCTTTCTTACATTAATGTTGCAGGTTTGTTTCCCAAAGTAGTGTGTGTGTGTGTGTGTGTGTGTGTGTGTGTGCGTGCGTGCGTGTGTGTGTGTGTGTGTGTGTGTGTGTGTGTGTGTGTTTAAGGAAGATTCTGGAAACTGCTATTAGGAAGTCATCCTATTCATTTGGGAAACTACCTCGTTTTATTTATTTAAGAACCAAATCTTGAAAGCTGAGTAAGAGTTCATATGGGTGAAGAAAAAGAGGTACTTCAGGAAGAAAGCAGTAAAACACATGGTGGCATGTAAATTCAGGGTCTTTTTCAGGAACACTGAATGTATCCCAAAAGTGACATCTTGAGTGCAATAGATGTAATCGTCATGGTAAATGGAGCTGGACATGTAAGAGGGGACATTTCTAAGAAGATACAGAAAATGTGGTACAGCTAAACAGCTTAGTGAATGTAAACTTATAGCATTTAGAGTAATCAAAACAGGCTTTAAAAGTACATCAGCAGCACTTAACTCAGGTGCCAAGAGTAACAACAAAGTAACAGGTTTTGAGGGATAGAACACACTGGAAAGGAAGCTTGTTTTGACTGCTCTGTGGACTAGCTTTGTGAGGAGAACGAAAGACAAATGTGTGTAAAAAGAGTCGAAGGATGTCACTTTCTTTTTTTGTTTTTTTTGAGTTGGAGTCTCACTCTGTCGCCCAGACTGGAGTGCAGTGGCCGCTCCTGGCCACCGCAGCCTCGACCTGCTGGGATCGGGCGATCCTTCCACCTCAGCCTTCCGAGTAGCCGGAATTACAGGCACGCGCTACCATGCCCGGCTGATTTTTTGATTTATTGTAGAGATGAGGTCTCGCCAAGTTGCCCAGGCGGGTCTCGAACCTGCGGGCTCAGGCAATCCACTCACCTCAGCCTCCCAAGGCGCGGGCTTACAGGCTGAGCCACCAAGCCCGGCCGGATGTCACTTTCAACAAGTAGGAAGGATGAATGAAGTAAGGACACTACTCCACACAGCAATAATCTGTTTAAGAGTAAATAAGGTGAGTATGAATAGTAATTCTGGAGAACAAATGAGAATAGTATATTGATGGCTTGATGATCTGAGGCACTATATACATTCCAAAAGAATAAAACCAAGAGTGCATTTATTGGTTTGTACAGAAATCTCTACCAGACTGATTGATGTTTGAGCTTTCTGGCCAAGTGACGAGAAAATAATTGGCACATCCATGGATGAGCACAGAATATTGACCATAGTTAACACAGGAAAGGAATTAAAAAATAAAGGATATTTTGCTGTGATATACACAGGAACTGGATGGTATGCACTGGTGATCCCCTGAGTGTTTAATGAGAATCCATCTTATTAAAACACAATTGTAAAAAATAATTCTTATAGTGCTGTAAGTAACTCCACATCTACTCTCATGATGATTATGATAAACACCATTTATTAATCACGTATATATACTCAGTTTTGTTTCATTTTACCGTCTATTAAAATTTGTGTTTTAGGTACTTTATACCTGTTATTTTGTTAAATCCTCATAGCAACTCTAACTCACACATTCGATTCTATTATCCTCATGATTCAGATGAAGAAATTGAGCCTCAGGAGTGCTGAGTAAATGCCCAAGGTCACGTAACAAATAAACTACACAGCGAAGATGGATCCAGTCAAAATTAGGTAAACTCCACAGCTTCAAAGCTCCTATGTCTTAAAACAGAACGAAATCATGTCCTCTGCAGCAACATGGATGCAACTGGAGGCCATTATTGTAAGCAAATTAATGTAGAAACAGAAAACCAGATACCACATGTTCTTAATTACTCTCAGGTGGGCTAAACACTGGAAACATACATACATAGAGAACAACAGACACCTGGGACTCCTAAAGGGAGGACAGAAGAATAGGGAGTGAGAGTTGAAAACTACCTATTGAGTACTATACTCACTATTTGGGTGACAGATTCAACAGACGCCTAAATGTCACTATCATGCAATGTATCTATTACAACTAACATGAGCATGTACCCTCTGAAGTTAACATTTTTTTTAAAGGTCTCATGTCTAGAATTAATCACTTGCTTTCCATATCCCCATCCACCCCAAAATGTTCTTCCTGTATGTTTCTTTTCTTTAAAATAACAACTCTACACTTCTAGTTAGGTATAGACCAAGAACCTTGGAGTCGTGTTTGACTCTTTTTTCTCTCAAATCCCTGATTCAATCTCTTAGTGAATTCTGTCTTCTCTATCCAGAATCAAATCAACTCATAATCCCTTCACTGCTGCCGTTATGGTCTGGGTCATTGTTAAGAATCACATGAGCCTCCATGCTTCCACATTGTCCACTACAGTTTACCCATAATGAAGTGTCTGCTGTGATCTTTTTAAACCTCAATTCAAAAAGCACTGTTTCAGTGCTCAAAAATTTCTAATGCCTTTCCACTCACTCCAAAACAAAGTCTTGACCCTGTCTACTTAAGTTTTACATGATCTGGTCCTAGGTGACCTCTTTGACTTTCACTCCTATAACTCTCCCTCTTGCTCACTGTGCTCTGCTTCCTTACAATTCCTTGAGTGTGCAATCATGCTTCCACCTTGGGGCCTTTGTATTGCTATTCTTTCTGTACAAAATGCTCTTCTCCAGACGTCTGCATGGCTCGCTTCTTCACCCTTCCAGGTTTCTGCTCACATGTCATCTAGTTAGATAGTGTATCCTTATATTATCATAATAAATTTTTCACCACTCACCCACAACGCACTACACCCATTTTCCCCCTTACCTTGTATTACTGACTTTCACAGCACTAAAATGCAGGTTCCATATTTTTTAAATGGAAATATTACTTAAACCAGGCGATGTGTGAAAAAGATTACCTCATATAGTATAGACTAAATCAATCTCACATTTTTCTCAGTGAGATACCATGGGAAACTACTTTTTATATGAGAAATTTTTCAAGTAAGTCCTCTAGTACATTAGAGTTTTAGATTACCTTCTTGAAATGCAGAAAATAGAGAAACTAAAAAGTTTGTCTAGCCATAACTTAAACATAAGGCTGATGACAGATATCCTGCCCGTAGACTGAGGTTTACATAAGTGCCCCTTCCATTGTGATGCATTCCCTGATCCTTGGAACCTGTAGTGTCTTCTATTTCCTTCATTTTACGGTAGCACCTTGTCTATATCTTATGGCTCTTACTCTAGGGTCATATTATACTTACAACCACATACATACATATCCATAATACATATGTATTTTGGACATACATATATTCTTACTTTAAACATAGTATGGTTCAAATGTAGTGAGTACTGTGAGAAAGTTGGCTCTGCTTTGGCTCTCAAGGGTTTGTAAACTTGCTGTGGATACATGTTGTAATAGTTGAGCTTGCGTAGCCAACATGCCACTCTCAACTGGTTTTTGGGGGGACAGTAGCAAATGGGAACCTTGACAGGACTCTTCATGGACACCCCAAATAACCCCATAGCTGTGTAAGTTGGAGGCCCTACGTTCTGCTGTGGGGCGTGAACCAGTGAACATGAAGTTCTTACAGATAATGTGGTCTTGTTTGTACTACCCAGTGGGTGAGGCCTGGAAAAATTTGGGTTTCAATAGTGTGAGAAAAACACTGGTGGTGAAACTCAGAATTTGAGTTAACACCAAACCAACCCATCTGTACAAAGATTGCCTGGCATTTGTTTTATTTATCTGAGGCTGTCTGTGGCAACATATCGAAGCACAAAGAGTTCACTTGATATCTGTTTAGGTGCAGAAAGAACATGCTAGTAAAGGACCTGCCTTCCATTAATGGAGGCTGCTTCTTTATTTAGAACTTAAACAAGCTGTATCTTCTCAGTTAGTTAAATGAAACACTTCACGTTTTGTGGGCAGTTTAGCTAGAATCTAATTGTTTTGTTTTCTAAAGAAAAGCACTCTTTTTCCTTCATGAGGGATTCTGTGATTTGATACTATTGGACAAAGAAATTATAGAGAGAACTTTTTTTTTGAGTGAGTAGGGTTTAAGTCATTTTTATTTTGATAGTCTAATATCGACTCTCATGCTACTAAAAACATTGCTGTCAATGTAAAAATGAAGAGTCACCATTCCTCTTTTTTCAAGACATCTTGAAAACACCCTGCTACCTTTTTCAAACTATCTTTCTAACCTTGCTGAGTCCCATCAAGAGTTTTGAGATCTGACTCTCTCAATGTTTATTTATATGTTTTGAAGAAATGTTCTCTTGTGCTTTCTTTAGGAGCAGATTAAGATAGAGCTTACTCTACTGCAAAAAAGGAGAGCCACCGAAAACTCCAAGGGACCTTTTCATTTCATTTATTCAACAAATATTTCTTATCAGTTCAAAAGCAGGCACTAATCTAGGTAGTGAGTATACCACCATGAATAAAACAGGTAACGATTCCAGTGTATTGTGGGAAGGACACAGGTAAACAAACACATAATTAATGTTTATGGTGTTCAGGGGGTGCTGGTGCTGTGGAGAAAAATAAAGCAGGGAAAAGGGATGGAGAGAACCAAGGCTGGCAGGCACATAGCTTGTGACTTTAAGCAGGTTGGCAGTGACTGCCTAAGTGAGAAGGTGACAACTTAGAAAACAACTGAACAAGATAAGGAAGTTATTCAGGTATTTGGAAAAAGGACAACAGCTTTTTAGGTAGAGAAAAAGTAAGTGAAGCAGTCTTGAGGCAGGAACCTGCTTGTGATGTTCTAGAAACAGGAAGAAAGCCAGGTGGCTGGAGCAGAATGAGCAAGTGGGGGAGTAGAAGAAGCTGAGGCCAGGAACCATATGGGAAGGGCTGGCAAGATGGGGAGACCAGATGCTATAGGACCATTGAGATAACTTTGCCTTTGATTCTGAGTGAGAGGGAAAGTCATTGGAGAGCTCTGAAGAGAGCCATGCCATGATCACACTTAGATTGTGTAAGAATCGCTCTTGCTTTTTGTTGAGGAGTAAGATAAGGGAGCAAGGCTGGAAGCAGGAGTGTTGCCATTTGTGGGTAACTATTCAGTTGATTCTTATTATTCACGGTAGTGGTGTTTTATAAAATCATCATAAGCACTGAGTTCATGAATACTCAACCATAGTTCCTAGGTGTAATACAGGGTTGGGTTTCTATGAGCCTCTGGTCACAACATTTTCATCAAGAGAACAATAAACTTACTGTATGCATGTTTCTTTTTATATATACCTTATTTAATATATATTTTATATTCATTAACACTGAACTCATGGCTAACAACACTAGACTCAAGCCTGAATGAACTTATCTAATGCATATATTTTTTCCATAAGACACACTACATCCTTCTTGCGCTTAGGAATACTAGGCAGCACTTTGGCATTATTCAATGCCATTTTAAATAGCAAAATCACCAAAAGAAAAAAAAAAGCACAAAATACAAAAAACATGGCACTAAGTAGAACCCCAAAAAGGGCACTTGTTTACTGCATCAAAGTTGAAACAAGATGGTGGAATGTCACCTTGTTTGACACAGTTAAGGAACTTAAGCATCAGGCAACTCAAATTTTCACCACTCTGTGCATTTCTGCAAATGACCGTGAAAGTGATGCAAGCATTAATTTGGGGTTACAAAAACTTTTAGCACATAAGCAAATTCTCAAATGCAGAATTTTGAATAATGATTGGTTACAATATTTTGTTGGGGGAGCAATTTTCCATTTCATTTCTGCATGTCTCGTGACAGCTTTTGTCTTGAACTCTTTTCAAGGATCTCTATATAGCCAACAAACTTGTGAAATAGAAAGAATACCTTTCTTCAGGTCAGAGTTCAGAGTTTTTTTTTTCCTTGTGAATAACTGAGATAATGTTTCTCTCTGGGTCGATGTTTGGGCAGGTTTTCTAGCAGTCTCAGTGTTAAGATTAGGGGTCTTCTTAACCCACTGTTGGAGCAGGATCCATCTGAGCCTGCTTCTACATTACTTTCATTGGATTTGGAGGCAAGGGGTACTGGATTTGGAGGCAAGGGGTACTCAAGTTAGATAACTTGAGACTTGTGCTGCCTGCTGTGCTATGTACAATAAAGTTCTTTGTTTCTGATCCAGGAGTCTCATGTCTGCAGGCATCTCTGAAACTCTCCAGCTAACTTGGTAGCTTGTAAGTAGGATAAAAATCTCAGACAATTCACAATTCTTGGCACATTTGTAATTTTAAAATTTCATTCTTAAAATATTTTTGAAACTTTTGCTTATGAGTTAGGGGGCAGATTTATGATACTGACCCATTTGATATAGAGCATATCTCATATTTCTTGTTAGGAAATTCACCAAAATAATAAGCTATCTCTTTCACAATAATTTCTAATGTACAAATATCCACTTGAATTAAATAATATCTATCTCACTTCCTTTTTTCCTCTTACATTGACATTATAGAAAATACTCTTTCTCTGATTTCAAGCATTTGTAGTATAAAACTTCTTTAGGTGACTACATGTATCTACTGGCATATCAAAATAACACCATTCAAATGTGGTTTTACATAAAATGGTATAATTTGAGAAATAACCATAATTTTACATATATAGGTGGTATTTTGACTGAGATAGTATTTTAACTGACATTAAAACACTGAGTCTATGTAGCTAGAAATACAGGATCCTGCCTCTTTTCACATGAGAACACTCTTTGTTAGAAATAATTCATATGCATAATGTTATTAAATTCCACTCTAATTACCTGAGTCCTCTGTTATAAAAAAAATTTTTTTTAAGAAAAACCTTCAACCCTGGATCAGAAAAAAAAATCACTGATAGTGCTTTATTCTTGACACTATTATAATAACAATGCTGATATTCATGTAAAATAATGAGTCATGTGAAAGCAATTTTTTTTAGTAAATCAGAGATTCTATTATGAAAAGAGGCCATTAAAACCTTAATTGAAAATGATACAGTACAAAGAGGTCAGATTTTATATCTTGATAAGGTTTTCAATTTAAGAACTAGCTCTCACATCTCTAGTATTGAGCCCTCTTCACAGTGAAGTCTAATTTAAAATTTAAAAGAAACTGAGAAAGGAATGAAAATTTCCACTGATGACTCAGCTATGTTTGGGTCTATGCTCTGCCTACCAAATCTTCATTATATCACTTCTTCCTGATGTCTTATTCTAGCCTGCCAATCATCTATCTGTTGCAGAGAAATTTATGGCAAAGTGCAAAATCTAAAAAGTCTAGAAAAGGGAATATAACCTTGCATTCATATCACTTCTTTTTAAGAGATGACACCTATCAAATTAAAATTTTCTCTTTTGATTCCAGAACTTTTTATTTGTCAAACTGAATTTCAATGTGTATTTTTAAATTAAATATGATATGATGATCACACCCAAAAAATGTACAGAAAAAAGATTCACAATCAGTGGATAAGTATGTAATTGTTGTTTCTCACCTTGCACCCACAGGATAGGAAGGCATGATGACAACTTTTCAAACAAGAAGTATTCCTCTGGCTCCCCACCCATCTATAAATGTGGAACCTTCAGCCTCTGAAAATGTCCTTTCAATTAATTTTGGGAATCACACGCACAAATTTTACATGAGTTTCTAGACTTTGAAATATCATGTGGCCCTTTTCCTTCAGTTTTTGACTTTTTTTCTTCTTTTTTTTCTTTCTTTTCTTTTCCCCCGATCCTAAGGCCTTCTGGACCTTGGAAGGCCTCCTTGACCTAGGGATGAAGATGTTGCCATTGCAATGCTAGACTGTGTTCCTGATGGTAGGGTTGCTACTGATGCTGCACTGGTTGTGTTTTTAGCCTATTAAGGCTTCTGTTGAAATGATTGCTCTAGGGCCCTGGAGTCTCTAGAGAAGTGTACCTTATCCATTGGGTCATTCTCAGTTAACTGATTGCAAAGGTGTGTTAACATGTACTTTCAAGTTCTTACACAAATTTGGTGTGAAAATAGTTATTTCAGTTATTTTGTTCAGTTTCCCCATTTAAAAACGATTCACTGGCGATTGAGCACCATGAAATACTAAAATTGCTCTTGCCCCCATAATGAGGACACAGCTATCCAGCCACACATCTCCATCCCCAATGACTCACTCTTTCTCTGGAGGGAGACAACTCAGAATCTGAAAGCAATATAACACTGATGGCCGATTTCACCAGTCATCCAGAGTATAGTGGTTAAGGGCATGAACCCTGGAACCAGACTCTCAGGTTTTGAATACCAGCTCCATTGCTTACTATTTCTGTGATCTTGGGCAAGCTCACTTAACCTCTTTGTAACCTTTAGTTTTTTTCATTTGTAAAATGGGGTAGTTCTGAGTAAAATGAGACAATATATGTAAAGCTCTTAGAATAGTGCTTGGCTATATTTTGGCCTATTACTGAACTTCTTAAGAAGTTATACCAATTTCTGTTGAAGCTCCAGATATGTCTAATTTTTAATCTCCTTTATCTACTTCTACACCTTTGATTAGTCCCAGTGTACTGTCATCATATTTCAATTACCTACCAGTTAAAGTTGTTGAAATCAGCCCAACAGGCCAGTCCAAAATGGTAGAGTTTATCTCATGCCCAAGATTGATCAAAATCACATTATTAAAAATGCTACTCCAAGATACAAGTGGTAAACATAAAGTCTTGTTGTTTTTTATTTTTTATTTTTTGCTTCTGAAAATCCCTGTTGTTGGAAGAAGATAAGAGCAATAACCTTTTTGTACAGGATCCCAATGGAAGTAGAAATGAATGGTCCATTTCAGCCCAACACTCATTCTGAAAACGATCCAGGTCACTGGCTCAGTACAAATGAAGTTCCTCTCTGCTTCAACTCAATTACTAATGAACATCCTGATTGCCCTCAAAAGTAAATTGGCAGCTGTATTAGGTTCTACAAGAAATTTGTACCTTAGGCAATCCAATTATAGATTTCTGCCCTCAATGTAGCTTCTAGATAGTCCCCCAAGGAGAGACTTAAGTAGAACATTTTTAGTACAAACTCAACCACAGAAAACAAACAAATACAAATCAGTGCTCTGAGTGTGAGTTTTTGAAGTTGGGGCAGAAGTGACTAAAAGTAGCAGGATCAGATTTTTTCTCTTAATCTATGCTTAAGACTTTGGTACATGGGTATGAGTCAAAGGGTATGTAGTAGTACTGTGTGTGTGTGTGTGTGTGTGTGTGTGTGTGTGTGTGTGTGTGTATCCAGGTGCATGTGTGTGTATATGTGTGTGTGTATCCAGAGACACTATGGTAGAAAGAATTTATGTTCTACCAAATCAAATACTGACATAATGGAATATTCACAGAGAAAAATTTTAGGGTTTGGTGGGAACTATTCATCTATAATAGTGGTTCAAAGTCATTTAGATGATCTGCAGTTTAATGTCAGCATTCACTCCATATCTATCAAAATATGTATAATATACTAAGTATTGCATGTAATACACAATGTTCTAAATACATTAAAGTATTATTGTAATTATTATAAGGATAAGTTAGTGAGTTTCTATAAATATACAAACAAGAAAGTAGAAGCAGGAAATTATAATAAAATGCTATATGAAAAGGGATTAGAATATGAATAAAATATCACCCAAATATAGGGCTAGCTAAAGAATCCTTAAACTGGTGTCATTAATGTATATTCCCTTAGGTAGGGTTACTCATGCCAGACTTTCTATACATGCTATAGGCCCAGAATAAATCAATTAATAATGTACTAATACTTTTCTACCCTGGAGCATTAAAACATCTATGAGAACCATCACACTTTCAAAACTACCCGAACAAAGACCTGATCACATGAGCTTGTCTGAAATAATGGATAGTGCGAAACAGTCCAAAAAAATCAAACCTCTTATGGGATGTCTATTGAAATGACAGCTAGAGTTAGCTGTCTCTGTTATAGCAGTTCTTTTTGGTAGGGTAATTATGGATCAAATATGTTTTTGAGACCGTAAAAGGTGGTGAGCAGCATGTGTGTGCCTGACTATGTGTGTATGAGTGTGTGTTTGTGCATGAGGAATTTAATTCTGTAATTAGCAAATCTGTAAAAATTTCAACTTTCTGTTTATTGATGCTTTACTGTAAAATTTCTACTGTACTGTCTCACTTTACATATCCTTTGTTTTATTTGATAAAGGTAATCATATGTTGATAAATAGCCTCAATTTATTTAGTAATGTAGACATAATCATCTGTAATAGTTCTAAGTTGTCACAATTTTCAAAAATATTAACAAGGTTAATTACTACAAATAGATTACTTAATATATTTTAGGATTTTTCTTGTTCCCAAATCTTTACACTTTATGGTACTTGTTATTTTTAATGTCTTCATGGGCTATGGGATAGTATTAAAGTTGAAAATAGATTTAAATTGTTCCCCTATAGTTAGACAAAATGTATTTATTCTTCTAATATATTAACTAGGAAGAGAAACACTTCACTAAAGTGACTACTGACTTCAGTAAGCAATTCTTTTTTTCTCAGAGAGAAATAACTGAGTCTCAGAATCACTTATTTTTATTATTATAGAATAAAATGGATTTTTAATAAAATTGTTAGTATTTTAATTTTTCTTGATGAACTGAAGATATATATTTAAAAGACTTTTTATACCTTCTGAGTTATCATAACTTTAAAATTTAGAAATCTCAAGGTATTTTAATATTTGAGAAAGTATGGTTTTTAATATAAAGCTTGTTTATGAATATGAAAATATGCTCATGAAGATACTCCTCAACTTTTGAAAAATATTTTCTGAACTCTATCAGTATATATTTCACTATAATGACTTTTCTGATCATAAATCTAGAGTTATGTTGTATAAATCTAGAATCATATGGCATATAAATAATTGATATGAATAAAAAGTCATTAATATTTGTAGGAAGTACATGACAATGAATGGGTAAGAAAATAAGGCACCTAGAAGTGTTTAATGTGCCTAAAGTTTTCCAGATGCAGTTTTAATATTTCTTTATGAGGATTCAAGCAGAATTAAAATAGTGATCCTTAATTTTTGAGCTTTACATAACATTTAGATTTAACACAATCTTTTTAGAAACAATTACATCTTACATCGGGAAACAGAATAAACAAGTATATGACCTAGATCTTTTTACTTTTTTTTACTTTATAATTTCTTCTAGTTTTGATAATTCCTCTTCACCATAACTTGCCTTTTTTTTTTTTAATAAAGAAAACTGGGTTTCCAAACTGTGAGTCTGTTAAATAGAGATCTTCCATGTCTAGCATAATTCCTTCACTGTTACTTCAGAATAAAATGTTGAGGAATGCATGAGATGAGGTAAATTCATAGTTATATAATTGCCTTAAAGAGAAGAGCAGTACAACTTAGCTTTTTGTGACTTTAATGGAAATGCTTCAGATTTCTGTTTCTTACTACTTCACTTTTGAGAAGGTATTTGGCATACTACTTCTTATGGCTTATTTAATTTTCTTGTCTTATGCTTTATGCAAGTCTTGAAAGCTGAGGTATTCTAAAGAAGGTCTGTTCCTATAGGTGTTGGTGTTCCCTAATCCTAAAATCAATTCTATGATACTTCTCGGGTGTTCTGAATTCTAGGTGAGGTCAAAAGGTGAAATAAAGGACAGGCAAATTGGGCACAGGTCTTATTTTGGGTGACATGCTCAGTAGTTTATCAAGAATAATAAAGGATCTGGAATTTTGCTTAGTTCCTTATAGTTTTTAACTTTATTTTTGGTCAAAATGTGCATTTACATTATGTTCTTTGTTGTTCAGCAGTGAATTTCATGCCAAAATTTCTCTCAAAGACAGCATCCAATTAGTAAAGCCTATTTAAATCTCTGATTACTGGAAAGGAAGTATGTCAAACTCACTTATTCCCTATTATTGGGACAGTGGAATTTTTGATTGGCTCCTTATTATCTTCAAAAATTTTTGTCACATTTTTCTTTAAGGGTTTTTGAATTCTTTATGCCTATTTTGTAATCCTACATTTCACTGACTTTTTAAAGCATCCACTTAAATGCACTTATTTTTACTCTCTTGTATCTATTGTTTTATCAGGCAGTTTCAATATTCTGGGACTACATAAGCTTTTCCCCTTACTCAGGCACTGTAGTCTGTAATAATAGCAATCAAGGCAGTTCATTCTGACAAATGTGTGTCAGAAAAAGCCTGCTGTGACTTTGAAATATTGAAAATGACTGATAACATAATGTGTGAAGCAGAATAAATGCATACAAATGGAAGTTTTAGCTGAGCAGTCAAAGTATGAACTAAATACAGTGTCAGAGCTCGGCCCTGGAAGCTCTCAGTGCCAGTGGTTACAATGGCAAATTACTAAATGCACTTTGCAAAGTGTTTTATGAATACAGCAAGGGCCAGAGCTTTATCATTCCTCTTTGTGCTTGGGCTTCCAAAGGAGGCAAAATGAAGTGATGTTCCCTTAAGAAATCTTTCTGAAATGGAAAGTCGAGCATCATTTAAGAAGATAGTTAGTAAAGGGCAGATAGAAAATATGATAAGAGAGAGGACGTGGTCACTAAATGTGTGACATGAAAAGACTGGCCACTGGACAGACAGACATCTGGGCTGTAGTAAGTCCACTTACTAAGGAACACTCAGGAAATAAAAGAAAAAACCTTGACTGGCAATTTGCTAAGACCTGTCTTTATTTTTGAAAAGCTCACTGACATTTAAAGTGGAGTATTTTGAAGAAAAGGATAATAAAAATAAATCTTTCTAATATTTGAACATTGTATGGCAAATAATGTTTTCCCATGTGTGAGACTCACTGACTTTATATATTTCTTGCTAACTCCTGCTTGTCCAAATATAGAGTTTCTAATAAAATCAGAAACTGACTATAGATTTCAGCAGGGATAGAGGAACCACATCTCGTAAGCACTAAAAATAGGCTGTTTAGGGAAAGAGATTGACTAAGCAAACTAGTGGGTAAAAGAATCTTTTCTTTCTCCCCATCCTATTCCTTCCTCTGCTCTTCCTTCCTCAATTTTTTCTCTTAGCTAACTATATTTAGAAGGTAGTTGATTCTTCCTCAGCGATGACAAGGCTGGAGATACAAGTTAAGAGGGTTTGTGACTATTCTGTTGGAGATTTTCACACATACAAAATAGCATACTTCTGGGCAGTGCTATAAATATAAGTATTATAGAATATGCCTCAATCCATGTTCTTTTTAGAAGTGTGAATTAATTTAGTGTTCTCCAGTCTCAGAGTTCAAGAGTACAAGTCTGAGATACACTGAAGTTGGCAGGTGCCTTAGGAGATGTTACCAAATATATTAACTAATAAAAATGGAATTTGCCTTTTCTGCCATTATAAATGTGGCTGTATTGAGAAGACTAAACACTCGGGTGGAAATGTGACAGCATGGAGAGGCTCAGAGATTGTTCTAACAATTTTGTTCTTACATCATTCCTTTATTCTCAATTTTTACTTTTCTCTTTTTTTCCACTTTTACTATATTTTAGGTCAATATCATGTCTCATCTGGATTAAATTTGATTGGTGTCCCAGCTGCTAGACTCTTGCTCCTCAATCATTAATTATCAATACTGCAGCCAGAGAAAATGTTATTTAAAAGTGTAAACTTTTTATATCTAATTTCACTTAAAAACCTCTGGTGGCTTATGATCATCCACAGGATCAAGTCTGAACTTTGGCCTGGCTTCCCAGGTCCTTGTGAATGAGGCCAAGGAATCCCTTGCATCTTCTGTGTATCTTTCTAGGCTATCTGCTACCACTCCCTGATTCATACTGTATTCTAGATGCTCCTGTTCTTTCTTTTTTTAGCATTTACTTTACTTCATCAACTGTATTAATTTGCTAGGGCTGCCATAGCCAAGAACCACAGACTGGTTGGCTTAAATAAATGATATAGTCTTGTGTGGCTTAATGACAAGGTCATGTTCTGAGATGTGCATCATTAGGGCACTTCGTCATTTTGTGAACATCATAGAGTGTATTTACATAAACCTAGACATACAGTCTACTACACACCTAGGCTAGATGGCATATCCTATAGCTCATAGGCTATAAACCTGTACAGCATGTTGCTGTCCTGAATACTGTAAGCTATTATAACACAATGATAAGTGCTTGTGTATCTAAACATAATTAAACATAGGCAAGGTACCATAGAAACCATATATTCTTCTTACAGAATCATCATCTCATATGCAATCTGTCATCAACTAAAAGGTCACTATGTGGTGCATGACTGAAATTTTCTAACAGTTTGGGAGGCTGAATTCCGAGATCAAGGTACTGACAGGTTTGGTTTCCTTCTGAGACCTCTCTCCTAGTTTGTGGATGGCTGTCTTCTTTTGTCTTCACATGGTCTTCCATCTGTGTGTGTGTGTGTCTTAATCTCCTCTTCTTATAGATAGAGCTCACCCCAGTGACCTTATTTAACCCCCATTGCATTTTTGTTTTTGTTTTTTTTTTTGAGTTGGAGTCTCACTCGGTTGCCCAGACTGGAGTGTAGTGGCCGCTCCCGGCCACCGCAGCCTCGACCTGCTGGGCTCTGGCGATCCTTCCGCCTCAGCCTTCCAAGTAGCCGGAATTACAGGCATGCGCTACCATGCCTGGCTGATTTTTTTATTTATTGTAGAGATGAGGTCTCACTGCCCAGGCGGGTCTCGAACCCACGGGCTCAGGCAATCCACTCACCTCAGCCTCCCAAAGGCACGGGATTACAGGCTGAGCCACCGAGCCCGGCTCCCCATTGCATTTTTAAAGACTCTGTCTCTTAATAGAGCCACATTCTGAGGTACTGGGGATTAGGATTTCAACAATTCAGCCTATAACATCAACCAGTGTCACTTGTTCTTTAAATTGTCTTTTCAGTATCATCAATCATCAATTCCACTAAAAAGCCTTCCAGATACTTTCATCTGAGGGCTATACTGCTTCTCTGTGGCCCCAGAACATATGTCATACCCATTCACTTATCTACCTTTCCTTCTAGAGTAAGAAACTTAGAGTGGGGTTGTGTATATTTCAAAGCTGTAGATTTATTGCCTACCACAATGTGTCTGGCACTTAGTAGGTGATTGACCAATACTTGCTGAATGGGATTATGCACTGATAGTTTGTGTTTCTTTTTCTTCTATTTTCAAACCAACTTACACTGACTTGAAGTATATTAAGCATGCTATATGGCTGAGTCCACAGGTTTCACTATACATTTTCCTTTTAGGGTGGTTTTAAAATTTTCATTGCCCTTTTAAAGTTATTTTTCATATTAGCCCTGTAGTGTGACTGCATCAAAATAGGCATACAAATGGGAATAATGAGGTGATACAAGGTCCCATATTAAATGCTCTGCCTAGCAGCAGCTGCATGGATTTCCAAAATATAAAGATGCAGAAGGAACGAAAACTTACAAACTGAAAGATGTTCTTTACCACGTGTTTCATTGTGAAGTCTATCTTTGTGTACAGCATAAACGCCACCAAGGACATATAATGAAAGGACATATAATTCCACCAAGTGACCACATCCTTTTGGAGCTATTTCTGTGAAACTTGGCATTTCTGAATTTTAAATCCCATGCTATCAAAAGAATGGCTCCCTTGTGATGCCTGCAAAGCTGGTCATGTACACAAGGTCATCTTTGGCAGAGAAGAAAAGGAATAGTCTAACCTATGAGAACATATCAACTGATTGTCTATGGTCAGGGAAAAGATGAATTTTTCAATGTTGGCAAAAGTGAGAAACTCTGAAGGTGGTACAGATTGGCTCATTATTTAAATCTTTTCTAAAGGGATTTCCTTACCATCTTTTGTGAGATTATGCAGAATCTGTATCCTAGATGTAGCCACTTTTCAGAGAGATGATTTTACAGATGCTGGTTACAATGGCTATTTGAGACCTCAAATGGTCACCTTCACATCTGAATTAGACTGGGTCTGATCATTTTGCATTCAGCAAGCTGGCTCCACAAGGCTTTGTTTCAGAATGAAATTTTTTGTAGTACGTACATAAAAGGTTTCAAGGGACAACTCCCTTTAAGGCTTTCAGTTTGTTACCATTTTTATTTTAATCAATGATAACACAGAAAAGCTTTGCTTGAAGTTTTTTTAAAGGTTTTCTTTGAACAGGATACTTTTCTCATTTATTTTTTACATTTTTCTACATGCACTGAAGGTCAAAAAAGTTCTTAGATTTTAAAGTAGGACATAGCATTCTGCATAAACCATCCCGGAGGACATTTTTTCTTAATGTTAGGAATCTGAAAGGCAGAGTCAGCAGCATTGGCTTAGAACTTCCTCTGTTTCTCACACTATACCAAACACTGAGTTGCTTTAAAAAGGAAGAAAAACCGAGGATCTTGTACAACAAGTTATGATACACTTGTTATCTTTTTGTGCTCCTTCTCCCTGCCTCCACCTCTCCACAGTAATTTTGAGTAAGAGATATGCAATTCCAATAAATTTATATTTCAAAAAAAATTGGAGGAATTGACTCAATTTTTATTTTAAATAAAGATATTTAAAAAAATCTATGCTCATTTCATAAATGAAAGGACTTATAATTCCTCAAATATAAAAAGGTTATAATCTTAGAACAAATGACAGTTCTTTTAAAGTCAATGAGTTAACATCTGACTATATTGTTTTTATTATTATTTTTTTCGATTTCCAATGGACTAGTGAACATCTCTTCAGGGCTGGTATTTATTGTGAAAAGGCCAATATTTTCAATAGTGACTACCTTAACCCATTTTTGAGCCAAGATTCAACCCGGAGCCTTGAAAAACAAGTCTTTTTAAATTTAACTTTGTTGTTTTTTGTCTCCTCCTCGCTATAGATAGCCTGAATCCAAAGAATAAGGGCTGTCCGTGTACTCACACACACCAGACCCGCCTGGGCAACTTGGTGAGACCTCATCTCTACAATAAATCAAAAACTAACCTGGCGTGGTAGCGTGCGCCTGTAGTTGCAGCTACTTGGAAGGCTGAGGTGGAAGGATCGCTGGAGCCCAGCAGGTCAAGGCTGTGGTGGCTGGGAGCGGCCACTGCACTCCAGTCTGGGAGACAGAGTGAGACTCCAACTCAAAAAAAAAAAAAAACAAAAGAAAAAAGAAAAGCCTTTAATTCCTACTTTAGTCACTGGCTTCTCAGAATCCAGAGATCATATATTCCAGGGTGATGTTGCAAAAAGTCTTGAGAAAAAAAAGAACAGTTGAGCGTTCAAAATATTTTTGTGTTGTTACTGCATCATCACAGACAAACTTTTTAAACATGAGAATAAGAACAGTTTTTACTGTGGTAAAAAAAATGCCTGCATTTCAGCTAATGGGCAGGCTATTGAAATTGAGGGAGGATTTGAGTAGGAATTTGCCAGAAGTGTGAACACAGGAATCAAGGTCCTGAAATAGATGTAGGCACCAAGGGTAGCCCAGTGCCTTGGAATACGGATGGGCTATACAAGAACCCGGTAGAACCCTCTTCATCAATTCTGTTTTTCTATTTATCATCATAGTGTCTCATTCAAAACGTAGGTCTCTATTTAGATTCTGAACATTTTAAGGTTTTGGAGATGGACTAGGATTTTAGGGTTATAAGTTTATGGAATAGAAAGTTGTACACATGACTGATAATAGGGACATCTAGGATTTTCTATAATCCAAGCTTTGCCAGGGTACAAATGTATGAATCTGACCCATTCATCTCTCCCCTTGGGGACTTCGTTTCATCACAGTGACCTGGATAAAGATGGCATTGAAACAGATGATAACTTATCACTCTTAGTTTTAAGAGCCTATGGCTCTGTGATTTTGAGTTAGCAAGGGACCTATAGACTTTATGGTATAACACAGGAAGAAAACACTAGGACTATAGCCTTGGGGATACAGTAGAGACTTGTTTTCCTACTTTAAGTAAAAACAAAAAACAAAAAAACAAACAAAAAAACCCTCGCTTTCTTAGTGAGTTGTTCCTTACCTTCCATGGAAATCAGATAAATTTTAGAGACTATAAGAGGCAAAGTTTTGGAACTATTATGCTAGTAAAAATAAAAAATAAATGATATTTTACTAGAACAAGGACAGTAGCCAAGTAGAATATTGGCTTAGGTGAAAATTTGGAAGTGCACTGCACCTGTTAATATTATACAGTTAAGGTCCTATCGGCAAAGCACTGTTTGAGACCCTAGACCAAATTATAGAGAAACAAGGTGATCAATTAGAATAATTCCACAGAAACAAAAAGAAAAACAACCATAGAAAGATTTAAAAAATCATGTGATATGGTCAAAATAGCCCTTATGAAAAGTGATTTTGGTTGTTGAAGATATCCTCATCGTTGAAAATTTTGAAGAAATTAAATGGAGGAATTGGGGAAGATGTGCAAAAAGAGATAATAGCTTTTTCCTGCTGTGTAACTAAGGTTTATAGATTCAACATTCATGTATCTCCCTCCTGTGCTCTCTAAGCCTTAGTTTTTTAATCTATAAAATAGGTGCAATAATCATTCTCTCAGTGATGTTTTGCAAGAATTAAATGAGCAAACATAGAGTGGGAGTAATCTGTATGCTTCAGATTGAATAAGGAGGTAAAAAAAAAAATGGAAAAGATGAGAAGAGTAAAAAAGCAGGAGAAAAGATTTAAGAGAGAGAGAATAAGAACAGTGAATAGCAAAGAGGTCAGAGACCATGTGTTACAGCAGTGGTTCTCACCAGAACTTGCTAGAAATGAACGTTATGCATACCCACTAAATCTGAAACTCTGGGTTGGAGCCAAGAAATCTGATCTAATCTGAGTTTTAATAGGTCCCCCAGGTGATCCTAATGCTTTCTAAAAGGTGAGAACCACCGTATAGAGAAGAGTGATGAACCACACTCGAGGCAGCCTGGAGCAGCTCTTCTCTGACTCGATAAGAAATTCTAAGCATTGACTTTGTTCAGAGATTGTTATAGGTCCCGAGGACATGCAGATTTCATAATTTATTTTTATTCCTTATTAGCCATTTTCCAGCCACTTCTTTACTAATGCCTCATATTCTTTTTTCCCCTAATATCAGACGTTGGAGCTGGGTTCTCTTTTCTGTGTGCATATTTTCTCATTTTTTTCCCCTTTTACTTTGTATTGATATGTTCTAAATTTATATCTCTCTCCCCAGTCTTACTCAACCTCTTTTCTTATAAGTTCAACAGTTTTCAGATAGACTTCTCAGTGTCACCACAAATTCAACATGTGCAGAATCAATATCACACTCTTACTTTCCATACTATTCTCCTTCTCATGGTCCTATTTATAATTTTCCAGGTGTGTATACGATATCACCACTCTATTTTCATTTTACCAGAGCAAACTTGTTAAGGGCATAACCTCTGAAGTTAGATTTCTCTGCGTTCAAATCCCAGCTCAGTCATTTATTAACTATAACTAAAGTAGTTACTCATATGCAGAAACTCATCAGTTCCCTTGACTATAAAATGAGATGCTAATAGCACCTATCTTGGGCTATAGTAAGGTCTAAAGGAGTTAGTCCAAGTAAAATATTTAGAAGAGTAGCTGGTACATAATGAATGATCAATAAACAATAGCTCTTTTATTATGGATGCTGACTTTTTCCTTTGTTCTTTAGTCTCTAATATCTGTCAATTCTTTCTTCAGATTCACTGTGGTGAACGTTATAGTTGCCTCTCCAATGTCTCTTCCACCCCATTAGATAGTCTAAGCCATCAGTGAATATTCTTGTGTGGCCCTGCTCAGTCCTAGGATAAATATATGATCGAAGAGGAACAAATTAAATTGAAGGGACAGAGTTATAGTTATGCTACATATGCTTGAGATGAGAGATTTCTTACTCTCTTCTCCTGAATGAGCAGTCATATTGCCTCTGTTGCTGCTGTCAGTATCTTTCCATCACAAGGGAGGCCTGCCTGAGGGCAGTCCTATGCCAGAGGATAGTATGTGAAAAGAACCTTGGTCCTTGAGAATACTGTCCTGACGAGTGTCTGAATTGATCGACCATGGGGTCCCCTCTACCAATCAATATGTTGCTATTTGAAATACATTTCTTAGGAATATTTGATTTGGGATTTCCTTTCTTATCATCATAAGCATATAACTAAATCATTTGTCATTTTTGTTACGAGAATTTAGAAACTTTATTAAAAGGTGCCTATCCTTTTCTGCTTCTATTCTCTTCCCACCCACTTCAGTGTATATCTTGGGTTATTTAAGCATCCCTTCTAATAACTACTAGAGCCATCTCTAACATCATCAAGCTCAAAGCTCTTTACCTGGCACACACATCTTTTATAATCTAGCCTATCAATCTGTGATTTTTATTTATTTTGTAAATATAAAATTTACATTTATATATCTAAGTTAAAATGTAACTTAGATTAACCTATTAAGAATCTCAAGCTTATCAAATCCAAAGCTGAGATCTTAATTTTGTCTATTTCTTAACCTACTTTGGGCTCAACTCAGTTAATGGTACAATGATCCATTTATCTGTTCATAAAATAAATGTATCCTGATTCCTCTCTTGACCTAAGCCATCATATTACATCTAAACACTTGACCAACCTTACTAGTTTCATAGCTGTGATAGACTGAAACCTGTCATGTTTCACATCTCAATTATACCACCATAGACCAAACCATCATCCTTACTCTCCTGGACTACTGCACTAGCTTCCTAACTTATCTTACTGTGTTCCCTCTTGCTCACTGTCTCTCCTGCACTTCCTCCTTGTCACCATATTTTTTTTCCTCTACTTTAATAGCCAGAGGTAATACATACTTTCTGCCCCCAAATTTCCAATGACTTGCCTTTTTTATTCGGAAAAAAAAAAACGCTCCGAAGTTCTTATTACGTTTTTCAAGTTTCTATAGTATATCCGGGCCCAACTAGCTCTTTAACCTTCACACTACTCTTGTTTGTTTCCCCTCTTTGAGTTGCACTGGCCTTCTAGCCAGTCCTCAAATACTCCAACCTTGTTCCCATGGCAGGGTTCCTACATCTGTGGTTTCTTACATCGAATACTCTTCCTCCAAATTTTCCATTTAAAATTCTAATAAAATGTTGTCTCCTTAGAAAATTCTTTTGGGACCCAGTCACGCACTGATCTATCTTATTATTCTCTGTCCCAATTATATTTTCTTTAAGGCATATTTTTCAATATGAAATTATCCTGTTTATTTGTTTTCTTTAAAAATTTATTTTATTTCATTAATTAATTAATTTTATTTTAAAGATGTAGGGTACAATTCAGGATTAGGTACACAAGTGGGCATGATGCAGGTAAATTTTGGGCCTCCCTCTGGTCCCCAGTTTGCCTGGCTTGAAGTCAGGTACCCTTGTTGATGTTGTGCTTCCCCTCCCCCATCCCGGCAGTATCCTGCTACTGCCAATCCCTTTCTTATAGTATTATGGTAAAGTTTAGGGTCTGCTTATGAGTGTTTTGTCTTCTTATCTAATGTATGTTTCCTCCTCTGGCTTTCCATTAAAATGTAAGCTTTAGGAAAGCAATAATCTTGTTCATCTTGTTCACTATTTTATCTCTAAAGAAAACAGTATCAAGCACTAAGTAGTTGCTCAATAAATATTTACTGATTGAATGAATAAACATGAATCTTAGTCTCTAGTAAGTTGCTTGCCTTAGTATTCACGATGAATATAGAATTGCCTTTTTTTAACAATAACATTATTTAACAAGAATTTGTTGGACATCATCTCCTTAGGTATATATTTGTGTTTTTCAGACGGAAGATATAAAAGGAGATATAAGATAGGTTCTGTAACTCTTTGCAAATTAAGAATTTAGGACACATTTGAAATGTCAAGCATGAACACAAGAAATAATTTATTAACAAAAAAGTGACATCTGTGGTACAGAAAAGAGAAAATATGGAGATACAATGAAAAGCAGAATATGCTAGGGAACTCTTATGCTCAGGGTGGTCATGACTTGGGGTCCACAAAATGCATAGATGGGAAATATTGTGGAGAGAATGGGGTGACCATGTTCCTAGGAAACAGGCAATAAGATGTGTTATGAGATTTAATTAGGTTTCTGACTATGGAATGGAAAACAGAGGGAAGCAAAAAACAAAAGACATGTGAAAGCAAGTTTTTTGTCTCAACCTTTTTCTCTTTGCCATGGGCATAGAGATATGAAGACAGACAGGCTTTCATTATCTTAATGCATTGAATAATCTTCCTCCAAATTGACTTGCCCAAGCTAATAACCATCATTCCAGCCTCCCCCTCACATCCTCACCCTTCCTTGTCATTTGTCTCTCATATTCCCTACATTTTCTTATATGAATATATCATCTTCCAGTGCCTCAAACCCAATAGGCCTAGACCCAAATTAGCCCTTTAACTCTCATGCCAGTTTCCTTCTCTGGCTTCTCTTTGGTTAATGACTTCCTCATCTCCAGTTGATGGCTAACTCTACCTTTACAATATTTCTCCCTTTCCTTCCATTTTTATTGCCTTCACTCTAGCTCAGGCCTTTGACTTTTCCTAGGTCATTCACTTATTTATTCATTGACTCGGTTAATACTTATCCCCATCTACTATGTGGTAGGCATTCTTCTAGGTACTTGGATTATATTTCTGGATAAAATAGACAAAAATCTCTGTCTTCTTGGAGTTTACATTATAGGTATAATTTGGTCTCCTAACTGGTATTCTTCTGTCTAGTTAATTCCATTTTTATTACCTTGTGAGTATATTTTCTTTTTTTTTTTAGAGTTGGAGTCTCACTCTGTCGCTCAGACTGGAGTGCAGTGGCCGCTTCCGGTCACTGCAGCCTCGACCTGCTGGGCTCCGGTGATCCTTCCGCCTCTGCCTTCCGAGTAGCCGGAATTACAGGCATGCGCTACCATGCCCAGCTGATTTTTTGATTTATTGTAGAGATGAGGTCTCGCTGCCCAGGTGGGTCTCAAACCCGCGGGCTCAGGCAATCCACTCACCTCAGCCTCCCAAAGGCGCGGGATTACAGGCTGAGCCACCGAGCCCGGCTGTGAGTATATTTTCAAATGAATCAGAAAGCATAATTCCGGATGAAGGCTAGTCGTTAGTAAAAGTTTTACACATGATACAGGCTGAGGCCTGATATTCAGGGCCTCTGAGTCCCAGTCTACTCTCTCCTCAATTTTAATAAATGATTTGGGACCACTTTACTGAATATATTCTGGTGAGGAAGTAATTTGTTTGGCAATTTTCTACAGATTCTTAAAAAATGCAGAAAAGAAGAAATTCACACTAGTATAGCTTGTGTTGATTAGCTCAAGGAATAGGAGAGACTGCCTAGAAGGCAGTCTGGCTTTTATAGGGAGTGTCATAGAAATCTTGGTTTCTAACTGTATCAACTAGTTTGTAAATTGAGAAAAATTATCAGAACAAAAAAATGAGAAAAATTATCAGAACAAAAAATTTACTACCGAAAACATTATTTTGGAAAAAAGTTGAAAACCTTATCAGAACAGAAAGCCCATCATATTTTTTTAAGGTTGTCCACTCCTCCCAGCGTTTTCATGTCCACTCCATAGGCCCATCTTCATGGAATATGGGCAAAACTATCAAGACACAAGTTTTATAAGTGTTTTCTGAGGTCAGTAATAAACAAAATGAAAACATGTTGAAGTTTGGTCATTTTCAATAGTTACCAACATTATTCCAAACATAAACAGATTAATAAGACAACAGAGGCAGAAAGGATTATTTAAGAAAAAAATGAACTCTTTGAGATATATTTTTCTCTTTTTGAAGCTGGTATGGAGACAGAGAGCTATGATCACTATGGTCCTTTAACTTATTTGAGTTGTATGGAATCATGGACCTTATCCCATATAAAAAGTCTTATATTTTTAACTTAGTCATAATTCATGTCCAGAAACAATAGGTTCTATTTCATATTAGCAAACATTCAACATATGACAAGACAGTCTACCAATTATGATGTTAGTTTATTTGAGCTGCTCAAAGAACTATGAAGCAAGACAGATAAAAGGCAATTATGGATTCTACCAATTAAAAAGTAATGATGAGTTAAAACTGCCATGAAGGGAGAATTAAAGTTTTGGTTAAGTAGAGTCTTACTCTTATTTGTAGCAAAAAAACATGAGAGGGAGAGAAAATGTTGCCATATTCTCTCAGAGCTTTTAATTTTCAACACATGTATTATTTGCATCTGGTCAGTTGATGCAAAACCCACTCAGTTTCAGGTGGATCTGCCCCTCATTCTAATGGAGAACCCTTTGGTGTTGGCCTGCTGTTTAAGTTCCTGAAAGTCAATTGCGCTTCATTTAAACTAAAATGCCCATCGGCAGTTAATGTGAAAGAAGGCGGTCACCCCAGCAGGCATGAGAATAATTTGGATGCTTTTTTGTTTTTTTTCCAGCACTGATTCATGTTCTTAGACTTGTGGAGTATGAGCCAGGGTAGTGCAGCATTTGACAGCACGAGTTCAAAACCTGGCTCTGCCACTTATTAGCTTTATGACCTTGGAAAATCACAAATCTTTTTTGTGGCTCAATTCCCTCATCTGTAAACAAGGCTAATAATAGTATTTGCCTCACAAGTTTATTGTGAGAATTAAACTAGTTGATACAGTTAGGGTCCTTATAATGGTATTTGCCACTAAGTGAGCCCTCAGTGAATATTGATTACTATTTTAGGCTATAGTATAGTTTCTCTGTAAGTTAGGAATAACACATTTCGAAGCACTCTATTCATCTTTGTGCTACTTTTTCTTATGTCTATAACATAATGACAATTTTAAACAGATGTTCTAGTTATGTTTATGAACCTGTTGAATGCATTTACTAATTAATACTCCTGCTCCTTTATGTAACTGTGCTTCTGAAAACATTTATTTTACTATTACATTTTAGGAATAAAAATCTTATTTTTTTGTTTAACAAAAGAAACTGGCCTTGGGACACTGGACTAGGAGCCTAGACTAGTGGTCTCCAGGGTATGTTTTGACCAAAGGTTAGACTCAGGGCAGGTCACTCAACTTCCTTTTCTAGTTTTACATTTGTAAAGTTAGGGAGTTATCTAAATGCATGCAAAAGTCTCATTCATGTCTCATAATCTATGATTGTTTCCTCTATCAACATAATTATCATGCAAGGCCATGTGCTTATTCCCATGATGTCACTATGCTTGCAATATTTGAAGGGTCTGTGAAAAAGTAGCACGTTCTTTGATTACCCTCAATGACATCAAATTTTCCCTTTAAAAACAGACTGAAGTTTTCAAACAGGAAAAAGTGTCTTAAAGTCATGTCTGTTGAGTAAAATGGTGTTTTGAATTTTTAAAAAGTGATTTTATTATAATGGAATAAAATTATTTTTGAGAGAGGTTTATAATTACTCTGCCATGTATATGCACTTGTGTATGTGCATATGTGTGGGGAGGATGTGGTGTCTGTGTATATGCATGCACGTGTGTGTATGTGTATGCATGCACGTGTGTGTATTTTCAAGTGCAATGCACATTTTTAGTTTTAAGTTCTGGAATATTTTGCTAGAAGCTCAGACTTTAGTCAGATCCAATTTATAACACTATAATAACTATGCTTTTTGTAAAACAACTGTTTTTTGAATAAAAAAATATTTCTTGAGATCTAGAAACAGTACAAATTTTATTTTTAAAAGACTGCTCAGACTTGCTTCTTGAAAAGCAGCTTGGTCCAGTGTCATGGGCTCATTATAAAGCTGAAATACTGCTTTGCCACCTTGTGCTAGTCGTTTATCTTTCCTATACCTCAGTACTTATCTCAGAGAAGTCTAATAAAGATACTTGTTTAAAAAGGGTGCTGTTGTATCTTGAATAAAGTGTTTCCAAATGCTCTCCAATGTAGTATAAGGAGAATAGAATTTTGTAACACTTGAAAATCTATTCCACAGTATTGCACTGTCTGAGGGCTAGGTTTGTGCTCAGCAGCAAGAATGCTCTATGCTTCTTGAGAGTAAAGGCTTACATTTTCTTAAAATTTGGCTACTGGTCTGCAAGATTAATAAAACTAATCTCAAATCATGTAGTGACCCAATGATAAATATTTTCAAAATATTCACATACTGGAAATAGAATCAATTATACTTATTCTCTCATCTATATAGACTAAACTCTATAATAAAAGCAAATTATTTAGATTGTGCACTAGAAGCAGCAGCTTGGTAAAACCCATAGATAATTATTTATAAAAATTGCTCCACCAAAAATTCAGGGAAACAGAAAAAAAATGACAGAAATATAAGCTTACTTTTTTTGGTCTCTTTTATTGAAGTTCTCCACATTTAAAATGTTAAATTTTAAATAAATGTTTTTGGGGGGAGTTGCTCTGAAATAGGATTAGCACATTATTTTCAATGGACTCTAGGAGCTAATTTTTACTCAAAAAAGATGTATGTTATAGGATAAAAAATGTATTTTTACAGCTTATAGAATTAAATGTTATTATTTTAAAATAGAAAAATGTATGTATATGTGTATAATAAATACACATTATTTATATACATTATATATAAGAAACCTATTATTTCATCCTATTCCTATCTCCCTTTCTTTTTTTTTTTTTTTTTTTTTTGAGTTGGAGTCTCACTCTGTCGCCCAGACTGGAGTGCAGTGGCCGCTCCCGGCCACCGCAGCCTCGACCTGCTGGGCTCCAGCGATCCTTGCGCCTCAGCCTTCCGAGTAGCTGGAATTACAGGCACGCACTACCACGCCCAGCTGATTTTTTTTGATTTATTGTGGAGATGAGGTCTTGCTGCCCAGGCGGGTCTCGAACCCGCGGGCTCAGGCAATCCACTCACCTCAGCCTCCCAAAGGCGCGGGATTACAGGCTGAGCCACCGAGCCCGGCTTCCTATCTCCCTTTCAATGTTCTCTTTCTTGCTTTTGTTTTGAGACTCCTCAAACATTTTCTTTACTTTCCATAAACATGACCATATTCACTATATTGTTTTCTGGATCTAACACAGAAAATGTAGATACAATGAAACCATTTGGTTTCAGTGGTGGTGTGTGTGTGTGTGTGTGTGTGTGTGTGTGTGTGTGTGTGTGTGTATGTACCACTGAAATATATATAATATATAATATATAAAATTATGGATATAATATGTATAGTGGTCTATATAATATATAAATTATGTATAATGCACATTAAATTATATATATAAAATGCATGGTGTATATATGACATATCACTAAAATATATATTATATAAATATATTTACATATGCACATATATTTATATATAATGTATTATTATATTATATAATTATATATATAAATTCTATATATAATTTAAAAAACAATGTCTTATGTACAGTGAGAAAGAAGAACAGTCCCACAGAGGTATGAGAATGCGATTTGAGCAACAGCAGAACAAAAATCTGTAGGCTGAAATAATTGTTAACTGAGTAGTGAATTATCGTAATTAAAAAAAAATAAACAGTAGTTTTCTAGAAATGATGAAATAGAGCTGATGCAAACTTGTAATAGATGACCAAACAGAAGAACCTAGAAGAGCTGGAAGGAGCAGGAAAAAAGAGGGGGCTGTTTGTGTCTACCTGAACCTGCACATCCTTTCCCTTACAGGTTCTTGGATTATATACATTCCTCTGATTACTCCTTCTTTTAGAGCATATTCTCAGTGCTTTCTGACTGGAATACTACGCTACCACAACAATCTTGCAAATCAGCTTCTTCAACCAAAATTCCTCTCTTTGTCTAACTTAACACCTCAAACACCTTAAATGCTTCCCCATAAGATATTCCTTTCCTCGGAGCCCCTTACAGGGTGCTGAGTAAGGGTAAGAGTTTCAACTCAAGTCTTAGCTCTATTTGTTGTTAGCTGTGTGACTTTGACAAACTACTTAACTCTGAGCCTTGCTTTTCCCAAATTTATAAATATAATGCACAGACTTGTGGCAAACATATGAAATATACCAAGTGTTTGGCATAGAAGATGTTTAATAACTAGCAGCTATTGAAACTCCAGGGTATCACATTCAATTTTAGCTTCTCTGCATATATTCCTCTTCCGGTGTTAATTCCATTCAAGTTATTCCTTCTCATCAACCTTTCAACACATGACTGTATTCATTTCTGTCAATTCTTCATGTTTTTCCAAGTGTTTTATCTATACCTGTCTTTGTAACCAAACTCTATTTATCCTTGAATTCTCCTAGCTCACCTAATAAAATTTTTTAGATTCTATCCTTCACTGATTTCTTTTCACTTAAAAAATTTTCAGCATGTATTGTCTATATTACACAGTTTAATGTATAAATTCATATTGCTTAGTGTTTACATATGTGTCTTGATAATTTCACTTCTGCTGGTTTATATTTTGTATCTCTAAAGAGATACAAGCTAATTGTTTAACATCTGGTCATAAGTACCTTTGTAAGGAGTGAGTTTAGCCAACTGAGTGCAGAGCTTAAGCCAGTTGGCCAGTCCTAGAGCCACTGAGTGGGCAATCAATGGAGGTTGCTTTCTCTCCCTTCCTGAAAAACCAACAATATGTTTGGAAATAGACCACATTCTGACTGAGGAATTAAAGGATTAGGGATCTATGCTTTCAAGTTCAAAAATTTTTTTTAACCTTCCTTGTGGCAATTAAAACAAAAATTCTTACAATAGGGAATTGAAAAGAAAGGTAGGCAGGTGCTGTGTGTTTTTTTTTTAAACATTCATTGTATAAAAGATTGAAAAAACCAAGAAAGAAAATAATAACTATGAGACAAAAAATCAGAAATATTAACAAATATCTAGCAGGCAAAAAGCACAGACACTTATCTGGGAATAAGTCAACAGAATGATCTTTGGCCAAAAAGTTAGGTAACCCTTTTATTCATACATCAAGTATTATCGAATGTTTACTCCATGGTAGGTATGAAGGTAGGCACTGGCAATGTACAGACATGCCTGAACTCAAGGACCTTACCACACGAAGCGGTTAAGTGTAAGAAGCATTAAGATAGAGGAAAGTAAACATATCCAATGTTCTTTTTTTTTGAATCCAAGTAAAAACACAAAATAAAACACTAGATATTCTACTAGTGCAAAGGGGGAAAAAAAGCTGTAATCATGGAGTTTAAAACTAACTAAATAAATGAATAAAAGTAGTCATTTATGGACCAATAAGGAAAGCATATCATTCCTGTGTGTCTCTACTCACATATAATAGTACAAGTGACTACATCACTGCAGCCCATGTCTTCTTAACTAAACCTGGTGCTTGCCAAGATTCAGGTCATCTACTCAATGTATACCTTGTAGTATGGCACACATGCCCTAATGTACAAGGCCATAATAAACAAATTATGCAACATCTCATATGATTGTTCTCAAGTACCAATGAAATATATAAGCATATAAGATATTTGGCAGGTTGCAGACAACTAATGTATTTACTTTATCATCATATATTATTTATCATAGACATTGACATTTATTATACATTAAAGCACTTTAATATCTTATAAATTGTGTTATAGGCATATAGCCACCTAAAAGAGAATTAATAATTAAATATCACTCAGAATATTCTCATTTTTGTTGAAAATAATCACAATAGCATCAGTGATTTAGTCTGACCAATGGCCCAGGATGTTGCTCTAATACTTTCTAAAGTGTACTACAAGGGTTAAATTTGATGATTTTTATAATTTAAAAAATCAGCTAACAAAAAAGAGATCTCTTTTTCTAATAGTGATAACAAAAGGGAATGAATGTAAATATTTTCTGAATTTAGGGAGAGATTTTGAATAATAAGTTGATGTGGCACATGTGTATAAAGAGATGAGTTGGCACATTGATGATTGTCAGATCATGATCTTTCCTGGCTCTCCCTTCCTCTAGGTGTCCAGGGAGCTACGACGCAGGGTGTCATTATTAGGGAATTCCACAGAAAGGGACAATTGAAATTGCCAACATCTATAATGCATATCAAACAAAAGAAAAATAACGCTCACCTATTCACTAGCGTACATTTTCTCAGAATTAAAAACTCTGATAAGTGAAGCATCTCAAATATAATAAGAAATGGAGGCCAGGCTCGGTGTCTCCCTGTACTTTGGGAGGCTGAGACGAGTGGATTGCCTTAGATCACGGGCTTGAGATCAACCTGGGCAACTTGGTAAGACCTCATCTCTACAAAATAATAATAATAATTATTATTATTATTATTCAGGTGTGATACTGTGCCTGTAGTTCCAGCTACTTGGAAGGCTGTGTGGAAGTATTGCTGGAGCCCAGCTGGTCAACACTGGGGTGGCCGTGAGTGTGCCACTGCACTCCAGCCTGGGTGACAGAGTGAGACTACAACTCAAAAAAAAGAAAAAGAAATGGAACACGGTGTGATTTAGTAAACATTTCTTGAGTTGCTGTTATGCTCATGCATTTTTTACATGAAAGACCTAGAAGTCAGGTATGGAAACAAAGAACATCTTTGGTAATGGAAAAGCAAATTAACCCTAGCTAAGAAATAGTCAATAATCCTTTTCTCAACTACTTGGGTAACGTTAAGGATTCAATAAATGTTCCTGCTGGTCTTATTACCATGAAACCCCGTATCTCCTTTTAATTCTCTTGTTTGTTCATCCTCTCAACTAAAGGAAAAGCAATGGTGGGCTTCTTCCCTAAGAAATGTCACTCCTGTTAGTTCCTTCCTCCTCATTTCTCCTTGCCCAGTTCCAGAACAGACCTAGTTCTAGACCAGGCCTTCATTATCTCACACCTCTTGGTTTGCATGTCTTTGCCAGTTCGAGTCCATCCTTGATATCAAAACTAGATTAACTGTCCCTTAATGATCCATCTTCATCATTTTACTCTAGGGCTTCCGAATAGACAATAGACTTTTGTAAACTGCTTGTGGCCTACAATATGAATTCTGAACTTCAAATTTCCTTTCAAATTAACTCAATGTCCTCATTGTTTCTCACCACTTTCTACTCTTTTTTACTTCTACTTTGTGGTCTTTATTATTTCTCCAAGAATTATCTATTTTTTTTTCTTTTTGTCCTAAC
This sequence comes from Cephalopachus bancanus, assembly GCA_027257055.1. Lineage (NCBI taxonomy): Eukaryota > Metazoa > Chordata > Mammalia > Primates > Tarsiidae > Cephalopachus > Cephalopachus bancanus. Next base: position 5,665,717 of record JAPVLO010000205.1, on the reverse strand, counting down.
TATTCTCTACTTTTCTTTCAAGGTCAAGTTCAAGGCTCACCTTCTATAGGACAGGTTTCGCTCATGTTTCCTTTGCTTAACTCTTCCTTCTATAGGCTGTTTAATTCTTTCAATATTTAACTAAACAACTTAATACAGTATGAATAAATAATACTGATATTATACATATATACATATCAGCACACATTTATCAAAATGTGTGTATTGTTCATTTTTTCATGTACATGGGTTTTGTGTTTCCAACTTTTCAGCAAGAGCTCTGCAGGAAGGTTCCTTATGACATAACTGATTTTTGTCTGTTCCCCGTATAATCTGCCCATCAATAAATGTGTTTTGATTAATTAATCATTATTTATTCCTTAATATTTTGCTTCCCAGTCAACTCATATGTATTTTGTGTTTGATTTATGCTTAGAATTTGTTTAGAACCAGAAGGCACCATAGGTATTATGAATCATATTATTTTTTATAATTATTTCTTCCCTTCTTCCCTTTATGTAGAGTACACTTACCCACCCCATTGATGTTGGTCTTGGCCATGTGACTTGCTGTGCTTTGTAGTCTGTGGGCAGATGAAACATATGCCACAGCCAAGCAAGAAGCACAGGTGGCACCGAAAGTCTCTGCTAGTCTCTTTTGCAATTGCTCTTTGCAATGAGAATGGCAAGTTGCAGAGAGGACTGCTTTTTCAGTCTGGGCCTTGGCATGAGCAGCTTCAAAAAGCAGACCTGGACTTTCGGCAAGACGGCGACGGGGCAACCTGGTCTATGAAACCCTCTGCAAAGGAGAACTGCAGTGGGTCTCTGGCTCTCGCCCCGGGGGCTGCAGACCCCAAAATCGCAGCCTGCTCTTTATACAGAGCTCGGTCGTTGCCACCGCTGGGGCATCGCAGCGGACTGGACAGCCACTACAGTGCAGACGCCGCCGCCGCTGCCGCAGCCGCCACAACCACCACCGCCGCCGCCAGTAGCACATCGTACCACCCGGGCCGGAGGCGATCCACACCTTCAGTCCTTGAAGCCCCTTCAGGGAAGATCTGCTGGGATTGCTGCCACCTCTCCTACAACCAAGATGCCCTGCCCACCGTGAGTCTCCTGCCTGTACCCTGAGGCGGGCACCATCTCCAGTCTCTGCCTTCTTGTCCAGCCCCGCCCCCTCTGGGGTGAGCAGCTGAGATAACACCACCTGCTGGTGATTCAAGGTAACAACACTGAAACAGGAGAAACAAGCTTGAAAAAGACATAGGCCAGAGTGGTGAATGGAGAGTGATCTGAACTGTCCTTCACAGCAGACCAGGGGCAACTGACCTTAACTGTAAACTAATTTACCTGCTTGAAAAGAAAGCTAAAAATCAGAACTGAAAGGACAGTGGACTTAAACAAAAAGTCTCAGAGTGTGCTTCATTGATTCTGTTAGTTTAATGATTAATTCTATTCCTACTGTATTGTTCCTTTTTTTCTCTTCCTTTTCTTCTCTCTGTAAACCATATCTTTGTATAGAGAAACAGCACACCAATAAGGTGGTTGGTTAGTTTGCATGTCAGCATCACTGTATGTTTTATTTTTTTTGTATGGGAGTTGGTTCATCAGTAGCTGTGGTCTATTGTTTTTATCTGTTTCAGTATAGGTCTCTCTCTCCATTTGTTGGCACATGTTTGTTTCCCCCCTTACTCCTCTATCTCTCCACCCCCCTCTTCAACCCACTGTCTGCTCCATTCTCTTCCCTCTGCTAACCACATTTTATTTCAGGGAGTAAACCTACAGTCCCACTGCACGGACAGATTCCAAGGCAGTGGGAAGTGGGTTCCAGATTATCAACACACCTGTCAGTAAATACCAGGACCTGCAGATAGATTTTGAATCACAGCTCCCGCCTTAAGTAAATCTCAAAATCGCAAAAAGGACCACCCCCAACCTACAGTGCAACTCCAGAATTGAACAAAGTAAGAGGGCATACATAAAGAATAGGAGAGTGAACAAACAGAAATAAAACCAATCCCTTTACCCCTGAATAACAGAATTAAAGAAGATGGTGACATGGAGGGAAGGAAAAAATAGGGAGGGGGAAAAACCTCACAAATGAAGAAAAACCAAAAGAAGAATATAGGTCTCACACAGACCCTGGGAGATCAGACACTGAGAAAACATATTCTGGAACACAAACAATGAAGAGCCCCCAGAATGACTGGTCACAAGCAACAAACCCAGACATCAAGACATTAAAGGAAAGAATTAAAAAGATTGAGGAGAGACAAGAGGAAAATAAGAAGAAGCTGATGTCAGAAATGACTGCAGTAAAGAATACTGTGATGGAAATGAATAACAGACCAATAAGTATGGAAAGCAGAATTAGCCAAGCAGAAGAAAGAATCTCAGAGCTCGAAGACCAAAGCACAGAACTAACCCAAACTGTCAAAAGCATAGAAAAGAAGCTTAAAAAAGACAGAACAAAACCTGCAAGAGATGAATGATCACTTCAAGAGACCAAACCTAAGAGTAATTGGGCTTTCTGAGGCAGAGAGAGAAACAGAAGCCACACTGGAACAAAAAATTTCAAGAAATATTCAAGAAAACTTCCATCATCTCATCAAGGATGAAAAAATTCAAACACAAGAGATTCAGAGAACCCCTGCAAGACAGCAAATGAGAAGACCAACTCCCAGACACATAATAATTCGCCTAAACAAAGTAGCTATAAGAGAAAAAATCCTAAAGGCAGCAAGAGAAAAAGGCCAGACTACCTACCAGGGAAGACCAATTAGAATAGCTACAGATTTATCCACAGAAACACTTCAGGCTAGGAGAGCCTGGAGCCCTATCTTCAAAGTTCTAAAAGAGAAACAATTTCAACCAAGAATAACCTACCCAGCAAAACTAAGCTTCATTAGTGAGGGAGAATTGAAATCTTTTCCAGATATTCAATCCCTAAGAACCTACGCTGCCACCAGACCACCTCTACAAGAAACACTTAAGAAAGTACTGAACACAGAAGAAAAAGAAAAAAGAACAACAACATTCTTCACAAGAGTACAGGCAAAAGTTTAAAAACACACATAAGCCAACTCCAGAACCCAAAGAAAGACAACAAACAAACAGGAACAACTCTGTAAGAACCTTATGGCAGGGATCAACTCTTGCATTTCAATTATTAGCCTAAATGTGAATGGACTAAATGCACCACTGAAAAGACACAGAATGGCAAAATGGATAAAATATCATCATGCAACTATCTATTGCCTTCAAGAGACTCACCTCACTAGAAAGGACACCCACAGACTCAAAGTAAGAGGATGGGAAACAAACTTTCGGGCAAACGGAATACAAAAGAAAGGAGGAGTAGCGATCTTTATTTCAGACAAAATACCCTTCAAGCTATTAAAAATCAAAAAAGATACAGAAGGCCAACACATAATGATAAAAGGCTCAATCCATCAACAAGAAATATCTATCCTAAACATATATGTACCCAACATAGGTGCGCCAACTTTCATAAAGCAACTTCTAGGAAAACTAAAGAAACATATTGACTCTAACACCATCATAACTGGGGACTTTAATACCCCACTCACAACCCTAGACAGATCATCAGGACAAAAAATCAGCAAGGAGATCCGGAACCTCAATGTGATTTTGGACCAAATGAACTTAATTGATAGCTGCAGAACACTCCATCCAAAGACCATAGAATATACATTCTACTCATCACCACATGGAACGTATTCTAAGATTGACCACGTAATTGGCCATAAATCAAGCATAAGCAAATTTAAAAGAACCGAAATTCTACCATGAACCTTCTCCGACCACAGTGGAATAAAAATAAACATTGACACCAACAAAGTCCCCCCCAAACCCACAAAGACATGGACACTTAACAGCATGATGCTAAACAACTCCTGGGTCAATGATGAAATCAAAACAGAGATCAAAAGATACCTGGAAACAAATGAAAATGAAGAAACATCTTACCAAAATCTCTGGGATGCCTTGAAAGCTATAGTAAGAAGGGAATTTATATCCCTATAAAAACACATGAAGAAAATGGAAGGAACACAAATTAACAGACTAACAAGCCACCTAAAAAAACTGGAAAAGCAAGACCACAAAAACTCTAATTTCAGCAGAAGAATCCAGATCACCAAAATAAAAGCCCAAATCCAGGACATAGAAGACAAAAAGATAATACAAAAAAAAAATCAATGAAACAAAAAGTTGGTTCTTCAAAAGGATAAACAAGATCAATAGTTCCCTAGCTAGACTGACCAAGAAAAAAACAAGAAAAAAATCAAATAAGCACAATCAGAAACAGAAAAGATGAAGTCACATCTGACCCTGAAGAAATACAAAAGACCATTAGAGACTACTACGTACACTTGTATGGAAACAAACCTGAAAACCTTAAGGAAATGGAGGACTTTCTGACATCACACAACCTACCTAGATTGGAACAAGAAGAAATTGAGACCCTAAATAGACCAATAACAATTAAGGAAATCGACTACGTAATAAGAAAACTTCCTACAAAAAAAGCTCTGGTCCAGATGTCTTTCCAGCAGAATTCTACAAACATTTAAGGAGGAACTGATTCCAATACTACTGAAGGTATTCCAGGCGATTGAAAAAGATGGAACTCTCTCCAAATCATTTTTGAAGCCAACATCACATTCATACCCGAGCAAGGTGAAGATCCAACAAAGAAGGAGAACTACAGGCCAATATCTTTGATGAACATAGATGCTAAAATTCTCAACAAGATCCTAGCAAACCGAATTCAGCAATACATCTGAAAAATTATCCATCATGACCAAGTAGGCTTCATTCCTGGGATGCAAGGCTGGTTCAACATTCATAAAACCATAAATGTAATTAAATACATCAGCAGATGTCAAAACAAAAACCACATGATTTTATCATTAGATGCAGAAAAAGCTTTTGATAAAATCCAGCATCCCTTCTTGATAAAAACCCCTGAACATCTAGGCATATGGGGAACATACCTCAAAATAGTAAAAGCCATCTATGAGAAACCCACAGCCAGCATACTCTTAAATGGACAAAAATTGGAACCATATCCCCTGAAAACTGGAACAAGACAAGGATGCCCACTCTCACCCATCCTGTTCAACATAGTTTGGAAGTCCTGGCTCAAGCAATCAGAGAAGAGGAGGCAGTCAGGGGTATCCAAATAGGAAAAGAGGAAGTCAAGTTATCTCTCTTTGCAGATGACATGATTGTGTACCTTGAAAACCCAAGAGAATCTGTCAAAAACCTCCTTACACTGATAAAGGCCTTCGGCAAAGTCTCAGGATACAAAATAAATGTACAAAAGACAATCACATTTCTCTACACCAATAATAAACAAACAGAAACCCAAATAAAAAACACAATTCCATTCACAATAGCCACAAAAAAAATGAAATACCTTGGCATCTTCCTAACCAGAGACGTAAAAGACTTTTACAATGAAAATTACAGAACACTGCTCAAAGAAATCAAAGATGACACAAATAAGTGGAAAAATATCCCATGCTCATGGATTGGAAGAATCAACATTGTGAAGATGTCCATCTTACCGAAGGCAATCTACAAATTCAATGCAATACCTATCACATTACCAGCAACATTCTTCTTAGACCTAGAAAAGACAACACAGGAATTCATATGGCAACACAAACGTTCAAGAATAGCCGGAACAATCCTCAGCAAAAAATACAAAGCAGGTGGTATCACATTACCAGACTTCAAACTTTACTATCAAGCTACAATCATCAAAACAGCTTGGTATTGGTACAGGAACAGGCATATAGATCAATGCAATAGAATTGAGATTCCAGAAGCAAAACCTCAATTTCTCAACCAACTCATCTTCGACAAGTCCTCCACCACCTACCACTGGGGAGAGGAGAACCCATTCAGTAAATGGTGCTGGGAAAACTGACTGTCCACATGCAGAAGATTCAAATAGGACCCCTATCTATGCCCATGCACAAAAGTTAACTCCAAATGGATCAGAGACCTAAATGTAAAACCTCAAACCATAAGAACCTTAGAAAATGAAGGAAATACCCTCATGGAAATAGGAATTGGCATCCAATTCCTGAACAAAACCCGAAACCCACAGGTCATAAGAGAGAAGATAGACAAGCGGGACCTTATTAAACTGACAAGCTTCTACAAGGCCAAAGAAACCATTAAGAGAGCAGGGAGACAGCCTACAGACTGGGAAAAAATATTTGCCAACACCAGGTCTGACAAAGGTTTAACATCCTAGATCTACAAGGAACTAAAACGTGCTGAAAAGAAAAAAACAAACAACCCCATTATCAAATTGGCAAAAGATATGAACAGACACTTCACAAAAGAGGACATCTGAGCAGCCAACAAACACATGAAGAAATGTTCAACCTCACTAATCATCAGGGAGATGCAAATCAAAACCACACTGAGATACCACCTAACTCCAGTCAGAATGGCAATTATCAACAACTCAAAAAATAACAGCTGCTGGAGAGGGTGTGGCGAAAAGGGAACACTTCTACACTGTTGGTGGGAATGTAAACTAGTGCAACCTCTGTGGAAAGCAGTGTGGCGATTCCTCAGAGCTCTAAATATCAACCTCCCATATGACCCCGCAATCCCCCTGATTGGGAATATACCCTGAAGAACTCAAATCACTCTATAAAAAAGATACCTGCACACGTATGTTTATCGCAGCGTTGTTCACAATAGCAAGGACCTGGAAACAACCATGCTGCCCATCAAAAGATGACTAGATTAAAAAAATGTGGTACATATACACGATGGAATACTACGTAGCCAAAAAAGAACAAAATAATGAATTTCGCAGCAACCTGGATGGAACTAGAGTGTATAATACTGAGTGACCTCTCACAGAAACAAAGATCCGAGTATCACATGTTCTCACTCATATAATGGACCTTGAACAGCCAATGTAATTCTATAAGAAAATGACTGACGGTACTGGGAAACTATGGGGGGGAATGGGATTAACAGTAGCAAATATCTGTCTGGGGATGAGGAAACACCTCTTATCAACAGGGTGCCTGAATGAAACGTAATTGTACACCTAACCCTTAACTGTACCCCACAAAACCATAATAAAAAATATTGATTAAAAAAAAAAAAAAGCAGACCTGCAGTTGACCCACAGCTTGCAGTAGAACATGGTCAAGTCATAGCCCTCATGTTTGGTGATTGAGAAATAACTTATTTTTCATCACTGATACTTTGGAGTTGTTTGTTACATAGTAAAGCAGAAAATACAGGTTCCTAGAATTAACATAACTTCCTTGATTTGCAGATAAGGGCAGAGGTCTAGAGTTTTATGGTTAGCTAATGGAAGAGTTATGACATAAATTGTGGCCAATGATTTTTAGTTCTTTTAAAATAAAAACATAAAATGCCTGGCTTTTTGTTATACTAAAATATGGAGAACTAAAATTCAAATAGTTTGAAATTTGGGAACTTAGTACTATCTGGAACTGCCCTATTGGCCTATTATTAGTTTTTAGAGAATAAGTAAAAGAAAATTTAGAAAATAAACAAAATTTACTATCAACATCAGATGAAATATACTCCTGCTTAGAAGATATTATTCTATCTTAGGTCCAAGCTTGTTTGGTAGTAGATAGAATAAAATGCAGTGATGTTTGTAAATTCCTTTTGGTCCAAGTCTTTCAAATACATTGTTAATCTAAAATCGATATTTTGAAACCTTTCTTCTTAACTCCCTTATAAGAGAAAATTTGTACTTAAGAAGGGGTATAATGTCTTAATAGGTATCTCTCTGATTCCATGACAAAATCATATGTATTTTGACACTAAAATTCTTACCCCTTTCCTTTGCAAAATTCAGATGGAAACATTATGTGCTTTAGTACATTGGAACTTTAACTTGATCCTGAAGTTTATTTTATGCCTTAGTGTTTTTAGAAATGAATTAGATTTTGTCTAACTCCGTGACATTTAACCCCTAAAAATTCAGACTAGACTGCTTAGTTTAATTCTAATGGAAATTGCTAACATACCTACTTTCTTTTCCATATCAAGTTTTTGTGAGTAAAACCAGTTATATGTAGCAATACCCCTCCCTTTATTTATGGTAAAAATAACACTTCGGTACATGCTTTAGGAAATTAATGTATTTTCAAACAACCACATATTACTACTTTTTCTCGTTGTTGATTGCTCTTCTCCTAACAAAGAATACAAAATGTAATACACCAAATTGGGTAACCAAGTGAATTTTTTTTGTATAAGTTTCTTCTCTCCTTATTTGGGCCAAACACAAATCTTACCTTTGTGAGAAAACATCCCGGTAAGGACTGCCGTGTTGTAATGCAATTCCATACCCCCGGTCAGCCACAGTATTTCCAATGGTGTAAAAGGAACAATCTGGATCATTGATAGCCACATATTCCAACACAGCTGCATCCCATACAAAAGCATAGTTTCCATATTTTACCTGCAAAAATATGGAGAACAATTAAGAAGCAGGTTTTAAGGTTGGAATTCTAATTTACATAGACAGGATAAGAAACATCACATTGGTATACACTGATTGCACAAAATATGGAGAACTAAAATTCAAATAGTTTGAAATTTGGGAACTTAGTACTATCTGGAACTGCCCTATTGGCCTATTATTAGTTTTTAGAGAATAAGTAAAAGAAAATTTAGAAAATAAACAAAATTTATATATAATGGTATTTGCATGTAACCTATACACATCCTCAAGTATACTTAAGTCATCTGCAGATACTTATAACACCTAATACAATGTAAATGCTATGTAAATAACTGTCTATTGCATAGTTTTTAATTAGCATTTTTTTATAGTTGTATTTTTTTTTATTTTTGTTTTTGATCTGTAGTTCATCGAATTTATGGTTGCAGAACAGACAGACATAGAAGACTGACTGTATATTTATTTATATATTTATTTATTCATTCATTTATTGAGTCAGAGTCTCTGGCTGGAGTGCAGTGGCATGTTGGGGCCACTACAGGCTTGAACTGATGGGCTTAGGCGATTCTTCTGCCTCAGCCTCCCAAGTAGCTGGGACTGCAGGCACGCACCAACACGTCCGGCTAATTTTTTTATTTATTGTAGAGACGAGATCTCCCCATGTTGCCCAGGCTGATCGCAAACTCCTGGGCTCAGGCAATCCTCTCACCTCCGCCTCCCACAGTGCTGGGGTTATAGGCATGAGCCACTGTGCCCCGCTTGGTTGTATATTTCTAAGTAAACATATCATGAATAGGAATTTGCATTTGGCTTAGTCTATAGTTCTGTTCTGGAAACGTTAGAAAGATGAATGCTTACTATGCTTCTAGACAACACTGCCGGTAGTAAAACAACTTCTGAGTGGTAGATGTCATTTGGATTGGGAGAACAAATAATGCATGAAAAAAAGCCATGTCATTGAGCTTCTCTGAACTCAGTGAGTTTTGTGACTTGTTCTGACCCTTTTGGGTCCCTGAAAGCTATACCTTTGGAGTTATTACAAGAGCTATTGATTCCTTTGTGTTATTAGACCGCTAAGTCAGGCAGGCTCTGACACTCACCCAATAGAGATATCATCTCTTTGCATGTCATCTATATACTAAATGAATGCTGCAAGTACAACTCACATCAAAGAGAAATGATCAATGTTGCCCTGATGATGAACTATATTTTCTCTATGTCCTTCTAAGTTAATCTTTTGTCAACTGTGGCCTATGGATATCTTGCAGTTGCACTTAGAAGCAATTCCCTGGTGGGCACTGCTATGAGGAAATAATAATTAAAAACTCTACAACCTTCTGTGTAAACATTTAGGGGACATAATTTTGTTCTGAGCCATTTACAATAGCTTTTAACAATTATTTTTGTCCCTCAGTAATCAGTCATATCCTAAATCACAAAGTTGTCCCCAAAAAGCAAAACAAATCGATATCCTAAACATTTTAATAGTTTATTTAGAGCATTATTAAATATAAAATAGAACTTAGTAAATTTACAAGAATAATAGAACCAAAAATTAAAGTAAAAAGTTAGTTTGCTTATATAAAAGATTAATACAGCATTATGAACAAGGAAAAGCAACGCTGGTTCGGAATTTGAAGGTTACTGGGATAATGTATCTTTTTTTTTTTTTTTTAAGTTAGAGTCTCACTCTGCCGCCCAGGCTGGAGTGCAGTGACACGCTCACGGCCATCCCAGCGTCAACCTGTTGGGCTACCGCGATCCTTCCTCCTCAGCCTTCCAAGTAGGTGGAACCACAGGCGTGCTACCACGTCCGGCTAATTTTTGATTTATTGTAGAGATGAGGTATCAACAAGTTGCCCGGGCTGGCCTAGAACTCGTGGCCTCAGGCAATCCACTCGCCTCAACCTCCCAAGGTACTGTGATTACAGTCTGAGCCACCAAGCCCAACAAGGATAATAAATATTACAAGTGAGTCTTTATAAACATATAAAATACTCTTTTAACAGACAGCAGAAAGACAAAATTGAAAACAGTTATCTACCTATTATCTATTGGTAAACCTGGAAGAAAAAAATACTTCTTTAATGAGATGAGATATAGAATACTTCAAATAAGCAGTAAGCCTATAAAAGTTGAAACTCAGGCAAGGCACAGGGGCTCACACCTGCAATCCCAGCACTTTGGGAGGCAGAGACGGAAGGATACCTTCAGTCCAGGAGTTTGAGGCCAGCCTGAGTAACATAGTGAGATCTTATCTCTAAACAAAAATCAGCCAGGTGTGGTGGCACACTCTGTAGTCCCAACTACACAGGAGGCTGAGGTAGAAGGATGGCTTTAGCCCAGGAGGTGAACTGTGATGATCATGCCATTGCACTCCAGCCTAGGTGACCAAATTCAAAAAGAAAACAAAACAAAACAAAATAAAACTCTAATGGTCTTATCATTAAAATAAAAATTATACTACTACCCTTAAAACTTAATATTACTGTGATTTTATTCTATGCAATAAGGAAGAAAATAAAAATATGATTTCAATCTATTAAGAAAAAAATGTCAGCCGGGCTCAGTGGCTCAGCCTGTAATCCCGCGCCTTTGGGAGGCTGAGGTGAGTGGATTGCCTGAGCCTGCGGGTTCGAGACCCGCCTGGGCAGCGAGACCTCATCTCTACAATAAATCAAAAAATCAGCCGGGCGTGGTAGCGCATGCCTGTAATTCCGGCTACTTGGAAGGCTGAGGCGGAAGGATCGCCGGAGCCCAGCAGGTCGAGGCACGGTGGCCGGAAGCGGCCACTGCACTCCAGTTTGGGCGATCGAGTGAGACTCCAACTCAAAAAAAAAAAAAAAAAAAGAAAAAAATGTAAGAAGAACTTCCTAAGAAGCTCACAAGAATCAACTGAAAAAGTATTAGAAAAAAATTGAGATTTCAACAAATCAATCAGTTATACATGGAGATATACAAATAATTTGCTTTTCCAGTATTATATCAATAAAAGATGATAGTTTAAGTAAAAATATCTATTTACACTAAATGTAAGTACCTAGGAGTAAATTTAACAATAAATGAGTAGGGATTATATGAAGAACTTAAACAACTGAAGAAGACTTAAACTTACTTCTTGATAAACATAACATATTCCTAAAAGGGGAGATGCACAACAGTAAAAGAAATTTCAGTTTTTCTCAGAGTATCCAATACTTAATGAAATTCTACATAAAATACTTAAAGGACGTTTCAGGATGTTTTAAGATCTTTGCAAATTTAATTAGTAGAAAATGGATAGGAATAGCAAAGAAGTTTTGAAAATGAAAAATAATGATGGAGACTTGGAAGATGAAGAAAATAAGACAGTTATAAAGCTTAAAAATAAAACAGCACAGTATGTATTTGAGAATAGAAAACCAGTCTATGGCCATACCACCCTGAATGCACCAATCTCATCTGATTTTGGAAGCTAAACAGTTAGGCCTGGTGAGCACTTGGATGGGAAAATAGAAAACAACAGAACAGAAAAAAGTCTACTTTTTGAAAGTATATAAGTGACAAATACAAAAGAATAATTTTAAAAGAGTTTTTTAAGGGAGAACTGTAAGAACCAAATTTTTCTTAGACTAAATATAATGCTAAAACAAATTATTGTAGAAAAAAATTCCAATAATTTTATTTATTGATTTATTTTAGAACTTTAATGAGTTTGTAGTCCCTTGTCTCCAACAATTTAGTCAAGTTTTATGGTCAGATGTTAAATATAATGGCTATTTTTTCTTAGTTACTGCAGCCCATAGTCTTTCAAAGGAAACACTAAGTCTTATCATATAAGAACACATTATAAATGCTTTGTGTGTGTCAGGCAGTACTAAGTCCTTCTTTACATATGCCAATTCATTTAATCAGCCTCAAATCCTATAAGCATCATTCTTATTTTATTATTACTTTAGAAATGTCTCTAAAAAATTTTTTTGAGTCAGAGTCTCACTCTGTCACCCATGCTGGAGTGCAAGGGCACAATCACGACTCACTGCAGCTTCAACCTCCTAAGCACAAGCAATCCTTCTGCCTCAGCTTCCTGAGGAGCTTGCAAGTGCCACCACCACACAAGTTCTCACAAAAAACACAAAACAACAACAACAACAAAACCAAAAAAAAACCCCAAACAAACAAAAAACCCCACATTATGATGTGATTAAATTATGAGGTTTAGTTGAATTCTATCTTAACATAATTTACCATTTTATCATATTATGAATAATGGTAGAAGAACTATATTGATACTTTTGTATTATACTATTTACAAAGAAATAGCAAAGATTTGAAGGAAAATACTGTTTGCTAGTTAACTAGAAAAAAATCAGTGCAAAGTATTGAAGAATATACATTTGGATAATATGAGAACAAAATAACAGTAAAACAAAGGCTAGTGTTAACCTGCCAAATGTTATTGCACAATGGCTCAACAAAAAAGCTATAATGACCAGAGATAATTAAAAACAAAAAGGTGTGGCTTCTGGGAAATAGATATTGAGGCAAGTATTGTCTTTAACATGTGATATTTCTTGGGCCAGAAAAATTAATGGAACCTATATGTGAAAGGTAACAGCATGTTCTTACTTGAAAATAGAATTTTATTAGTGAAATTTAGAACTACCTGAGCAGAAGATTTATTCTTTAAACTGTCCTTGAAAAATATTAAATCAATACCAATTGTTTTTAAAAAGTAAAAAAGTGAATAAAAATGAATTAAAAAGTATATAAATATATGTAGATTATATTAGAAAGACCATAATTCACATAATTAGTGTGGCAAATATGAAATATTTAAAATTTGAGACTAAAATAGGCAATTACTTAAAAATATTAATATTAGAGCAGTATGTCATACTACACAAAGTAAATTCCTGCAGAGTAGTAAATTAAATATAATTTTAAAAAGAATCCAAATTAAAAGAAAAAAATCAAAAGTAGATGACTACGTGTAATTTTGGAATATATAGACACATCTGTGCGCTTCTGGGCAAGATGGCGGCAGAACAGGTTGGAGTGTGAGAGTCTCCGCAAAAGCGAGTGTCTATAAAGACTATCTGCATGAGTGGGTGTGTGTAGGTAGGTGAGTGAAAGTCCCGTCCAAGGGGAGACTCAGGTTCATGTACCCGGGGTTCTTCTCCGGAGGTGACTGCAACCCACCATCGCCCTGAGACTGGAGCCCCAGGTGTGCAGGATCATCTGCCATTCTCAGGGCTCTCTTGAGAGAAGGCAGCAGAGAACAACTGCTCCTCACCACCTGGCACCCAGCCCTTGCCAACACCTATGGGAGCGGACCAGGCATGAGCCCCAGGAATGATGGAGAAGTCAGGGCATGAAAATCTAGAATGGAGCCTGGCCATAGGTGAGGAGATGTTTACCTGCACCATCTTTTCTGTCCTGGGACTGGGCAAAGACCTGTATTGCCCCACCCAGCTCTGTACGGCCTCCAACCTGGGACCCAGTGGCTATCTCCTCAATGGACTTGGAGAGATAGATGCCTCTCCCCCATGCTAGAACAGGCACAGATACCTCAGATCTGAGTGAGAGACTTGACAGCAGCAGCAAGTCAGGTGAGTCCAGATCTGATTCACCCTCCTCTCACAGTAGTCTGTGGGGCATCAGACCCACGTTGAGAGCAACCCTATCAGCCTGCAGTAAGAGCAAGGGGATAGCCTGGAGACCACAGCTCTTCCTTTAATGTGGCTGTGACAGCAGAAAGGGACCCGGAGTTACAGAAATGGCCACAGAGTGAGCTTTTTTGTTTGTTTGTTTTGTTTTTGGCTTTTTAGCTTTTGTTATTTTTTCTTCTCTTTTTCTTTGTTTTTGTTTACATTTTCAATTCTGCCACGCACCTTCTCAGACCAAAGTGGAATAAAAATAAATATCAACACCAACAAAGTTCCCCCAAAACCCACAAAGACATGGACATTAAACACCATGATGCTAAACAACTTCTGAGTCAAAAGGAAATCAAAACAGAGTTTAAAAGATACCTGGAAATAAATGAAAATGAAGAAACATCTTACCCAAATCTCTGGGATGCCATGAAATCAGTCCTAAGAGGAGAATTCATATCTCTATGAACACACATGAAGAAAATGGAAAGATCACAAGTTATCAACCTAACAAATACCTAAGGAAGCTGGAAAAGCAGGACCACCAAAACCCTAACTTCAGCAGAAGAATCCAGATGACCAAAAATAAAAGCCCAAATTTGGGACCAAGAAGACAAAAATATAAAACAAAAAATCAATGAAACCAAAAGTTTTCTTTGAAAGGATAAACAAGATTAATGGCTAGACTGACCAAGAAAAAGAGAGAAAAATCCCTAATAAACACAATCAGAAACACAAAAGATGAAGTCACAACTGACCCCAAAGAAATACAAAAGATTATCAGAGATTACTATGTACACCTGTATAGAAACAAATCCGAAAACCTAAATGAAGTGGAAGACTTTCTGACATCACACAACCTCCCCAAGTTGAAACAAGAAATTGAGACCCTAAACAGACCAATAACAACCAAGGAAATCAACTATGCCATAAGAAAACTACCGACAAAAAGAAACCCTGGACCAGATGGCTTTCCATCAGAATTCTACAAAACATACAAGGAGGTGCTGATACCAATCCTACGGAAAGTATTTCAGGCAATTGATAAAGATGAAACTCTCCCCAAATCATTTTATGAAGCAAACATCACATTGATACCCAACTGGGTAAATATCCAACAAAGAAAGAGAACTACAGGTCAATATCTTTGATGAATATAGATGCTAAAGTTCTCAACAAGATTCTAGCAAACTGGATCCAACAACACATCTCAAAAATCATCCACCATGACCAAGTAGGCTTCATCCCCAGGTTGCAGGGCTGGTTCAACATCCACAAGACCATAAATGTAATTAAAAACATCAACAGATATAAAGACAAAAACCACACGATTATATCATTAGATGTGAAAAAAGGCTTTTGATAAAATCCAGTACCTCTTCTCGATAAAAACTCTCAAACATCTAGGCATAGATGGAACATACTTCATAATAGTAAGAGCAATCTATGAGAAACCCACAGCCAACATACTACTAAACAGACAGAAATTGGAACCATTTCCCCCGAAAACTGGACAAGACAAGGATGCCCACTCTCACTTCTGTTCAACATAGTATTGGAAGTCCTCACTGGAGCAATCAGACAAAAGAAGGAAATTAGGGCTATCCAAATAGGAAAATAGGAAGCTAAGTTATTCTTCTTTGCAGATGACATGATTCTATAACTTGAAAACCCAAGAGGTATAGAAAACCTCCTTGCACTGATAAAAGACTTTGGCAAAGTCTCAGGGCATAAAAAAAATGTGCAAAAGTTAGTCATATTCCTACACATCAACAATAAACAATCAGAAACACAATAAAAAAGCACAATCCCATCCATAGTAGCCACACATAAAAAATGAAATACCTTGACATCTTCCTAACCAGAGAAGTAAAAGACCTTTACAATGAAAACTATAAAACACTGCTTAAAGAAATCAAAGATGACATAAACAAATGGAAAAATACCCCACACTCATGGACTGGAAGAATCAACATTGTTAAGATGTCCATTCTAACCAAGGCAACCTACAGATTTAATACAGTATGCATAAAATTACCAACAGCATTCTTCTCAGATCTGGAAATGGACAATACAGGAATTCATATGGAAACATAAGCAATCACAAATAACCAAAACAATCCTTAGCAAAACAAAACAAAACAAAAACAAAAAATAAACCAAAACAAAAAACAAAGTGAGATGCAACATGCTCCCACACTTTAAGCTTTATTATAAAGCTACAATAATCAAAACAGCCTGGTATTTGTGCAAGAATAGGCATATAGACCAATGGAACAGGATAGAGATTCCAGAAGCAAAACCTCAATTTCTCACCCAACTCATCTTCGAAAAAGCCTCCACCATCAACCACTGGGGAGAGGAGAACCTATTCAGAACCTATTCTGGCTGATCACATGCAGAAGATTAAAACAAGACCCCTACCTATCACCATACACAAAAATCAACTCTAAATGGATTAAAGACCTAAACGTAAAACCTCAAACTATAAGAACCTTAGAAAACACAGGAGACACCCTTACAGAAATTGGAACTGGCAACCAATTCCTGATCAAAACTCCAAGTGCCCAGGCCATAAGAGATAAGATAGACAAGTGGGACCTCATCAAATCGAAAAGCTTCTGCAAAGCAAAAGAAACCATCAAGAGAGTGGGGAGACAGCCGACAGAATTGGAAAAAATATTTGCCAACTGTATATCTGACAAAGGACTAACATTTAGGATCTACAAGGAACTTAAATGTGCTGAAAAGGAAAAAAAAAGCCCCATTACAAAGTGGGCAAAATATATGAATATACGTTTCTCAAAAGAAGACATATGAGCAGCCAACAGACACATGAAAAAATGCTCAGCCTCACTAGTCATCAAAAAAGTGCAAAATTAAAACTACACTGAGATACCACCTAACTCCAGTCCGGATGGTCATCATCAATACATCAAAAAACAATAGATGCTGGAGATGATGTGGGGTAAAGGGAACAATTCTACACTGTTGCTGGGAGTGTAAACTAGTACAGTCTCTGTAAAAAGCAGTGTGGTGATTCCTAAAAGATCTAAAACGACCTCCCATACGACCCTGCAATTCCCCTACTGGTAATATACTTGGAGGAACTCGAATCAGTCTATGAAAAAGTTACCTGTACACACATGTTTATTGCAGCATTATTCACAATAGCAAAAACAAGAAACCAACCATGCTGCCCATCGAAAGAGGACTGGATAAACACTGTGTACTGTGTTAGGTACTATATTGGTATGTATACATGATGGAATATTATGCAGCCACAAAGAAGGACAAAATTATGAACTTCGCAGTGGCTTGGATAGACTTAGAGGCTACAATACTGAGTGTTCTATCACAGAAACAAAGAAGTGAGTACCACATGTCCTCACTCATAAGCAGACCTTGAATAACTATCATAATACTATAAGAAAGGGATAGGCAGTAGTAGGAAACTGCCAGGGGAGGTGAGGACAGGAGCACACCTTATCAACAAGGGTACCTGAATAATGGACATTTGTATACCTAACCCTGAATTGTACCCTACATATTTAAAATAAAAATAATAATTAATTAATAAATAAAAAGCATTGGAATATATAAACATAAAGGAAGAAAATATAAAAAACATATTTGATACATTTAATAGCATTAAATTTTCAATAAATTGGCTTAGACCAGGCCAACAGTAGATACTCAACAAAAAGTTTTGCATGAAATAATGAAGGACCTAAAACTTTCAGACCAGTTTACTGAGCGTAGAGGATACAGTAGATACCAATTTTTGTTGGGGATAAACCCTAACCAAATCATGAGATATTCTTTCTTTCTTTACTAATTTTTTTGAGTTGGAGTCTCACTCCTTCACCCAAGTTGGGGTGCAGCGGCATGCACGCTCACGGCCACCCCAGCATCGACCTTCTGGGCTCCAGTGATCCTTCCGCCTCAGCCTTCCAAGTAACTGAAACTACAGATGCACACTACCACACCCAGCTATTTTTTAATTTTACTGTAGACACGAGGTCTCGCCAAGTTGCCCGGGCTGGTCTCGAACCCCGGGCCTGGCAATTCACTCGCCTCGGCCTCCCAAAGTGCTGGGATTACAGGCTGAGTCACCGAGCCCGGCCCCGAGATATTCTTTTTTAAAGAAAACATTTAATCCAAGTACTACTTATGGAGTGTCTCTGGTACACTGTGTACTGTGTTAGGTACTATATTGGTCTGTCATTCTCACTGAGTGATGCTAAGACCACCACCATGAGAAGTACCAAGGGATTCTTATGTTAGAAATGTAATCCCGTGCCTTGGGAGGCTGAGGTGAGTGGATTGCCTAAGCCCGTGGGTTCGAGACCTGCCTGGGCAATTTAGCGAGACCTCATCTCTACAATAAATCAAAAAATTAGCCGGGTGTGGTAGTGCGCGCCTGTAGTTCCAGCTACTTGGAAGGCTGAGGCAGAAGGATCGCCGGAGGCCCAGCAGGTTGAGGCTGCGGTGGCCAGGAGTGACCACTGCACTCCAGTCTGGGCGACAGAGTGAAACTCCAACTCAAAAAAAAAAAAAAAAGAAATGTAGATTCTAGATCTAATCCCAAACTTACTGCATGGGAATTTTTGGTGTTTGAGACCTGGGAGTATGCATTTGAACAATCCTGACACCTTACTGATATGTACACCATTTGCTGTACAGGAATGCTACAGGTGATAAATAATGAGTAATTATAATCAGGAACAATTTATATATGTGAAGCTTGATATAAAAACAAACAGATTCTTGGAGTATTGATGTTGTGAGAGAAGGAAAAATACATGGTTAGTTTCCTGTACATTGAATCCTCACCGGCATAGCTATCCCATAGTCTGATCCTTTGCACTAGTCACCAACTTTCAGATCTGCTTTTAGCTTCCTAGGACTAAATCTACAGTGATAGAGAGATAGTAGTGACCTTGAAGCTTCCTCTAACAACTCACTTTGATTTTTTGCTATTATCTTCTGTTTCAAACAGCCACTCTGGCCCCCTGCATCCCCAGGCAGCTTCTTTACAAACCATAAGGGACCTCCCCAGTAGGGGTCATATTGCTTTGTTGTTAGAAAAGTGTTCTAAGCATTGTTGTCACTGCTTTGTGAATTGCAGGGCTCTACTTAAATGTATGGTAACAGTACCATTACCATTTTATACGTTGTTTCTAGTAATTCTAATGTTACAAAGCATTATGAATGAATTTTTAAAAAAGAGAATAATTGAAGCAGTATGATTATAGCCTGTGGCAATGGCAATGAAATGTTGCATAGTAACTCCAACTATTGTAGATTTTAAAAATGTTTCTGGACTTTGTCATCAATTAAAACATAAAATAATTGTCCTTTGAATGGTTTTTGACTGTCAAATTAGAACTACCTAGAAAATGCTTATCAACAAGTATAAAGTCACTTTACAACAGAATAATCATTGAAGGAAATGTTTTGAATAAAACATCTGACTAGGTGATGGAAGTTTCTGAGTGTTTTTCAATGAACCCTATTCTTGAGGTCATGTTTCAATAAGCAGCTGAATTGCATGCTGTTCATTTATTTACCAGTGGAGTCCATATCAGCAGAGTGCTTCATACTAGGTTAAACAGAAGTAAAAAAATGAATCTGGGAGCTTCATTCCAACATATTCCAAGTCCCACTGTGAAAAAGAGAAAATATTCCAATGTGATTCTACCTCTAGTATCATTCATCTTTGGACTCCAAAGTAGAAATACTAGAATGCCATGGGCATTAATGGACATTGCTCAGCACCTGTGTCCTCATAATAGTGCCTGAGATGCTGATAGCGTGTGATAAAATTCTCACTAAGCTAGGGTTTGTTTCATTTTTGCATTATTTCTATGACAGTCTTTCTTTAAATTCAATTTTACTGACAATCATCATGCATTAATTCTAAGATCCTGAAGGGAAGTCTAGAAGGGATATAAAAGTAAGACTTGGGCCCTAGCCATCAAACTGCTTACAACTCAGTAATGGAGGTTAAATCAAGCACTAAATTGCTGTAACACAAAGCATATTATATTATGATAAGGGTCCTAATAACAGCTTCTGTTTAGAGCAGTTTAAAGAAAAGGAAAATTAATTGTTATTGGGAAGAGTTTGGAAAGTCTGCTCAAATATTCTGGTACCTGAGATAGTTGTAGGATATCCCAAATATTGAAGTTCCTTATCTATGGTATCTAACTGATTAAACATAGATATCCTTTGGAGACCACTTCCTGAATATGCATACTCTTCTAACCTACAAGTGTTTTGCAATTTTTCATCTGTCAGGTGAAGAACTGTAAACATTCAGTGTTATTTTCTCAAATATTTGCATTTCTTGCCAAGCAAAGTGAAGGATGGGAAAATTTATGTACAAAATTTGTACCTGTGTTCCTTGACATGTTATGAATTATGGCACATTTCACTTTGCAGACTGCTCTTGTCCTGTTTGCCTCTGTTCCAACATCTCCATAATGAGCTAATACTGAATGCACTTTTATTTTTAACATATTAGTCACTAGACTACCATAATAAGTATAGAAGCCCATGCCACAAACAAGTAGACATCACTATCTGTTATCCCACCAACCTCGATTTGAATTAGAACCATATTCTTTCTCATGTCAACTTTTAATTTAGCAAATTACTTAAAAGCTCACTTCAAAATCCATAGCTACAGAGAGACAGCAATGATGATCTTTTTGATAAAAAGGAAATTCAGTGGTAACAATTATGGAAAAATGGCATTTAAACCAAAAGTGTAACATTTTTCCTTGCTGAAGAAAAAATATTCTCCTTCTATCCTTCCTTTCTTCTTTATGATAATAGATAATATTTATGAAGCATTTTCCAACTCTTAAATGTATTTTACTCAAAAGTTTGTTTTTACAACCCTGTGAGATAGTTGATATTATAATATCTAATTCACAGATGAGGTAATATAACCTGCTCTGTCATACCAATGACTCGTGGAAGGTTTGGAACTTGAGCTCAGGCTCATCTCCTATGCTCCTTTTACTACATTAAAGATACATTTCTGGAAGATGTTCCTTGAGGATTCAAAAATGTGTCAGATATGGTAACCTTTGACTGTGAGGCATAGCCATTTATATAAATAAACACAATGTAGTATGTGGCAAAAACCACAGAAAGAATGCAACTTCCTTAGTGCTCTATTATCACAGTAGTAAGTTAAAAGTATTGAGTTTTTAAAAAGAAGGTTGTTTATTTGTCAGAATCAGTAGAATAAACGAATACTTGGTTTATATGAGTCTGGACCCCTGAGGCCTATTGATTTTGTAGCCAAGCTATAGAAGTATTTTTGATTCTCAGGATTGAAACAAAGCAGCATTTAAAAAAATTAAAATAAAGGCCGAAGGATGGAAATCTATTATTTTTTCTCACCAAATAAAAATGAAAAAGCCTGAGAATAATGTGAGAAAAACAAATTCTAACCTTGTACACTTAGCTGCTAACTTCTTTACAATTTTAACTAATGGTCAGTGGGGGATAAAGTGATTGTGAATCACAGGCACAAAGAGTTATGAGTAACCCAGAATCGATTTACAGTGGTCCTTATAATTCATGGCCCACATAAGTCCTTAAGATGGGATGGCTTTAATATTTATGACATGTGGTTTGAGGTGGTGGCCTCTCTCACTTTGGGCAAATTAATAATTTAGCAGCATTCATCAATTCTTCCAAACTTATGCAGCACAATAAATCATGATCAAGTCCAAATTTAAGTGCTTAAGACTGACTTTTAAAATATATACGGTTTTGTTTACTGCTGTCTTAACTGTTGAGCTGCCATATTTTGGCTGCTATTTTGTTGAAATTTGAATTTTTACTCTGAGATAGTCATCACATGGCATACATTTTCATAAAAACGATATAAATATATTAAAAATAGATCAATATCAACTTTAAAAAGTATTTTCTTTAATCTAGAAAAGCAGCAGTATGCCTACCTGTAAATTTTACGTTTTGCTTGTCTTGTTTTGAGATTGTTGAAATACTAAGTATTTTGTAAAAGATTTTTTTTTTTTTTGAGTTGGAGTCTCACTCTGTCGTCCAGACTGGAGTGCAGTGGCCGCTTCCGGCCACCACAGCCTCGCCTGCTGGGCTCCGGCGATCCTTCCGCCTCCGCCTTCCGCCTCCGCCTTCCGAGTAACCGGAATTACAGACATGCGCTACCAAGCCCAGCTGATTTTTTGATTTATTGTAGAGATGAGGTCTCGCTGCCCAGGCGAGTCTCGAACCCGCGGGCTCAGGCAATCCACTCACCTCAGCCTCCCAAAGGCGCGGGATTACAGGTTGAGCCACCGAGCCCGGTTTGTAAAAGATTTTTAAAAGCACTCTGCGAATATAGAAAACTGAATGTAGCTTCCTTCCCCTCCACTGGCAATTTTCTCTTGAAACAAATGTTTGCTGGAGTCTAGAAGACAGATGGCCAGAAAGGCTGGAGCTTAAGGTAAATTGTGCAGGGGAAAAAGAACTGGCGATTCTCTCCTCCAGGCTAGGTGAGTGTCTGAGAAAACCAGTGGAACCTCTGGAAAAGGCAACAAAGAAACTAAGTTTGGGAAACGCGGGATTCACAGAAACCTGTGGACTCTGAGTCTTCTTGACTTTGCTCAGATATTTGTCTCTAGGACTAGCCATGTTCTGCTGCCTTTAAATTAGCCAGGAAGTAGTGGAACATATGGACAGATATCTCCCAGACAGATACCAGAAGCCGGGACAACTTACAGATTCTTCTGTGTGTTTCGAGGGGAATTTGTGAGTCATTTTTTTTGTTCTGGTCCACAGAGAAAGAGGACATTTTACCTTCCACAATTAGCAGGACTACCAATACCTATGATACTTTACCATCTGGACCTGAATCCTTATGGGATGACAAAAATAAATAAATAACAATCCATATAGTAAGCACCGAAGTCAGAGGGAAAACTGAATTAGAACAAGTACACAACATTCCAGGTTTCCCTGCAGTGTGGAAGATTAAAATTTTGACAGAAAAAAAAAAACCAAAAAAACCAAGGACCCCCCCCCAAAAAAAACACTTAAGATTTGAATGAGTCCAAAAAGATTTATGAGGCTACAAAAAGTAAACCCCAATTTCTTAACCAAAATACTGAGCAGATGAATTGAAGGCAAAAGTGCTCATAAATGGAAGCTCAAATGGAAGAGCTGGGGTGACAACAAGCCTGGCTTGCCTTAGATGCCCCAGTCATAGCACAAAAAACCCATGTCAGGAGAAACTTTCTGGGGAGACAAAAAGTCCAGATTTTTGGCAAGGAGTGCAGAAGGTTGGGTATGGGCACAGAACCTACACCATGGTTCAAAAAATAGGGGCTGAAAGCAACATTGTTTTTTTGTAGCAGATGGTTATAGCATGGATTATCTGCCCTCCACAGCTGTTGTTGCTGTTTTCCCCTGACTCTTGACATTGGCAACTGTGATTTGGTGTTCATGATAATGAATGATTCCTGTTGCATCATTGCAGGTACTGAGCAACTTAGATGTATTGCAATCATGAGTGTTAACAGCTCCTTGCCCATAGATGTTGACTACTTTCTTGGTACCATCTTGATATCAAGATTTTACTAAGATGATATTAATTTAATTTTTAACACTGTGAATACTATGTTCATTTTATAAAGAGTTCAGATAACAAAAATGAGAATTATGGCAGTATCAATGCCAGCATGACCTGGGCATCACCAACAAAGAAAGCTAATGACCATTATCTTATTATAGGTGGAAGAACACAAATAACTGGATCAGGGAGGTCAATAACCAAAACAGCCTACTGAACAATAAAATAATTTGGGACTGGATATGGTGGAGAGAAGGATGTTGAAAATGAATCTCACAAGTTTAGGATAAGATAGGAAATAGTTCTACATCATTCAAAAGTTTTCGTGACTCTCAAAAGATACCAATGCTTAGCTGAAAATAGCAGGTGGTATGGGCATGCCACCTGAACAAACATACATTATTGTATTCTTCCCCTGATAGCTCTATACACCTCAGTGGAGCTACTTTTTCTTATTACGAGGTTGTAAAAATAATGTACTGTGTGAAAACAAAAGAAGGTAATTTTGCTAACAGATATTTGGCCTCTTACTATATAGAGTCAACTCTTTCATATCTTACTTGAATGATCATGTTTTCTACAGTAAAGCTATGTGTCAATAGCAACAAAAAAATGGTCCCTCCGGCTTTCAGGTAATTTGATTTTTAAAATGAAGGTTCAAAACGTCTTGACTTCTATGAAGATTTTAATAAAAATGCAGAAATAATAAAACAAAAGCCTACTGATATTCTTTTCAAATACAAACTATGCTTTGTATCTATTTGCAAATTCTTCAAACACTGCAAATGTAAATTTTGATAAGTTTCATTTAGTCTATAAGCTTCTTAACAAATAAAATAGAAATATCCTATCTGCAAAATGACCTGCACATCTGTCATACAGCATTGCAAAAAAGGGCATGATTTGTTTGCCTGTGATAGTGAAGCCTTCAGAATGTCAAATTTTGGTCACTTTTCAGTTTTCTTAAAATGTGCAGAAGTACTTGTGAATTTTTATGTAATAGAAACAAGTGACTACAAGATGACTATTAATTGTTAAAATGTTGGACCATCATAAAATCACATATTCAAAGCATGGGACAAGAAGAATGTCCTCTAATTTAAAAATACATTGAGTGACAGTAGAAAAAAGAATTATAGTAAAACAGTAATTTGTATGTTATTTTACCAAATTTGTTTAATGCTTTTTGAAGAAAACATAGGCACCTGGAAAAGGATGAACTGACCGTACCTGAATGATTGGATGTTACGTGGAAATTGTGACAAAAACTCATAGTGAAACAATGACACATTAAAAAAAAGACTATTTCAGAACTAAGAAATTAAAATGAAATCATAAATCATCAGGGCAGACAAGTTAGACAAGACTTTCTCAATTTCTTTAATAAAACTGTAACTTCTTTGGAATCTAGCACTGATTTCACAAAATTCAAATTACCCCTATGCTTTAAAACCATTTTCCTAAGAGATACATAACTTATAATGATATCCAGTATTCTCCAGACTATTTGAAAATGGTGAACACCTTAGACATAAGATGAATTTATAGATGCAAAGATTACCTGCTATTGCTGATAACTGAACTGCTAAGTATTTTGTACTGAAAAACTTGTTTTTTAAAAAATTTTTATTTTAAAGATATGGAATACAATTCAGGGTTAAGTATACAAATGGTCATTGTACTTGTTAAGAGCATATTTAGCTTGATGTTATCACATTAAAATGACAACAGAATCAATGTAATGTGGGCTGGATAAGAGCAGAGTCACAAGTCAAAGTGCATTTCATGTTTGATTATATCCCATTTTACCACCACATTAAAAAAAAAGAAGGTTATCCTAAAAATTACAGACAATTCAGAGAAGAATTATTGGGTAAGAAAGAATACAATATTCTACTGTATTTAGAGACAGAAAGAAACATGTTATTGTTATTTAATACAGTTAATATCAGTTTAATTACTCCTATTGTATTTATATTCTCCTTTTTAAAAGTTGTACTTGTGTGTCTTAAATATAGACCAAAACATTTAAATATCTAAATTCAGAATTTTAAAAGAGTAAAAATAAGCTGGGCTCGGTGGCTCAGCCTGTAATCCCGCGCTTTGGGAGGCTGAGGTGAGTGGATTGCCTGAGCCCGCGGGTTTAAGACCCGCCTAGGCAACTTGGCGAGACCTCATCTCTACAATAAATCAAAAAAAATTAGTCGGGCGTGGTAGCGCGCGCTGTAGTTCCACCTACTTGGAAGGCTGAGGCGGAAGGATCGCTGGAGCCCAGCAGGTCGAGGCTGCGGTGGCTGGGAGCGGCCACTGCATTCCAGTCTGGGCTACAGAGTGAGACTCCAACTCAAATAGAAAGAAAGAAAGAAAGAGAGAGAGAGAGAGGGAGGGAGGGAGGGTGGGAGGGAGGGAGGAAGGAAGGAAAGAAGGAAGGAAGGAAGGAAGGAAGGAAGGAAGGAAGGAGTAAAAATAACTGCTGTATCAGAGGAAAGAAGGAAGCCTTATTAAAATATTGTTATATTTAATCACGCCTATCAGTTACTGCTAATTAACATTGTTAACTACTTCTATTTATATACAACAGCATTTTGTACTAAAATACAAAATAATATATAATTTCAAATAAGTGCTTATTTTCATGTTAATATAATAGGTAAGTAATAATTATAATTGTATTATTATGGGTTTTGATCTGATGCAGTTGTGCTTTGGGTTGTCTCTAAAAAGTTGGTAGCATTTTAATGAATGTTGTTGGCATAATTGACAGAAAAAAAATAAAACCAAATCTTTTCCTTACTCTAAATAATAATTTCCAGTTGAACTAAATAGCTAAAAATAAAATAATAAAATAGCAGTAAGAAAAACTAGAATATATATAGTATATGTAAGAAATAACTTTTTAACCAACCTATCAAATCTAGAAAATGTATGTGTAAAAGTAGATATTTGTTTTACATAAAACATTCAAAAATAACTTTGTATGAAGAAAGATACCATTCAGGAAGTCAACAAAAGACTGACAAATTTGGAAAAAAATTGCAAAACAGAGGACAAAAACTTAATATTTAAAATTATACAGGTGCTTCTCTAGCTATTTCTAACTAGAAATTAATAGAGGATGCCAAAGAAAAATAAAGCATCTGAAGAGGTAATTTAAAATGGAACAAATATACATGTCCAACAAGCATGTGAAAAAAAACCCAAACTCATTAGTGGGTAGGTGAATTCAAAATAAGATAAGACTGAGCTACTGCTTTATACCCATTAAATGTCTGGCAGCATTTAATATCTAATTGCTGGTGGAGATGCATGGAAAAGTGAACTCTCACAGATCGCTAGTAGAAATGGGAAAATCTTATGGTCTTTTTTTTTTTTTAATCAATATTTTTTATTATGATTTTGTGGAGTACAGTTAAGGTCTTTTTCAAAAGCAGCATCTATTCAAATTAAAATAATGTAGATGACTTCTGGTCCGGCAGTTCCATTCCCAGGAATCTATCCAAGAGAAATAAAAATTTCAGATTAAAGTACAAGAGTACTCAGTGCATCATTGTTTATTGTGGCACCAAACTGGAAACAGTGGTAATGCTCATCAGTCATAGAATGATGGTGTGTTCCTGCCATGAAACATTATGGAACCATTAAAAGGAATCTATTAGAGCTATGCAAGTTGCCATATTTTTATGATGTAATTGCAGAATGAGAAAATGCAAGGCTCAGAAAGGTTTTTATAATGTAATCCGCTCTTTAAAGCCAGCAAAGACCAAAAATTATCTAAATATGTGATACACATGTATACCTGTTGTTTTATTATTAGAAATGCTTAGAAAAAATATGGAATTGTACAATGCATCCCATTGGTTACATTTTGAAGGTAGAAAAATATGGCTGGAGGTAGGAAAGAAGAGAAGAATGGAGAAACGCTAAACAGAAAAGTAAAAATAAGACTAATGCTCTTAAAGGCATGTGTAGTTACATTTGTGCATTTATGAAAATTACATATGTGTGTAAATATATAATTTAAAAATATTTTTCGAATATCAAGTTTATTAAAGTCTAACAGTCAAATTCGTAATTTTTAGGTATCAGTAAAAAGTATTAAATAAAAAACTCACACATTTTTGTTTCATGTTTAGAATTTTTAAATGGTATCGTTATATAGATTATACCGTATACAGTAAAATAATAGTTAGTTTTTGAATCCTTTGTTGATTTACAAATGTATACATATGAGATTATTCATAATTACATTCTCGTAGTTGCTTTGCTGTAATTGATTTATTTCTATTCAGGCTAAGAGGATCATTGACACACACTTAACTTTAAACTGAACAAGATGCTAATACAAAATATAATGGCAGAGGCTTGGAAAAAAGCCCAACATGCATAAAAATTAACGTTAAAATTGCTAGGTCTTGCCATCTGTCCATATACATTTCCCTTACCCAGCCAGTCTGCCAATAGGTATGTGTGTGTGTGTATTATATTAGGTAGAAAGAATATTAGGTAGAAAGAATACTTTAAAAATTATATTGTTAAATAAACTGAATTTGAAAATAAGAAAAAAAATTAGGTAGAAAAAATATTAGGTAGAAAGAATACTTTAAAAATTATATTGTTAAATAAACTGAATTTGAAAATAAGATATTTCAACTTTTATAACAGAAATTAATTTTATCTCTAATTGGGTTTACTCTCTTCATTAATAGCATTTGCTCTAATTTTTCATACTTACAAATTCTGTAAAGGCCATATTATTTCCTGCCTTTGATTCTTAGATATTCATTTTCTTTTGCTAGAAAAGTTTTCTGGTGTAACTTTTTCTCTCAGTGCTGCTCTTTACTCTCTTCTTTAATGTCTACTAGTCCTTTCAGAACTGGGAGCAGTTAGGATGTCACTTATTTACAGACGCTCTCCTTGTCCCCAGACTTTGGTTACTATCCCCCTATATGACACTATTACACTTTGTATGCACTCCTATAACAGCACTTCAGCACATTGTATTATACTTGCCTCTTTCCATTTTGCTTACCCACTAACTGTAAACTTGTAGGCTAGAACTACATAATTTTCATGCTAGTGTCATTGTCTCACCCATGCCTAACACAAGGTGCAATATTGTCAGGAGCAGGAACATAATAAATACTTGTTGATCAATTACTTATTTTCTTTCTTTCTTACAGTCACAAGGCCACCATACTTTGAACTCCCTATTCATTCAACATTCACTATATTTCAACTCTCAAACAATGGTAATGAGGACCAAGTCATAAAAGGAATATTGTGACAGATCGGTGATATTTCTGCCACATACAGGCCATAGTGATAAAGGTAAAGGTCTATTAGGCACTATTATTAAGTTAGACTATCTGGTGGTTTAAACAGCAGAGGTACTAAAGAATCAAATCGTGTTAAGTATGGCTCAGACAGCCCAGTTCCAGAGAATGTTTTGAAATGTTGGCAGTGTTCTGTGTCTATACTGTCCAATATGTTAACCACAAGCCACATATGGCTACTGAGATCTTGAAATGTGGCTAATGTGCCTAAGGAACTGAATTATTAATTTCATTTAATTTGAACTCATTTAAATTTAGATGGTCACATGGGGCTAGTGACTACCATACTGGCCATCACAAGTTTGAAGATATTTGCTCCTGTGTAAGAATATGATGATTTCTCCTAGAACCACTAGAAACAGGAATTTTTGGCATATACCATGGATGACTTTGGATTTCTAGTTACTGTTTCCATATATAAGCATTATTATTTAGAATTACAAGCATACCTCAGAGATATTGAAAGTTTAGTTCTAGAGCACTGCATTAAAGTAAATAATACCACAATAAAGTGAGTCACATGAAATTTTGGTTTCCTAGCACATATAACTGTTATTTATACTATATTGAAGTCTGTTAAGTGTGCAACAGTATTGTGTCTAAAGAACTAATTTACAAGCCTTAATTATACTTTCCTACTTAAAAAAAAAGCTAACGATCATCTGAGCCTTCAGTGAATTGTAATGTTTTTGCTGGTGGAGGAGCTTGCCTTGGCATTGATAGCTGCTGACTGATCAGGGTGTAGTGGTTGCTGAAGGTTGGGGTAACTGTGACAATTTCTTGACATAAGACAACAAGGAAGTTTGCCCCATCCATTGACGCTTCCTTTCACAAAAGATTTCTATCCCAAGATATGAAGGTAGATGGCATTTTACTCATGGCAAAATTACTTTCAAAATTGGAGTCAAACTTCTTAAGACCTGCCACTGTTTTACCAACCAAGTTTATTAATATTCTAAATACTTTGTTGTCAATTTTGCATTTCAAATTTTTACCAGCAGTTGAACATGGACTTTGTTGTCGTTTCAACAATGTTCACAGCATCTTCACCAGGAATAGCTTCCATCTCAAGAAACCATTTTCTTGGCTCACCCATAAAAAGCAACTAAACATTCATTCAAGTTTTAACATGAGATTATGGCAATTCAGTCATATTTTTAAGCTCGACTTTTAATTCTAGTTCTCTTGCTATTCCCACCACATCTGTAGTTACTTCTTCTAGTGAAGTTTTGACCCCCTCAAAGTCATTCACAAGGGTTGGAATTAACTTCTTACAAACTCTTGTTAATGTCGATATTTTGACCTCCCATGAATCACAAATGTTCTTAATAGCTTCTAGAATGATGAATCCTTTCTAGAAAATTTTCAATTTACTTCGTTCAAATTCATCAGAAGAATTACTATCTATGGCAGCTATAACCTTACAAAATGTATTTCTTTTTTTTTTTTTTTTTTTGAGTTGGAGTCTCACTCAGTTGCCCAGACCGGAGTGCAGTGGCCACTCCCGGCCACCGCAGCCTCGACTTGCTGGCCTCTGGCGATCCTTCCATCTCAGCCTTCCAAGTAGCTGGAACTACAGGCCCACGCTACCACGCCTGGCTAATTTTTTGATTTATTGTAGAGATAAGGTCTCACCAAGTTGCCCAGGCGGGTTTTGAACCCGTGGGCTCAGGCAATCCACTCACCTCAGCCTCCTAAGGCACGAAATTGCAGGCTGAGCTACCGAGCCTGGCTGTATTTCTTTTTTTTTTTTTTTTGAGTTGGAGTCTCACTCTGTCGCCCAGACTGTAGTGCAGTGACCGCTCCCGGCCACCGCAGCCTTGACCCGCTGGGCTCCGGCGATCCTTCCGCCTCAGCCTTCCAAGTAGCCGGAATTACAGGCATGCACTACCACGCCCGGCTGATTTTTTGATTTATTGTAGAGATGAGGTCTCGCTGCCCAGGCGGGTCTCGAACCTGCGGGCTCAGGCAATCCACTCACCTCAGCTTCCCAAAGGCGTGGGATTACAGGCTGAGCCACCCGGCCCGGCTGTGTATTTCTTAAATAAGACTTAAGAGTCAGATTTACGCCCTGATTTGTAGACTGTTTAACGAATATCGTGTGAACTGGCATGAAAACAACATGAATCTCCTTGTACACTTCTACCACAGCTCTTAGGTGACCAGGTACATTGTCAATGAACAGTCATATTTTGAAAGGAATTTTTTTTGAACAGTAGATCCCAACAGTTGCTTAAAATACTCAGTAAATCATGCTGCAAACAGATGTTCTGTCTTCTGGGCTTTGTTGTTCTATTTATAGAACACAGGCAGAGTATATTCATAATTTTTAAGGGCCCTATGATCTTCACAATGGTACATGAGCATCGCCTTCAACTTAAGGTCATCAGCAGCCGCACCCCTTAACAAGAAGGTCAGAATATCCTTTGAAGCTTTGAAGTCAGGCATTAACTTTTCTTCTCTAACTATGAAAGTACTAGATGGCATCTTCTTCTGGTATAAGTTTGTTTCATCTACATTTAGAAAAATCTATTGTTTAGTGTAGCCATCTTCATCCATTATCTCAACTAGATCTTCTGCATAACTTGCTGTAGCTTCTCCAACAGCACTGTTTCATCTTGCACTTTTATGTTATAGAAACTGCTTCTTTCCTTATACTACATGAACCAATCTCTGCTAGCTTCAGCTTTTCTTCTGCAGCTTCCTCACCTCTCTCAGCCTTCACAGAATTGAAGAAGGTTAGGCCCTTGCTCTGGATTGGGCCTTGGCTTAAGG
Organism: Cephalopachus bancanus; assembly: GCA_027257055.1. Classification (NCBI taxonomy): domain Eukaryota; kingdom Metazoa; phylum Chordata; class Mammalia; order Primates; family Tarsiidae; genus Cephalopachus; species Cephalopachus bancanus. Next base: position 5,633,873 of record JAPVLO010000205.1, on the reverse strand, counting down.
GAATGCTGGTTTGATCTTTTATCCAGACAACTAAAACTTTCTCCACATTAGCAATAGAACTGTTTTGTTTTCTTATCAAGTTGTGAGATCAGTGGAGTAGCACTTTAAATTTCTTTCTTTCTTTCTTTCTTTGACTTGGAGTCTCACTCCATTGCCCCGACTGGAGTGTGGTGGTACACTCACAGCCACCCCAGCATCAACCTGCTGGGTTCCAGTAATCCTTCTGCCTCAGCCTTCCAAGTAACCAGAACTACAGACATGCGCTACCACGCCTGGCTAATTTTTTTTTTTTTGAGTTGGAGTCTCACTCTGTCACCCAGGCTGGAGTGCAGTGACCGCTCCCGGCCACTGCAGCCTCGACCTGCTGGACTCTGGCGATCCTTCCGCCTCAGCCTTCCAAGTAGCTGGAACTACAGGAGCACGCTACCATGCCTGGCTAATTTTTGATTTATTGTAGAGATGAGGTCTTACCAAGTGGCCCATGCGGGTCTCGAACCCACGGGCTCAGGCAATACACTCAGCTCGGCCTCCTAAAGTGCTGGGATTATAGGCTGAGCCACTGAGCCCGGCCCACTTTAAATTTCTTTCAAGAGCTTTTCCTTTGCATTCACAGCTTAGCTGTTTGGCATCTTTCAGCCTGTCTTGACTTTCATCATGCCTTTCTTCACTAAGTTTAATCATTTCTAGCTTTTGATTGAAAGTAAGAAACAGGGACTCTTCCTTTCAGTTGAACATTTAGAAGCCATTGTAGGGGTTAATTGGCCTAATTTCAATGTTGTGTCTCAGGGAATAGGGTGGCCTGAGAAAAGGGAGAGAGATGTAACAGATGCCAGTTGATGGCAAAGTTTATTAAGTTTGCTGTCATTGTGGGTGCATTTTGTGGTGCCCCAAAACAATTACAGCAGTGACATCAAAGATCATTGATAGATCACCTCAACAGATATAATAACAAACAAAAAAGTTTAAAACACTGTGACAATTACCAAAATGTGACACACACTGAGTGAGTATATACTGTAGGAAAAATAGCACTGATAGACTCGTTTGACACAGGAATCTTCGACTTGTAAACCAGCAGTATCTGTGAAGTACAGTAAGGTGAAGCATAATAAAGCAGGGTATACTTGCATATCAAAAGCACCTTTATTGGCAGAGTTTTTTTTTTTCTTTTAAGACTCACTATACAGAGAATACTTAATTAAATTAATTGCTTTGGAAAAAGCCTTTAGATAAGTATTAAGGGGAAAAACTCAGCATTTGGTTGCCATTTAATATTGAAAAAGAAGTGCGTATATAATGCCACAATCCTCTCTGAAAAACAAAATGGGAAGATTTTCTTATAAAATGAAGTGGAAAATGAATAAACTAACCCTTAGATAATAACTTGGTGTTGGTGATATCACTCACTGCACATGGCCGATTTTAAGTTAATAAATTCAGCATTTTCACATTATTACTTTGTCATGTTATGGAAACAGATGACATTTTAAGATGATGATAGTTCACAGTCTATTACACATTACACAAGGGCATTAAAGAGAAATTTATATGGTGATCAGTTGTTAAAATTCAGTATCCCACCAACTTCTTGGCCCAGCAGTGAAAAAAAATAAAGATGTAATATAACTGTGCTATTCATGATAATATGGTTATCCAAAAAATAATAAAAGTTTTTTCAAAGAAGACACAGAATCAATTTAAAAAATCAATTTGGATAAAATTCTGTAAGGTGATTTGATGAAAAAAAATTCTGTCATTATCAAAATACATGGATGGGAGCAAAGGAAGAGTAGAAATTTTGGTCAAAAATCAAACAGATCATATATATCCCCGTAAACATTTTATAACAAATATTTTAGAAGTTTCAACAAAACTTCAAAAATACTGCAAACAGTTGTATCTTGGTAGGTTTAATCTGCATAGATTCAATTACTGATCTTATAGATGAACTTTTGGAAACTATCAGTGTACAAAACAACTCAACACTTGAGATTGGTATTACTAGGAAACCTTAGCTAATAATGGGACTCATTGATTGGAACAATTTTTGCTTTACAAAAAGGGTGATAACTGAGAAAAGAAAATAAATCTAAAGAATAGGAAATATGAATAAGGCATGAAAATAGGTCATGTTCTGTGACACCCATGTGTTTACGTTAGGGTAAAATGTGAAGTATAGCAAAGGGATGAGTTAGTAACTTCTTGAGTAGGTGTAGACTCTGTTTTCAATTCTTACCATCTAGTTATGCTGTATTTAAACCAAATCACTTAATCCATTCATCCAATCCTATGCAAACTATAATCATGCAATATTTAATCTCAATATAGTTTGAATCACACAGTAAACCATTTGTACCATTTGTATTGCTGTAAAAATTTACTTCTCATGAAAAGCATGGCTCTTAAGTGTCAAATTCAATGAGTTTTCATTAAAAAACACACCCATGAATTTACCACCCCAGTTAAGATACAGAGCACTTCACTACCCCAGAAATTTCATGTTCTCTACCTCACCCCCTAAGTACTATTGTTCTGATTTCTATCACCATGATAGATTAGTTCTGCTAGTTCTTGAACTTCATATAAATGACATCAAACACTGTGTACTCTTGTGTCTCTGACTTCTTTTGAACAGCACAATGCTTTTGAGATACAGCCACACTGGTTTGTGTATCAATATTTCACTATTATTTCTTGCAGTATTATAGTCTGAATAGACAACAATGTTTTGTCATTTTCTTGTTGTTGGACTTTCGGGTTGCCTCCAATTTGGAGCTTTACAAATACATATAATTATACAAATATTTTATGGATGAAAGTTTTCATCTCTCCTAGGATTGGAAGTGTACCTAGGATTGGAAGTTTATCTGTTTAATTTGGTAAGAAACTGATAAACAGATTTCCAAAGTGGTTCTTATACATTTTATACCATGGCTACCTACAAGTTCCATTTGCTCAACATTCTTGACAATATTTGTGATATTTGTCTTTTTAATTGTAGCTATTATAGTGGAAATAAAATGTAAATCATGATTTCGATTTATATTTTTTGATGACTAATGATGTTAATTAAACCTATTTCTGTGTTTATTAGAAATATGTATATCTTCTTTTATGAAATGATTATCCAAACCTTTTGTTTATTTTTAATTTTATCGTGTCTTTTTATTATTGCTTTTAGGAGTTCTTTATATATTGAGATTCAAGGTTTTTGCTAGAGATATTGATATCTATTAAATATTTTCTCCCATTGCGTGGCTTGCCTTTTAATTTTCTCAATAGTGTCTTTGGCAAATAAAAATATTTTATTTTTATAAAATCCAATGTAGCAAGTTTTTTTGTTGTTTGAAAATTTTGTATTTTTATTGAGACATAGTTTTAATCCTACAAGTTCCTTTCAGAATTTGAATGGGATACCTGATGTGTTTACCCAGATCTTTTAATTTGACTGGACTCAAACTCCAAACTTTGTTTACTCTTTGGGTATGGCAGCTAAGTTATGCTTAACTCTGGCTTTCTAGCTGTTGTTTTCCAGTGTATTCCTTGGTTTCTCTCCTGTGTGTTCACAGTTCAGGAGTATCTAAGAATTCAAGGAACAATTTAAATGTAGATTTTAGAATTCTTCCTGTGTGGTTTTCTTCTTTTTGGAATTCTTCCTTAATTTTCAGACATTTGACAGCCCTAACTCTGTCCTGTGACACTGCAAGCCAATAAAACTGCAACTTCCTTCTCGAGTCTTGCTGCCTTGATCTGTACATGGACTTGGAAGTGTGCTCAGGGAAACAGCCATATAAATATGGATCTTTCCTTGTGCAGTCTCCTGCTCGCAGAGTCCTATCTTCTCCAGCTTCTGCCTGCTTTTGTGAAAGGGTGAGTTGGTACAAGATACTCAGCCAATACTGGAAACAGAACATAACCTTCTTTTTAATGTATATAATCACATTGTTTTCCAGTAGATTGATGGAAGCAAATGGAAGATATAATTTTAGAATTATTTTACCTAAAACTTAAATGATGCATTTGGAAGAAAATTTACCTAGGATAAAATTATAGGGTGTTTCAATGATGATAAAACTATTTTTCGTGAGACTTTATGTAATCATCTGAAAGCTGTTTTCACTTAAAGAAATGCCTGCAATTTATGTCTAATCTATTTACCTGAAGTACACCTGAAGTGGTTGGTCTTACTCTAGATATTAGGTGAAACACTTTTAACTCAATTAATGACAGTGCTTTAAGATTTTTCTGTTCTCCAGATCTACTTAATTTCTCTAGTGAAATAGATGTTAAATCATTAAACAGAGTGCCACAGGCAATTCACATCCCACTCTATCCAATAACATTTGTTGGGTATGGAATGTGTACCAGCACTCTATAGGATATAGAAGTAAAGGAAGACAGCATCATTCCCGGATCTTAAAAATCCTCAAATTGAATTGAAAGTAAAATTTTGTAGCAATGTTTAATTCAGTACATGATTTTTATTGTCTAGACTGTACATGTAATTATTGAGAAACTTGAAAATAATCATAAAGGCTTGGAGTTATTTAGTGACAGACTAGAGCAGTTTTTATTCTATGCCTTGAAGGAATTATAAATAAAAAATAAATATAGTATGTACTCATTATGAAGCTACAATTTATCCAATTTTTGCTTTATCTCTACACACACACACTTTCACACACAAATTTGCATTATTTTGTCTGAAGAAGACAGAAACAGAGAGCTATAAAAGAAGATAAAGAGAGAGGCGAAAGATAGATTTAGTTTGTGTCTAGAGGTGCATAATATTACCTTGCCTTTAAGGAGAATGCATTTTGGTGGAAGCAAAAATGTATAAATATAAAACATATATTAAAATGCAAATCTAAACAGTGATTATAATTGTGCCCATAAGGAAGAAATTCCTAAAACTAGTTTAGATCTTAGCGAATAAGTAAGATTAACCAGAATAAATTTGGTAGAAAAGAAACAAAAAAGCAACAATTTAAGAGAGGGAAAAATTATTTATTGTTTTTTTCAGCAAAAATGAATTATACACCTCTTAGTGGCTGTGATTTAAAAAAAATTATCTGTGCTTAGCATAGTACAATAAACATTAAAGGAGAGTGAATGAGAAAAGAAGGATAAAAGGAATGGGTGAATGAGTGAAAGAACAAGAAAGAATTGAAAGAAAGTGAATTATGGTGGGGTGGGATGGTAGCAGGAAGGGAGAGAACAGTTTCGTGAAGTTGTAGAACAAGCTACATGGAATGGAAGCTATAACAAGAGGCAATATTTTGGGGTATCTTTGAACGTGGGGTCTAGAGTCAAACTGCTTGGGCATGATTTGTGAAATCTGACATCCCTCTTATGAGACTATGATAATTTACGTTACCAGAGAATTGACAATAATCCCTAAATCAGATAGCAATCATGCAGTTTACACAAGAGAATGTATAGAACATGCAATAGCCCACTGTCTGTTCACAGCAAACTATCAATATATTTTAGTTTTTCTTATTGGTGTTCTTAAGGAATAAGGTCACAACTTATTAAGTCAGGGCTAGCTAATAGAAAACTTTCAATGCAAGAGTTTAATCTAGAGGCGTCTCTGGTTGTAATGAAAGCCGCAAAAAAATACTGAAGTTCTGTAGATGGAAATTCAGATGTGAAACACTGCTGGTGAGTAGAATACAGCAGAAACTAAGTGACTAAAATCTGTTTGTAAAATAAATACCTATGCAAGCATTTTCATTGAGGCAGAAAGACGTAGTTGGATTCAAAAGAAGTGGGAAGAAGCGGCTGAACCTGCAAGCTAACAAATTTGGGAAGCAAAAGAGGCTGGGCAATGAAGAATGTCATGGGACTTCTGGGCTGTGTGATAGGGAGATTCGCTGGGGTGACTGCTCTGATAAGGATGATGAACAATAGAGACAGTTGCGGGGGAATTGCAGGAAGTTCCCTCCTAGGAAAGAGAAATCACAAATGAGCAAGTGAGCATTAAAATTCATTCTATTGGCGAGTCAGGCGAAACGATCTCATATATAAGCTTAAAATATATTGACTTCTAATGCATCTTGGGAGAAATTGGTGAGTCTCCTGCTTTCTGTTTCCCTATCAACTAGAAACTCGTAAAACGTTCATCATGAGGTTTTGAAATTGTAGTTTTTCAAAACGGAAACACATTCAAACAACAAACAGAAATTCATGATGCTCTAAGCAGCAACTTATCAAAAATACATAAAATAGTTGCTATCATCTAAGGAAAGGCTCATTAAATAGATCAATATTCAATTTGATAAAAGAAAAAGCTGACTTTGAAAGACCTTATATGAGTATACTTTGTTGTTGTTTGCTTAATTAAATGAAGCTGAGAACAATGTTTGCCAAACAAAACTAACATATCTCTTTGAAACATATTTTCACTTTAGAGTTCTGCCTTAAAATGTGATAATTTCTGCATAATTACACATCTGTTCACTGTCTACTGATAATTTTCCTTTACAATTTTCTTCATGCCCATGAGCAATATATTTCTTATCAAATCGTATACTTGAACATCGAATCAAAATCCTACATATCAAACCAAACACATTAGATACTGAACCAGATATAATACTTTCAGATTTCAAAAAACACCAGCTATAAACCAGATCACTGCTGTATGTAGCACAGCCTCATGAATGTCCATGTAATATATTAAATCTGACCTATCTGAAACCAACATCCTAGAATGAGATAGATCACATTTTCAGCAGTAATACCTAACTGACAGATCAAACCAGACACTTATTAAACAAAACATTGAGCACCACTTAATACCACGAAACAAAACAATGAAGTGTAATTTTTACTTGCATCTGGAAACAAGTCTTAATACTTAGCCTTTCTCAAGTAGTCCTTATTATTTGAGAGACCCATATTGGAGTAACAGGAAAATTATTAGTGGTAGCCTAAGAGGAAAATCTCTAGAAATTACAAAGATTTGGCAGGGCTTATTTATATCTGAATGGCTAAATATTGAGTTAGATAATGAACACAAGGCAAGAGGTAATTAGAGAGGAGGGCATGGGCTTTGAAGATAGATCTCATTTCAAATCCAGTTCTGCCACTCAGAAGCGGAATAAACATAGTTTATTTAGTTACTTGGGAATTCAGTTTATTCATCTGTAAAAATGAATGCCAAATACCTTTCTTGCAGAGTTTTGAACAATAGAGATATGGCAAGAAAAATAAATATCTAGCACAGTGTCTACCGTGTAACAGGCAATGAATAAATGGTAGGCAGAAGTTGTTATTAATACCTTATTTGACTGCCAAATAATAAGCTTCACATTTTATTTACAACCTATATGATCTTAACATGGAGTTGTAAGTGACAGAATACTAAGGGAGTCTTAGAATAGTAGGAGAATATTTTCATGTTGATACTAATTACTAGAAAGAATTGAGGAAAGTCAGCTGTGAAAACTTCTAGGGCAGTAGAGAGCCTATATGTAAAAAGAAATTGAGAAGAAGTCTCTTTAATAGCTCTCAAGAGAGTGATAATGAGAGAAGAATAATAATAACACAAACATTTTTATTGAGATCATACTGCATCCCCTCCACTGTTCAAAATGCTTTTCATTCAGTGTCTCATTAACTTTTGCAATAACTTTATGAGTAGATATTATTCTCATCCCTGTTTTACAAATATTGGAACTGAGTGAAGATTAGAGGGATAAATAATTTACCCAAGTTCATACAGCAAGTAAATAGCAGAGCTGAATTTTGCTCCTAAGTTGTAGATACCAGAACTTGATCCAGGTATGAAAAATTTATCTAAAGAGTAAAAAGAAGGCAAATGCAGACACACATATAATTATGAAAAGTTAAATACAATATATAATATAATATAATATGTAATTAAATCTCAAGACACTCACAATATGGTGTCATAAGAGGGACCATAACTAAGTGCTAAGGAATTCCACGGACAGTTGGCATTGAAGGATCACTGTAGGCTGGATGCTCCTGGAAAGCTTCCCAAAAAAGAGGACAAGTTGAATCCTAAAGAATAGGGGTTCAGAAGTTACCATTGTGAAAGGAGAGTGGGCAGCACGTCTGAAAAAGCAAGAGAGGGCAGGATTATGGATGTTGTTAAATTCTAGGCTGAAAAATTGGGACTTCATTCTAAGTCTAAAGTACATGATGTATCTGCTAGAGTTCATGGCTCAGCTACCTCGGTCAGGAAAACCCTGGATCCTACTGATAGTTGTATAGCTGGAAAGCAGGTATAGTGTTGTCAAATTTTTGGATGTGTTCAGAGAAGTACCAAATATATATTTTATTTTATTTTTTGGGTCATGAAATTCAAATGTTTTTAAATGCTATTCAGGACCTGGGCTTCATGGGAGCAGACTTGGGAGACCTCAGGCTTGGTTTGCCGTCTGCTGTAGGCAATTGTGAGCGTGACTCTGCAGTCTTTGATGCATCTTCTGTTTGCCTTCTCTCCTGAATAGTTATTGAAAAGGACAAGGATATAAAAATTAAACATTTCTCATTGTAAGAGAAACACTATGGTTGACTCTTAGCATTGGCCAACAGATTATCTCTAGTTCTAAAGCCTACTCTTTTGTAGTTCTGTAAGACAGTAATATAAATTAATGAAGAGGGAAGCATTTATAACATAATAAGTATGTGTAAAGAGTGTGTCATTCCAACTGTAAAACAATTTTAATTTTAAAAAATGCTCTTTTTTCCTTTAAAAACAGCATTTCTCTCCTGCGTCCTCCTTTCCTACCCCTACCTTTTAACAAAATTCTTTAGGCAGTACTTTCTATTCAGAGACATCATCTTTAGCATTTACCATATAACATAGAAGTACAACTCCATAAATCCTTGATCATTTTTTTAGTTGTTTATACTTTTCATGCCATTAGTTTCATAATACCCTAAAAGTTACTATTTCCATTTCCAAATTGAAAGACCACTGAGTTGCTTCTAGACTAATCATAAAGTGATAGCAAAGGTTAAGTTAGGATTATTATCTCTAGATTTTTGGATCATTCCTGACATTATCTGGTCTTGCAGGAAGAATGGTTATCCAATGATAATTTTTGAAGATATACAAAATATTTCTTAATATCATTTCTTTCAAGAAATCCGCATCTACCTCACTGCAATTTCTCTTTCCTTTGGATTCTTCATTTTGAGTGATTGAACATATCTGCCTGTAATTTGCTTGTTATTTTAGATGTGGAATTTTAACAGGGCATAATAGGTAGAAAAAAAATGACTATGATATAATATGATAAATTCTCTTTACCAATGGAGTAAAATGTCTAAATAGAAAGCTAATCCTAGAACACAGTGTAAAAAAGCAGTGGGTTAGAATATGACAGAAAGAGCAAGAAACACTGAAGATAGTAAAAATTCTAAAAGCTCAATAATACTAACATAGAGCCATGAATAGCTTTCAAGGAGTCCTTGAATAAAAAAGAAATTACATTAAAAAAACCTCTAAAATTTAGTAATTCCTTCAATTGTGAATATAGGCAAAAATCACAGTGGTATTAACTGTACACGTGACTTTCTTATTAACAAAAAGTACAGATTTTTTTTATGACAGTATTATTGCTACAGCTATTTCAAAATTGAATTTATGCTCATCACTATTTCAGAATTGAGATATCTATTAAATCTGTCATCAATTATTATTGATACATTCATAAATAATTATATTATACTTTTTAATATTTTGATAAGTACATTTTAACAAAATTGGTTTCCTTTGTAATTCTCTGTATCTAATTTTATACCATTTTAAACATAGCTCCAAAAAGATTTACTCAATATCCAGAGCAGTCTGTGACACAAAGATTGCTGTGCAAAAATTTCAGAAGTTGAGAGCAGAGGGAATAAAGAGACATCATAGACAGAAGAAAACTTCACAGAGCAGATGAGATACAAGTCTTTAGATTAAATGAATTCAGTCAAGATCAATGCCTGAAAGTGATTACCTCTCTCAAGAGGAGATCAGGACTAAGTAGAGGAGGGATAATTTACTCTAATTACTTTTGCTTTATTCAAATATTAAAAACACCCTGAATATATTCTTGTATAATTTTTAAAAGGTACATATATATGTATTAAGTTAAAAGAGATGAGAGAGAGATAGAGGAGGGAGAGAAAGAGAGAGAAGAGAAGAAGGAGGAGAAGGAAGAGAAGGAGAAGAAGAGACAAAGAGAGAAAGAAAGAAAAGGCAATACTTTGATATTACTGAAGCAACTGCCCATGCTGGGGAAGATCAGCATATGCTCATTCCAAATCATCAAGGGGTTATTGCACTGATATCATGAATTTCAATTTAGCAACAGGTCCAGAGGAACAGAAGGCTTTTCAGCCAGGCAGTTCTAAGATTGAGTCCCAGCTCAATCGTGAACTGGCTCACTAGTCTTGGGCAAGTCATCCAAGCTTTCTGAAACTCGGTGTCTTCATTTATAAAATTAGGGTAATATCTATCTTAGCAGATTGAAGTCAGGTGAGAGCTAATGCACAGATATGTATGCCAAGTATCTAGGATAGCATTTTACATATAATAGCCATAAAAACGACAAACATCATCATTAATCTTATGTTGAAAGCCAGAGTAAGCCATTGAAGGATTTATAAAACCACGTAATAACAAAGGGGTATTGATTTGAATGGAGTCAGGAGCCTAGGCATGGAGACAAATTAGATGCCATTATAATACAGATGAGTAGAAGAAATGGAGATAAGGGGAAGGATAAGAGACATGTTTAGGAGGAAGATGTCACATTTGGTGACCAGGTAAGGCCTGAGTCTGAGGGAAGCATCTGATGACCCTCAGATATCTGAATTGATTGAATGGGAGATTAGAAAAACGTCTACAGGAATTTCAGGCTTGGGGCAAAGGATGATATGAGTAGTTTTAAACATGTGAAAATTAAAATGTCTGGGGACATTCAAGTTGTTCAAGTGGTCAAGTATAATATGTGTTTGAATATATAGATCAGATGCTCAGGAGCAGAATCTCTGATGGAGCCATAGGTTTGTCTCTCCTCAATTCAACAGATGTTAGTCAACTGATGGGTTGATGTAAAATTACCAAGGGATAGTGCAAAAAGTGAGACTGGGGGCTCAGGATAAAGTCCTAGCACACATGAACAATTTAAGCAAGAGAAACTTTTATTTATTTGCTCAGTAGCTAACAGAGGATATGTCACGATAAGGTGGGAGGAAGGGTCTTCAAAAAGTTCAGGGAAAATGTGTATTATGAAAAAACTATGAATAGACTTAAAATTGTTTTTTTGCACCAAAAGAAACTTGTACTAACTTGTTATAACATGTCTGAACAGAATCTAGTTTGAGGCATTAAGAAGGAAAAGACATTAGTTTGAAAAGAGCTCCTATCAGATCAATACAAATTCTGCTAAAATTGAAGCAAGAACAATTATCAAATTTGTGGGGAAACCTTGGGTGGAAGAGTGGTGAAATCATTGGTACTTTATGAAAAGTTTATCAAGACAATGTCCCAAAGAAACCATCAGCTTAAAAATTGATAACTCATTTCCAGAAAGGATGAGATAATTTTGAAGGTGAAGCCCACTGTGGCAGACCATCCATATCCAATTGTGAGGAAAAATTAATCTTGTTCATACCCTAATTGAAGAGGATGGAGGGTTAACAGCAGAAACCATAGCCAACACCATAGACATCTAAATTGGTTTAACTCACACAAGTTTAATTGAAAAATTGAAGTTAAGCAAATTTTCTACTCAATGAGTGCGAAAATCATTGCACCCAAATCAAATGCAGATAAAGGCAGCGGTTTCAAGAAAAATTTTAAAAAAGTGGGATCAGATACTGAAGCACTTCCTCGAAGAACTGTAACAGGAGATGAAACGTAGCTTTTAAAAAGAATTTAAGAATCCTGAAGATAAAGTAAAATGCTCATGACAACAGATTTTGGGATGCTGAAGGTAACAGTTTTTTGAGATGCTCATGGCATTTTGCTTGTTGACTTTTTGGAGAGCTAGAGAAGGACAGCATCTGCTTAAAAAAACCCAAACAAATGAAGAAATAAATTAAAGTACTTCTCATATCAAAGAGTACAATTTTCAACCAGTGAGAGTTAATATAATAGAGAAGGACAATTTTTTTCAAATCTCTTCTTAAATTAAATGCTTGCCAAAAAGAATTTGTAGTGTGTTTATTGATTCTGTCAACAGCCCCAAATACCCATCCTGTTTAAGAAACAGTAATCAGGAAGTTCATTTTATTTTTTCCTAGTTTTATATTTTAAACAATATGGTAATAATATTACTTTCTTCCTTTGTTTGCTTGTTAGTTTCAAAGTTGCCTTATAAGGCTAGAATCTTAAGAGGGCTCGTTCTTCTATTTAAAATGTTTTTCAAGCAATATGTTTTTCCCAAGGTAAATTCATTTAGTAAGTCAATGGATATCTGGATTTATTTTACTCGCAAACAGTGGTGCTTTTGTGAAGCTGTTTTTGTTTCATTTGTGAGCTAAGACCAGAATCATAAAATCCTTTCCAATTTAATAGAAATGTTTCTGTACTTTCCATCTGCTTCCTGTGGTTCCAAAATCCAATAGTGTTTACAGATGTCTTGTTTGCTGGCTGGTTGGTTTTCTAATTTTATCTCTACTCGCCAAACTTTTGAAGTTCTAGTTGTTTTTGCTGCTTCTGTTGTAGTTTGTTTGCAAAAAGTTTGAAGGCTATGCACTAGTTGTCAATTGCTAGTGCACAAGCTTGGAGTTGAATTCACAAGTGAAAACTGAAGGAGAATGCATGTGTCTGAGAAACAGCCTGAGACAAAATTGCCTTGTGATGAAAACACTAGAAAATTGGACGAGAGAGGGATATTTTGTTATTTATATCTGATTCTGGCCTCTGCCACTTTCTAGATATATAATGCCGGCCAATTCACTAAGCATTTTTGAACTTCAGTTTTTTAAAAAAAAAAATGTGTATGATAGAAATAATAGAAGTACCTGATAGTTTTGTTGTGGATTGAAATTATAAAGTATTGAGCACTATGCCAAGAACATAGCAAAAAAACATTCAATGAGAATCATTTTTATTTTCCATCTTTTTTTATAACAGAATTGAGAGAATTCCTAAGAACTGGGTCAATATTGATAATAACAGAAAAATGGTCCACAGCATTAAAGAAAGCAGCCAATTATTTGTTTTTTTTTTCACAATTAGAATTGTGGAAACACTAACTAGGAAGTTAATTATAAATAATAACTCCCTCATATGTCTTTATAGCTACAATGAGTTGAATAGTGTCCCCCTCCCAAAATTTTCATGTTTACCTAGAACCTCAGAATATGATCTGATATGGAAATAGCGTCTTTGAAGATATAATTAAGGCAAGGATAGAGATAAGGATGAGGATGAATCCTAAATTCAATGAGAATACACTTATAAGAGAAAGAAAAGAACACATGGAAACATAAAGAAGGTGTGTGATGATGTCGCAGGGATTGGAGTTATGTTGCCACGAGCCAAGGAATGCTTGGGGCCACCAGAAGTTGGAAGAGGCAAGAAAGAATTTTTTCTGGGAGCCTTCAGAGAGAGTGTGGCTCTGCCAACATCTTGATTTCAAACTTCTGGTCTCTAGAACTGTGACAGAATAAATTTCTGTTATTGTAAGCCACTAGTCTGTGGTAATTTGTTATGGCAGCTCAAGGAAACTAATATAATGCCATATAAAAACTTTTTATATTTTTTTATTGGAGGAGGGGATTTGTACTCTTTCACCTTTTAAAGAACCTAAGGAGTTCTCTATTTTCACAACCTAAATATTATCTCGTAATTTAATTTCTTTTAAGTTTTTCCTCTTGAAACAAACAAATATATAACAGGTAAGGTATTCATTATAAAAGTAGAGTATGAGAGAGGTAAATACATTTTTTTAAATGTCAGAAATTATATTTACTTTAGGTGAATGTCTGAAAATATAGCTACTTATCATACTATTCCTAACAAATCCCAATACACATAACTAAAGCAGCGACTAAAGAGAAACAAGTTAAAACAATTATTTTTAGTTAAATGGTACAGGCAAAATACTGCCCTCCCATATATCTATTTTATCCCTGAAATCTCTGAAATCTGCCAATATGTTATTTTACATGGCAAAAGGGACTTTGCAAACCTGATAGTTAAGAATTTTGTGATGAGCAGATTATCTGGGATTATCCAATTGGGTCTAATATGATCACAAGGATCCTTTTAAGAGGGGGTCAAAAGGGTCAGAGACAGAGCAAGATTAGAAGGCGCTATGCTGCTGGCTTTGATGATGGAGAAAAAAAATTTATGAACCAAAAGATGTAGGTGAGACTTGCAGAAGCTAAAAAGAAAAATCAAGGGGATGGCCTGTCTTCTAACCTCCAGGAAGAAGTTAGCCTTGCTGGCACCTTACTTTAGCCAGTAAGGCTCAGTTTGAACTTAACATCTACAGAACTATAAGATAGTAAATGTATGTGTTTTCAGGTACTGTTTGTAATAATTTGTTACAGCAGCAATAGAAAACCAATACTTGTAGCACAAAAGTATGCAGAAGACTTAAATATGAAAATTTTCAACCACAAAATCTTATGTTTTTAAGGGTTGACATTTCTATCTTTATTGACAATGAACAAAAGAGAACATGGTACCACTTTAAAACAGGAATTTCTGAGGACTTCAAAAGTACTGCTCAGTCTAATTCATAAACTGAGTGTCATCACATAAAATTTGTCAGTCACGCAATATTGATAGAGGAAGATATTTCAGTGGGATATTAGTACTGGGCTAATTGTAGAATTTAGCCATGACTATCACTAGCAGGTTGTAGGTTTAGGATAAGCCTACACTTCACTTCTTTGAGTGTCAGTTTTCTCATCTATACGTAAATTAGAACATCTGGTCCTCTCTTGCTTCTTTTTTTTTTTTTTTTTTGAGTTGGAGTCTCATTCTGTTGCCCCAGCTGGAGTGCAGTAGCACTGTCATGACCACCCCAGCGTCGACCTGCTGGATTCAGGCAACCCTTCCACCTAATCCTTCCAAGTAGCTGGAACTACCGGCATGTGCTACCATGCCTGGCTAATTTTTTGATTTATTGTAGAGACAAAGTCTCGCCAAATTGCCCAGGCTGGTCTCAAACTCCTGAACTCAGACAATCCTCTCACCTTGGCCTCCCAAAGTGCTGGGATTACGGACTTTGAGACACCGCGCCCGGCCGGTCCTTTTCAATTAAAACAAACTATATGACAAACAAAAACAGCTAAGAGCAACCCTCTTAACTCTGTAACACTTGGCTTTCATAGCATTAACAATTTAAAATATTTTGTATTTCCAGATTTACTGTAACATGCTTATGGGTATAAAAACCATGTAATTTAGGGGATAACTGACTGACTTGAACATGGAGGTTCTGGATATACCTTGAGTTCTGGTTTATTCTACACATAACTCACTTTCCACTTCCCTCCCTTTGGTTTTCTGATAATTAACCATTTGCAACCAGCCCCTTCCAATGGGACTTATTGTGAATAATAAAAGATGCTCCTTTCACCTATATCACTCAGGGAATTCCAAAGACTTAAAAAAAAATTATTTCTTTATTTATTTTAAAGATGTGGGGTACAATTCAGGATTAGGTATGCAAGTGGTCATCATACAGGTAAAGCTTGGGTCTCCCTTTGGTCCCCACTTGGCCTGGTTTGAAATCAGGTACCTGTATTGATGTTATGTGCCCCACCTTCCCTGGCAGTTTCTGGCTACTGTCAATCCTGTACTTATAGTATTGTAAAAGCTCTGCCAGAAATGAGGGAAGAGAACCTCACTTTCAATTTTCCTCACTGCCAGTTTTCTGATAATTAACCATATAATGCTTTGAAGAATGTTTTGAAAATGTGACAAGGAAAGCGGTAACGTTCATTTAAATATGGCAGTATGACATGCGGAAGAAAAAACTGTGTAAAACTTCCGTGCCTTGTTCAACAAAACAGTTATCACGGCTCTTGACAACAAAACAGTAAACCCACAGCTATCTCATAAGTTTTACTCCACAGTGCAGTCAGTTTCAGATTTATGAGTATGTGACTGAAACACAAGCCTGAAAACACAGGGATTCTTTCTCAAAATGTTCAGCCGGAAACAATGATTGTGCCCAGTGGATGCCTCTGCATCATCACATTGGTATTTCTTCCTCCCTACTCTATTTTTATGGTGGGAAATTGAGAACGAGAAAAAAAAAATAATCGTTCATTTGGCCCAATTTTTTTTTTTTTTTTTTTTGAGTCGGAGTCTCACTCTGTCTCCCAGACTGGAGTGCAGTGGCCGCTCCCGGCCACCGCAGCCTCGACCTGCTGGACTCCTGTGACCCTTCCGCCTCAGCCTTCCAAGTAGCCAGAACTACAGGCATGCGCTACCACGCCTGGCTAATTTTTGGTTTATGTAGAGATGAGGTCTCGCCAAGTTGCCCAGACTGATCTCGAACCGCGGGATCAGGTAATCCACTCACCTCGGCCTCCCAAAGTGCTTGGATTACAGGCTGAACCATTGAGCCTGGCAGCACAATTTTTTAAGTATATATTTTATTTTAGAGTTGTGAGGGACAAGTGAGGATTTACTACATATGTAAGTTGCACACAAGTGAAGTTTGGGCTTGCAGCTGGCCCACTTCCACCGATAGTGGACCTGGTACTTAGTGTGTTGCCATATCCTCCCTCCCTTCCCCTTCTCTCCTTCCCCCAGCAGTGTCCAGTATCTGCCAGTTCCACCCTTGTGCTCATGAATTTGGCACAGTTTAATGAAAGCTTCCGCATGTGCAATTGACGTGGTGATAAGGCCGCATAGCATCTCATTCTAGAAGTTTTAGACTGTGCCGAGCTAATGTTGGCAGCACTTCACTGAAAAATCTCACCCCTTCACACCAGAGAAGGAATGTTTTGATCAACATTCATTGAAGTCACTGGCACTCATTCTCTTTTATATTCACTGTACATCTCAGTTATGTTATGTGCCTTCTACAAAAGTAAAATAAAAAAGAAGAAAGATGAAATATGAAAGATGTAATCTCAGACTACTCTCCAAAATAATTTTTGGAGAGCCTTGATAATAAAAAAACACCTATCAGAGCACTGTAGAGAATCCAAATGATGGACGCGTGCATATCTTTTCAGCCACTCAGTCTTATTTTCTTCATGATCATTCACTCTTTGGTCTGATAAATAAGAGATAGTACTAAAGGCAGTGAAGGCAGGATGGAGTTGGGATGCCTGAGAGGAATGTCAAGCAAACCTTAGGAGATGCTGACCCTCTTTTGGATTGGATATAGTCTAAGGGAGACTGGTGTCAGCAGAGGTCGTCTCAATGCATTCTAAGCAGACTCAGATTCACTGAGAAGCCAACAGAGCTCAAGTGCAGAGTTGCTCACTTGTCTGGCAAAATTAAAATATTTTACTTGTGATCAGCTAAAACCACTGTCTCTTTAACACCGACTTCCTTCTCTATCACACTTTCCCTTGGGCAGGTGGCAATGGCATAACTTTAGGTATTTTTTTGTATCAGAGTAAGAGAAAATTCCCTTGGGCATATTTTAAATAAAGTTAGCAGGAAAACTGTGGATGATTTGCAGTCATTTCCACACATGGTTAAGGCAGGCCTGGAATATTTCTGCTAAATATTGGGCTGATGTATTGAGCTTTCTGACAAAAAGGTACAGAGTTGGATTTTGCACTGTGATATAAACGTGTCCTCTGGTGCTCAACACTGTAACTAGGTAGATAGCAGGGGAGACAAACAGTTCACAGCCAAAAGCTAGTCTGTGAAATATTCTTCCAAATCTGACAGTTGATATATGAAATAAACTAGATAGAGGATTTCCCCAAATCCTCTATTTGCAATCATTCTAAAAATTTGCATGTCACAACCAATAATGAGCTGTGAAACTGAAAGAAGCTATTTCAGGTTGTCAATAATAATAAAAAATTGATTTTGATCACCATGCTAGTGAAAAAACCGAGTTATCTTCCTAATTGCTCTCTAGAAATAATCTTACAAAATCTTTCATGAAGAGGAAATTAATGAGTATACAGACAGGAAATTATAGGGGAAAACAATTACAGAAAAATATCTGACAGTTAATTAAAGCAATGCAAGGTTGTTTTTCTGAATTTTGTGATATCTATGGTGTTTATCAGTTTTCTTAAATTTGTAATGTGATTTGATGTTTTTTCTCATTCCAGGTAAAGTTTTATCTTTGTATGTAAGCCTGGATTTGTAATTTTTTTTTTTTTAAAGAAGTATTCTCTCCCTCTCTCCCCCTGTTTAACTGTTTAGGCTTTAGGCGCCACAAAACCTGGATCTGCTGCTATGATGAGGCAATCAAAATTGCTCAGTGGGCTAAAAAAGATCATAACCATCTCTGAAAATACTTATTATTTTTCTTCCTCAGGAAACCATTTTTAAAAGATATACATCTGATGAGTTGGGAACACTCTGTAAACAGATGTAAGAGCAGCCCCGTGAAGGCAAAACAAGCCTTCTCCTGAATGTTGATGGCAGGATGAGACAGCACTGTTTGTGTTGCTATGGTAGTTAAGATGAAACCACAGAAGAGCAGATAAAAAATCATTAGATGTAGTAGCGACCTCTTTGCTGTGGAAGAAGCTCTCAAGCAGGGGCTGGTCCTGTATCAAACCTGCCTCACAGACAACCCAGAGAGCAATTACTAGAAAAATGCCGTCTCCTTGCAAATCTTAATCTGCCTCTGTAATTTTCTTGGCATAAACACTTCCTTCTAAATAACTGTGCCCATTTTATTGTTATTACCAGTCACATTTTCTTCCTAAAGTCAAAACAGAGAAACAATATGACCTGAGTTAAGTAGATATTAAATGCAAATTTGCTTCCTAACAATATTAGCTCTTTTCCAGAAAGCTGACAAAACTACTTTGTGAAGCACAGGAGCCTTTACGGCGTGTGCCAGTTCATTTTGTGAAGGGGCTCCAGAAGGCTTGAGGGAAACATGTGGTTCATGCTCACTTTAAGCTCTATGAGGGCAAGAACTGTAATTTTTTAAAATTTCCATTTTATTCCCAGTAACGCCTGAGATCTGGCACACAGTAGAAGCCATCATGAGTATTTGTTGAAAGAGTAAATATGCACCGAATTCGCCTTTATGTAATTTTCTCCTCCACAAAATTAGCAAACATTTACTGATAGAATTTCAATTTGAGTTTCATAATGCTTGACAATATATTTTCAATCTTAAATCTTGACTGAATTTGGTGGAAAATTATCATCTTGCTGAATTTGGTTAACTTACAGTTTTTCCTTTTATTTTTTACCTTTTTGAATTAAAAGGATTCCTTGATAACTGTGTTATTTTTAGTGACTACTTTTGAATTTAAAAGTGCTTTCTCTTCTATAAATGTTTTCATGACAATTGCTTGATGTCCCTTCCTTTATAAAGCATGGGTACTTATCAGGGGATCTGTAACTGTTTTGTGTTTATTCACTTATATTTGTGTCTGCCACACCAGGCTGTAAGATGTTTGAGGGCTTTAAATAGACTTGTGTAACCATTTGAGCATACACACTCAATAAATACTTGATAAAGAAAGAAATAGGACAGACTCTTGGTCTATATAAAACCAAATGGGTAAAAAAAGTGTATTTTCAGGGGAAAGACAATTTTCTGATTCATAGAATTTTTCCTGCCATATTAAAAACGTGGACATAGACAGTTTGAATATGCCTCTAAACTATTGCTCCTAGACCAATAAGAAAATGGAAACAATATCTGTGTTTAATAATTTCTCTACTTTTTCATGCTTCCACTTCTAGGAAAACTGTGTCCCTTTTCTTTTCTTGGCCCTTTTCTGCCTTATTCCCCCAACTGATACATGAATCACCTGAAT
Organism: Cephalopachus bancanus; assembly: GCA_027257055.1. Lineage (NCBI taxonomy): Eukaryota > Metazoa > Chordata > Mammalia > Primates > Tarsiidae > Cephalopachus > Cephalopachus bancanus. Next base: position 5,613,947 of record JAPVLO010000205.1, on the reverse strand, counting down.
ATACTTTGAACACTAAAACACATATATGTTTTTATGATCCTTTTCTTTTGGAAAACATGTATCTTTAAAGAAAATGCCTAGATCAAGAGAACAAAGAAAAAGGAAATGCACATGATTAGCAATACAGACTCACTAAAATGCCAAGAAAGGCAAATATGCTTACAAACTGCATATGGGCTATATGTATCTTACAAAGACAATATTTGCTAATATTTGAAAAAATATATGGAACATATGCATAAAACATAGTCATACTTTTTTTTTTAAAGCAGGATTTATTAAGAGGACAGAAAAGCTCCCACAGTGGGAGGAGACCCAAAGAGGTTGCCCCATACTTTTAAGTGTTTAAAATATGTATGAAGTTATTTTTCAAAAGATCAAAAGCTAATTAACATACTGCTTACAAAATAATTATATGTAGCATTTCAATGTCTCAATTGTCCTGACCCTCAAAAAAAGACATTTTGTGAACTAATCCTTCCAATCTTTTCCTTTTGTCAGTATACTTTTGTTTTGGGGCATGAAAAGGAGACTAGTGGAGTGAATTAGAGGGTACAACTGTTGCTGCCCGTAAGGCAGTAAAATTCATTGGGTGGAAAAGAGAGAATGTGAGTAGAAAATCGATTGCTACTGATGCTGCCAGAAACATCCCTTGCTCAAAAGGAAGTCCGCTAAATTCTAGAGGGTAGCATAGTGGCAGTGATATCTCGAAAATAATTGAGTGTCTTTAGGTTTTAATGTACTTTTAAAAATTTTCACATATAAACAATTTCAAAATATTCTTGTTCACTTTTTATCATGAGATATGGCAAATTCTATAAGGAAATTTCAGTGAATGTCCTGAGCTTCTCAATTATCTTAGCATAACTATTTCAATCCATATTTAACTCAAATTATCAAATAAGACTTCTAAACTCAAAAAGGTTAGGAACATAACCAAAACAGCCTCTTAATTTTATAATTGGGAAAACTGATGCACAAAAAATATCAAGGCCATAACTAAATTGTTAGAATGTGGTGTGAAAATAATTGTTAGGATGTGGTGCGAAAATATGGAATCAATTTTATCCAATACTGCTTCTCAGAGTTTTGAAGCTGTAAAATATTTCTGTATTAATTATTTAAGAACTCTGTCCTTTCATGAGGTGTGAGAGCAGGGCTTAAAGTGAGAAATTCGACACAAAATTAAAGAATTGCACCAGGCTATCTTTATATCAATAAATATTATAACACTAACATTTAGTATTATAGCACGTTACTTTTCCCATAATATTAACTAATTTAATTCTTGTAACAATCATGTGAAGAAATAAACCATTGTTATCCCTGTTTTTCAAATGAGGTGAAAAATGAGAGGGGTTAGGTAACCCGCTGAGGACTACATAGCTTGTAAGAAGCAGCTGTGGGAAGAATTTGGACCTAGTCTACAAAGCCACCAAAGGCAATATATTTCAATATATCATAAACATTAGCTTTATGAAATTATAAAATAACACTAAGAACACAGTCACTGTCACCAAAACACTTATCATCTCCTTGGAACAAGAAGACATATAGCTGAGTGTAGTAGCTCATGCCTGTAACTCCAGCATTCTGGGAGGCTGAGGTGGGAGGATTGCTTGAGCCCAGGAGTTAAAGACCAGCCTGGGCAATATTGCAAGACCTTATCTCTACAAAAATATTTTAAAAATTAACTGGCATGGTGGTATGCACCTGTAGTCCCAGCTACTCAAGAGGCTGAAGTGGAAGGATTGCCTGAGCCCAAGAGTTTGAGGCTGCAGCGAGCCATGATCATGCCACTGTACTCCAGACTGGGTGACAGAATGAGACTCCAACACAAAACAAATAAATAAAGAAGATATACACACATGAACAAAGAAGATGATTAATGCAAAGCAAATGCCAAAATGTGTGGTATGGAAAAGTAATAGTAACATAAATTAAGCAGGAATTTCAACTGCTGCTTACATTGGTGTGACAAGACTGTTATACAGGTAGCATCCAATGAACGACACCTTCTAGTATTTATGTCATTGTATGGTCTCCTCATACCCTGACTGTGGGACTCGTCTTTTGACTTGCTTTGGCTAATAGAATATTAACAAACATGATGTAAGCTGAGGTTTGAATTTTTCTTTGAACATGCTTTCTTGAATTCCTGAACCACTATGTCAAAATGTCTGGCTACATTTCCAGAAAAAATAAGTGGTAATAGAGATGTCCAGTTAGATCCCAGCTACTCCAGCAATGTCACTAAGGTACCAGACAAGTGAGAGAAGAAGCCATCCTTAGACACAATTTTGAGCAGAACTGTCACCCACATGACCCCAGCCCAGACTTTATAGAGTTGTGAAAAATAATAATTCATTGTTGATCTAGCTCACTAACTTTTTGTGATTTATTGCACAGCCTTATATAAATGAAACATTTGGTAAAGTATTTTAATGTTTGTAGCATATTTTGTTTGTTGAATCTTCACTACAATCCCAGAAACATTTTAATAAGAAGGAAATTGAAGCTCAGAAACTTGAATTGACTTGCCCAAGGTCACTTAGTGAATGAAGAGAAAAATTAATATTTAGCACAGAATTTCTGGTTTATAAGCAATTTTCACTACAGGAAGGATAAATGATATTGGAAGAGATCAGTGTGAGATGGGAATTTGATTTGAGCTTTGGTGGAAAGGTAGGCATTGAATAGGGACTGTGAATTTAAGTCACAATCCAGATCCCTTATTCCATACAAGTGTTGAAGTGGAAGATACAAATTTAAAGGCAAAATATTACCATTTCCTATCCCTGCCCTTGAGCAAGTATTATAGTACCCATAATTGAGTGTCTACTATACTCAAAAGGATTGCCCATGATTTCTCTCATTCTTGCAACAGTGCTGAAATAGTTTCTTATTTTATAAATACCATAAATCAAAACTCAGTGATCTAAGTTTAGCTAGTAGGTTGTAGAGTTGGACTTCAAATCCATTTCTGTTTGGCTCCAAACAGTGAATTATTTCCATAACACTTTCTCTAATCTGCAGTGGTCCAGGACTACAGGAAGGTTGCAAAGCTCCTAAGGGAACATGCTTTTTTAAAGAATAATATCTATGATTCCAATTTAGAATACTAGGGCCATACTAGAATGTTGGCACTCTTTCCCTTAGAAATCATCTAAAGGGGGACCCAGATATATCTCACAAAAATTTGGGGTTTCAAGTTTTATTTGCTGAAATAAAAAAGTCCAGCAGCAGCAATATTAAAAGATAGCCCATGCTTTACTAAGTAGGGTCTGGCAGATGTCTCTCTCATCTTTCAAGTTAGTCTGAATCCTTAAAGAGATTCACAGTTAGCCTGGAACAATCTTATTTGCAGACGTCCAAACTGTTGATAGCATACTTATGAAGATAAAGAAAGGGTACAGTCATGTTGTATCAGACAAATTTCAGTCTTCCTTGTTTAATGAGATTATATACATGAACACGTCTGACACTATGCCAGTCGCAGAATGGACACTCCATCAGCACATGTTTTAGGTCTCTTGTAAAAATAGAAGAGAAATAAGGAAAACTATCTCCAAATTCCAACTTTATTCAAAGTATATTAAAAGAGTTATTCATTAGGGTTCCATGAAAGATAATGAGATATGTGCAATGTCAGCAAAGAAAAAGGAAAACACAGTGGTAACTAAACACAATCCTGCCTTGGAATAGCAGATCTGCTATTATGTGATTTGTGTATTTTCTCTTTCCCTCCCTCTTTCCCTGCCTCCTTTTCTCCCTCCTCCTCCTTCCTCTCCTTCTTTTCTCTCTTTTTCTCCCCGTCCTCCTCCTCCCCTCCTTCTCTCCTCCCCATCTCTTCCTTCTCCCCTCCCTCCTCTCTCTCCCTTTCGCCTTGATAGATTAGATGAAATGCTTCTCATACTGCCTTCCAAATGATTACAATTCTTTAACAGTGTAAATTTTACCATTTCTTGCATTTTTACAAGAAGCATATGTGTCAACTAGTTTGAGTTTTGCCCAGCATTAGGACTCATACATCTTTAAAATCTGTACAATGACACAGTCCTGAGGAAATCAATGAAAGGTTCCAATTCAGCAAAACTATATATTGTGGGCTGCTATATCTCAGGACTCAATATGGCAAGTATCTCTGCATACTCTGATCTGGAAAGGGATTATATGAATGGGAGTAAATACTACCGTAGTTGTGGTTCTATGTTTGAAATGTAGTCGTGGAAACACAGGTGAGGAGTAAATGAAATGGATTTTCAAGTTTTTTTTTTTCTGAAATAAATCTATCATATTTACCATACAGTCTTTATTAGAATTGTTTCATTTTTTGGATCTAGCTAAAATAAGACATCATATATATATGTCAATCAGATGACTAACAAGTTCATTATTATTTTAATACACTGTATTCAAATAGGAAAGATGTGAAATTTAAAAAGTGAAGAAAAGACAAAATTATAATATAATAAGATCTCTAAAATTATATTAAATTATACATGTGTCTAAAAAGAGAAGAAAATGATTGAAAATGAATTTTTACCTGAAATGCTCACAATGGAAATCAAGGCATATCATGAAAAATACTAGAGAAAATGCTCACACATCTAAAATAATTTTATTTATATTAGGTCATGTTAATAGTCTAGATGAAATGCTTCTCATATTGACTTCTAAATAATTATTATTCTTTGAAAGTGTGAGTTTTACCATTTCTTGCATTTTTACATGAAACATATGTATCAAGTAGTTCAAGAGTTTTGCCAATGTCTTTATACCATTCTCTAAAATTTGACACGAGAACCAGTCCTTACTAAAATAAAAACATCCCATTTCATTGGCCAGATGATCTTTCAAGAACTGTCATCTGACCTTTTACTGCAGAAGGTTAACCGCAGCTATCAATGTTCAACTGCTTCTGATATTTAATTCATTTAAAATTAGCCATAAAAAAGTCTTTCTATATCCAAATATGAAACTTTTCTGCCATTAAGCCTGATCTAGTCACTACCCTTTTATCCTTTTGGAGTAATGTAGAAGGTTAACAAGACTGAAGACTAAATATTCTTAATCTATATTTCTGAAAACTTGCTTTCTGCTTCTTTATTATCAAAAATTTATCTGTCCCTTTTCTGTGACATATTGAGTCATTTCTCTTTTCATTATATGCCTTTCCATGTTGAGCTATGCATTATTATGCACTGCTTATCCCATAAAATAAACACGTCTTACAGACAAGTTTTTTTAACTTGACTTAAACTTTTCTTTTCTAAGAAATTTATAATAATTTTATTACAGATAATGTGATATTGCTAACCCTTGATAGTCGAAGCACTGAAACCCTCATGAATTTTTAAATTAATGGCTTTAAAATTTCAAGTTGGAGCTAGAAAGGTCATACTTATTTCAACATTTTCTCTGAAACATATGCTCATGTTCAGTTTAATATAAAGCTGGACTACTCAAATGAAAGTTAGCTTTCAATGGGAAAAATCCGCGACTGTTTCTAAAGAAACGTTAGGTATAATATATATTAATATAATTTATGTAATAATGTGCATAATTATATATACTATATAAATTATATATATTTCTCCCACAAACTTAGGGAGAAAATGACCTCAAGAAAACGAGTTGTATTTATTGTTGAAGATGGGATTGCAGTGTGAAACAGGGCAGGAAGTTATGCTTCGTACTGCTTCTCTCTTCAGGACCTTCACCCCTTCCATCTACATGAAATATTCCTTCTCCATTTGATTTCTATTTGGCATAGTAGATATATACTAAATAGTTGCACTAATTCATTTCCAGTCCTCTTTCAGAGCTCAGCTTATACTTCTTCCAAGAAGCCTATCTTGAAGTCCCACACAAGATCATATTCTTTCTCTCTTATGTTTGACAAATAGTTATCAAAAGAATGAAAAAAAAAAACAATGAATGAGTAGGGAGTGAGTGAATGGGTGAATGAAAGAAATGCAGGAGAAAGAGTTTTCCTTTTTTTTCCATGCCTTCCATTTAACATTCTATAAGTCCATGAGAAGAGGAAATGAGAGGGATTCCAGGTCAATTTACTTGATGTTCAGACTTCTACAGTTGCCAAAATAAATAATTTCTAGACTATCAAACAAAATCCATAAGGTGCCTATAATTATCAATTTCATGTAACACACTAACCACAGTCTCTAATTTTCATTGCCTTGTAATTAATGTATTCAACAAGTATTTATTTTATTTCAAATTCTATTTTTTATTGTTAAATAATAATTGTGCATATTAATGGAGTACAAAGTGATGTTCTGATATGTGTAATGTATAATGATCAGGGCAGGGTGATTAGCATATGCATAGTCTCAAATGTTTATTTAACAAATACTTGTAAATGGTCTGCTCTGTTATCTCTTTGAACTCTTCCTTCTTTAGACTTCCATAATTTGCACATAGTTTTTGATGTATCTTCCTTTTTATTTGCATGGAAGTGGCTTATATCTAATTTTTTCTTCTTGACTTTCAGTTTGTTGGGTGTTTATCTTATTGCCCAAGGCATAGTCTTTTGCATCACCTAATAAATGTTTTCTAAAATAAATGAATAATATCTTTTAGAATATTTTCCTCTATATCCTCTTAACCAACTTCTTTGTTCCACCACTTTTTCTTATATGTTCCTCAATTGTTTTACTTAGCTTTACCATTTTTGTCATTGCCCAATCTCAACAACCTAAGAAATTCCACTCAAGCATAATGTGGTCTTGATTCTAAAGAAAAGGTCTAAGAGGCCACACTGAGGCTATGTGAGGTTGAAGTCAATACATATTCTTCAGCAAAACAAACTTCAGAATTATAGGGAAGTAGTATAACAGGTGACTAAGAGTCAGCTGAGTCCCAGTACCACCATTGGCTGTTGTGTGACCTTGAGTAAGCTTGGACAAGCAATATTTGGAACCTAATATTCCTCATCTTTTAAACGAGAAATCACTCATGTTTCACTTATTTAATAAATATAAATAAAGTTTTGTTATGGGCAAGGTACTATAGATATTGATGACACAATTCAGACAAAGTCCCTGGTCTCAAAAATTTATATTCTAGTGACATCGAGAGAATGTTAATAAATAAGCAATAACAAACAAGTTAATGTCAAACAATAAAAAATATTAGGGAGAAAATAACCGCAGTGATATATATGATGGAAAGTGCTGGAAGAAATGGGATTCTATGCTATACTGGGTAGTCAGAGTAGACTTTTTTTGAAAAAGAAACATTTGAACTAAGATGAGTGAGGAGAAAATCTGAGAAAACAGTGCAGAGAGAACCACAAAGTGCAAAATCTCTGAGGTGAAATATATGTGAAATAAAAATAAAGGAACAGAGTTTCTGAAGAAAAATAGGGTAAGTTAGGATGCGTTTGGAGATGCCAGTGAAGAAGAAGGTAGAGATCTGAGGATGTAGGCAATTATAGATTTAGTAAAGTGTTCAGAATTTATTCTAACAGCAAAATGAAGTAATTTTAAGATCTGAAGTGGGAAAATGACATAATATGGTTTATTTTTTAAAAGATCACTCAGAAAAATGTGGAAAATGGATTGGTGTCACTAAAAGACAATTGCACGAGTCCAGGTAAAATTATGGTAGCTTTGACCTGAGTGTAGCCCTGGATTTGGTGATAAATGGGTGGATTTGGGAAGCAATTTGGAGGATGAACCAAAAGGATGTGTGAGTTGAAGAAAAGAGAGAAATTGAGGATATATTAGGTAGGGTTGGCTTCCCTAGAAGCAGAAACTGAGATACAGTTTCATGTGCAAGTGATTTATGGAGAAAGTGCTCCCGTGAGAAACTGTGAAGGGAGTAATGAAATCAGGGCAGGGCAAGACAAGTAAAAGTGTGATTTTAGGCATAGTCTGGAAGACACTAGCTTCAGCTCAGTTCTGCAGGGGGAACTCTGGATAAGTGATGTGTCAGTTTGTCCAGATTTGGCAAAGGAATTGGGCTTTCATACTCTCACATCAATCAGTCATTAACTTTAGTTCACTCTAGAGATGTCTAAACTTCCAGGCACTTCCATCTTTAGATGGGATTAGGCAAAACAGTTCCAGTAGTCTTACTGTCTCGCCAGGGGACATTATAATGTATAATGATCACAGGAGGGGAGTTACTGCTACAGATGTCAGAAGTAAATCTTGGGCAGGGTAGAGGTGGGAGTGGGAAGTAACAAGTGTCTCAGCAGATTAGACAGAACATCAACAGTGTCCCCTAAAATTATATGTAATGTGCAACTCAGCGTGGTTCACTGATGAGTTGATTGAAATAAGACTTATTGAATCCCCATTTGATTTTTGTACATGTTAAAATTTGTGAAGCACACATTTGGTTTTGTATAATGCCCTTCCTGATAGTTTGCTGCAAAGGACTCTATGAAATGATGTAAATTACCTTGTAAAGGGCTATCACCTTATTACAATAATGTTTATAATATTAATGATAATGTTCTATCTGTTACAGCATTTATTTTGTTTTCTTTGTACCATAATAGTTAATTCATTTGTCAGCCACCTCTACTACACTGTTTCTCAATCAGGGTGCTATTGACATTTTGAACAAGACAATTTTTGTTGTTGCTGTTGTTCAGACTGTCCCATACATTTTAGAATTTTTAGAACCTACAAGCATGAAGTGTCAGTAGCCCATCCAGTCATGGTAACACCCAATAATATCCCCACACAGTCTTAGGAATGCCTCAAAGGGTATTATCATCACCTTTGAGAATCACAGAACTCCCCTGGGGGGGTGAAGATCATGTTTTATTTTAATTGTGTGCCTTCATTTTCCTAGGGAGCACACAGATGAGATTCCTAGTATCTGACAGAGATGAGACTCTTAGTATACGTTCACTGAAAAATAAAATAATAATAATTAACACCATCTTAGGTATTCCATTATCTCAGTTAATTTTCATAATGGCAAGGCTTGCAAAGTTATTATAATTTCTACTTTATAGGTGAGGAAACTGAGCCTGGAGGAGGTTAAGTTACGTTTGTTGTTCCAAAGCATACAGTTAGGGTAGAGCTGAGGATAACTCTATTTCTGTCTGATTCTGTGCTCTTGATAATTCACCAACCTACCTGAGTAAATAAAGTATTTAATAAGTGAATGAGTTCATTTCTGTAAATGCCAGTCTATTGTCAATAATATAAGTTGGTACAGTAAAGCAAAGTAAAAGTTTATTTCCAGAAGGTAAGTCATGGACAGTTCATAAACTATTTAAATTTCAAATACATTTTCACTGTTCCTGGAATTAATTTGGTCTGCCTTCAAAATCCACCAGCAAGAATGGGAACATGGCAATAACCCTGGCCATAAGGTTGCTGCTCTTTTCTCCACGTTTGAGATGGAGAATGGACCACTCCACAAGCCACAGGTGAATCTTACATCAATGTTCTGAGGACGTTTGGCACTCAACAATTCAAAGAGTATCAGTGAAATTCATGCCTTTTATTTCCCAATGTAACACATGTATCTGTCTTACTTTAGCCTGTTCTTCAGAGTTGGCAATTTTGTCATCTTATCCTAGCTATGGAAAGTTTAAGAGATATGCATTCACTTTACACAAGTATCACTTACAACAATATAATTTACAACCAATATCTATTAATCAAAACCTTCTATCTAAATTTCTAGAGCAATTTTTAACTTCCAAAGATATATAATTAAATTAAGGCAAATTGAGACTACATGTTTAACCAATAAGAAATACAGATGAAACTGCCATTTGCTCTCCTTCCTCTCAAAATCTGTTTTCTTCTCTGAGATATAGAGGTAAAGTATATTTTCTAATCTCCCTTGATGAGTCCTAGTTACTGAGTTCTTGCCAATTAATTGTTGTTGAAAATGATGTACGCTGTATCCAAGTGTCACTTCTAACCCTTCTGAACTTCCCCAATATATCTGACTCTTTCTCTTCCCACCATTTCCTGTACACTCAACCCAACCAGGTGTAGGAATATGGTAGAGAAAAACTATGTCTTAGGAAAAAGAGAAATCACCTGAAAGAAAGAGCCTAGTTTTCTGAAAGACTGTGCGGAGTAATGCCCCACCACTATATTGAACGCCGAGATGAGTGAGAAACAAACCTTTAATGGGTTAAGTAACCAAGATTTTCTTACTCTAATAGAGTGCCTCAAAATTATACTTTCTAATGTAAAGAGAACAAGGCAATGTGCATGACCATGTGAAGCAATTTGTTTACTTGATGCTATACATAACTGCTCATAGACAAATTGATTTCTAAGAATTTTTATACTCAAAATGTGAAGAAAGTTTATAATCAAACCTAGATAGTAATGCCAGTGAAGAAAAAGGATAGATGGATACTAAGATTCATAGAAGTAATAACTATTTGTTTAAATGTTTTTTTCTTCTTTTCTGCATGGCAGTTACATTTTTAAAGAATAATTTTCCATATTCATCATCATTTCCCTATTGATTTTGTTGAAGATTGATTCATTCTCAAATTAGGTTTGCATCTAAAACTTACGTAATTTTTTAATAAAATAGGTTTGGTTTTGATCATACTTTGCTATTTTAAAATTTAAGCTTAAACCCATTGAGCTGTAATTTTTTTCTTTTTTACTGAAATTGTTATGGATAGTCACAAATTTCTATGGAGTTCTAAGAAATAATACAGAGAGATACCTTGTACACTTTGTCTAGTTTCTCCTAATGGTGACATTTTGCAAACTCTAGTAGAATATTCACAAGCAGGACAATGACATTGATAAAATCCACCGATCTCATTCGTATTTTCTCAGTTTTACTTGCAATCCAGTGTATTAAGTTCTATACCATTTTATTACCTGTGATAAGTTTTTAAAACTAATAAAATGTATTAAAGATATTAATAACCTTCTTGCTGTTGTTTTACTTTTGTTGTTTTACTTTCAAGGGATCTTTATCAAATAACATCTCTTAGTAAGGAAATAGTTATCCAAAGTTCTACAATTCAACTAATTCAGCAGTTCAACAATTGCAACTAGATATGTTTTATATCCATTAGTATTTACTCTTAAGTATCTTTGTTGCAAAGCTATATAATATTTATTTGTAAAATATATCCAATAAGTGTTTTCTCATTCTAATTGAGGATGTTGACTATTTTGTTTGACTTAAATATTTTTATGAGATACTAAACTCTATAACCAGGTAAACAATTACAAATTGGTTCAGATATGTTTGAGGAAACAGTGACATATGTTTGCAATGTGGTACTGTATTTTCCTGAAGTCACACTGTATCTGCTTCAGAAATACTTTTCTGTCTCCCTTCCTTTTACTTTTGGCAAAAGCTACCTCATCTCTGTTATGCAGACAGCCACTGATTTATAAGACCAGTATTTTCAAACCAGACAACTGTGATGTCTACTTCTAATACATACAGTACAGAATGGCAAGTTAAATAAAGAGAAGATACCCAAAAAGAGTACACTCATTATTCTTTAGCCCTGGGGTACCATCCACTTATTAAAAAGCAGATTTTGAGCTTTTGTCTGCTGTCAACAAGTTAAGACAATCAAGCCAATGCCACTGTCAATTATCTTGCCAAATGTCATACTACTTTTGACAAATATCTAAGTTAACTGCTAGAAAGTTCACTCAGTGCAACCTTACCTTTGTTTCTTATCTAAGTTCTTTCTTGTCTAAAGAAGACTATTCAACCTATGAAATAAACTTTTCAGGTCAAGAGAATTTGAGAAATAGGAAAAGAAAATGAAACAATGGAAAAAATAAAAGGACATACATTAGGCAGATTGCACCAGAGTGCTCTTTTTTTTCCCCCCTGTAACGAATGTCAGTTATGTAAAGTTAAGCCAGGGAAGTTTATACTTTGACAAATTTTTATGGATCAGTTTCAAATTTATAGATTTTTAAAGAATCCTTTCTCCAGGATTTGGTTATCTGGCTTAATAAAATTTTCTATCTTTTATATTAATTTCTGAAAGGATAGTAGTTGAGTAGGTTGCTTCTGTATATTTATTTACCACTATAAATTTTCATGTATGATTTATTTTCTTGGTAGTAGCAGGCCTCAGAAAATTTTCCTTAATTAATGTGAGCTTAACATCTTTTATTTTTATTTTTTAAATTGTTTGTTTATTTCATAGATTTGAAATCTATGTCATAATGCAAAAAGAATCTTTTAGACATATTTGTCAATACTATAAGAAATTTATTATAATAAATAGCAAATTTGATCAAACTAAATCTGGTGGACAAAAATAAATTCATATATTAAAGCAAAATAAAAAGTTCTTTTTCATGGCACAATTTCCTTCCAATGTTTAATCTAATCTATGTACCTAATGCTGAAAACATGAAGTAAAACAAACCTACGGAGAACTTCATGGCCACTCTTTCTTCTAGATATGACTTTGCTCTGTGGGATTGATATTCTTTTTTCCTTCGAAAACTATGTATTTTAAAAGGCAATGATATATTTTTTAACATAACTATTGCCATGTTTCATTCAATTTATTATAAATTGTAAGGTTTTTCTTGGAACTCTAATAAAATACATGATTAATATTTTCAACTTTTTTGACCAGCTTTATTTTGTTACATATCTTTATGATATACTCAGAAAAGTTAAGCTTATTTACTTGTCTTTATAACTGAATGTTTACTTTCACAAAACTGATAAGTCACAACATGATCAAAAATGAGAAAATGAACTGGTATAGCATGTTCAGCATGTTCACTAGAAAGAAACAGATTTAAGAGTAAGGACCAAGCATATCAATAAGATCTAAACCATTTACAGAGCTAAGCAATAGGTGGGTCTATAGCACAAACCCACCTGGGAAAATATAAAGGATATTAGCAAAAAAGCAATGCTGGTTTTACATGCTCAATAGACTGCTCAGAAAATCAGCATGTACTTAGCTCAGTCTAACAATTTATTTTTAATGATTCAGTATATTTCACCATAAATACCAAGTTTTTTCTTTTATGGTTGGACATTTACATTATTTGCACTTTTCACTACCATAAGTATAATATCCAACACAATACTGAAGGAGAACAAAGTTGAGAAACGGACAATACCTGACTTCAAGACTTCAAGGCTTACTAAAGCTGCAGACATCAAGACAGTGTGATGTTGGCAAAAGAATGAACAAATAGATCCATGGAACAGAATAGAGAACCCAGATATAGAACCACATAATCTTTGACAAAGAAGCAATGCCTCCTTTGTCAAAGATTATGTGGTTCTATATCTGGGTTCTACCAATAAATAGTGCCAGAACAACTGGACATCCACAAGCAAGAGAGAGAGAGAGAGAGAGAGAGAGAGAGAGAAAAGAAAAGAAAGAAATCTAGATATAAGCCTTACACATTGTTCAAAAATTCACTCAAAATGGATCACAGACCTACATGCAAAACACAAAACTATAAAACTCCTAGAATATAGGAGAAAATCTAGATGACTTTGGGTTTGGCTGTGATTTCACCAAAGGCATGATCCAAGAAGGAAAGAATTGATAAGCAGACTTCATTAAAATTAAAAACTTCTGTCTAAAAGACACTGTCAAGAGAACAAAAGAAAAGCCACATCTGATAAAAGACTGTTATCCAAAATATAAAAAAGAATTCTTAAAAGTCAACAATAAGAAATTAAAGTCTGATTAAAAAATAGGCCAAAGACCCTAACAGACACCTCACCAAAAAGGACATACAGATGGCAAACAAGCATATATGATAATTGTTTATTATTACACAAAATGCTTCACATCATATGTCACCAGGGAAATATAAATTTAAAAAATAAGATATCACGACACACTAATTAGAATGGCCAAGATCTGAAACTTTGACAACAGAAAATGCACATGAGGATTTAAAGCCCTAGGAACTCTCATTCATTGCTGGTAGAATGAAAAAGAGTACAACCACATTGGAAGACAATTTGCTGGTTTCTTACAAAATGAAACATAACTATTACCATACAATCCAATAATTACACTCCTTGGCATTTGCCCAAAGGAATTGAAAACTTATATCCACACAAAAACCTGTACATGGATATTTATACCAGCTTTATTAGTAATTGCCAAAGGTTGGAAGCAACCGAGATATCTTTCAGTAGGTGAATAGATAAATAAACTGTGTTACATCCAGATAATGGAGTTCAGAGCTAAAAAAACAAGTTGTCAGGCTATGAAAGACTTGGGGGAAACTTATATGAACAGGACTAAGTGAAAGAGACCAGTCTGAAAAAGCTGCATTCTGTATGATTCCAACTATGTTACATTCTGGAAAAAGACAAAACCAAGAAGGCAGTAAAAAAATTAGTAAAAAAAATGCTAGGGCTCAAGGTGTAGAGAGTGACTAACTGGAGCACAGAATGGTGAATATATGTTACATATCTGTCCAAACTCAGAATATATGCCATCAAAAATAAACTATGGACCTTGGGTGCTAAGGATGTGTCATCATAGTAGATTCATCAAGTATAACAAATGTACCACTTTGAGGGGGGATGAAGAAGGGAGAGGGAGGCTACCCATATATAGGGACAAGAGGTATATGGAAAATCTCTGTATCTTCTTTTCAATTTTGCTGTGAACCCATAACTGCTCTAGTAATTAAAGTTTTTTTAAAAAAAGATAAACAGTATTTTAAAAAATTTGACTCACATCTATTATTTCTAGTAATGAAATTGGTGGTTTAAATGCATTATTAGGGCTCTGTTAGAATTCTCTAGAAAGCTGATACTAATTTATAGTCTTTTTTGGTTTTATTTTTCATTATAAAAATGTTTAACTTTATGTATAAATATAAAAAATAGTTTAATGAACCAGCACGTACTCATCACCAATCTTCAACAACCATAAACTGGTAACAAATATTTTTTCATCTATTCCATGATTTGACTCCCTTTGCCCAATTCCAGATTATTTTGAAGTAAATTCCAAACATATCATTTAATAAATGAACACTGAAAAGCATATATTTAAATGCTCAGAGAAAATTTAAGTATAAATGTAGGTCATAATCATAAAAAGGAAACTCACTTAAATGAGATTCTAAAAACATCTATTCCTAAATATACACACAAAAGCTTTGAAATTTAAAAAGATGGATAGAATGTCTAAAGAAAACAATATAACTACATTGAATGATCCATGACAAGTTTGTAGTTAAACTATATGTGTAGCAAAGAAATGATCAATGTTGAGGTGATGGATACCCCAGTTATCCTGATTTGATCATTACACATTATTGGCGTCTATCAAAATCTCTCATGTACAACTATTATGTACCCATAAATAAAGCTCAAAAAATTTAAAAAATGTGGTAAAAAGAAGAAATAAATGAGCATTTATTCAAGGGCAGAGGGAAAAGTAAGATTCAAACTTCAAAGAATATTGTTAAGTGGGCTAAAACCCAAATGTAATGAGAATTGGGATAAAACTTTCCAGCTCAGCACTCCCTGTCCCATTCTATGCTATACTTTGTAGTAGAATTTGTCTCAGATAAGTTATACTATTTCTTGTTCAAGTGTCCATTTCCTCCATAAGGTTACCTGGTACCTATGGTATTAGTAACAGTAACTATTAACACTAGTGATAATTATTATACACTGCACACTCTTCTAAGTGTTTCACATATATAGTTTGGTATTATTTAAGACACATCTTAAAATCCTATCTGCAATTGAAGAAAACGAGGTGTAGAAAGACTAGGTTATTTTCTCCTAGTTCATAAAACTAGTAAATAGCAGAGTCTGCATTCAAATCCAGGAAGTCTGCCTTTGGAGACCAAGTCCTTATCCACCATGGTATATTGCTGTGTACTAGCTAACATTATATTGGATGACTAAATAAAAAATTTGAATAAAATAGAATACTAAAAATATATTCATTTACTTGTAACCATTTTGGTCAGTGCATGCATATAATATACATACAATGAATATTCATAAAAACAACATATTCTATACTGGTAAGAACATTTCTGGACTACAATGCACAGGTCTATTTAAGAATTATGTGGCATATTGGAAAGTATCTATTAAAGTGTGCTCAAAATGATGAAAGTTGTAGAATTTTTGTCATTTGATAAAAGGTTTCTAGAGTTTGAGAATATCAGGCTAGTGAAAGTTAATGTAAGCTTCTAGTAGTCTTCAAATGTCTGAATGCCTGCAGATGGCAGAACAAAGACATATGAAAGTAAGTTATAAGGAAGTGTATTTTTTACATCTATAAGGATGACTTTTAAAAAATAAATATTGCTGATCAAAGGGTTATGGGCAGACCTTGTAAATAGTGATCTCTTCTATAATATCCAAGCATGAGTTTAATATTAGTAGAAGCTTTCTGAATTTCTGCTCTAAGAATGTCTACTTTTGTAGTCTTTACCTTATATCTATCAAATTGTTAAATTATTTTTTCATCAAAGGTTTGTTTGTACCTTTCTTTTATTTATGAAATATCTAGAAATCCTTTTATGTTTAAAAAATTCAAAAAAATCCAGGTGCAGTGGCAGGAGCCTCTAGTCCCAGCTACTTGGGAGACTGAGTTGGGAGGATAGCGTGAGCCTAGGAGTTCAAGGCCAGCCTGAGTAACATAGGAAGGCCCCATCTCTAGAAAAAGAAAAAGAAAAGAAATAAAAGCCTTGGAAAGAGTCAGAGAACCAAAGGATAAGTAAGAAAGAAAACTAACAGATTGGACGTTTTTTCATTTGTATCCTTAGACTAGTCTATGAGGTAAGCGTTATTCTGATTTTATGTGTAAAGTTCAGGAAAACTGAATAATGTATTCAGAAAGGTACAGAGCAAGTAAAAAGCAGATATATAGTTTGACATTAGATGAGTCTGACTCAAAACCTGTGCTCAGTCTACCACATTTTTCTTTCTTCCAGAAGGGACAACAAAATAGAATTACTCAACACTGCCGTAGGTTCAAGATAGGTTGACAAATTTTGGTTTTCCTAATTATATTATTTTCTTTGGAAGAAAACTTTCCTTTTTACAAATAAGATCTTCAACAGTACAATGCTATAAAACACGTTTTTGAATGAATAAATACTGTAGAATTTTTTGAATATGTTGACCGTCAATCAAATTTCTTATCATGTATAAGTGTGACCAATGGACATTGGGCGCTGATTTTCAAAAGTCTGATAGCTTGAATTTGAATTTTGAACATTTACTTTATTATTTCAGTAGATGACATATGCCATATGAAACACGATGGACATGCTTTGAACACACAACCTTAATAGGTGTTTGCAATATTAAAGCTTGTTTGAAAACATGTTTTAATAATGTCAGTGACAATGGTCAATTCTGTTTATATATTCTTACATTCTGTTTCATATTTGTAAATTCTTATTCTTTAACCCCCAAATCTTTCCTGCTAATGGTTACTATACTAATTTTATCAAATCATATTCTCTTCACCATGCTTTTTGGTGTAAGTAAATGCAAGCACAATTTTTCCTCTCCCTTGAATGAGTTCGCTACACTTTTTGCCTAATAAAAATATTGTGATGCTGGTTTAACATGTTTTGGTGAGACAATAGTTCAGTTATTCTCCAAGGCAGCCAACTGTATTTAATTGAGAGAGAAAAAATGTTTTTAATATTGCATTGTTTAATCTATTGATTTTTGTTGATCTTTTATTTGATAAAACGATTTTTTAAAGTTCATATAAATTTCAAGGGACTTGGCATTTCTATTTGTAATAACTCATTTCTTCTACCTAGACTTTATGAGCAAATATATTTTTATTATTTTAACTTCTCTAGATCAAGAAACCAAGGTCACAATCTAGATCTGATACTTTAGTGGTGTGATTCACTATTGAGCAAAGCAAAGATTCATAAGAAAATAAATGAAGACCACATTTTAATATATTAGTTCTATTATTATCTGTCTAAAGGAATATTAGCAGTGAAGCAGAATATATGCCACCAAATGGACATACTGTTTAGTTTAGAAATGGGATTCAAGACATTATTTGAATTGGATAGCTTTGCCTTTTTAAAAAAACATGGTTATGACTAAGACAGGCAATTATATTGAGATCTGTGGTATATAAGTGCACAGAACTTTTCTAACCACGGCTTTGATTATGCAACATACTATTATTGTCTTACCTTTCCTAAGCACTACTCCTAAGTAGCTCAAAATATTACTACATATAACATCTCTTCCATAATGATTATGCACTTTGCTCAAAGGAAAAAACCTTGTTCAAAAACAATGTAAAAAACCATGTTCAAAGTCAAGAAGGAAATTAGCCGTTAGGATTGGGAACCAGCTTCACATGATATGGCTCCCTGTCCAGTGCTATTTATAATCAAGTGCCCCCAGTTTTAAAACATTTTCTAATATGAACTTCTTGTGGGTCAGTTCAATCTTTGGACAAGTCATTCTCTTCTTTAACAAGTTTTTGCTATAGTAGTATTTTTAAGTTTCGAAATTGTCACCAATTTTCAAAATGAAGAAAACTTTCTGCTTCCTCAAAATAAATTAAGTAGTTTCTGCATTTATACAGAATATTGCTTGCTAGTTATTGATTTTGCTATGGCATTTTAGACAGTTCTATTCTGGCTGCATGAAAGACAACCTCCTCCACAGTCAGGAGTGTAGTTCAGGGTCAGATTGCATGGGTTTGACACTCAGATCTGCCGTTTCTGGCTATGGGACTCTGGGCAAGTCCTGTGGCTGTTTCAAACTTTACTTTCATAATTGGGTGACAAAAGTGCTTAATGCATAGGAGTTTTGTGAATAATATGAAGGGAAATATATAGATAGCATGTAGCATATAGTCTGAGAGAGTCAACACAAAAGAGGTAAGTTATCACTGTATCAAGTTCACTGAGGCACATCTCACTAAGAGTGGACATTTCAGAGGAAAGGTCATTCTATGAATTCTACAACACTTGGCCACTTGGTGAAAGAAAATCATTTGAGGACTCTAATTAAATTTTTTAAAAATGGTCAAAATTAACTGGATTAAATGTAGTGCCAAGTTAAAAACATCTTTGCATATTTAGTTGGGGACTATTAAGACCTCTTAGGCTTTCAATCCTCAGGATCTTAGATGAAAGCAGACAGATGATTTCCTCACCTCTTGCCCCAAGCGGGGGAAAAAATCTACTCACAATAATATTCACCCAGAATAGACATCCCTAATCTGTTACAGGTGTCTATTACATATTTACTTTACTGATAAACATACAAACAAACAAAAAAAAACCCTCTAAAATGCTGAACAGGCAAAATTGGATGTAACAAGCAAGAATAATATTAATTTTCTCTATTGGTTCTATAAGTTAAATTCTGAGAACTGGATTGGCTTCCTAATGGTAGGCTAGCTGTGTGCTTTGGCAAAGCTCTGCGTCTTTCATCTTTTATAGGCTCTGTTGAAGGTGAAATTAGGAAGATCCTAGACAACATGACTTTGGATTTTTCTTTTAATTAGAATTATTTACTATGGTATATCTAAAGACAACTAACTCATTTGGTCAACCAGAAAAGCAATGAGTAGTTATCAGAACCTTAAGGTATGAATATACTGACTGTATTCATATTATTTTTTACAGGATATAACACAAATAAATTTGAAAAGGAGGGAAAGTCCTTTCAACATGGAAAGGAAGCTCAAAGTATATTCTGAGAGAAAGGCTAGGACATGACTTCACTACAACTTTAGATTATAAAGCACACCTACTTTCAGAAATTTTATGAATATTTATGTTTATCCTATTAGGTTGACTGAAAAAGAATCATTTTCCCACTTTACAGAGAGGAAAATAGGTTGTCAGAGCCCTTTTGTAACTTATCTAAGCAGGATCCAGATTTCTGTTATTTTGAGTTCTTGTACAGGTTTCCTTTCAGTATATCACACTGACAAAACCCCCAGTAAATAAAAATATGCAACATATAGGCCCCTTCTTGGTCCTCTTTACCGGGTGTCCTTTATCTAGTCTAGAAACTTTGAAGCCAGCTGACTCAGCCCTAGGTTCTGTCTCTAACTGCGTTCTCTCCTCAGGGTATCTCATCCATGCACAGGGCTTTAAATGCCCCCTCTGTTCTGTTAATTCCAACATTCATTTCACTTGCTCACACCTTAAGTTCTAAGCTCTTCTATCTAACTGCTACTTGACTTCCACACTTGGACTTCTAATTAACATCTTAAACTAAAACACAGGTCTTAATTCACGCCTCCAAATCTATTTTGTTGCTATTTTTTCCTGTGTCAATCACAACCTAGCAGTAATCCTTACTCTCCCATGTAGCTTCATTCTCCACATCCAATTCACTATTAGGTCTTAATTAGCTTAACTTCTGAAATACATCCTAAAGGAAGCATGAAGCGCATTTGAATGTGAGAATTCACGCCTTTATTTTATTTGGAAATCCTTAACACCTCTTCAGATATGACCTGTTTTATTTTCCTTTTTAAAACATCATTATTTTATATTCTCTTTCAAACTGTTGCATTATGCACAGTTCTTATGTTACTAATCCTGTTTTTTGTCACTACTGACTTTCACTTATAGCAAATTGCTTCTTTGTTATTTTTCATTATAAGTACCTCTTTTCTGAAAAAAAAAATCGAGGTATACTATCATAGGGTTAATTGTACAGGTTTGCATAGTTCAATTAATTTTTACATATGCACACAATTGTGTAACCACCACCTAAAAATTGTAAATATTCCCACCACAGTTGATTTTAAGCTACCAATGTGACTGAACACAGAGCTGGGAAGGGGTACTCAGAATCAGCTCTTGGGGACTGGAGGAAATGGGTTCTAGCACATCATTAGGAAATTACTCCTCAATTTCTTCAAATACAGTTCAAACTCCTTATCATGATCTGCCTCCTGCCTCTCTCTCCAACTTCACCATATACCATTCTACCATTACTTACATTGCATCCTCACTGTTTTCCCTTCTGTCCTTTGCACAAGACAAACTCATCCTTGTCTCTGAGCCTTGAACTTGTTGGTCCTTTTGGCCCAGCTCTTCCCATGATTTCTCATTCTTATCCTCCACAATTCCGCAGTAAAATGTCATATAAAGTACTTGGCAGCCATTTCCTGGTCATCTAATCTAAATTGGCTTCTCCTGGTCTTATCCTAAAATTTTGATTTCCTTCTTTCCTAGCGCAAATTGCAATCTGTAATTTTCATTTATTTAGTTGTTATTTATCCGCCTCTGCACCAGAATTAACCCTATAAAGGTAAAGACCTTGTCTATCTTATTCATTACTGTATCCTAGGGCCTGGTCCAGAGTCTGATGTGGAGAAGGCATTTAATAAATGTGTTGAATGAATGGATGGATGGATGGATGGTATAGTACAGCAATCCCTAACCTTCTTTGGCATCAGGGACCAGTTTCATGGAAGATAATTTTTCCATGTATGGGGGTGAGAGGGGATCAACAGGCATTAGATTCTCATAAGGAGCTGGTAATCTAGATCCCTCGCATGTGCAGTTCACAATAGTGTTCAAGCTTCTACAAGAATCTAATGCCTCCATTGATATGACAGAAGACAGAGCTCCTCTAGCCTGCCACTCACCTCCTGCTGTATTGACTGGTTTTTAACAAGTCACAGACTAATACAATTCATGGACCCAGGTATAGTATAAAGGAGTGAACAACCAATTCTCTTAGGGGGTAAATCTCATAATGGCATCTCAGGGTTGAAATATATAATTTTGGATGTAAAACTGGGCACAATTTAAGAATTAGGTAGTCACCCTCAAAGGGAAGGCATTAGCATAGGTGTTTTGGGTTCAGATAGCCATGAATTAAAATGAGGTCTATCACTTACTTAACTTTCAGGACCTAAGTCTTTCTTTTTTTTTTTTTTTTTTTTTGAGTTGGAGTCTCACTCTGTCGCCCAGACTGGAGTGCAGTGGCCGCTTCCGGCCACCACAACCTCGACCTGCTGGGCTCCGGCGATCCTTCCGCCTCAGCCTTCCAAGTAGCTGGAATTACAGGCATGAGCTACCACGCCCAGCTGATTTTTTGATTTATTGTAGAGATGAGGTCTCGCTGCCCAGGCGGGTCTCGAACCCGCGGACTCAGGCAATCCACTCACCTCAGCCTCCCAAAGGTGCGGGATTACAGGCTGAGCCACCGAGCCCGGCTTCTAAGTCTTTCTTAACCTCTAAAATGAAGATAGTATATAGGACTAAGTTTGAGAATCATATAATATGGCAGGTATAGCATATCTGCTAATTAATTGATAATTATGATCACTATTATCAAGTTATATAATTTGTGGCAGATTAGAATGTATGAGAAATAGAGAATACATCTCATATTTGGATTTTAACTTTTTTTTTTTTTGAGTTGGAGTCTCACTCTGTCACCCAGACTGGAGTGCAGTGGCCGCTTCCGGCTACCGCAGCCTCAACCTGCTGGGCTCTGGCGATCCTTCTGCCTTAGCCTTCCAAGTAGCCAGAATTACCCGCATGCGCTACCACGCCCGGCTGATTTTTTGATTTATTGTAGAGATGAGGTCTCACTGCCCAGGCGGGTCTCGAACTCGCAGCCTCAGGCAATCCACTCACCTCAGTCTCCCAAAGGCACGGGATTACAGGCTAAGCCACCGAGCCCGGCAACTTGTTTATTTTAAATGCTAATCCCATCTTAAATTTTTATTAATTATTTCTCAAAGACTTCAAAAGAGTTCCATATTATTTATTCCATACATTTCACAATATTAAAGAACAAGTAACCATTAATTTTATTTTACTATTAAGGAAATGAAAACAAAAATACTCTGTTATCAATAGTTGCAAAGCAAATTGTTGGGTGAGCTAGTCTCAGAACTCAGGCGATCTAGTTTGCTGAACTTTCCTTTAACACATATCCAGCATGAAAATATCATAATAGTATATGAAGCAATATAGAGTGTGTATAAAAGTAGTACACCAGTGCATAGATATTGAGGAGTCAGTGGATAAAAGTGCTGATAACAACTGTTGTAGAATGTAAAAGGTAAGCTTACAATTCTTACATTGGTTGCGTTTTTGTGGTTGGCTGTTATAACAGCATCTGTATAACTTTTCCTGGTAATAAAAAGCTTTTTGTTTCAAGGTTACCCAAAGGGTCTTGTCAGTCCAGTTGCTGTTACTTTAGGATGCTGGACTATTGTGAGTTTTGGGACTCCCTGTGATCCAGTGAGTGCATCTTCTTCTTTCTCCTCCTCCTCCTCCTCCTCCTCCTCCTCCTCCTCCTTCTCCTCCTCCTCCTCCTCCTCCTCCTCTTCTTCTTCTTCTTCTCTCTCTCTCTCTCTCTCTCTCTCGCTCTGGTTCTCACTCTCACTCTCTTGCTCTTACTCTCTGGTTCTTACTCCCAGTTCATTTGATATTTTCACAAGTTGAAGTTACTGTTTACTGAGAAGTTAATACATTTCATTTTACTGCCAACTGGTTGAACTAAATAAACAAATATTTTCAGCAATTTTATTTTCACTCACTCATGCTGACAACCTAGTTTATACCAATACCTAGAATAATATTTTCTTCTTCTTGTTTCTTCAGGGCTTTGTGTGTAATGTGTTAATGCATAGTAATCAGTGAGAAATAACGGAAACATTTTTCAAATGTTTACTATCTATGGCTTTTTGCTGCTATTGTATCTCAGAAAAATTTATTTTTTAAAAGTCATATTTTAAAATGTTTTTATTAAGATTGGCAATAGAGTATTTAGGTTTATTGTATTTTTCTGTCTCCTTTATCTCCCATTACAACAAAGCTAATAGATAATACTTTGCCCCCAAACTGTCTGAGATTTGAAAAGCTTACAATGATATATGGCATCCACATTCTTTCATTTCATTAAGATAGTATTTCCTTTAAGTTTCCAGAATAGACTCTGGGGAGGGAAAGCAGTGGGAGAGAATCAGTGACCTGTTCCTAGGAGAACATTTGACTTTTGGCAATATCAATATCAAAACTTGAAGAAAATTGAAGAAATGAGTGGGTAACATCTGTAAATTTACAGTCTGAGTGATGAGGTTTAAGCTCCTATAGCCAGGATCTATGCAAGCATAGCATCAGGAAGAAACATGGTTAAGACCTTCCTGAAAAGGAGAAGATGCAGAGCAGAGAGAGATTCAAGTGTTGCCAGAAGGAGAATGATTGTAACTAGACAGTGGAGGAAGAAGGTAAGGTCTTTCTGCTTTCTCACAGCTTTAAATAAGAAGGCAGAGGCTGAGATGCCCCGGACTCCTCTTGCCTTTTGAGCACGGCAACCAAGCCCACCTTTTCTTGGGTGGGTGATGTCTCCAACCCTACTCACACTTCTTTCAATACCTTCCTTTGAAGAGAGTGAAGCTCAAAGAAATAGGGCTACTCCTGTCTTACTAACTTCATGGTCCCACCCATTCTCTGTTCCTTTCTTCTCTTCCTCCAGTAGGAAAAGGCAGAAATAATGAAAGTAAATTTTCTTATTCCGTGATGTAGGCTACATTGCAAATTTGTGGCTTAATGTTAGCAACTATGCCTACATGTTGTGTCAACACCATCAGAACTGGTGACTATTGTTGGAGTTATTGCTAGCTCCAGTAATTTTTTCCACATTTTTTCTTTCAGTAGAACCCCAAAGACGAATTACTGAAACAAGAAGAAGGCTAATTTTTTCTGGGACTTAGTTTTGGCGAGTCATTAAAATCTGAAAACAGAATGTTACATCAATTCCTTCAATAAATATTTACTGAGTGCCACCAGGCACTATTCTAGATGCTAGAAGTACAACAACGAATAAAACAGAGGAGGCAGACAAGGAATCTGAAGATCCTATATCTTCCACCCTCTGCCCCATTCTAATAAGAGGAGACAATCTGGGCGACCCCTTCCCACTGGGGGAGCTTTTCTGTCCTTTTAATAAATCCTGCTTTCTAAAAAAAAAATGATCTGGAGTTGAAATAAAATTAACTTTGGTTAGTGATAAGTGAACTGAAAGAAATTAAAAAGGGTTATGTGAGGGGGAGTGACCCAGGTTGGACAGAGTGAGGAATTGTTTGAGCCTAAACAGCAAGCTGAAGTAATATAGTTCAATTTAGAAAAATGTAATATTCACATGAAATTAATATGAAATGGTACCTTAAGTCTCCCATAATTTATTGTATATAATGTCTCTGTTAAGAGAAGTCACAATGGTGGGAGGTCCCAAGTTAAGGGCAATTTTGAGTCATTAACAGTTATTTTCTGATTACGCATTACTGGTGTCATGAAATGCGTAATTAGTACATTTTAAAAAGGTAACATTTAAATGTTCTGTCATTTGTTCTTTCAGACCAAATATCACATTGGATAGCAATTCCCAAACATTATTGAACGCAAACTTTTCTTACAGTGGATTCAGAAAAATGAGATATAGTTCATAAGGCTGCTCGAAGTATAAATGGCATGAAAATCTGTGAATGACTACAAAGAGTTTGAAAAATACATCAGCTATTTTTTTGGCAAAGTTTTTATAATAAAGTGTAACTAGGACAGAGAGAGAATTCTTATATTCACACTGGAGTTATATTTATTTTTTTCCCTTTCTTGACAAATGGACTCTCAGCTTGCATTTGAAGAGAAAAAAACCCCAAGAGTCACTTAACTCCCACTCTCTCCATGACAGGAGCAGAACACACTTGTACCCTAAAAGCGTTGGATCCTTCCAATTTAAGGGCTGTCTTGTGGGATGTTTTGCTAGGAACCATTACAGTTGTGTTGTTAACTTTTATAATTCTACAGTTCTCAAGAAAATTTCTGAACACTTTGAACAAAAAAGCACACTGACACTGTGGGATTTACTGTCTGTGTGTACTAAATGCCTTTTGAGGAAATATCTCTGGGATTTCATTCTCTTCCTTCTGTCTTTTAAAATCTAATATACTTCGATTTCACTGAGTTAGGCTAAGTTTCCTCCATGGTGTCTCAATGACATTTCCTTGAGTAAGATAAACACATCCTTTTTCTCTATCGGGCTGTCATGTTCCTTTTCACTTGGGTTTTGGGAACTTTAAATGATGTTAGAAATAGCATGTTTATACTCTCTCAATATAATTATAAATTCCAATACAGAATTGTTAGTGATAAAATTGTTAATAAGTTTATGGCACACTTTCTTCAACAATGAAAGCGTGAAAGTTGACATTTAACGACCCCCAAAGTTTTGCAAATCAATGCAAGATAAAGCTATAAGTGGCTTACAAAAATAACTTTCATAAAAGAAACTGGAGAGAGGGTAACTGTTGCTGTTTTCTTAAAGTCTGTGGAAGACAGCTGCATCTACACTCCTGCCTGGACGGATTGTGTGCCTTCCATTTCCCAGGTGTAAATTACGGAGCACCCTAACTATGCCCCGAGCTTCTTGTCTAAACCTCAATCGAAAGCTTTCTTTCTGAAATGTGAGATTAAGATCTCATATTTCTCTTTCCTTCCTCACCATATTCCTGCTCTTTTGTCCCATTTTTAACCATATTTTGTCAATGAACCAAGCTCAATCCTGCTTTAAGTCTTTCACACTTGTTTTTCTTTTTATCTCTTTTCTTATGCCTGGCTGTTTCTCAGTGCTGCCACTTATCTTCTTGGTTTCTGACTTTTAAACCTGAGCTTCCATTCAAACTTTCCCAGATATCAAAAAAGTCTCTGATGTGGAAGTGATGAAAGCAATCAGAAAATGAAAAGCATCATGAAAGAAACAGAAGATGCATAGGGAAGAAAATGTTACAGGTTAATAAAAACAACAAAGACAACAAAAGAACTGTCTTTTTATATTTAAAGAATTAAAATACATTTCAATAATGAAAAATTGTAGTCTACAGAAAATATAATGTTCAGAGAATCATAAAATAGCTGTTGAAGCTAAAAAATAGCACAAATGAAAAATAAAAGTTTTGAAACATAACATAGAACATTTTTAAGAACTAAAAGAACACAAAGATTGAATAAGCATATAAATAAAAAGGATCATATAGAAGGCCCCAAATATGAACACTGGAATTTCAGAAAGAAAAGCAGAGAAAATGGAGGTGAAGAATCTTTCAGAAAAAGAATGTTTGAAAACTTCCAGAACTGAAGAATATGAGTTTGCAGATTGAAAGGGCCTACCAGGTACCCATCACAAATGATAGAAATGAACACCTCAGTAAAATTTTAGAACATAAGGAACCAAGAAGAGATACCACACACTTGCAGAGCAAAAAAGAAGTCAAACATACAGGATCAGGAGACAGACATATTTCAGATATCTTAACAGAAATATTGGATGCCTTGGAATAATGCATTCAAAATTCCGAAGAAAGAAAGAATTCTCTGAACCATCTTGCAAATCATATGTAAGTGGGATAATGGCATGTTGAGACACAGAGGACTTAAAACCATATTTCCTAAGAGATTATCAGATCCTGTATATTACAAAACAACAGAGTAAACCAAGAAGAAAGAAGATGAAATACAAGAAACAAGAGAACAAATGCATGCTAAGGGGAAATAGAAAAACAGAAGGAATATTTTGTGAAGATATCTTTTACCATATTGGTATAAATAAATAGTTAAAATACTAAACACATCTGAACATCTTGAAAGGAGACTCAGACAATGAAGAAAAATTTGAGATTGGCTAGTGCTAAGTACATAGATATTAAACAAGTGAAAAAAAGATAATTATTAAATTCAGTATAATAAGAAGTGTAAGAAGTAAAAATAATTATAATTTGTTAAATGAATCAGCTGTGAATACAAATATACAAAATATTGATATGAGTAAAATTATAATAGGAGTTTGGGTGGGTGGGAAGGTAGTATGTGCATAGTAGAAGTAGGAGAGAGAAAGAAACTAAACTCTTACCTTCCTCAGTCAGAAATAATAGTTAATGCCTACAGTAGAAAAATCCAGGAATTTGCCTACGATTTTTAAAATAAGCTATTTACTTTTCATTAATTTTAGACGTACACAAAAATGCAAAGGTAACACAAAGGAGTTCTATACTTCTTAGCCCTGTTTTCCCTAATAGTATCTCACATTATTTTGGTATATGTGTCAAAACTAAAACAAACAAACAAACAAACAAAACACACACAAAAAAATGAGATAATGAAATTAACTAAGCCTCAGATTTTATGGGGATTTCGCCAGTTTTTCTATTTATATCTTTTTTGCTGCTCCAAGACTCCATCCAAAGTACTATATTACATATAGTCGTTAAGTCTTTAGTTTCCTCTGGACTGTGACAGTTTCTCCATCTTGTCTTATTTTTCATGACTTTGACATCTTTGAAGAATATTGGTTAGGTATTTTGGAGTATGTCCCTCAATTTTAGTTTATCTGATCTTTCTCATGATTAGACTAGGGTTATGGGTTTTTGAAAATAATATAATGGTGGTAGAATGCCCTTCTCATCACACCTTATCATGCCAAAAATGGTATCTATATTTTACTGATAACTTGGTTAAGGCAGTGTTTGACAGATTTCTCCACTATTTTTCCTGTCCCATACTCTTTTCTTTGGACACTAATCACTAAATTCAGCCCACATTCAAGGAACAATGAAGGAGACTAAAGCTCCCTCAGGGAGGTGGTATCTATGCATATTATTTAAAATTCTCCTGTAAGGAATATTTGTTTCTTCTCCTGCATTTATTTGTTTATTTAGTCATTTAATTATATCACTAAGATCTTGTATATTTATAGTTTAGGTTATAAGCCAACATTTTATTATTCATATTTCTCAAATTATTTGCATTTCAGTCATTGGAAGGTGTATCTAGATGGTCCCTATGTCCCTTCAATCACCATACCCTGCTTGCTCCTTTTGTAGTCTGAGCACTTCCTCACTTTCTAGCATGATAAAATTTCCCAGACATCTATTTTCTCTGCTCCAGTCTTAACATCAGCCACTCCTACAAGTATTCCTGGTCCCTTTTATTGGACAACGGTATTTACAGACCAGAATTTGAGTGTATAATTTTAAATAAATAAACAAATAAATAAAAAACAGAGAATATAGGTAATTCTTAATTTTTTATGTAACAAATATTATTTATTTGTACAGTTTTATGTGGCAGAAATGCTTTGGGGAGAAAACCTTTAAGTAACCTACTGATTTGCGAAAATGTGTTTAATAACTGCATTATGGAGATAAAAACAAGATAGAAGGAATATATATAATAAAAGAAAAAATAAACATATTCTGATATGAACCAAAGGTGGAAACAAAAGAGGAAATATTTAGGATAAAAATATAATTTTCTGGAGATTTTCTGAATTGTGCCCGGTCAACAGAGATTAAGGATTACAGTATGAATGAGGACTACAAAATGAATACAAAAATAAGATGTAATACTGACAGGGCGCATCAGCTTTCCAAATCTTGTTTTGCAAATTCTTTTAAATCAAATATAATTTGTGCACAAAATCATGATTTGCTTTTTAGCCAATTTTATCTCACAGGAGTCAAGGGAATAATGAGAGAAACTGCTATGTTAGATTTAATTCTGAAGATACTAAAATAAGAAAAAAATTATATTTTCTTCTGTCAAGTCAGATAGAACTTTGTGCCTTTCTTTGATGGTAATTATCACTTTTCACCATGCATCATAACCATTTTTAACATGATTTGTCTTATTTACTAGAAGACAAAATTCCTTGAAGGCACAATCTGTGTCTTACTCATCTTAATATATCTCTCAAAAGCCTGTCCAATTGAAGGTACAAAATATGAGCTATGTGAATACTAAATGAAGGTATAAAAGAATAAATCAAGAGATTGCTTGCTGGGGTAGAAATAACAAAAGCCTTGGAGAATAAATATTGCCATTGGTAAGTCTTAATAACTAGGGAAAGATATGTTAGGATGAGTCATATAAACGCTTTTGTTTTCCAGGAAACAAGTTTTTTCTAAAATCAAAGTACAGGTAAGCATAGTCTCACAGAGATATAACAACAGCAACAAAAAAAGTGGAAGCTTTTGGGGTTCAAATATTTTTTTAAAATCTTGAGTTTCTAATATGAAGGGAGATCAAAAAGAAGTCTGAATGAAAAAAGTAGGCCGGGAGCAGTGCCTCACAACTGTAACCCTAGCATTTTGGGAGGCTGAGGCAGGAAGATTGCTTGAGCCCAAGAGTTCGAGACCAGACTGGGCAACATAGTGAGACCTCGTCTCTATAAAAAATAAAAAAATGAACGGAGTGTGGCGGTGCACACCTTTAATTCCAGCTACTTGGGAGGTTGAGGCATAAGGATCGCCTGATCCCTGGAGTTTGAAGCTGCAGTGAACCATGATCATGCCACTGCACTCCAGTCTGGGTGACAGAGTAAGACCCCTGATTCAAAAATTAAAAAAAAGAAATAATAGAGACATCAAAAATTAGCAATGTGAAGCATGACAAAAGTGGCAAAGAAAAAAATCAATATTAAAAACTTTTATGCTTCAAAGGACACCATTAACAAAGTAGGAAAAATATTTGCAAATCATATATCTAACAAAGGATTGGCATTCAGAATATACAAAAAACTCTTACTACACAGCAATTAAAAAAAATCATCCAGTGTAAAAATGGGTAAAGTATTTATCCAAAGAAGACACACATATGGCCAAGAAGCAAATGAAAAGATGTAAAATGGCATTACTCAATGGTGAAACATAAATAAAAATCACAATGAGATACCATTTTATATCCACCAGGATGGCTAAAATAAAACAGGTAGACAGTAAAAAGTGTTGACTAGGATTTGAGGCTACTGGAGTCCTCATTCATTGCTGGTAGGATGTCAAATGGTGTAGCTGCTTTGGAAGCAATTTTACATTTCCTTTTTTTTTTTTTTTTTTTGGAGTTGGAGTCTCACTCTGTCGCTCAGACTGGAGTGCTGTGGCCGCTCCCGGCCACCACAGCCTCGACCTGCTGGGATCAGGCGATCCTTCCGCCTCAGCCTTCCAAGTAGCTGGAACTACAGGCATGCGCTACCACGCCCGGTTGATTTTTTTGATTTTTTGATTTATTGTAGAGGTCTCGCCAAGTTGCCCAGACGGGTCTCAAAGCCGCGGGCTCAGGCAGTCCTCTCACCTCAGCCTCCCAAAGGCGCGGGATTAAAACTTATGAGTTTCTATATAATCCAGTGATTCTATTCTTAAGTATATGCCCAAGAAAATTGAAAACAAATGTCTATACAGTAACTTGTGCCTAAATATTTACAGTAGCATTATTCATAGTAGTAAAAAAATGCAAACAGCTCAAATGTCTCTCAAATGATAAACAGATAAACAAAATGTGATATATTCCATTTAACATAATGGGATATTATTCAACAATAAGAAGGAATTAAGTACTTATATATACTACAACATGAGTGAACCTTGAAAACCTTATACTACGTGAAAAAATGCCATCAAAAAGGCCAACTGCAGAAGTGATTAAGAAGTGCTATTGACAAAATTGGAAAAATCAGGGGTGTGGTTGAATTGAAAGACTTTCAACAATTGTGACTGCAGAAAACTAGGCAAATGTGGTATTGTGTTTGTTTTTCTAAAAAGGTTTACTATGATTCCTGGGAAATATTCTAGGGATCACCCTTAAACAAATACTTTAGATTCTTAGAAAAGACAGCAGTGATTTTTAAGGATCATTTTGGGTCTGTTAAGAACAAGCCATGACAAATTAGCATCATGTCCAGTGAAAGATACTAGACTGAAGTTATGGAAAAGTAGTAGTATTTACATTCTTTATAGATAGTAATATATAATATAAATATATGTAAATTCAATGCAGTTTCAAATTACCTTTCAAAATATTTTTAGTTAGTAAGAGAGTTGTATGTGTTGGCTGACAAGACAGAATAGGTTCTTAAATTAAGCAAACATTGAATGTAAAATATCATTTCATGCATTCATGCCAACCTTAAGTCCTTGTAGGTCGCAGTATTTACCTCTGTCCTTACATTCAATTTTATATTAATGATCTTTATGAAGATTTAGTAGGTATACTTCATAAATTTGCAAATTGCTTAAAGTTGGAGAGAATAGAAAAATCAAGGAGCAATTTGAGAGGCATAACTCTTTTTGCTTAGGAGGAACTGACTGAACAAACAGTCCTATTAAAGAAGACCTAAGCATTTGAACAATGTACAACCTTTAATATGTGTCACCCTTATGGTGTAGCTTTCAAATCATAACATCTTGGGTAAGGGTAATCCATGTCTGAGCTGGTCAAACCAATTTACTGAAAGTACTGAGTTCAGCTTTGAAAATAGTAATTTAAGAAAAATATTGACAAAATAGTTAATTCAGAAGATATTACATTTTGTAAAAAGCATAATATCTGAGAAACAATAAGGAAATGTTTAATTTAAAAAGTAACAATTTAAGGTTGATAGCAAGTATCTGAAGGGGTTATGCTTATTTAGAGAGCAACCAAAAGCAGTGAGCAGATGATGTAGGAAGACAGATTTTAACATAGTTGTGAGGCAGGCTTTTAATAATTGAATTGTTCAAAAGTGAAACGAGTGGGTTTGTGAGACTTGGAGAAGAGGTTTCTCCATATCAAGGGATGTAATTAATCTCTCCTGCGGTCCTTTCTAAAAAATGTTCCAAGCATTTTTTATTATCTCTTTAGTCAATAATTGTGTGTTTAAAGTTTCCTAAGTTACATTTTATAGCAACTCCTCCATAAATCCTTTCTTGGTTGAGACTTCTTGTTGCCCACAATCATCTGGGGTTTGATGTTGGGTTATTTTATATCTAAATCTTGTCTCATTGCCTCAGATGCTTGGAAATAAAGCTGATAAAATAATCCTACCATCTTGAGGTATAGTTCCCATTTGACATATTAACGCTAAATATATTTTTTGAGATACTCATTTAGTTAGAAAACAAATTGGTCAAAGAAAAATAGGTTAAAAAAAGAGAAAACAAACATTAATAGCAATTTTGCCTATGACTGATATTATTTAACAAATGTTCCAAGTAATGATTTTTTAAGTCTGATAATGATTTTTATGAGTAATGAAGCAGTGTTGGAAAAAAGAATGTATTCTAAAATTCACTTTTTCAAAACTATTTATTTTGAGTTCTAATATTTAAGAATTGATAATTTGATATATATAAATAATTTCTTATTACAAAAAAACAAGTTATGGAAGTCATGTGATTATGACCAATTCACATTTGTTGATAATTTCTTGGATCCATTTTTGGTCAAATTCATTCTCAACAATTATTTATTAAGAATCTTCATTATTTAACAAATATTTATTGAAAGTTTTCTCTTTTAGGCATTATCATGGGTGCTTGGGATATATCTGTGAATGAAAAATAAAAATATTTTTGCCCTCATAAAGCTTATATTATAGTGCAGGAAAATATTAAGCAAATAAAATAGTGTACTGAAAATTTGCCAGAAAAGTAGATTGTAGGTGTTTTTACTACAACAAAAAGGTAACTATGTAGGTGATGGGTATGTTAATTACTTAACAGTAGTAATTCTTTTACTATGTATATGTGTATCAAAACATCATGCAGGCTAGCACCATGACTCAAGCCTATAATCCCAGCCAAGGTGAGGAGATTGCCTAAACCCACAGGCTCGAGAACAGTCTGGGCAATTTGGTGAGACCTCATCTCTATAATAAATCAAAATTAGCTGGACATGGTAGTGGCATCTGTAGTTCTGGCTACTTAGAAGGCTGAGGTGGAAGGATCACCTGAGTCCAGCAGGTCAACTCTGTGGTGGCCGTGAATGTGCCACTTGCACTCCAGCCTGGGAGACAGAGTGAGATTCCAACTCAAAAAAAAAAAAAAGAAAAAAACCAAAAAACAACAAAAAAAAACTCACATCTTGTTGTAACCTTGTATATATACAATAAAAATAAATTAATTAAAAAGTAAAATAGAAAGGTAATTATATATTAGAAAGTGATATATGCTATGAAAAAATAAAAGTAGGGAAGGATATATGAAATGCTAAGGTATGAGGGATACTACACTTTAAAATAAGGCAGTCAGGGAAGGTCTCTGTGAGAAGGTGACATTGGGTAAAGACAAATATGGTGAGAGAGCAGGCCAAGAAGCTATCTAGGGGAAGAAAAGACAGGAGAAGGAACAAACAAAAAACCAAAAAAACAGCTAGTGGAAAGGCCTTGAAAGAAGGGTGTGGTTGGCATGTTCAAGAAACAGCTAGGAAATCAGATAAGCCAAATCAGAAAGATAAGGAGGAGAGTAGGAACAGATAATGCTCAATTTTGCAGACCACTGTAAGAATTTTGGCTCTTGCTTTAATGGGGTGGGGAGCCAATGAAAGATTTTGAGCAGAATAATGACAGGTTTGTTTATACTGCTATACTGAAAATAGACTGCAGGCTGGGCGCAGTGGCTCACACCTGTAATCCCAACACTTTGGGAGGCAGAGGCAGGAGGACTGCTGGAGTCCAGGAGTTCAAGACCAGCCTGGGCAACATAGCGAGACGTCATCTTTAAAAAAAGTCAAAAAATTAGCCTGGTGTGGTGGCAGGCACCTGTAGCCTCAGCTACTCAGGAGGCTAAGGAGGGAGGATTCCTTCAGTCCAAGAGGTTGAGGCTGCGGCGAGCTGTGATTGTGCCACTGCACTCCAGTGTGGGCAGCAGAGTGAGACCTTCACTCACAAAAAAGAAAAGAAAATAGACGGTGGCAAAGTAGAGCAGAAACAGGAAGACCAGGGAAAAGGGTATTGCAATAATCCAGGAAAGAGATGATGGTGGCTTGGACCAGGGATTGCAGTGGAGGTGGTGAGAATCGGTGTATGTTTTAAAATAAAGAACCAATAGGATTTGCTGATGGATTGGACATGAGGTGCAAGAGAAAGAGTCAAGAATGATTTCAAGGTTTTGGGATTAAGAAAAATGGATTTGCTCCCAGACAAGAAAGAAAAGACAAAAGATGGAGCAACTGTTAAGTTTTGGATATATTAAGTTTGAAATGGCTGTACTATGAGTTGAGAATATCAAAGGGCTAAGTATTTTTAGCCAGTTAGATCATTCAGTGACTTGCACGGCACACTCAACTTTAAAAATATACTCGTTGGTAGCCAAGCCAGAAATAAAGCTAAAAAAGCAATTCAAGACTCCGGACATGACTCCTTGTTTTCAAACATCACATTATCCAATAATAAGCAAAATATTGTGAACCGTTGTTAGGAGTGCAGGATTGGAAAATGAGATTTGATTCATATATTATTTTATATAATAGGTGGAACAATTTCAAAAAGAATCCAGGTAGATTGACAGACTAAATTAGGTCCCCTAAAGCAGAAAGTAATTTGTCTAAATTTGCATATAATTATTATATCCAGAGTCCTAAATACAGAGATGGTAAGTAAGACTAGCTCCGTTGCTGGAATTGCATAAGTGTGTGCATCCTTTGTGTTAACATGGTGAGGGAGAATATTGATATTTTGAGTGGAAAAGCTGATAAAAGCTTCTTAGGCTTCACAGTTCGAGTGCAGTATTTCACTTGACTGTAATTCACAACTTTCCAATGGGCTAAATATTTTATACACAGCGTTAAACACACAAAGTATTAAGTGCAATATATTTCTGACAGTATAATTTGAGAAAGAAACTTTTTATCATATTTACATACTGCTGAGCAGATGGGATGCTCAAGTATAAGGTTCTAGGTGAGAATCAGTAAACAAAGGCATATTGCTGGCCTTGTCAGGGAGGGGGAAAGCAATAATTTGAATCTACCCTTCACTGGCAGTCTCCTATGTTCTTTTAAAAATAAACTTTGCATTTCATACTATAGAGTTCTTAATTTTTAAAGGTAAAAAAAGCTCAAGGAATTAAAATTATATTTATATATATACTTTATATATATTCATTATATATATTTTCACACACACACACACACACATATATATACATATATATATACACATTCATTGAATTAGCCTATGTTTATTGATTGTAAATTCTCTTACTTTTTCCATATTTTAGCATATATATTTTCCCTGTAAGATTGTGTTACAAATTATGTGCTACATTTAGGAAAATTTACCTGATAATTTCTCAGGCCCATAACTGGGTCTCACAACTAGCTAGTGGAGAATGTCAGATTCAAACTCTATTTTATTTTCCCCTAGAGCCCAAACAATACATGTTTAAGTCTTGGGGTCTTAAAGAAATATTTTAGAAAAAAATGGTTTGAAAATTGTCAGAGATTAACAGGCAAATTTTCCTAAAATGTGGCATAAAATTTATAACTAATTCTAAGAAGGAAAAATAAGCATAAATGTGGAAAAATAAAAAGAAGGCAGAATTAACCTTCCTGGACTAATACAATGAACATAAGATTACATTGTTATATAGAAGAATAAAATATTCAATCTGGTATCATTCTTCATCAGTGTAAAATTCATACACTGAACTCAAGCTCATGTCAATGATTTACACCAATACTGGCAGAATCTTTCATCATATTTGTTTTTATCTGTCATCAATCTAATATATTACTTTAAACTAAAGATGACAAGTATTCAGTAAAAGTTCTTTTTCTGTCTACCTTCATGCCTTTCATCTTCTCTATTTTCCTTTCTTTTATCTTTCCAATTTTGTTTTCTTCCTCATTTTCATGGTCTTGTCTAGGATGAGGTGAGTAAACACCTGCCTTGTGTGCAAAATTGAAGGGCACACCAAACTCAGTCAT
Source organism: Cephalopachus bancanus (assembly GCA_027257055.1). Lineage (NCBI taxonomy): Eukaryota > Metazoa > Chordata > Mammalia > Primates > Tarsiidae > Cephalopachus > Cephalopachus bancanus. The sequence goes on along the minus strand of JAPVLO010000205.1, from coordinate 5,577,255 downwards.
CAACATAAGTAACATTCTAAATGCAATATCTTGAGAAAACAAAATTAATGCAAAAATTCATAATAAAATATATCAAAATTCTAAATAAAGACTAGATTTTCTAGTGCTATGCGGAGTCATATTGGTGCCTGGGGTAAAGGGGAAGATCAGCGATGCTGGTCCTGTCCTTATATTATGACCCACTCAGGTTGTTTGGTGCCCCCTTAAATTATGCACCTGAAGCAAATGTCAAACTTGTTCTACCCAAGCATTGGCTCTGCTCTCTTTCCCGCCTCGTTTTCCAGTTTTCTAGACAAAAAGCATAAAACAAGTATATGCATCTGATCATTTTGCCAAACTTTTGAAATCTATTCTACTTATAAAATATTTTCCTGAAAGCCTTTAAAGACAGTGAATAAGTTGTATCGGTCAGAATGAAAGAAAAATACATAAATATCTAATCTCTTTAAGAGCAATACTCTGCCGGGCTCAGTGGCTCAGCCTGTAAGTCCGTGCTTTGGGAGGCCGAGGTGAGTGAATTGCCTTAGTCTACAGGTTTGACACCCGCCCGGGCAACTTGGCGAGACCTCATCTCTACAATAAATAAAGAATTAGCCGGGCGTGGTAGCGTTCGTCTGTAGTTCCAGCTACTTGGAAGGCTGAGGCGGAAGGATCGCCGGAGCCCAGCAATACTCTATGAGGGCATACACTTAGAGATTTAGGGGTCCAAAAATTGCCTTTGTCTCCTAAAGCTATTGAAACAAAAAATAAAGAAATTTAAGGGTCTGAAACTGGGGACACCAAAAAACTATCTATTGGGTACAGTGTTTGCTATTTGGTGAATGGGGACACCAGAAGCCTAATTCCTACTAGTACACAATATGTCTATGTAACAAACATGCACTTGTACCCCCTGAATCTCAAATAAAAAAATTAGGGGTCTGAACTCATGAATAATCTGATTTCTATTAAAGATTTCAGTCACACAAGTTGGAAATAAGACTAAGAATGAAGCTTGACATAGTAGATAAATCAGGATAAACTGATAAATCAGGTATGGGTCCTGACCTAAAGTAGTATACAGTCTAGAAGGATAAACACAGACAATTATAATGTTAAAGATAAACCATATGTGGAGATGGATAAATTATTAAGAAAGTATAATGGAGGAAGAAAATATTTTTGGACAGTATCAGGAAAGACTTAATTGTTTTTCTGTTTTTTGTTTGTTTGTTTGTTTTGTTTTTGAGTTGGAGTCTCACTCTGTCGCCCAGACGAGTGCAGTGGTCGCTCCCGGCCACCGCAGCCTCGACCTGCTGGGCTCCAGCGATCTTTCCGCCTCAGCCTTCAAAGTAGCTGGAACTACAGGCATGCGCTACCACACCTGGCTAAATTTTTTTTTATTCATTGTAGAGATGAGGTCTCACCAAGTTGCCTAGGCAGGTCTCGAACCCCGGGGCTCAGGCAATCCACTCACCTCAGCCTCCCAAGGCGCGGGATTACAGGCTGAGCCACCGAGCCCGGCAGGAAAGACTTAATTGTAACAACTGAGATTGACCTTGAAAATGAAGAGCTGATGCACAGGAAAAGAAGGCAGTGGGAACTGTGGATTCCTGATGGAGGGAAAGAAATGAGCAATGTTTGATATGTAAGAATACTGAGGAATATAAGAGAAAACCAGTGACAGTTTGACAGAAACATAAGGTGTGTTAAAGAGAAAGATGACACCTAGATCAATGCCTAGTACAGATTAGGTGTTATTGAACACCTATATTCTGAGTGAAAATAACGAATAAATCAATGAAGGCTGAAAGAAAGGATATCTCAAACTGTAGAGACTTTTGAATGATAGTCTATATAATCTGCACTTGAGATAAACTGAAACATTTAAAGGCTTTTGAGTACAGACAGATCACTTTCAAGTACTATGTGGAATGAAGGTGAATTTGCAGGAGGGAGTCAATTAAGTTAGCTATTTCTATAGTATAGAAGGATGGAAATAATGACATACAAAATTGGAAGTAGAAAGAGATGTTGAGAATAAATGGCAGAGATGCTGCAGAGGCAAGATTGATGGTTAAAACAATTAATTGGCTCTGGTAAGAAAGATGAAGGCAATGAAAATGAGACCTCAATTGCTAGCCCAGAAGATAGGGAGGGCAGTGACGCTTTTAACAGAAATAAAACACTCAGAAAGATAAACATCAATCTGCAAAGAAAAATAATTAGTTCAGTGTTAGACATATGGTTAGCAGGGGCACTGGCAGGGCATCCAGGTGGAAATGTGCTGCAAGCAGTTAAGTGTTGTTTTGTTCCTAAAAAGTAAAAGCTGTCACAAAAGGGGAAGCATCACCTGCCACTTGATGTGCCCCTCACTCAACCTTCACCTTTTGACCGATTGCATGTGAGGAGCAAAGATAGGGAAAGTTTGTTCTTTAGTGTTGAAACATGCAAGAAAATTATATACATACATTCATCTGGTAGTATTCATTAGGGTGATAATAGATTACTTAGATGTACCCAAAGTTCTAGATTCCTAAAGCCTCTGGTTAGAAGGCAACAGAATAAAATGAAAGTGAATGGCTTGTTTGGACTAAAAGATAACCAGGGCCACTTCAGGCACATCAGAATCACCTGAAAAGCTTATTAATATACAATTTTCGGGTCACATGCCAAGAGTCTCTGATTAGATAATTCTGGGGTGGGACCTAAGACTTTACATTTCCCAGAGGTTCCCTCAGAGGTGGTACTAATGGTGTAGATCCAGGGCCCACACTTTGAAAATCACCAGTCTAGGACAAGGGCTTTTAAATAGTGTCCAGAGGAATAATTCTCAGAAAATAATTTGTGAACAATCTTCATCAGAATCACCTGGATTGATTATTAATTTAATTCTTGAGTCTCAACCCGGCCTCAGTGAATTGTGATATCTGGTTTTGGAGGTTTAAGAATAAACATTTTGAGCAGCCTGTCTAGATAATTCTTAATGTCATACAAAGTTTGAGAACTGCTAAAATTGTGAAGTGAATTTTAATTAGTATTTGGAGGACAGTAGAGACTTAAGTTTTATCATTTTGGTGGGAAGAGCAAGTGACCAAAGTTAAGAATAGTGGGCTACAGACATAAATATTGACATTAAATAGTTGTATGGCCTTAGTTAAATAACTTAACTATTTTAGGTATAATATTGCTATCCATAAAATCAAATGATTAATCTGGAAGATCTCCAAGTTCCTTTTCTCAATAACTGTGATTAATTATGGGACTAGCAACGGGTAATAGTCAGAGATAAACATTCCCAGAGAGTTTAGGAAAACCAGTTCTTATCAATTGGGTGTGTCAGAATAACTATACATTTTCTTTCCCTACTCGGATTTGCTTTCCTTGCTGGGGATGGGTTGTTAGGTTATTGGTCTCTTTTGTCTTTGAAAGTTAAAATTGGGGTATTGGTGAATTGGATTTATTCTCCTCAGGAATGATGGACGTTATACAATATACCAGCACAATCTAATTTTTAACGGAGCAAATAATGGAGATGATAGTGATTTAAGCTTGTTAGCCAAAATAGTACTTTTCAAAAATGAAGACTAAAATAGAATTTAAGTTTATACATTTTCTACCTTATACCTGCTGGATTGGCTATACTTAAAAAGTTAGTGATGATGTGGAGAAATTGGAAACCTTGTGTACTATTTGTGAATGTGAAATTCACAGCCATTGTGGAAGCCACTATTAGCCAGTGTGGAAAACAGTATGGTAATTCCTCAAAAAATTATAAATAATATTACCACATCATCTAGCAGTTCCACATCTGGATATATATCCATAAGAGCTGAAAGCATCTTTAAAAGATATTTGTGCACTCTGTACATAGAAGCATTATTCCCAACAGCCAAGAAGTGGAAGTAATCCAAATGTCCATTGATAATGAATGGACAAACAAAATTCAGTATATACAGACCATGGAATATTATTTAGTCTTAAAATGGAAAGAAATTATGGCACCTGCTATAATGTGAACAAAACTTGAGGACATTATGCTAAGTAAAATAAGCCACTCACAAAAGGACAAATAGCGAATGATTCCACTTACATGAGGTGCCTAGAATAGTCAAATTCATACAGAATGAAAGTAGAATGGTAGAATGGGGAATAAAAAGTTATTGTTTAATGGGTACAGGATTTTAGTTTTGCAAGACAGAAAAAGTTCTGGAGACTGATGGGATGATGTCTGCACAACTATGTGAATGTACTTAATGTCACTCAACTGTATACTTAAAAATTGTTAAGATGGTAAATCTTATGTTTCATGTATTTTATCACTATTTAAAAAATTAAATAAAAACTATTATATTGAATGTTAAATATAACTATTACTGTGATATGCTCAGATTATGTTATAAACCAATTTTATGACAAAAAAGAAGCTTTATATTTAATTATGGAGTTTTAAAAATCCTATTTTGCACTTCTGAATTCCAGTGTTTAATGTTATGTGTAATAGGAGAAATAAAGAAAAAATGGAAGAGGTTGGTTATTTTCTGCCAGATGTATGTATGATTTTATATTGTAATGTATTTATTGCTCCAAAACACAATCAAGGCATTCAAATTTTATTTATTTTATTATCTTCCAGACTGAGCTCATGCTAGATAGCAGAGCCCTAAAGGATTTTGCAAGACATATTGATTTAAAATAAGAAAAATAATGGAATTATAGATATTTAACAAGAAAGGAGGAATTTGTAATCAGAAGCTTTGGTGCCTAAGATGACAACTAATCTGAGAAATGTAAAAGCACAAAGATATGCTAGTAATCATGGCATTTATGTGGAGTCAGAGAATTGAAGTGAAGAAGAAAATAACACTGAACACATGAATCTGTGTGAGAAGAGAGGTAGGACCCTTTTGATGATGTCAAAGAACATCCAGGGGTGAACCCACTGAATGCAAATGAGATTGATATGTGTTTCTAATTCTGCCACTGCGGGAACAAGAGACTAAACATTTTAAGTATATGTTCAAGGCCTATAGCTTATTGTAATGGAAACAAAAAACAGGCATGAAATTTCAACATCTTGCTTAGAAAATGTCCATACAAGAACATTTCAGAAAAACATAAGCCATCTCAGTATATATTATCTACCACGGAACTAAGTTTTACACAATTTTTGTCTGTATTTATAATCTTAGGGATAAAAAGAGAATAACAAACAGCAAACAACTTAGAGACATATTTACAACATCATTTAGTTTCTCCCATTTTTTGCAAAGTAAATGCTGCTCTTTGAAAGTATTAGTTGACAAAGAAATGCTGTCTTATGAAGTGTACACTTGGGCATGTGGGTTTATATTAGGACCTGATCAAATTGTGTTTGCTTGCCATTGTATCTGCTTAACTGACAGTGTAAACACAGATGTAGATAGAGACATGGACTGCAATTGAAAAACTGGAAGGGTTAAAGGTAGCATAACAAAAAAGACAAAGTGCTATTAATACTACCAGTATTTTTAAAAAGGTATTTATATTTATAATAACACAAATCTATGTAGAAGCAAAGTAAATAATTTAGTACTCTATAGACAATGTACAAAAGCCAATTCAGATTTGAAAAAACTCTCAACCTTATTAACAACGAGTAACATGAAAATAAAAATGAGATACTTTTCATTCAACATTTTGACCAAAATGAAAAAAATAAAAAAGTAATACCATTTAATTCTGGTAACTTCTAGCAACAAAGTGGGGAAACAGACATGCTCTTGAGTTATTGACAGAAGTAGAAATTGATACATGTTTTGGAGACTATTTTGATAATGGTTATTAAATTTGCAAATCCAGAATCTCACTTTTAGTACAGTATCTAGAGGAAAATAACAAATATATAAATATACATGTTCATTGTAGCTGTTTTTTGGAGAAAATATATGAATCATTCTATTTGTTCTTCAAAGGCAAGGATTCATAAACTATAGTTCATGAAATGTTTTGAAGGTACAGTTATTAAAATAATATACAGATAAGACCAGGTGTGATGGCTCACACCTGTAATTCCAGGATTTTGGGAGGCTGAGATGGGAGGATTGCTTGAGTCCAGGAGTTCAGACCACCCTAGGCAAAATAGCAAGACCTCCTCTCCACAAAAAAAAAAAAAAAAAAAAAAAAAAAAAAAAGCCAGGTGTGGTGGACATGCATTTGGACCCAGCTATTTGGGAAGCTGAGGCAGGAGGATGACCTGATCCCAAGAAGTTGAGGCTGTGGTGAGTCATGAATGTGCCACTGCACTGCAGCCTGGGTGATAGAGTGAGACTCCTACAAAAAAAATTAAATTGAAAAATAAAATAATGTACAGCTATATATGCTAACCTGAAAGATGTTTTTGAGATAGAAATTGAAAATTACAAGATGTGAAACATTTCATTTTTTAAAAAAGTTAAAATGGAAATAAAAAAACTGTGTGCATATATATGCTATTTGCACATGCTTGCCTATTTAAATATAGAAGAAAGTCATATTGATGCACACATTCCTGTTAGTGCAGGTTAACTCTGAATGTAAAATTGGATGGATAGACTGAATTGGTTTTTAAATGATGGCAGGATTATAATTTCAAAATGTTAGTATTTTCCCAACAGAAATGTTAACAAATGTATATGCATTTTCCAATTTGGGAAGTAAGTTTGGGACTAAAGCAAGACAATACACTATTTTAATATATTTATTGGATAAATAAATTGGGTATAATGACCACCAGGAAGCAAAGATGCAACAGTCATTTCTTTTACTGGGGGACTAGAAAGTGGGAATTCCTTGGGAGATTTTTTTTCTTGAGTGTGAGAAGATGTGTTAAACCAGGACAAACAATGTAGACTGGGTATTAAGGTCTCTGTGTTGGGGATTCCCGCTCCACACTTTCCCAGGAAGAGCAACTTTCTCATGTGGCTATTCAGCAGTTTAACATTAGTGTCCAAATACTCACTGGATATTGATTCCAGGAAATAGCTTAGAATTTATCAATTCTATTTCCACAATTTTAAAGATATTAAAAAAAAAAAGCCCTGAAGTCCAAATTCAAAGTGATAATACACGGAGCGGGGGGAGGGGGAGGAGAGGTGGTGGTGGTGGTGGTGGTGGTGGTCGTGGTGGTGGTAGTGGTGGTGGTGGTGGTAAAAGAACCCTGGAATTTATAAGAAAAATTGTGTATTTATTCTTACATGTTTAAATTTATTCTTACATGATTAGTCACCTTCAAAGTACTCTCCATTTGATACAGTAAACTGATATGCTTTTTCCACTGCTTAAGACAATTTTTGAACTTGTCAGTTCTGATATGCCTTTTAGTCCTTCTGCTGTTTTTCTTCACCTATTTCACATTGGCAAAACGTTTCCCTTTGAGAACTTTTTTCATTGGGGAAACAAACAAACAAACAAACAAAACGTTGCTTGGGACCAGATAGGTTGAATAGAGAGGATGGGGCACAGGGGTCATGCCATTTTGGGCCCCAAACTGTTAAACACTCAGCATGGTGTGGGCAGGTGCCCTTGCAAATCACCCATCATGAAATGGGCAAATGCACTGAAAGAATCTCAAAAATAAAAATAAAATAAAATAACTGAAACTGAACACAGCCTCTCACAACAACGCTAGCTTGTACACTGATGCCGAACACTTACTTAGCGGGGGAACCCTGTTCTGTAAGGGGCCCGCACTCCAAAAAGATAATTTCAGTTTTGGGGAGGTTCCCCCTCATTTTCTTTGCAATCCAGACAATTCTTTTCAAATATTTTTAGTTATTCTTTCTACATCTTTTTGCTCACTTAGAATTATACAATTAACGTCCAATTAGCAAGTTCAGGTGACACAGGGTCCAGTAGGTGTCTGTTTCACAGGCACAGACTGCCATCACTTTATTGTAAATCTTATACTCTAATCGTAATTGCTTTTTTGTTTCTTAAACATACTGTGTTCCGCTCACCTCCAAGTCTTTGTTCAACCCATCTTTTTTTCTACCCCACCCCATTGCTGTCTCCATTTTACTCAACTAAATCCTACTTATTCTAAGCTTAACTTCACTTCCTTTAGGAATTCTTCACTGAACCAGTCTCATCCTTCAGGCTATGCTAGGTTCTATTTCTCTGTGTTCTCATATCTTGTACAACTCTCTAGAGGGCAGCTACCGTTCTGCATTTTACATAGCTATCACTGAATAAATGTTTGTTGATTAAAGGAATGAGTGAATGAATAGATGAATTAGAACTGAATATAGCTAATTTAAAAAAAGAAGTGGAGCAGATCTGGCTTTCATCATGAATTAAATTACTAAGGGGAAAAAAAAAAGAAAAAAGCAATTTAAAATATACATGCTCTTTCAGTGGTAGGCTGGTAGTATCATCTTTATATACATAAGACGGTACTTCATTATTTTCAAAAGCACCAGCTCTAATTTATAGAATTAATATAGATAGATTACCCCCCCCAGGTATCTAGAAAAAAATGTTTATTTGTGGTATGCTGTGGGTGCTATAAAAATGGACATATTCTAATTCAGGTAAAAATACTTATGATAGCCTAAGAGGTTTATTATTCTAGGTTTCTCTTTTCCTCTTTGAGAAAATATCTAATCAAGTCTGATTTTGATTTCAAACATCCATGCAGATTATTAAAAACAAAAATAAGTTTTAAAAAGTAATAATTAAAAAGACCACCCAACCTCACCATTAAAAATGCATTAGCAGAGCTGCTGGAAATGATCTCGATGTCTTTTTCATTCTCCCACTGGTGCAGTTTTCTTCTTTCATTGTGTGATAACTGACGCAGGCCTAAAAACTATGATTTCTGGAAAGCAGAAAATATGCCAGTGAAATCTGAGCTCCCAGCTGCAGGGTGAAGTGCTAAAGTGAATCATATATTGTTTGTTGGAATCATTTGGCAAAAGGGCAAACGTAGCAAACACACTTCTTCCTCCAAGCCCATTTGGTATGACAGCTCAGGCTTGGCATTTTCATAGACCCAGAGCTGTTGAGTATTTTGTCTTTTTTTTTTTCCCCCAAGTAGTGTTCACTTTGATTATTTATTTCTGTAATAAGGGACTATCCGAGAATTTAAGGTCATGTACCAATCAGTATATTGCCAAGTCGCTCACTGATGCTCAAATTAGCTCTCACCTTTCTCCTGTTGCTGGCTCATTAATTGTCATCTATTCTGGCATTTTCACTCAATGCCATATAATGCTACACAGCTCTCCGAGGAAGGGAAATGGAAGAACCAGAAAAAAGATATGGCTCATGTGGTTCATGTGTTTGAGGTGCATAAGACAGGGACTAACCACATATAAAACCGCATAACAGTTGAAATCTGTTTTCTACTCAGTAGATATGTTTCTTTTTTTCTTTATGTAACTTGATATGCACTTGCTTCATCCTTAAGTTCAGCATGTGCCAGATGCTACCCTTCCCAGCCTCACTCAGCTGTGGGAAGCAATGCCCTCAAGTCTCTCATCTGCCGTTAGGACTCCTGTTAGCCAGGCCTCTACTATCTCAAATACTAGTTCTGTGTCTTACTCTAAGTGATTTGATTATTCACATAGACATTGCCTTCCAGTAATTGATTCTCAGAGACATTTCACTTCCTGTTCTCAAACACTCTGCTTCCTCTCATCTAATTCTTTTTTTCTTCAATCTAACTTTTTCTTCTTTTGCTTTACCAGATGTGTTCCTGAGTGCTGGTTGCCAAATTAATGATTGATTTTCAGTGTTAATCATACTTAATCATGAACATCATTTGTCAGACAGTTGACAGTTGATTTTTTAGATTCTTTTTTAAAAAGCGTTTTCCAAGGCATCACTGTTTCTTGATTTTCATCCTGCTTCACTAGATGATCCTTCCCTCACTCTTTCTTAGAGTCTTTCTATCTTGCCCCTCTATAAATAATTGTCCCAAGGATCAGTCTTTGACAGTTTTCTTCTCTAAATACACTCTCATTCTTGGGATCACATCTAATCTTATGACTTTAAATATAAACTCTACCTGGATAATTAATAAGCATCATATAACTACCATGCAAAGGACAAATTCTCATTTGGCTTCTCAAGCTTATTCTTCCAATAGTTCTCTAACTCAATAAATGGCAACTTCATCCTTTCAACTATGTAAAAGACATTGCACTCATCCTTAAGTCCTCTTTTCCATATGCTGCATTAAATCTTTTAGAAAATATATTCAAAATATGTTCAAATACAATTAATTTTCAACACTTCTACCATATCAATCTGGTCCACCCACCACCATGTTGCACTTGGATTACTGTGGTGGCGTCCTCACTGGGCTCCCTGCTTTCACCCTTGAGCCACCATTCTCCACACAGAACCTAGAGTAAACCTTTAAAAAGTAAATTGAATTGTGTCATTCTTCTGCTGAAAAATTACACTAATTTTTCATCTCAGAGTAAAGCCAAAGTCATTAAAATGGCTCAAAGAATATTATATCAGTGATTCTCAACCCTTATTGTGAATCAGAATCATCTGAAAAGATTTGAGAAATTCAGATACCTTCTATTTTCCAATTAAGATACAATTTGAATGTTAGTGGGGTCCAAGCATCAACATTTTTAATGGCCTCCATCCTGCCCAACTGTCACTCAGGTCTTTTTTTTTTTTTTTTTTTAAGCAGGGTTTATTGAGAGGACAGAAAAGTTCCCATAATGGAAGGGGACCTGAGAGGGTTTTCCAGGTCTTATTTCTTATTCCTCTGCCTCACCATCCCTTAATCACCTCTCTGTGCATCCTGTTTTACCACATTGGTCCTCTTGACGTTCCTCTCCATCATGCCAAGCTAGCTTACATCTCAGAAATTTTGCAATGAGCCTTCCCTCTGCCTGGAGTTCTTCCTGAACCTCCATTTCCCCAGTAACTGAATCCTCTGGTCTCTACTTAAATGTCATTTTCTCAGAGATACTTTCCCCAACCACTGAATATGTGACGGCAATATCCCTCTTCATGCTTCTGCTTCCTTTTCATTATTACCCTTCTAATTTTTCTTTAGAGTATGCTTTGTGTGTGTGTGTGTGTGTGTGTGTGTGTGTGTGTGTGTGTGTGTGTGTGTGCGCGCTTGTCTGTTGTCTCTTCTCTGCTACAGAGAGGGACTGACTGGGCAGGGACTTTACCTGTTCTGTTATGCCTCCCAATGTCTATAACGATGCCTGGTAAATAATAGGTACTCACTGAATATATGTTGAATGAGCATGTAAAACAGCTGGTTCAGTCCATCCAGTTTTTCAGCCGGAGATAAATGAAACTGGAGTAGGTTCACTTACCAGTTCATTGGGTCTGGGTTTTGTCTTCCTGCTCATCTTCCAAACTTGTGGAAGTGACCCATATTAGTATAGCCAATCTTTTGTCTTGGCTTTCATTCTAAGACCAGTTTTCTACCTATTGCCAGGCCCTGAAGTCCAGAGATTTGGTTGGACTCATGATTTCCTCTCTGGAGCTTATTAGTTCCCCCTTGTAATAGCACCCTTCTCCGTAATGCTCGGACTTCTATAGACTGGTGTCTTTTTAAATCTATGCTATCTTTCAGACTGAACACTGTTGATGCAGCCCCACTATCCACTTTCCTGTTACCATGTTTGCATTCCGTTTGAACTTAAAGTCTGAAGTTATTATTTACTTAACCACTGTGATCTTCTTGGTTCAGATAGGAGTTCTAACCCTACAAATCGCCATTTTATTTACTTCCCTAGTGGTTCTAAATGCTGAGGTTCTAGAATAATTTGTTCTTCCCCACATGAGTTATAATAGATTATCAGGAAATGACTACTACTCTGGTACTAATCTGGAACTTCTCTATTTCAGTGCCACAAACAGATTCTTTATTCCTAGTCAAATCCTTACCTGTGACCTGGAACTTTCTACTTCGACTCTCTGAAAAAGACCTATCTTATGTCCCAGTCCCTTATAAGATAATCTGATAGACAAAATTTCATTAGTGTTTTTAATGCCGACAACTGTTTCCATTCATAGTCTTCTAAAATATACTTAGTTTTTAACAACGATAGTATCACCATCGCATGATTTCAGAATGTTGCTGAGTCACCATCATGGCCTCCTAACTGGTTTCCAACTTCAATACTTCTCAACACAACAGTCATATGATTTGCCAAAATATTAGTTAGATCATGTTTCTCTTCTGTTTAAAACCCTCCCATGTTTCATATTCCACACAAAGTAAAAGCCATGTTTTATGCAGACTTGCATTAGCACTGATCAAACTTAACATGGCTATGCATAGTTTTGACTTTTGTTAAAAATGAGATTCACATTCAGAATGGGGTATGGGGGTGAGTAAGTCTGTGTTTTCAACAAGCTCTCAGGTAATGCTGATGTTGTTAATTCATAGGACCACTATTCACTGTGAATCACTGATATAATATTCTATGAGCCATTTTAATGACTTTGGCTTTACTCTGAGATGAAAAATTAGTGGAATGTTTTCAGCAGAGGAATGACACAATTCAACTTACTTTTAAAGGTTTGCTCTAGGTTCTGTGTGGAGAATGGTGACTCAGGGGTGAAAGCAGGGAGCCCAGTAAGGATGCCACTACAATAACCCAAGTTTGGTTGGACCAGAATTGTTATGGTGGATCAGAATTGTTATGGTGGAAGTGTTGAGAATTAATTGAACTTATTTTCAAGGTAGTTGTGACAAGATTCTCTTAAAGATTGAATGCAGGGTCTGAGAAGCAAGATCCTATGTGATTTGCCTTCTCCTTATTTCCTGACATTTTACCTCTCGATCTTGTTACACTTCTGATATTATCACTTTTTTCTTTCTTTTTTTCTTTTTTTTGAGTCAGAATCTTACTCTGTCACCTAGGCTGGAGTGCGGTGGCACGCTCATGGCCATCGCAACCTTGACCTGCTGGGATCAGGTGGTCCTTCTACCTCAACCTTCCAAGTAGCTGAAACTACAGGCATGCGCCACCATGCCTGGCTAATTTTTTGATTTACTGTAGAGATGAGGTCTTGCCAAGTTGCCTGGGCCAGTCTCAAACCCGTGGACTCAGGTAATTCTCTCACCTCAGCCTCCCAAAGTGATGGGATTATAGGCATGAGCCACTGTGCCCTTCATCCCTTATTTCTGAATACATATTGGCCTCCTTTATATTGTTGGAATATCCAGGCATACTCCTGCCTCAGGACCTTTGTGCTGACCCTCTGCCTGGAAATACACCCAGATGCACACATATTTCCCCCACCCCACCTGCTTCAAGGTTGTATTCAAATGTTACTTTCTCAGTGAAGCCTTCTAGGGCCATCTGATTTAAAGCAGGTTTCCATCCTCTTCTCCTAATCTATTTTTCTCCATAGCACTTATTACAACTGAACATACAATATAGCTTTTTAGCTTGTTTGTTGTTTGCCACCTCACTAGAATGAAAATTCCATGAAGACATTTATTTTCATTTCTGTTCACCCCAGTGACTATCATGCTGCCTGATATATTAAAGGTGCTCAATAAATAATTGTTGAATGAATGCAGGAAAAAATTCAGTTACATGTTTCAGATCATGCTTTTTCTACTTATGCAAAAGGTCCTGGCAGAGCAAGGCAGAAACAAATTTGTTCTAGTTTAATTAGGTTAGTTCAATACAGGTGAGTGTCTCCCAAGAATAGCAAATCAGAACTCATCTACTTAATGCTCATTTAAACAGATTTATTTGGTACAAACAGAATGAAGAAAGTAGATGAGATCTGGATCCACCTTCAAGTAAGAGAAACTTAATGAGACTCTTAGCACAATTAAGAACAAGCACAGCCTGAGACATTAATGGGATCTATTTAAAGTTATAGATTGTGAGGATTGTTTTGCACGATGATGCAGGCTTTCCTGGAAGGCAGTTACTATATATACATATATATGGGTTCCTGTTAAAGATATTATAGAATATATATTATAGAATAAGTTTGGCCTTTTTGGAATGTTGACTTAGAGACTGAGGTCTTTTCTGAATGCACAAATTAGAGATCAGTGGCAGAATAGGAAGTTGCTGTGTGAAATGCACAAGACCAGTTGCTCGAAGAAGAATCCACAACCACATTTCATGTGTCATAGTTCTCAATTTCATGGACCTCCAGCGAACTTTAGCAGGTGAGAAGGTTATTGTTCGTTGGTTGGTTTTGTTATTTAATAGAAGCTGGCCAAAGCCTTGCAAACCGAACCAAAATACAGTTTATCATTACCACCTATTCTCTGTCTGATCAGTGTTCAACTGCCTCTGATTTGGGTTGAAAGAAATATATACTACAAAAAAATTTTTTCACATAGATATTTTCTATTATGGATTCATAAGAACATTTTTCACTACCTTTTTAGTTAATCAGAAAACTGAATAAATATGGTGTAATAAATAATTGAAGCCTTGACTTGCAGTTTTAAACTCATTAGTCCTCCACATCTGCAGACCGTCAGGAAATAGAAATTGCTCTTTACTTCATTTCATTTTCTTGCTTATTATGCCACAATTTATATTAATGTTAAGGAAATATTAAACAATAAAGCTTTGTAGTTACAAATCCCCTACATATCCATTCTCTCAGGTACTCCTCAGGCCCATCTTATAAGATAGGTTTATGGCCTTAATCAGATTATTTGCTGATGCTTTACATGTATTACCTTATTTAATCTTGACAAAAACTATGTGAGGTAGGGATTCTTATCATAATGAAACTCCCAGGGTCCAGAAATGTTAAGCAACTAGTTCTGTTTATGCATTTTACTTTAAAAAGTGAACTGGATTCAAACCTGGTTGACATGCCCACAAAGTCCATGCTTTTAAATCCTATACTGTGATCATTTTACAGATGAATAAAGTGTGGCATAGAGAAGCCAAGTGATTCGCCCAAAGTTACACAGCTAAGAAATGGAGGGAACAGGAAACAAAACCAGGAGGTTTTTATCTAAGACCAGTATGACCAAAGTTCTTTCTACGCTGCATAATATATATATTTTTAATGAATGACATTTCACAGCAGCATAAGAAACACTAACTTAAGTTGAAAGGTCATGGAATAGTACATCTTTAAAGAAAAGAAGCCCCGTAAGGCTGAAAGAATAATATACTAAATTGCTCAGCACATGCTGCCAGATTATCAACAGCTTAGTCCAAAACGAAATTTTCCCGATATATAAAATTTCATATATATACATATATATATATGCTAAATTAAATTCTATATGGTTAAAAGGCATAAAGGTAGAAATTAAATAATTAAAAAACCCGAAGAATGCACCCCACATACTAGGAAAAGGAGAGGTTTTCATAAACAATACTGAAGACTTAGAAGATATATATGTGTATCTTGACACGTACATGACCACTTAAATATTCTAAGACAAATATACCTTATATCTTTATGATTTATCTATCATTTTGGAAATACCAGGATATAGAATGTTTACCCAATTTGTATTAACACGAAGAATACGTGCTATATAAGGTGTGTGTTTAAAAATATAATGATGGAATATCATGCAGCCATGACTAAGGACAAACTTATGGACTTTGCAGCTTGGATGGATTTAGAGTCTATCATACTCAGTGATCTGTCACAGAAACAAAGAAGAGTGCCATATTATCTCACTCATAAGCAGACCTTGAACAATTATCATAATACTATGAGAAAGGGATTGGCAGTTGAGGGAAACTGTCAGGGGATGGGGAGACATACCTCATCAACAGGGTATCTGCATAATGAACATTTGTATACCTAGCTCTGAATTGTACCACACATCTTTGAAATAAAAGATTTAAAAGTTGAAAAAACAAAACAAAACAAACTACATAAGAATGAAATAAGTCCTTGTTTACAAGTCTCCCTTGAGAAGTTACACGTCTTTCATGCTCTCCATATGTCCACTCTTCCTGTACTGTTACCCATTCCCAACAGACCAGCTATGGTAGTGCCCTTCTTGAAAGATAAAATGCTTTCTTATTTCAGTAGTGTTTTTTGCAGTTCAGATAAAATCTAGTTCTTAACCAAGGTCAACAAGGTCCTACATGATTTGATACTAGCCTACTAGCATCACTTCATGTTCTCTCATTCAACATGCAGCAGCCATGTTCATTTTAAATAATTTTACTTGTGGTAAAATACACATACCACAAAATTTACCATCTTAACTATGTGTAAGTGTACATTTCAGTAGTGTTATGTATATTCACATTGCTGTGCAATCAGTCTCTGTTATTGTGCAATTTTTTTCATCTTGTAAGACTAAAACTCTAAACCCATTAAACTACTCCCTATTTCTCATTCCCTTCAGCTCCTGGAAATCTCTTTCTGCTTTCTGTTTCTATGAATCTGACTGTTCTAGATACCTCATATAAATGGGATTATGCAGTATTTATCTTTTGTGACTGGCTTATTTTATTAGCATGATATTCTCAAGGCTTGTCTATGTTGTGACATGTGAGTCAGAATTTCCTTTCTTTTAGGTGATATAATGCTCCATTGCATTGCATATACCACATTTTGTTTATTCATTCATTGTCAATGGATACTTGGGCTCCTTTCACCTCTTGGCTACTGTGAATAGTGCTGCTATGTACGTGGGTATACAGATATCACATTGAGATTCTGATTTCAGTTATTTTGGGTTAGCTGTGTTGATTTTAATGAGTTTCTGAAATGTACCCTCAAGCTTTTGCCTGTGCTGTATCTTGTCTGGATGCCCTTTCACCTTTTGTAAATGGGCGGATCCTAATTAGGCAGATCATAGTTAATACTTTATCTCCTCAAGGATCCTCATCGGATCACTGTATTTCAAGTGGATTCTCTCTTTTATCTCCATAATAGCAACTTCATTTTTTATTTCATAGCATTTGTCACAATTTAAATCATCTTGTCTAATTATGTGTTCTATTTCCTTTCTCTGTCTTCCTCATCAGACTCTATATTTTATGAATCCGGTGACTATCTTTCTGTCGCTGAGTTTATATCCAGTTTCTAGATCAGTGCCTGATACATAATTGATATTTAGAAAATAGTGATGAATTAAAAAATTAATGAATATGTTCATTTGCATTTTTAAAATATTTTATTGGGAGTATATATATCCAACGAGAGCAAATAAAATGAAATTTCTCTGAAATAATACTGTATAGAATGAGATTATAAAGTATGGGGAACTTGGCTCTTAAAATGGAACAGAAATAGAAACTATGAATTTTTATGTATACTAATCATCAGGAAAGCACATTTCTTTTAAATACATAACATAAAGGAAAATAACTCTTTCAAAACAATTTAGTACAATTATTCTCATTCTATGAGGACCTGGTGAACCTGAAATTGTCTAGCCTCATTCCAACATGTTCATTTGCTCACTGGCTTCATCCCTGTCACCCTCCACTCCTATAACTGGAAAACACGCTGTTAAACTTCTGGGAGCCAATGGTTTACTTGAGAAAACAAAGAAAGATACATTTTAGAATCAATACCTGGACCCTGAAAAATGGGGATTAATATAATGAGGATAAAGGAGTTAGATGCTATTGCTAACATCACAAGGATAGTCACTCCTTAAAGGCATCTTCAGTACTTGGAGAAAGATTTATGTCAGTATCATCAGCTCTCAAAATAGTGATATCAATATGGTGACTGCAAGAATTACTAGGCTGACTCTTGGGACCATAGTAATAGCAACAGCGGGTAAACGGTGACATGTGAAAAGGCAGAGAATAATGCTGGAATCCATGGCAGAATAATTTTTATAGTCATCAAAACATTCTCCAGCATGGTATTACTGAGTCTGTTTTTTGAACAGCGAACTCAGACTTGGGGTCCAAATTACACTGCTGTTGAAGGTCAGACATAAAAACATATACCACAATTGCTGACGTTATTGACATTCATTCATTCAATAATTATTTATTAAATGCCAACAATAGTGATTTTCACTACACTAGTCAGTAGAGATAATTTTAAACAAAAAACAGGTCTCTCACAGAGGTTGATAGGACCTGAATTGCATGTATACATGTTTATAAACTACAGCTCAGAATAGAAAATACCTTTAAATTTTTCACATAAATGAAAAAAGCCTTTCTAAGAAGTCTTTTTTGTATAGTTACATCTAAATGATGGTTATAGAAAAATAAGATGTAAATAAAAATTTTCACATTTGGAAATAGAAGCAGACATTTGTAGGAAACTTATTTGTTGACAAGATTAACTTTACTTCCCGATAGCTTCACATAATCACAACTAAAGATAAAGTTTTAATCTAGAATCAAATGCAGTATAGAAAATACCCTGGGTCATTTAAAATAATCAGATAACCTGAATGATATTTGGAATGGGATTTGTAAAAAACATTTCTAGGCATCATGTTTGCAAGTCCTTAACCCTTTTCTGAGCAAAAAACCAGTGTGTGTATTTAGTTTTGGAATTCAGTTGGAAACTGATCTCTTAGACACATCAGAGAGGACTTTGAATTCCTCTATAAGTGTAATGAGTCACCTTAAAACCTCCTTAAAATCAACAGAAGGTATAATTCAACTGAAAACTCTATGCCAGAGATAGGAAAAAGAAAGAAAGAAAGAAAGAAAGAAAGAAAGAAAGAAAGAAAGAAAGAAAGAAAGAAAGAAAGAAAGAAAGAAAGGAACAATTCTCTATTTAGCAATTTCAATACGGGAGGCAAAATGGTAAAGACTATTAATGAAGAACCATAGCCAGTACCTTTTGGATGCCTGCTTGGGATTCCAGAACGTTATTTTCTGATCCATTGCTTCGGTTGATCATCCGCCACATTTGGGAATACATGCTGTCCCTCTCGAAAGGATTCAATCCCTTCATGCGGACATGCTCATATACCGCAGAGTCCAGGACTGTGCCATATGGGATATCTGTTTGCTTGGAAAGGTCCTGGAGAGACCTTGATTATTGGGGGAGAAGAGAGACACAAGAGAGAGTACTAAATATTTCCAAGTAGAAATGTTAAATAAAGGAAGAAAATGACAACATATGTGAAGATAGATATCAAATTGCTTTTCTTATTTTGTTTCTTAACATTAAGATGTAATGTGTGCTAGGCTCGGTGGCTCAGCTTGTAATCCCAGCATTTTGGGAGGCCAATGCGAGTAGATTTTCTGGGCTTGCAGGTTCGAGACCAGTTTGGGCAGTCTGGAGAAACCTCGTCTCTACCAAAAATACAAAAACTTAGCCGGGCAAGGTAGTACGCGCCTGTGGTTCCAGCTACTTGTAAGGCTGAGGGGAAAGGATCGCCTGAGCCCGGCAGGTCGATGCTGGGGTAGTCGTGAGCGTGCCACTGCACTCCAGCCTGGGCGACAGAGCGAGACTCCAACTCAAAAAACAAAACAACAACAAAAAAGATGTAATGTGTAAAAAACACCCTGCTCTTGGAATGTATGACACTTATACAAATTATGAGAAGACAATATTATTATTGAATGAAAAGTGAAAATTTCCAGTGGTAAAGCAGTACATTTTTTGTGAAGCTTCATTGGGGAAAAAGAAAAATTGTGCAATACTATCAAAGTAAAGACAATTTAAATTAGATTGCTGGATAATGATATAATAATTAGTAATTTAAAAAATTCAATATGTTATAAGCATTAAAGTTCCTTTACGTGGCAAGCTTAAATATTCTTATAAAATAATTATTTTTACATAAACATATTTTAAGGTAAAGCGTATACTTAAAAATTAGTATCTATAATAGTCATTATTTATTGAATGGCTACTTTATACATGCCAGGCACTAACATACATTATCCTCACAGAAATGTCTCACGTTCAGAATTATTTGATCCATTGTATAACTGAAGGAACTTAGGTTGAAAGAATAAGTGCCTTGATCAGTGTGGTGCAATCAATAAAGGTAAGGCGAGCCCCAAAGTCCAGAGTGTTTTCACTACAAAATGATAATGATAATTCTCATTTCTATATGTATTTTTTGCTATATTTGCTCTAGGGTGTGTGTGTGTGTGTGTGTGTGTGTGTGTGTGTGTGTGTGTGTGTGTGTGTGTGAGAGAGAGAGAGAGAGAGAGAGAGAGAGAATGAGTTATTTTTATTTATACTTAAATAAAGTTTAGATTTTCAAATTTCTGGAAAGCAGAACATGATTCCAGCTTTCTCTTTTTCAGAAATAATGTTCCAGGATTTTCAAATTAACCTTTGAGTTACAGATGGTATCTATTTGTCCCATGTTATTCATCTCTACATTGGTAGGTGACTTCCTTACATTTGAGTTTCTGAATTAATCTATATGTTCTAACTTAAGAACCAGTTTACCACTCCACTGAAACTCATTGAATTTGTGTAGGTGCCCAACTCTAATGACTGACATTTAAGAACAAATACTATGTCGCTGGCATACTATTCAAAGTCAGTGCTGGCACAGTTACAACTAACTAACTTCTGGGAATGGGAACAGATGCTTTGAAACACTATACCATATTTTGAACAAGAATGAATGCTCACAGCACTCTGCAACTATGAGCCATGAATCTGCTGTAATGTCTATCTCTGACCTTTTGGTCTGGTTTTAGATGGAGTTTGCTAATGATTTCCTGTAGATCTTTACAACCAACACTGGCATTGGGCAAAGGTACTGGGAATACTCTTGTAGTTCACCAATCTCCATCATGTGCAAAATTGTGTTGCAAACAATACATTATGGGCCACGTTTGTTAGAGTAGTATTTGTGCCAATTTCTAACAGTAACTTTCAGCAAAATTTAATCTGCATTTTATTGAGTTTTGGGTTGTTGAAGTATATAATTTACTCCACGGAAACTACCATAATTCCTTTTTGCTCTAGACATCTGCTACATAAAATGGTGTGTTTAAAAAGCACTACTTGGTGAGAAGAATTTTCTGGAATATTCTACAACTATTGAACTAATCCTACCATTTTAAAACAATAAACTAAAGTAATAGTACATATAAATAATTGAAGGTAAGAATGAAAATGAACTATATATAGCTAGGGTACAACTTAATACCAAAGTGACAGGGCATACCATAATTATCTTGGTAATATTATAACAAAAAGAATTTTGTTTCAAGGGAGAGCTTACTGCTATTTCCAGTAGTAGCAGTAAAGTTGTATCATAAACTCTAACATTTTAAAACATATTTCCTACTGCTTAGTGGTGGAAACTTTACAGTGGTAACATAGGAAGAAGAAATATGTCTACACAGGTTATAACAACAGTCCTCATTCATTCTGCTTCTATATATGCAGGACTCAAGGCCAGGTAGTTGCACATAGAACCATAGAACCTGCAGGCCTATGGATGGAGAAGGTCCATGTTTGGATTCATCAGAAACCCTGACAGTACAATATTAGCTGTCTGGCAGACCTGGCAATCAGTCTCTATTGTAACTATGAGAAGATTTCAATTTGAAAGAGATGAGATCATAATCTAGGAGGAAGTTGTTTTTTTTAATGCCAACATCTAAATATATTACTGGTTTGCCCAAATAGTCCCACTAGTTAAATGCTGTTCAGAACAAAGCAAAACAAGTGCTCCTTATTCTTCCACGAAGATTAAAATCAAATGTTATACTCTTTAATATAGTCAGGTCTCTGTGACATAGCTTCATCTTAAATATTAGTTTTACAACCTGAAAATATAGAGTTATAATATAAACAGTTTAGGTGGCAAAACTGTCTGCCAACTGTATACAAAACTTTTGTACACAATCAATTTTAAAGGAATATTTTAATATATTGCCTATTTGAAATTCTTAACATCACAAAAGAAGGTGGTTTATTTTCAACAACTCCAAGTTTAGAATAGCAGAGCATTTTGTAATTAAGAACAAAGGCATGTTCCCTCTAGTAGTTTCTAATATCAAGTTCAGCTTATAAATTTGTTTTGAGACATGTTTGCAATAAAAATTACAGCTTGTCTGATTCAGCATCATTCCATTATAGTACACCAAGATAGCACTGAAGATGACAAAATTAAAATGACTGAAGCAGAATGAAGTGAACACAAATAGCTTATTACAGAATGAAAAGGACATTTTAGGAACCCAACATAGAAAGGGAGTGACTATAGTAAGTGGTAATTTTGATATTGTAATACTGAAAAGATATTAGAACAAGATCAGCAGAAATGCTGAAGTCTATATTAAGAGACCCTAAAAGAAATGTAATATATTTACCCAGTGGTAATCCTCAAAAAATTGTATCTGAAGGTCAAAATCTGAGTGGACATTACTTATACATGCCCAATTATTGTTCTGAAATGCAAAACAATCTTAGAATCATTAATAAGCATCTAATACATATACAGTAATTTACCCTGGCAAATATTGACTATTTCTGAAAAGATAATAAGAATTGACAGAATGTGGTGGTTCATGCTTGTGATCCCAGCATTGTGGCCAAGGTGGCAGGATTTTTTGAGCCCAGAAGTTCGAGACTAGACTGAGCAGCAATAGCAAAACCTCGTCTCTACAAAATTAATAATAATAATAATAACAATAATAATAACAACAACAAAATTAGGCAGGCATGGATTGTCTGAGCCCAGGAGATCGAGGCTGCCACGAGCCATGATCATTGTGATTATGCCACTGTACTCCAGCCTGGGTGACAGAGTGAGACCTTGACTCAAACAAATAGGCATTTTTCTCAAGCACAGAAAAAATGGGAAAAATCTAGAGTACTCCAGAGAAGAGTTAACTGTGACACAGTATTAGTATTAGTTGTACACATACTAATATATTCTATTTCTCTTCCCAAGCACATAAAACTCACATATACGCACATAAAAGGCAGTGAAACCTCTCTCTAAGAATCTATTCAACCTGAGCCCTCCTCTCCCAAACCCACAACATCACTCATACGCGCAGAGTAAAAGATGAGTGTCTATTGCTATAAGTGGTGAATAATAAAAGAAAGAAATGCTTTGCTGCTCTAATTAGCCCTATTTTCTCAATATCTTACTGAGATCATTCTTTTATTCTTCCCACTGGTCTTCTATTAGACTATTATCAGCCTGTGGATACTAAACATTACTGAGAGCTTACAGGCAAGAGGTATTTAGTTACTTGCATGAACGTCACATACACTGAGGAAGTGTGTAGTTTAGAGCAATTCAGTGGAAATAAATTTTAAGAATTTGGTTGCTCTAGGCTGATTTAAAACTCTTTCATAACAAGAACAAACACTTAAAACTCTTTCAAGCATTTAAAACTCATTTAATATATGTGGCAGTCTGATACTAAATATATACATATATATATATATTTAAAATTTTGAGTCAGAATCTCACCTTGTTGTTCAGGCTGGAATGCAGGGGCATAATCATGGCTCTCTGCAGCCTCAACCTCCCAGGCTCAGGTGATCCTTCCTTTTGCCTCCCAAGTAGTTGGGACTATAGGCACACACCACCATACTCGGCTAATTTTTTGAATTTTTGTAGGGATGAGGTCTTGCTATGTTGCCTAGACTGGTCTCCAACTCTTGAACTAAAGGAATTCTCCCGCCTTGGTTCCCGAAAGTGCTGGAATTACAGGTGTGAGCCACTATACCTGGCTGATACTAGGCATATCTGGTAGCATTAGCTTTGACATTAAGTTAGATTTTAAAGTTAAGCAAAAGCTATTATTTGTGAGTTATGTGATGCGATGTATTTCTGTATGCCTAGTTTCATCATCTTCCTCAAAGAGTTATAACGTCTTCCTCAAAGAGTTATAATGAGAAGACATGCCACAAGATCAAGTTATCTATTGTTTTTATATGAAGATTATTATTTTAATGATTTATCTTTCTATACTGCCCCAATTGATGATTTTTAATTTTTTTGTGGATTTATTTTTCTGGTAGAGTCAGGATGACTCCTTTTAATATTGTCAAAGAAGAATTCATGCATTGGAGTAAGTAAATGATTTCTCTTCCATGTGTGAGATTATATAGTCTTTAGTACTAAATGATCATACATTTCTTCATAGTAAAACCTTTGCAACACTTTTTGACCTTATATTAATGAAGTTATGTACATTGAATTGCAATTCTGAAACTGTCCACTATTTTTCAAAAAAATTGAATACCTAGTTTTTCTGCCATGAACTTCTACTCATATTTCTGCCTATTTTTCTTTAACAAGAGATAAGTTTTATAAGATAACTTTATAAAACTTTCCAGTAACTTACAAAACTCTCTATCCCATTTCCACCTTCTTAAGAAAAACAAATCTAGCCTGGTACCTGGAAAGCTCACCCACAAGTGACAAGAGTAACCTGTCACCTTGGTTCTGAGGAACTGTAAATCTAATCCTATTTTCTATGGAATGGAACGAGTCAACTTGAACTATCACATCAGAAAGGATTTTTCTTTAGGGAGAGAAAAATGGAACGTGGCAGATAGGATAGGCACCAGATACTCCAGGCCAGGGGGGTGACAGTGGAAAAATGACACAGAGTGATATATGCCTAACATCTGCCAACTCAACTTAGATCCCGTTCCCCCCGGTTTTCTCCTCTGGATGCTAATTTCAGCATCTGCCAAAGAATGGATATTGTGGCAACCATGTAAGAGTTTACCGTGTGCCCCATCCACTGCTGTTCAATGGCTACAGCAGCTGAGGGCTGTCCTGTGAAGTGCAGGCACATTTTCCAGCAGAAAAAATGATCCAAAATTTAATACTTAAAAGAACAACTAATATGCCAGAAGAATAAGAATTAGTGTCGTTCAGATTCAAGAAGCAAGCAAGTATTGGACAACTGATTGGGGTGATCAGGTGGGACATGCCTGCCCTGAGAGGTACTGCTAATAGTCATGCAAGAGCAACTCTTAGTTTCTAAAAGCATGTGTTGTGAAGACACAAAGATTTGTGCTTCAGTCCTTGGACAAATTATTTAACCTTCTCCAAATTGCAATTTCTCTCCCTACTGAACATGGGGAAATAATACTATGATATTAAGATATCTGAAGTTTTGAATTAGATATTGCATGAAAGACACCTTGATTAGTAATGAGCTCTCTATGAGTGCTTAATTACCAGTAGTTACAATTATTAAATGTGTTATTATTAGTAGTATTAATTATTCTCTATTATGGTTTCTGGCATTGGCATCTCATTTTCATACCATTAGATTCATTTTCAGTTAATCCCTTTACTTATGGCTCTTTAAAACTCCCCTACCTCATCTAATCTGACATCAAGCTCTGTACTTTTATCTTCTAAATCTTGTATATCTGTCACCACTTTAGCTTTTTATTTCTAATGACCTTGTCATTTCTACCTAGACAATTATTTCTAAACCCTTTCTGTATCTCTGCTCTCACCTAGTGCTAATCCATCCTCCATGCCACAGTTAATTTCTTCTTTCTGATATGCAAATCTGAGCATATCGCTCTTATTTAAATATCACCTGTGTACCCACTGCCCTTAGAAAATAATTTAAACTTCTTTGCCTTCAAGATCCTTCAAAAACTTAGCTTAAACCTTTTTTTGTTTCAATTCTCAGAGAAAACCTTTTGCCTCATTCATATTTGTCATATAGGCCAAACATACCATTTCTTCATTTCTGGCTTTATTACAATGTCTTGGTAGGTGTTTTCTTGCCATAAGATGCTTCCTTGTCTATCTGAAGAAATCCTTCCTTTCAAGATAAAATTTCACTGTCTCTTTAGTGTTCTAACACTTACAATATGTTCACATTTTAGTATTGTGCTATGAAATTTTACTTCTTTGTCTACTTCATTAGAATATACGTTGCTGGCTCCCATGATTTTTAAACCATTCATCTTTGAAACCCAGATCTAGCCTAGGGTCTGAAAAACAGTCAACAATCAGTGAGGTTCATTTGTTTTGACTTGTCTGCTTCACTAAAAAGATATGTTCAGTTTGAAAAGTAAGCATTCCCATGAAGCAAACATTGCGTAAAAATGAGACTTTCACTATATATTATCAGCTATATTATAACTGACTAATGATGGTCAGAAGTATTTTGTAGTTAAAAACCAAAAAACTAAACTCTTTTTAAAGCAATCTTTAGAAATTTCCTCTGTAACAAAATCAGCTATGAAAGTTTTATTGCCTCTCCAGTGAATTGGTTACCAAAACATTGTGCCCTGTATTTAAAATAAATACATTCAGAGGTAAGTCAAATAAAAAAAAAAAGCCCAAACAAACAGGAATTAAAAAAAAAGTATTTGAAAAAGCTGAAGGTATAGTCCATGATTCTGGTAGAAAGAGACCTGTACAAAGTGAAATGTCTGTTTCTGAAAGTTACTTATCTAAGCGGGTCAGAAAGAGATAAAACGGAGTGATTTCTGACTGAAATACTGGAAGCAAACTGAAATGGTGAAAGAGATTGCTCAACCATTTCCATTAATTGACATGATTATAGATACTAAAAGAATTCATGATTGTGCTAGAGAAAAGATGAGCAAGAGAGCAAGGAGAAGATAGTCACCTTTGGGAATGTTGAGTATTATTACAGTAAATTAAAATTAAGGAATTTTTTTCTGGTTGAATCTTTAGATGAAGAGGAAGAATGAGAGGAGACTCTGTATATAGCTTAATGGAATAAGTACCATTGGAAGACTCTCGCACCTTCCCATTTGTAGTATAGTCAATGGCCACTTGTCCTTTGAGGAAGCACATTCCTCATCTTTGTAGCTCCACCTCAGAGAAGTTTTCCCTGTCACCTCAGATACAAGTTTGTAAAGTCTGATGAAATATAAGGATACCAAGAGTAAATGGTTGAGTAAAGAGGTCTTCTCAATGTCAGAAGAAAAATTTGGTTTGTAGATGGTTTAGTCCATACTTAAGAGCTTAGTAAGTACTCTTTTTAGTGCCTAAAAGTTGTCCCTATTTAATGAAAACAAGCTCAGGAAACAGCTAAATGTTCTTTTAGCCCAATAATACTATGTTTCTTATTTTTGAAAGGTTAATGTCAAAGTCACATTTAGTCTCTCATAGACTATTAGATGGCTCACGGTGGAATGTCATTCAGGGGTAACACAGCCACAACAATCTCTCTTGGAGAGAGAATGTACCAACACTGAAGTTTTTGTGTCTTCCTTCCTTTCATGGTCCCAGAATCTTTTCCTCCTAAAGACAGCAGAAGCCCTTTGAGGTGCAGGTTGAAGTCTGAGACCATCAAGGTAGAATGATATCAGGCAGAGCAGAGGGTTGGGACTCCTTTTTAAAAATTTCTATTCTTTCTTTTTTTTTTTTTTGAGACAGAGAGAGTTTCTCAAATGAGGCCTCGTAGATGGAGAGGGTATTTTATAAGAGGTGGCTTATGAAGATCAAAGAGATTGAAGACTTACAGACAGTCAGCAGATAAGCAACTCTACACGAAATACTCCAATAAGGCATAACTGATGCAGCTTTTGTAGTCCTGAAATTCTACCCCTGTGCCCGCTTCTGTCCTGATTCCTTTATCTGTCCCCAAACTCTCCCTAATGTGGTACAACACAACACAATAGATAAAAAACATCTTCTGAACCTTCTGCTCTGAACTTTAGAATTTTAATTTTAATTTTATTTTTTAGAATTGTTCAAGAAGTCATCAGAATTTCAAGAAAAAAGTGTGTAGCAATGTTCATGAGAAGGACACCTCTTTCTTGCAGAACACTGTTCCTCCGTGGTGGATGACCACGTGTGGAGAATACAGCCAGCAGGTGGCACTGAGGTCTTTCCCAATAGACTTGGGAATATTGTCTGCACCGAACCCCCCAAAGTAGTCAGAGGCACTCCTATTAGCCATGTGGTATAGGTAGGATGTTCCCAGGTGACACTGGAAATTTATGTAAAATGGATGCTCTTAAAAAAGATGGGTGTTATGGACTAGTTAGGGGAACATCTTCCTGTATGCAGACAGATTTGCACTTTCCATACAAATGTAAGTTGGTTCCAACTTGTGACTATGGTAGGTCATTTTAGAGACCATATAGGAAGATGGAAATGCTCTGTCCTTCTTGCCACTGCTGGACCTAATTAATAAAAATGATTGTGAAATTCCCTCCAAAATGACAGTGTTATACAAATGCAAGAGAATAGTTATCTGAAAATCTGATTGACTTGTCTGACTTCTTGACACAAATTATAAGCTAGAAACTAATTTTGCCATATTATGAATCCTGAAGTGTGGCAGACACTGTATTTTTTCCACCAGAAGCCTCATGTCCCTTACACTGCTGACAGAGTATCATTTATGACTCTTTTCTCTATTTTAAATTGATGTTGGCTAAATAAATGTTTAATATGTATTAGTTATTAAATAAATCATTAAAGTACACATATATGTATACAATGAGAGGTTACTTTATATATTATATTTAATAGATTCATATGATATAATAAAGCATACATATTATAATATATAAATAAATTAATCCAAATTCTACTACAGAAGTCCCTAGTTTTTTGTAAATTCAATTACCCTGCAGTTTTCCTGTGTATAGTACACAGCATACGCAGTTTCTTTTTTACGTATTATAAAAAAGATGCAATACTTATTTACCCCAAACACCAGAAACAAATATGAAATTATCCTAAATTTGTATGGCCAGCATTTTGCTATGTCACTATTAAATGACAATTGATTGTAAAATTTATGTTAAGAAGTGTCCTCAAACAATGCAACAGACTTCAACAGTGAAATAGTGGAGCTTTATATTCCTATATCCTTGAAAATTCAGAAAGTTCTTCACTAATACCCATGATTTCCCTGAGGGTGATCAAATTTCTAAATGGTGTTAAGAAAAACTCCTCAAATAATCATAACATCAGAGAGTTGCATTATCACAAGCTTCATATAATTTGATTAGGTACCTCAAGGTACAGAAGTCAGTCCTCAAAATGGATTTTATGGTTTTTTCTTTATAAGATACTTTGATGACTTAGAAAACTAAACACGAGGAAGTCCTTATTCATGCCTAACCCAAACTCTCCTATTTCAAGAGAAAACACTCATTTTGTTCTTAGTGAAATATCAATACCTACACATCACCTCTATTACAATATTTCTCTAGGAAATAAGACACTTCTTTTTTATTTTCATCCTTTGGCCTTCTCCTTTAGTGTTGAATTAAACACTAAATTCCTTTAGTTGTTATCCACAGGATCTATTACTCACTTTGTTTAGACTGTTATTAACTAAGCCATTTTTAAATCTTCTATTACAGTTGTGCTTAATTTATGAACCTTATAAATAGACCACGGTAGTATTTAAAAGACCTGAACAACTTTTGCACTGTTAGGTGACTGTAGCCATTAAAAAAACCAAAACACTGATGTTATATTTCCAATTTATAATTGAGAGATGAAACTATCTTCATCCTCCAATTCTGAACTATTGAAGACACAAAAACACACACACAGAGATTGTTTCTTCCATCATTGAGTGAATTATCACATATTTGTCGCTATTAAACTTCATCATACCTCTCATCACCTTGTTTAGTTTGTCAAGGTCCTTATAAATTCTTGTAGTGTAGTTCTAGTCAATAATTACCCCTACTCAGTATAGAGTAATCTGCATATTTAATAAGCTTACTCCCTATTCCATACTTCAAATGAACACTGAAAATGTTAATTAGAAGCAGGGCCAATGCTGACTTATGGAAAAACTTTATTCAATATACCCTCCAAGGCTGACATTGAACCATTGATCACTACCTTGCATATGGGCAACAAGCAGTGATACAATAATATAAAATACAATATGAAACAATGACCCAAAATACAGTGTGAATTCAGATGAGGAATCAATAGTAGTTTGTAATTATTTTCCCTATGAGGTAGTTTGAGAAGCTCAAAACATTAATCACATTGTCAAATTTTTCATAATTGAAAAAAAAACTAGAGAGAAAGAAGTTATCAGGAATAACAGTAAGCTAATTTGATAGCCTTTAAAGACTCAAAGAAATATTTTTGACAAAGTAAATTAGAAGATCATGGTTTCAGTGAATATTCTAATGATCTGGCTAAAAACAGAAATCCTGGTTCTTTATAACACAAAACAGGGAACCAAGTTTCTATGGATAATTTAAAATTTTCCAAATGCAAAAGATATATTCCCAATGCAATACATCTGTGGACGTCCCAAAACAAAACAAAAAACAAAAACCAACTTTTTTTTTTCCTTAGAATGATTCAGAGAAATTATCCTCTGATCCCAATTAGCTGATAATTCCTTTATGAGGAACTGCAGCTAAAGTTGATATTAAAGGCATATCCTCACGCCTGAGACCCAGGTCTTATGAACAGCCACTCTGAGATTATATATGCCCAAACTGTTCTGCACATGTGCCCCCACCCCTAATTCAACAGCAAACCTTGAGAATTCTGCAGCATCCCTCTCAGAAAGTCACAGTCTTCATCTAATAAAAAGCAGCCCAGCCAGCCAGCTGCAGACCTTGCATCTCACCTTCTCTATCAGTTACGATTAGCTGGAACATTTGGCTCTTTTCCAACCTCATCCATCCTTAGCTTCAAGGCTTGAGAAATGGAAGATGTCATAGGTGTGTGTGTGTGTGTGTGTGTGTGTGTGTGTGTGTGTGTGTGTGTGTGTAGAAGTGGAGGAGAAAACCATTAAAAATAAATTGAATATCTTTAAATGGCAGGAGCTATAGAGGACCTAAGAGGATCACAGAACAAATGGGGTCAAACAGGTACTTAGGAAAGGGTAGAGGTTGTACACCAAGATTGCTGCCATGATGGAGAGACAAGGGAAGAAATGGGGGACTAGATACACAGATATAGAAAAAGGAGACAAGATGATATGACAAAATAAGCTTCCTTTTAGGTCTGCCTTCCAACCTAAGACTTCTTTTATTAAGGTATTTATGTGAACATATTTATATCAGTTATCTTAGGCCTTGTTTAAAAAAATAACCTCATTTGAGTAATTGATACAAATTTTTTGTAGTTGAAGAGACACTGAAAATAGTCATTCAAACTGTGAAACAAATATTTATGCAGTGAGAGAAGAAATGAATTACTTTTTTTAAGAGATGGAAAACTGAAGCACAAAGCGAGTTTAAAACTTAATTTTTAGTAGTAGAAAGGAGACTTGAAACTTTGAATCTAGGTCTTCAGACTTCTTCAAGTGTTCTACTGCCAAACAACCCTGCCTACCAACTCCAGTCTTGCTGAATTTCATTACTACTCTTAGTATATTAATGTCACAAAAGCATGCTTCATACTCCAACTATTTCCTCTAAAGTGAATCAACAGTGTACTCTCAAGTGTAGGGTTTTTACCATATCTACAAACTTGTGGTAGATATAATTTATTCAGCAGACTTTAGGTAAGAAAGGAAAAAGATAGGAAATAAGAGACAAGAATTTATATTCTTGAGTACAGTAAGTACTTTGTGGGTATCTAGGCTTAAAGGAATAAGAACGGGAAGAAAGAAAAAGAGAGGAGAGAGTGAGACAGAGAGGTAGAGAGAGAGAGAGAGAGAGAGAGAGAAGGATTTGACTTGTCTAGAATGATTCAGATTGTCCAGAAGAAAGAGATCATCTTAAGGAGTTGTGGAAGATTATTAGATTGGCAAAGTTTTTGTCTTGGTGAGCTAGGTGTAAACAGAGTCTATGGAAATGCTAATGCCTTATTCCTGGGAGTCACAAATAAAGTGGAAAACAACTTTTAATTAAATGCTCACTGAAGCTTTGAAAGACCAGGATACATCTGAGAGTTTTTACTTTTTTCAAAAAGAAAGGTAAAACCCTATGACAGCTAGATGGTTATATGTTTGGAAAACATCCATCATTGTGGTACTCAAATGCCAAGACAAGCAAGCCATTTCAACACTGAGTAATACAGAGTAAGGAGATGAATGTCTTCCTCTCCAGCAGTGCTTGTTTGTTCCAGAACTAAGCCTATACAGTTCTGTACTAAAATGAAACATAAAAGCAGAATGAATCAGGCCTAGATTGCTTAAGCCACCTTGATTTTGGTTGTTCCTAATAAAATGCCCAATCCCCTGATGAAAGGTATGAAATAGGCTTCTTCTGGATGACTGAAGAGAGACTATGTGACACTCAGGAAATCCAGAGGGCCATGCGTTTTGGTTTTTCTCTCTTACGTAGGAATAATTAGACAAAGAAATGACCTTCTTTCTAATTTTTTGTTGTTGTTGTTAGTGGTGAGGTATGTATACAAGTCACAGAGGTCCTTAGTCTTAGGTCAGATTCTAAAAAAAATCCTTTTCTGATTTATTCATTGAATGAATATTTACCTGTCACTAACTATGTACTAAATAAGGTACTATGTAAGGCACCGTGCAGTTACAAAGGTAAAAAAATGACCCTAAAAAACATGTATTTTAATTGGGAAGGTAAAACAAGTAGAATAATATTCCAATACAAGGCTAGAGGTAGTTCAACTGGTGAGATAGATGTGGAGCAGCTTAAAAAAGGGAGACACTAAATCTTGTATGAATATGTGACAAGGCTACATACAGAAAAGTGGTGTTTGACTTGGGTATCAGGAAGGAGATAAATAAAGACGAGTTAGAAGAGAAAGCTTGCCTGACAAACAGATATTCTGACTCAGAGTTAGAGCCAGTTACTCTCAGTAGCAGCTTAATCTTAGTTCTGGTGAGTCAAGCTAAGGTGAGAGAAATGAGTGAATAACTCCCACAAGTCCTTACTGATGCTTCAATTCAGATAAGGTTTGCAAACACCAGGCTTGTTTGCTTGTTAGCTTTGGTGTTTGTTTTTGTTTTTATCTTTGAGGAAATTAGAGGGTTAAGTGGCAAGCAGGAAGACTCAGAAAAACAGAGCATAGGGGAGAGCAGGGGCAGTTGTGTCAGAAACAATGGCGGCATTAGCAAGGAACTTTGGAGTTTAGGTGAATCTGGTGAAAGAAATATTTTAGTGAATGGAATTGTGGACAGAGCAATACAAAGAATAGTAATTGCCACCATCCAAAATGGGGACAGAAGGAACAGTCCAAGGAATGTGCACGAGCTCCTGGGGAGCAAGTTGAAAAATGGAAACAAATGTTAGGTAGTGAGTGTCCAGGAACTGTGCTGTCATTTATGTCTTTTTTTATTATTTAATTTTGATGCTGAACCTATGTAATTGAACTTATCTCCTTTCTACTCTTAGGAAAAATAAGGCTTAAAATGATTATGGAATCCTGACAAGGTTATTTAGCTAATAAGAGACAAATGACTCAAATGCAGATTTATTTGAATCCAAAGTCTCTCATTTCTGTTTCTAGGGGATCACATAGTTTATATATTTGAAATTGACTTAGCTAAAATTAATGCCACCATTAGTTTTTTTTCCATAAAGCTCTTTTTTTTTTTTTAATAAAAGAAACATATAATAACCTTCATGGATGTCATTTATTCATCTGTTTATTTCACAATAGTGTATTTGTAACTGGCAAATAATATGGTCCCCTGGTAAAAGTTCTAGTGCCAGATTGCCTGGGTTTACTACCCTAGCTTTTAGTTTCATCATCTATAAAATGGAGAAGAAAATAGCACATCTTTCCTGGGCTATTATGAGAATGAAATGAGAAAATCTATGCAAAGCATTTAGAAAACTATCTGTCACATAGCAAGCACTTAATAAATGTCAGTTCATCTTATTCATATGATGTGACAAGGACTTTGAGAGGGCACTAGGGGTTCAAAGATAAACACAGTAAGTTCCCCACTTACAAATGAGTTCCATTCAGAGAGTGCATTTGTAAGTCCAATGTGTTTGTAAGACCAACAAAGTTAGCCAATGGCACAATTGGCTATACAGTACTGTACAGGCTGCATCACTGCTGCTTTTACACTTGCTTCTGGACATCCTGGGTTTGTAATAAAGATACTGTACTATTGTACTCTATGCAGTACTATATAGTAAAGTACATAAAATCATGCATGTGACACTTGTAGAGGATGCATGCATGTGACAATGTACACAAGATACATGAACTAACTTTTGTGATTGAACATGTGAGCACACATTCACATCTTTGAAAGTTTGTAACTTGAAGGTTTGCATGTAGGGGACTTATCTGTATAACATAGTTCTTGTCTTTGAAGAATTTACAATCTCAAGACAAGATCCATGTATATTGACTAATTATGCCTGGGAAAATGGAAGATACCAGAAGAGTAGAAGGGGCCTCTGAGTCATTTCAGTGAGAAGAAAAAGCAGGTAAATTTCCACAGAAACATGAAATGTCCCATAGAGTCTGGCTTGGCTGAAGCATGAAAAAGCATAAGAAGAAGTTAATTGGTGCTGGGAGACAGAAACAAACTGGACTGGAAGGGCTCAATATGCTCCATTAATGGAGTTGGACTTTATCTTGATGAGATGAAGTAAAATGGAGTTTTCCAAGCCAATTTTGAGGATGGAAGAAGGTTACAGTCTGGACTCTACACTTTGGAGGATAAACTGCAATGGGAAGAGAATAGATAGAAGAGAGCCATAGCTAAGGTAAGAGAAAAGAAAATAAGATGTGAAACAGCAGGTAGGGAAAGCCTAGGTCTTTTATTGACTCAGATCAAAAAAAGGAAGGAAAGCAAGACTAGAAATAAAAAGATGAAAAAGGAATAGAAGAGTATAGTTAGCCTCTACCCTATTTTAAAAATAGTTTGTTAATCAAATGATGTAATCCACTAAACAGGCTAATGAAGAAAAATCACCTGAGCACATCAATTGATGAAGACCACCAGCAACAAAAACATTTGACACAATTCAACAACTTTTCTTGGGTGCAGTGGGCAGGGCCTTGCCTCAGTGTATCTCAATGACCTAGGCCCAGATGTGAAACCTCAAGGAAGAAAGGATTTAGGATTAAAAGTTTTCTGTAGTCAACCATCAGAAATTGAAGACAGATACTTCTGATTTTCCATCTTGCAGATTCCCATCCTCTACCTTATTCGACTTTCAAAACTAAAAGAGAGCAAAGCTTCCCACCCACAGTTCTATTTCAAAATAGAACAAATCAAGAGCCCAAATCAGGAAAGAATAGAGGGCTGGGCAAACATCAGAAGGGAAAGCCTCTTCCACTAACACTGAATAACAGAACTAAAGAGAAAAACAAGAGATCTGTCACAAATAAGGAAAACCAAAGGAAGACCACAGGTAATTTCAAGTGTAACAAAGATAAAACTCCTGAAAAATAAGACCTTGGAGCCCACAAAATGGAAGTCACCAACTACTGGCCCAGAATACAACAGGGATTAGGGAATGGATGGAAAGCGTGAATAAGACTCAAGAAAGATAAGATGCAACACTGAAAGAACTTGTAACAGAGATTTTAGCAATAAAAAATTTCATCCAGGAAATAAATAACAAGATGACAAGTATGGAAAGCAGAATTAATCTAGCTGAAGAAAGAACCTCAGAACTTGAAGACCAGAACATGGAATTAACCCAATCTGTAAAAAACATAGAAAGAAGACTCAGAAAAAAGAACAATGCCTACAAGAGATGTCTGATTATAGCAAGAGGCCAAACCTATGCCTGATTGGTATCCCAGAAGAAGAAAAAGAAGTGGAAAACAACTTGGAGCAAGTGTTCCAGGAGGTAATCCAAGAACACTTTCCCCACCTCACCAGAGATGTGACCAGTCAAACACAAGAGATACAGAGAACCCCCACAAGACATCAAATGAGAAGACCAACCCCAAGACTCATAGTAATTTGCCTACACAAAGTAGACCCAAAAGAAAAAGTCAGAAAGGCAGCAAGAAAGAAAGGCCAGACTAACTACCAGGGAAAACCAATCAGAATAGCAGCAGACCTATCAGCAGAAACACTACAATCAAGAAGGTACTGGAGTCCAATAAACAAAGTCTTCAAAGATAAACAGTTTCATCCAAGAATTTCTTGCCGAGCCATCTCAGCTTCATCACTGATGAAGAATTAACATCCTTCCCAGATATCCAATCCCTAACAGATTATGCAGCTTCCAGACCAGTTCTATAGGAGATACTTAAAAAGGTATTAAGCACAGAAGAAAGAAAAAAAAGAATGACTACACACTTTGCAAGAGAACAGCAGAGCACAGAATCAACAGAGAATACACTGCAACAAGAAACTTGAAAACACACATACATACATCAACACCAAAGCCAAAAGAAAACAAGCAAAGAAAAAACTTTATTACAACCCCATGACAGGGATAAACAATCACATTTCAATAATCAGCCTGAATGTGAATGGACTAAATGCTCCACTGAAAAGACACAGAGTGGAAAAATGGATAAGAAACCATGACTCAATTATTTGCTGCATCCAGGAAACTCATCTTACTAAAAGGGATGCACACAGACTCAAAGTAAAAGCATGAAAAATGAGTTTCCAGGCAAATGGATCACAAAAGAAGGCAGGAGTAGCAATCTTAATATCAGACAAAACAACCTTTAAGCTATTAAAAACTAAAAAAAGATACAAAAGGACACTACATAATATTAAAAGGTTCAATCCATCAATAGGAAATATTCATCCTAAACATATATTCACCCAACACAGGAGCACCAGCATTTATAAAGCAATTACTAAGTAAACTAAAAAAGATACTGTCTCTAACACTATTATAGCAGGGGACTTGAATACCCCACTTACAGCCCTAGCTAGATTATCAAGGCAAAAAACAACAAGGAGATCAAGAACTTAAACTTGACACTCAACCAAATGGACTTAATAGACATCTACAGATTATTCCACCCAACAACCAAAGAGTATACATTCTACTCATCACCACATGGAACATACTCCAAGATCAATCACATTCTTGGCCATAAGTCAAGCATAAACAAATTCCATAAGGTTGAAATCTTGCCATGCACATTCTCAGACCACAACCACAGTGGAATGAAAATAAATATCAACACCAACACAATTTCCCCAAGGCCACAAAGACATTGACACTAAACAGCGCGATGCTGAGCAACTACTGGGTCAACACTGAAGTCAAAGTAGAAATTGAAAGATTCCTGGAAATGAATGAAAATGGAGAAACATCTTACCAAAACCTCTGGGATGCCATGAAAACAGTTTTCAGAAGGGAATTTATATCTCTGTGAGCATGTTTCAAGAAAATGGAAACATCACAAGTTAAAAGCCTAACAAATCACATAAGAGACCTGGAAAGAGAAGACCACCAAAACCCCAACTTTAGCAGAAGAATCCAAATCATCTAAATAAGAGCCCAAATACAGGACATAGATAACAAAAATATCATAGAAAACATCAATAAAAATATCATAGAAAACATCAACAAAACAAAAAGCTGGCTCTTAGAAAGAATTAACAAGATTGATGGACCCCCCTAGTCAGAATGACCAAGAAAAAGAGAGAAAAAGTCCAAATAAACACAATCAGAAAGACAAAAGATCAAATCACAACTGACCCTGAAGAAATACAAAAGTTTATCAGAGATTACGATGTACATCCATATGGAAACAAACTTGATAGCCTAAATGTAATGGAGGATTTTCTGATATCGTACAATCTCCCCATGTTTAAACAAAAAAACACGAGACACCTAAATAGACCAATAACAACCCAGGAAATTGACTCTATCATAAGAAACCTACCACCAAAACAAAAACAAAAACAAAAAAAAGCCCTGGACTGGATAGCTTTCCAGCGGAATTCTACAAAATGTACAAGGAGGAGCTGATACCAATCCTATTGAAAGTATTCCAGGCAATTGAGAAGGATGGAATTCTCCCCAAATCATTTTACGAAGCTAACATCACACGGATACCCAAACTGGGTAAAGATCCACCAAAAAATAGAACTACCAGCCAATATCCCTTATGAATATAGTTGTAAAAATCTTCAGAGAGATTCTAGCAAATCGGATTCAAAACACATCTCAAAAATCATCCACCATGACCAAGTAGGCTTCATCCTCAGGATGTAGGGCTGGTTCAATATTCACAAGACCATAAATGTAATCAAATACATCAACAGATGTAAAAACAAGAACCACATGATGATCTCATTAGATGTAGAAAAACCTTTTGATAAAATCCAGGATCCCTTCTTGATAAAAACCCTCAAACCTCTAGGTATAGAAATAGTAAGTGCCATCTTCGACAGACCCACAGCTAACATATTGCTAAATGGACAGAAACTGGAAACTTTTCTCCTGAAAACTGGAACAAGACAAGGCTGCCCACTCTTACCCCTCTTGTTCCGCATTGTGTTGGAAGGTCTAGCTAGGGCAATTAGACAAGAGAAGGAAGTTAGGGGTATCCAAATGGAAAAGAGGAAATCAAGTTATCTCTCTTTGCTGATGATATGATCCTCTACCTAGAAAATCCAAGAGAATCTGTAAAAAGCCTGTTTGTACTAATAAAGGACTTTAGCAAAGTCTCAGGGTACAAAATACATGTGCAAAAGATAGTTGCATTCCTATGCACCAACAACAAGCAGGAAGAGACCCCAATGAAAAGCACAATCCCATTCACAATAGCTGCACACACACACACACACACACACACACACACACACACACACACACAAAACAACAAAAAAGAAATACCTCAGCATCTTACTAACCAGAGAAGTGAAAGACCTTTATAATGAGAACTACAAAATACTGCTCAAAGAAATCCAAGAAGACACAAACAAATGGAAGGAAGATTCAACATTGTTAAAATGTCCATCCTGCCAAAGGCAATCCACAGATTCAATGCAATACCCATTAAATTACCAACATCATTTTTCTCAGAACTGGGGATGACAATATAGAAATTCATATTTCTATATCCATATTGAATTACCATATGGAATTAATTTCTCTGAACTAGAAGTGGCCATGAATAACCAAAACAATCCGTAGCAAAATAAACAAAGTAGGACACATCACACTTGCAGACTTCAAACTTTAGTATAAGACTATAATAATCAAAACAGCCTGGTATTTGTACAAACACAGGCATATAGACCAATGGAACAAGATAGAGATTCCAGAAGCAAAGCCTCAATTTCTCAATCAACTCATCTTCAACAAAGCTTCCAGTGTGATAAACCACTGGGGAGAAGAGAACCTATTCAGTACACGGTGCTGGAAAACTGGCTGATCACATGCAGAAGATTGAAACAGGACCCCTACCTATCACCATACACAAAAATTAACTCTAAATGAATCAAAGACCCAAATGTAAAGCCTCAAACTATAAGAATCTTAGAAAACACAGGAGACACCCTTATGGAAATTGGAACTGGCAACCAATTCCTATTCAGAACGCTAGGTGCCCATTCCATAAGAAATAAGATAGACACGTGGGCCCTCATCAGACTGAGGACCTTCTGGAAAGCAAAAGAAACCACTAAGAGAGCGGGAAGGCAGCCCACAGAATGGGAAAAAATATTTGCCAACTGTATATCTGACAAAGGCCTAACATCTAGGATCTACAAGGAACTCAAATGTGCCAAAAGGAAAAAAACAAACAGCTCCATCAAAAAGTGGACAAAAGTCATGAACAGACACTTCTCAAAAGAAGATATACCAGCAGTCAACAGACACATGAAAAAGTGTCCAGCCTCACTAATCATCAGAGAAATACAAATCAAAACCACATTGAGGTACCACCTAACCCCTGTAAGAATGGCCGTCATTAATAAAACAAACAACAAGAGATGCTGGCGAGGATGCAGAGAAAAAGGAACACTTCTGTACTGCTAGTTGGAATGCAGACTAGTGGAACCTCTTTGGAAGACAGTGTGGCAAATTCTGAAAGAACTAGGACTTGACCTTCCTTATGACCCAGAAATTCCCTATTGGGAATACACCCAGAGGAACTCAAATCATTCTGCAAAAAAGATAGCTGCACATGAATCTTTATTGCAACTTTATTCACAATAGCAAAAACATAGATCCAACCATGCTGCCCATAAAAGCTGGACCGGATTAAAAAAACGTGGTACATATACACAATGGAATATTATGCAGCCATAAAGAAGGTCAAACATATGAACTTTGCAGCAACTTGGATGGATTTAGAGTCTATCATACTCAGTGATCTATCACAGAAACGAAGAACAGAATACCATATGTTCTCACTCATAAGCGAACCTTGAACAAGTATCATGATACTATAAGAAAGGGATTGGCAGTAGTGGGAAACTGCCAGGGGAGGTGAGGTGGGATTGGCAGTTGAGGGAAACTGCTAGGGGAGAGAGGGGCACACCTCATCAACGAGGTTAGCTGCATAATCAACATTTGTATACCTAACCCTGAATTGTACCCCACATCTTTAAAACAATTTTTAAAAAATTCAAATATCTCCTGGAGAAAAAACAAACAAACAAAACAAAATGGCAGGCTACCTTTTGTGGGCTTTGTTTAAGCAACAGCAGGCTTCCTTTGGCAGGCTTTGCTTAAAAAATGGCAGACTTCCTTTAGTGAATATTGAAATCCAATCAGAAACCTAGAAACATGTACTTTGCCTTATTTGAATGAGACTTGCTTAGGTGATGTCTGGGTGGAGCTTGTAACATCTGTGGTACCCACCCAGAGAACCAGGGGAGACACTTGTGCACTAGGACATAAATATAAATATGCCTGTTGTAATCCTCTTGAGTGTGCCTGCTACCAGGCACATGTTCTTGCATGATCGTTATTAAAGCTTTACTTCACTGCTTAAAAAAAAATGGAAAAACTAGGAAATGAAGAGCACTTCCTCGACTTGAGAAATAATATCTCCAAATCAAACAAACAAGCCTACTGATAGTGTCATACCTAACAGTGAAAGGCTGAATGCTTTCCCAACAAGATTGAGAACAAAGCAAAGATATCTATTCTCACTTCTTTTTCCCCGTTTTTTAAAGATTCAGGGAGTACTTGTGCAGGTTTGTTACATAGGTGTGTATATTGCATGATGGTGAAGTCTGGGCATCTATTAAGCCCACCCCTTCAAGTGTTGCGCATGATAGGTGGTTTATCAATCCTTATTCCCACCTCCCTTAATAGTCCCCAGCATTGGTTATTCCCATTTTTTGTGCTCTTGTGTGCCCAGTGTTTAGCTCCTACTGATGAGTGAGTGTATATTTTATTCACTTTTTTGTTTCTGTGATAATTCATTTAGAATAATGGCCTCTGGCTGCATCCATGCTGCTGCAAATGATACAATTTTATTCTTTTTTTTAATAGCTGTATAGTTTTCCATGGTATGTATGTACCATATTTTCTTTATTCAGTCTACCATTGATGGGCACCTAGCTCGGTTCCTTGATTTTGCTATTGCACTCTCACTACTCTTAATTCATTATAGTACTAGAAGTTCTAGCCAACAAAGAAGAGCCAAAAATAGAAAATAAAAGGTACTCAGATCAGAAGGAAACACAATTGTCCAATTTTGCAAATAGCATAAAGATATACAGAAAATTCCAAAGATTCTACCAGATTCCTGGAACTAAAAAATAAGCTCAGCAAGGTAATAAGAAAAAAATCAGTCATAAAAAAATTTATTTCTATACACTAAAAATGAATATGTGAAAACGAAAATTAAAAATTCAATTGCTATGATCTGAATGTTTGTGTCCCCTTCAAAATGCATGTTGAAACTTAATCTCCAGTACAACAGTATTAAGAGGGAGGGTTGTGGCTGAACATGGTAGCTCATTCCTATAATCCCAGCACTTTGTGAGGCAAAGGCGGGAGAATTGCTTGAGTCCAGAAGTTCAAGACCAGTCTAGGCAACACAGTGAGACTTTGTCTCTACAGAAAATGCAAAAATTAGCAGGGTATGATGAAATGTGGCTGTGGTCCCAGCTACTCAGGAGACTGAGGTTGGAGGATTGCTTGAGCTCAGGAGGCTGAGGCTGTGGTGAGCTGGAATCACACCACTGCACTCCAGCCTGGGCAAAGAGTGAATCCTGTCTCAAGAAATATACAATACAGAGGAAGGGCCTTTAGGAGGTGATTAAATATGAGGGCTCTGCTGATATGAATGGGATTAGTCCTTTATAACACAACTTAAGGAAGTGAGTTTGGCCTCATTTGCCCTTCCATCCCTTCAGCATTCAAGGAACCAACTTGGAAGCAGAAACCCTGGCGTTCACCAGACTCTGAACCTGCTGGCACCTTGATCTTGAGTCTTCCAGCATCTAGAACTGTGATGAAATAAATTTATGCTCTTTATAAATTACTCTGTCTCAAAATTTTTTTTTGGTACCAGCACAAATGAATTGAGATGTTAATATCATCTATAATCACTGGGGAAAAAATAAATACTTAGGAATGAATCTAAGGTATAAAAATACTTAGGTTTAAAACATGTTCAGAAGCCAGGCTCGGTGGCTCAGCCTGTAATCCCGTGCCTTTGGGAGACTGAGGTGAGTGGACTGCCTGAGCCCGCGGATTCGAGACCTGCCTGGGCAGTAAGACCTCATCTCTACAATAAATCAAAAAA
Organism: Cephalopachus bancanus; assembly: GCA_027257055.1. Taxonomy (NCBI): domain Eukaryota; kingdom Metazoa; phylum Chordata; class Mammalia; order Primates; family Tarsiidae; genus Cephalopachus; species Cephalopachus bancanus. The sequence continues at coordinate 5,534,888 of JAPVLO010000205.1, read as the reverse complement.
TCAGCCGGGCATGGTAGCGCATGCCTGTAATTCCGGCTACTTGGAAGGCTGAGGCGGAAGGCTCACCGGAGCCCAGCAGGTCGAGGCTGCGGTGGACGGGAGCGGCCACTGCACTCCAGTCTGGGTGACAGAGTGAGACTACAACTCAAAACAAAAACAAAACAAAAACAAAAAACATGTACAGGACTTGTGTAATGAAAATTACAAAATACTGACGAAAATAATGAAAGATCTAAATAAGTGGAAAGTCATACTGTTTATAAATTGGAAGACTCAACATTGTAAAGATATGAATTCTCCCTCAAATTGATAGATAGGTATAACACAGTTCTTGTCAAAATCCTAGCAATATATTTTTGCAGATACAGACAAGATTATTCTAAAATTTAAATGGAAAGGAAAAGGAAGTAAAACAGTTAAAATAATTCTGAAAAAAAAGTAAGTGGAAAGAGTCAATTCTACTGAATTTCAAGCTTGCAGTAGTCAAAACTGTGTTACTGGCAGAGGAACAGACAACATAGGTTATTGGAACAAGATGGGAACCCAGAAATAGACTCATATGGTATGATCGGGTTTTTTTTTGTTTGTTTTGTTTTACAAAGATGCAAAAACAATTCAATGAAAGAGGGGCAGATAATATTTTTGGCATTGGTGCTGGAGCATTTGAGTAGCTATAGGTTAAAAAAATAAACCTCATCCTAAACTTTAAACTTAATATAAAATTAACTCGAAGTGGACTGGAGATTTAAATGTGAAGTGTAAAATTATAACACTTTTAGAACAAATAAGAGAAAATCTTCAGGACCTAGGACTTTATGAAGAAATCTAGACAGGACAATAAAAGCACAATTTATAAGAGAAAAAAATTGGACTTTATTAATATTTAAAACTTTGTTCTGTAAGAGACCCTGAAAAGAGAATGAAAAGACAAGATATAGACTAGGAAAAAATATTGTAAAACACATACATGATAAAGGATTTAGATTGGACTATGTAAAGAATTCTTAACAGTAAACAAATAATTCAATTAGAATATGGGCAAAATTCACTAAAATACCTTTCATGAAGGAGGATATAAGGATTGCAAATAAGCTCATGAAAAGATATTCAACATTCCTAAAAAATAAGAAAATGCAAATGAAGACCAAAGTGGGACAGTACTACACACCTGTCAGAATAGCTAAAAAAAAGGAAAGAAAAATAGTGACAATACCAAATGCTAGCAAAGATGCAGAGAAATTTGATTTCTTGTACAACACAGTACAGGTGGGACTATAAAATGGTGCAGCCACTCTGGAAAACTGTTTGGCAATTTCTTAAAAACCAAACATACAAGGGGGAACCAAAAAAGCCTGGACTTATTTTTTGGTGGATGGGCTCCTTGTAGTGCTCTAGGAACCTATGGGCATCAAGGTATGAGATAGCATTGCTGTGAGAGGCTGTGTTCAGCTATAGTGAATACAGTGAATTTTTTTTTTTTTTGAGATTCTTACAATGTGTTTAACCATTTCATGATGAGTGATTTATGAGTGCACCTGCCCACACTGCGCTGAGTGTTCAGCAATTTTTGACCAAATCGGCGTGTTCCTCATGTCCCACTCTCCCCATTCACCAGCTCTCTCCACAAGTAACTTGTTTTTTGCTTCCCCAGGTGAAGAATCCTCAAAGAAAAACGTTTTGCTGATGTGGAAGAGGTGAAACAAGAAACGGCAGAAGCATCAAAAAGCATCAAAGTTGACAAATTTAGAAACTGTTTTGCAGTGGAAAAAGTGTCTTGATGGATGTATTGAATGAAACAGAGAGTACTTTGAAGGTTAGTGAAGTTTAAACATGTAAGCATAATACACAAATTTTTATAAACAAATTCTGATTTTTGAGGAGTTTCCCCCTTGTGCACTTACCACATGACCTAGCAATTATACTCCTGGGCATTTATAACAGAGAAACAAAAACATCTACATAAAATCTTCACATAAATGTTCTTAGCAGTTTTATTTGTAATAGCTTGTAGCTGGAAACAATAAACATGTCATTCAGTAGGCAAATTGTTAAGCATAGGACTGGTACATCCATACCACGTACTACTCAGTAATAAACAGCAATGAACTATTGATGCGTGTGACAACTTGAATACATCTCAAAGATAATACATGTTGATTGAAAAAAAAGTCTTTTTCAAAAAGCCACATACTCTATGATCCAATTTATATAATGTTTTTGAAATGACAAAAATTACAGAAATGGAGAACATATTAGTAGTTGCCAGTGTTGGCGTTGGTGGGGAAGAGTGAGTTGACTCTAAAAACAGAAAGAGGGAGATCTTTGCAGTGACGAAATAGTTCTGTATTTTGTTTGCAGTGGTTATAGGAGACTACACATGTCATAAAATGGTATAGACCTATGTGCACACATTGTACCAATGTTAATTTCCTGGTTTATTGTTTACAATGTGAACATTGAGAGAAACTGGGTGAGGAGTAATGACATTTTGCACCATATCTTGGCAACTTTCTGTGTATATATTTTAACAGCAAAATAAAAAGTTTCAGTAAGTTTGTCCAGATATTAACAGAATGTATTGCCACACGGCAGCTTATACATCATTATTGCTTTATCCTTCAAAATCTTACTGTACTTTCCTGTCAAATCAAATAGAAATATGCCTATCTTATTTGTTGATGATGCACAGCTAAAAGTGAGAGGCAGGATAGGCCCCACAAATAGCAGATCTAGTGATGGTAACTTTTCTGCAATATTGCATCTGAAAAGTAACCTAGTCAGAGTGATTTCTAGAATTTCCTTGTATTAGTAATTTTCTTCTTCCTTACCTGGTTAGCTAAGTGGTAGTAAACCCCATCCATTCTTTAAGTATTTTTAAGAAAAGTAAGCTGAGGTGATGTTCCTGCATTCACTATAAATATAAATATTAGCCTAGATATATAATGTTTCTGAAGCCAAATTTCTCTTAAGTTATCCATATCCTCTGGGATTATCAAATTAAATAGCCCTTGAAACAGGAAGCTATGTGGATCAGGTTTATATCAAGTAGAGACAAACTTGTTAAATGCCATTAATATATGTGCATTCGATAACTTTAATGACTTTCTATACAGTTCTACATTTTTATCTCTCCCACCCATCCTTCACTCCACAAATAAAGCTGTTTTTCTTCAGTGATGCCACTCTCCATTTTTTCAATGGAAAATTCCAGATTTTAAAAACAAATCTTACCATGCCCTTCAGGATTTAGTCCTACTGTCCTTTCCTTAAGGAACACCAGCCCCGCTGCTCCCAGTCTCTCTATCCTCAGGCTTTACTACCAGATTTAGTGACAGATTATGATTTCTAAGCCTGACTAGCTCATTCTCACTATGGAGCACTTAGAAAAACAATTGCTCAATAATTCTTTTTGTTTTTCAAATGTAGACAAATGTAGGTGCAAGAATTCTGTTATTGGCATGCTAGGAGAAAAGAGATTTCCTCTAGTGGATATAATATTTATGAATCTCTTTTTGTATCTGCTTGGGAAGAAATGTTATCCCAGATTGCTTTGATTCAATGACAGCATTAACTCACTATTTGGTTTAGTCTAATCTCAGGTATTATGGAGAACGAATGCACTAAATGCAAAAATATGGTGGATGTTATGATCCCTTGGAGTAGACCCAAGTTTGCTTATAGTCCCAGGGAATGAAAAGACTCGGGTTTCATCACCAAAGACCAATATGAGTTTAAAGTTATTAATGATCATAACTACACAACTGTGATTTCCCCATAGCTATTTTCACTTTTATGTGAAATGAGTGGCTTTTTGAAAGTTACATTACAAAAAAGGCAAAGGAAGCTAAAGTGGATGATGTTATTACTCAGTGATAACTCTAAAAGTACCTTCAAAACTTCATATGCTTCATTTCACCATTTTCACCTTTAGCCTGGTTACTGATAGACAAAAGTACATTCCATTTTCTAGGTGCGTGAAAATGATTAACTATATGTTATTATCTCTCAATGGGATTGAAAAAGTCCACATTATAATTATAGTCTTACAAAATAGCATTTTCCCTTTAATTTTACTGTATATATCAATATTGCCCATTCCAACTGTCTCACAATCTGTCAAATTACATTGTATCAAACAGCAGAACAGTTACATTGTGCTGCCCCATTAGTGAAGGGATATAAAATTAAGCGTATGGGTTACCTTTTCCAGAGAAAACTCACTTTCAAAATTTTTATTAATGACAACTGCTAATCAGAACATTAGATGCCCATAGATATCTAATTTTGAAAAAGGGTAACATTTTATAAAGAGCACTCAACTTCTCAAGAAGAAATTTGTTGAATTTCTCCTACCAAACTAGGAGAGTTTCTGTCAACCATCTGTTCAAAGACACTGGTTTTCCTCTCTCTCTCATGGACATTTCTCTAACCACCTCAGCCCATTTTATTTTGCAGAAGCAGCTTTGGATTTTGGGAAGAATGAAGATGTGGTTAGTATGTTTGCCAATGGCACAGAAAAATTGGGGTGGAAAAAGGTGCATTGACATGCACAGAAGTCTTATTTAGTGATGAGCAAATCTTATGAATATAAATGATTAAGAAACACGACACTGAATGTTATTGTGGAAAAAAGTTTTTGTGTTTTCTAAGAAAAATTAGACTTAGATTTTTCCAAGAAACTTTGGCATTAGTTACAAATGGAACTTTGAATGTTTCCAAGAAACACTGCAGGCAATTATGTTTACCAACACAGCTGAGGCATGAAATTAGAAGATATCTTTAAATTTTGGGAGAGAATCTGACTTCTTTTAATTTATCTGGCTCTGAGTCTCTCCTTCAAAAATTAGCCCAGTGATAATATTAGAAGGAAGTAGAGATTTATTGTACCCACTGATGACTTTTAATAATACCAGTTGGAATAATTTTTAAAGCAATGAATGCTCAGTTACTTTGGGTTGTAAAACTATGCTTGAGGGAAACATCATGTGAAATTACAATTTTTTTCCATTAAGTTTTACTTTTAGAGAAACCTTATGGGTGTAAAAATTTGAGAGAGACTCTGCTCCCACTGCTATTGCCTGAAAGTCTAGATAAAGAAAAAAACAGATGCTGGCAAAGTTAGCAATAACTAAATAGCTTAGCTATACACACATACTGTAATGCCTGCAACCTCAGAGAAGTATCAGATCAAGCAGAAAACTGTAGGAACAACCACTAGATAAGGAAAAGACTTCAGTGGGTAAGGCTATGGATTAGTTTCAGATTGATCTGGTTTTAGATTTCTGGCTCTGACATGTACTGACTTTGTGATCTTAAGCAGTTAACTTCTAAAATTCTATTTCTTCATCTACAGAGTGGTAGTCATAGTAGTTCTTGTATTATTAGAGTCATTCTGGAGAATAAATGAGATAATATATGTAATGTGCTTAACTTCTGGCTATAATAAATTCTAGAGCTATATTAGCCATAATTTTTTGTTTGCTATTATAATTGTTATTGTTGTTGTATATGATCAGTTACTTGACATTTCCATCATTTTTAAATTTTAAATTGCTTCAAAGTCATATGTAAACTACATGGACTTTTAGCTTTAAGTATATAGAAAATGGGCAGAGTTAGAAAATTGATAAAAAGTATGACAATGATATAAAATACTCCATTTTAATTTGTAAAAAGTCTTTTGCCATTTGCAAGAACACGGATGAACTTGGAGGACATTATGCTAGGTGAAACTGGCCAGACACAAAAAGCAAATACTGCATCATATCATGCATATGTAGAATCTAAACAAAGTCACACTTTTAGAATCAGAAGTAGAATGATGGTTTCTAGGGGCTCAGGGGTGGGGAAAATGATTGATGTTGGTCAAAGGGTACACATTTTCAGTTATAAGATGAACAAGTTTTGGGAACATAATGCACGGCAAAGGTGGGCATTCATTGCCTTCAATTTCTTTTTTACGCTTTGTGTTAGTTGAATTTTGGGGATTCAATCTGTATAACAAGCAAATTGAAAAAAAATACCCTACATCTTTATGAATGATTAATTATTGATTATATTTTAAGTATTATGATATAATAGTTTTGTGGCTATTAATAAACTTCATTTACACATTTATTTAAAGAATTATTGTTATTTTTCTTTTAAGAATAAGTTATATTCCTAAGGAATATCCTGACATATCTAAGTTTTCTAATTTTGAATTGCTAGCTTGTCGAGAAATGAATGTTCAACTTTAGGAAAACTCAAAATATCTTGTTTTGAGATGGGTAAAACACTTTCCAGAAAATTTTTCTTAACATATAGAACATAATGTTCTAATAAGGCAGAAATTATATGGTGGTGTTGATCTTATAGCATGAAACTACAGAAGCAAAACTGACCAAGGAAGATGAAAGATCTCTGGGATCTAAGGGCTCATGGAAATGGCATCTGTGAATTAAGGTCCTGACTTACAGTGACTTTTAGGATTTCAGTAAGTACACCATACCTAATGATCATTTGGCAATAATGAACACACTAAATGAAATATAATGAAGATGAAATGAGAATGTGGTTACTGAAATACCAGGATTTCTCTATTGATTGCTATTCCATATCCCCTTTCTCTCTTCCCCTTGGCTCCCCCAGTCATCCATCTATCTCTCAAATATTTATGCCTATTTCACTGTTTCTTCTGACAGTGCATAATGGCAGAGACTTAAGGCAAAGACTTTTTTTTTTTTAGTATGCCTCTTTTTTCCTTCCTTTTCACGATGTTACTCAGGCATACTCAATCTTTGTGGATGTTAAAATTCTGAAGGTTTGCTCTCCTTCCAGAAAAATGTGAGAAGCAACTTTAAACTTATAGCCAACAGTTTATTTTATAAAAAATGCCATACCAATATTGTATTTTCAGGAGCTGGACTATCCAGTGATATTCTGCAGCATTATAAAGCTAAGTCTTTACTTGAAGGGAAGTTGTAAATTTATTGTTAAGAGACCATATTCTCATTTACCTTTGGCCACTCCCATCCCTCTTGCTTTATGGCTACTAGAATCTGTGTCTACTTACTGAATGGAGCTTTCAATGCGAGTGATGGTGAGAAAAGCAGCAAGGTTTGCTGTGTAAGATGAGATAACAATCAAAGCGAATAACCACCAAGCCCCCATCATCATTCGGGTAGCCAGAGTCGTGTATGGGACCTCCCCACCTGTGGAAAGAAGCACAGAGATTAAAGGAACCTTAACATTTATTTATAGAGAATATGAGGTCATGTAAGTTCAATACCAAATTAACTTTTTTTTTTTTTTGAGTTGGAGTCTCACTCGGTCGCCCAGACTGGAGTGCAGTGGCCGCTCCCGGCCACCGCAGCCTCGACCTGCTGGGCTCCGGCGATCCTTCCACCTCAGCCTTCCCAGTAGCTGGAATTACAGGCATGCGCTACCACACCCGGCTGATTTTTGATTTATTGTAGAGATGAGGTCCCGCCAAGTTGCCCAGGCGGGTCGGAACCCGCGGGCTCAGGCAATCCTCTCACCTCAGCCTCCCAAGGCGCGGGATTACAGGCTGAGCCATCGAGCCCAGCTCCAAATTAACTTTCAAGTAGTGAGAATGTTTCTACTTCACAACATCAGCATGGGTCTCTATATTTTCATCACTCCATATTTAATTCTCTTTTATGAGACTATGTGAGACCCAGTGAAAAGGAAGCATAATGAATATTTAGTACTTGTTTAAATAATAGTTCTTCCCCCTTCTTGTTCAATCCCAGAATTAATTACTCTCATATTACAATCACAGGTATATACAAGTGCTCATTATTCATTAGTTAGGTGATATTAATAACACTATGCCTATATTTAATGTAACATTTCAGATTTCCAGTAAATAGATAATGTTGAAAGGATTATTTTAAGTTCTCTAGAAATAGATTGTTAATGATCTTGGGATCACATGTGTTAGTATTGGCTTCAGCATGATCACATTTGATTTGTTCTGCTTTTAACTGACTAGTCACTCATATAATCTTGATGCAGAATCCTCCTCCCAATCTTTTAAATGTTGTAGTACCCTTGGGCTCAGTTCTTATACTTCTTCTGCCATGCTGGATCATATCAATAGTCCTCTGATTTTTGAATATGATTTACAGTATACTTTCATAATACTCTAATTTATATTTTGAGTACTACCCCAATCTCTCTAGAGAGCTATAAATAAAAGCTGACATGATTTCCACTTGGAATCTGATAGGCATCTTTAACTTATCACATCCAAAATACAACTCTTTTTTTTCACTCTCAACTTAACTCTTCTCCAACCCAGTCCACACCCTGTCAGGGAATAGCACCACAATTTACTTTATTTCTCCCCAAAAAAGGTTAAGACTTTTAAAATATCTCATTCAATAACAAGTCCTGTCACCTTTACTTTCAAATGACATCCCAAATCCTATCTCATCTCATTACTTCCACTGCTGACACTCAATTCAAAGCCGGCATCTTCCTTTGTCTTTACTACTGAGCAACTTATGTGGTTTCCCTATTTACATTCTTGAGAGTACCACTCTTGAGTCTATTACCAAGGTGTTCTTATAAATGAAAATCAGATCACTAGTACTCCCCTGATCAAACTTTCCAGTAACTTCTCATCACTTTTAGAAAAATGAAAGAAAACAAAAAACAAACCTTCAAAATCTCCTCCAAGGCCTACCAGGTCCTATATATACTGATCTTAAGTCAATAATGACCTTATTTCTTACCATTCTCTCAATGGCTTTCATGAAATTTCTTCTTAGAATCAGGCCAATATCTGCCCCAGGGCCTTTACATTCGCAATCTTTTATGCCTGGAATTATCTTTTCTTTAATTTATAAATGCCTTATTCATTCAATTTATTCACATTTTTGCTCAGAGCATACTTCTTAACAAGAATCTTTTATCATCACTCTGTCTAAAATAACCTGTCATAACCCTATACTGCCAATTATCTTATCTTTTTATAAATAATAATGTAGTATGTTTTATATATTTTTATTTCCTTGTTTTTCTCCCTTATAATATCATTTTTGATATAAGAACAGTACTAATTCCATATTAACAGGGCAACTGTGTTGAATGAATATGTGCTGTTATGAACTGCATTATGAAGAAAGCACAACTTTAATTTAGTTTAATTTTTTTGCAGAAATGAAGTCTTACTATGTGTTCAGACTCATCTCAAACTCCTAGGCTCCAGTGATCCTCCTACCTCAGCCTCCCAAAGACCTGGAATTACATGCATTAACCACCATGACTGGTCAAAAGCAAAACTTTGATAGAAAAACCACACCATGTCGTACCAAGAAAAAAAATTATAGGCCAATTTTTCACATGATTGTAGATATAAAAGAAAAATAAATTAGCAAATTGAAACTTACATAAATAAATAAACAGATTGGGATTTTTATATGAAAGTAGATTGATTTGGTATTCAAAATCATTGTAATTTACTACATTAGGACTAAAGGAAAGAAAAATCATATGATCATCTTGGTAGATGCAGAAAAGTCATAGTTAAAATTTATTATCCAGTTTTAAAAAAACAAAAAAAATCTAGAAATAATCCAGAAAACTCGAAATTCTAAAAATTATTTTTATAATTAGCACCTTTTTAGACTTATAGCAAGTATCACATATATTAATGAAAGTAATTTCTTTTTACTGTCTTTAAGGATACAAACTGTTACAATTTTTGTTCAACACTGAGTTGGAGGCATTAAATTGTGTAGTGCAACAAGTAAAAAAAAAATAGAAAAATAAAAAAAATTTAAGAATTGGGGGCCAGATGTGGTGGTGCACACCTGTAGTCCCTGCTATTCAGGAGACTGAGGTGGAAGGACTGCCTGAGCACAGAACATCAAGGCTGTGGTGAGTCATGATTGTGCCACTGCACTCTAGCTTGGGCCACAGAGTGAGACCTCACTCACTGAAATAAAATAAAATAATTAAAAGTTATGAATCAGAGATGGCATGACTATGTATGTAGAAAATCCAACATAATAAAGAGTAAATTACTAAAATTAATAAATTAGTTATCAGCTTACTAAATGATACAGAGTCAATGTTCAAAAGTTAATCATATTTGTATATGACAGCAACAAACATAAAATATGGAATTTAAAGATATTTTAACTTTTCAATATTATTAAAAACAAATAACTAGAAATAAACCTATTTAAAGGTGTGAAAAACCTGTATAGAAAAAAACTGCAAAACTTTTTGAGCCAGGTGTGGTGGCTCATGCTTGAAATTCCAGCACTTTAGGAGGCCGAGATGAGAGGACTCCTTAAGTCTAGGAGTTCAAGACCAGCCTGTGCAACATAGCAAAACCTCATTTCTGAAAAAAAAAAAAAAAAAAAATAGTGGTGTGTGATCATGTGCACCTGTCGACACGGGTACTTGGGAGGATGGAGTGGAAGAACTGCTTCAGTACAGGAGTTAGAGGCTGCAGTGAGCCATGATTTATGCCACTTTACTTCAATTTCAGTTGACAGAGTAAGATGCCAACTCAAAAACAAAACAAAACAAAACAAAAACAAACAAGACACAAACAAAAACAACAAAAATTTTTGAGTAAAGTAAACGAAGATTAAATAAATGAACAGATACATCTAGTTGAATGATTTAAAGACTACTCAAATTGAATTGCAGATTCAACCAGTAAATTGTCACTCAAAATCCCAAGTTCTCTTTGTGGTGTGTATGTATATGTGTATGTATGTAAAGTTACTGTATAATTTATATGAAGCTGCAAAATAATAAAATAGCCAAGATACTCTTCAGAAAGAAGGAAAAATTGCTCTAGCTGACAGTAGCTTTATGTAGTAATTAAGATAGTTGGTATTTGTACAAGCGTGGACTAAATAAATCAATGAGAGTTATCCATGTGTACATAGGCACTTGTTTTATATCCTGCTGACACTAAAGGATGTTATATAAAGAAAAGGAGGGTAGTTCTAGGTCAATTGGATATATGTATGAAAAATAATAAAACTTGTCTCCTCACTTATACCATACACAAAAATCAATACCAAGTAGCTATTAGATATAAATATACAAAGCAAAAAGTAAAGCTTCTAGAAAATAATGTAAGAGAATATATACACAGGTTTGAGTAGAAAGATTTCTTTTAAAAGCATGAACACAACAGAAAAGTTTAATAATTTGACTATAATAATACTTTGTAGTTCAAAAGACACCATAAAAAGAATGAAAAAACAAGCCATAGTATAAGCTACTTCTAAGATCTATAGCTAGCAAAAATCACCAGTAGTTATTCATAACTCCTATAAATCAATAAGAATAAAACAGACAACAATCAGAAAAATGGGCAAGAGGCTTCATAAACTAAGATTACCAAATGCCAGTGCATATATAAAAAGATGGCAATCTCATTAGCTATTAGAGATTTACAAAACAAAAGAAGAATAAACTACCACTCTATAGTCACAAGAATGATTAAAGTAAAAAGACACACAATTATAAGTGTTGGCAAGAATGTGGAGAAACCAGAATGTTTGCACACTGTTGGTGGATTGTGAATTGGTTCAAGAAATCACTTTGATAAACAATCTCTGAAAACTAATGTATGCATATTTTAAGAACCAGCAATTTCACTCCTTAGGTACATATCCAACAGTTGAATATACATAGCAAGAGACATGCACAGAAATGTTCATAGCAGTATTATCATAATAGTGCCAAACTGGAAACAACCTAAACATTATTTGAAAGTAAAATGGATAAATAACAGTATATTCATATGATAAATTAAGTTTAGCCTAAAGCTGCTTCTTACATACTTTAAGTTTGGCCCAAGATTTCTTTATACATCGTGAACTGTACCCTAACTGGACATGTAAACAGACTGTAACTTACTATTGTACCAATTACGGTGTTTTGGCTAATATCAGATGGCCAACTGTTCAAACCAGGTTCAGTTATGGCAAATGCCAAGGTGTAAACCCATCCAGCTGTTTCTGTAACTCACTTTCATTTTCTGCATGTCAATTTCCTTTTTCTGTCCATAAATGTTATCCATCTATGTGTCAGTCCCAGAGCAGCTCTGAAACTATTTGGGTATGAGCGGCTGTCCAATTCACAAGTCATTCTTTGCTCAATTAACTGCTTTTAAATTTAATTTGTCTGAAGTTTTTAATACATACAATAAAATATGCAGCAATGAAAATGAAAAAATTTCACTTATACATAACACTGTGAATGGATTTCACAATCTAACATTCGATAAAATAATTCACACTGTATAATAATTGTACAAAAGCATACAACATGAATGGCAGTGCTGGTTACCTTTGGGGAGGGGAAAAATTGGTTGAGAAAGAGGCAGTGGGGGCTGGGTCTCAGGTAATGTTCCACCTTTTTCTGGGTGGTAATTATACAGGTTGTTCATTGCTGGTAATTCATTGATCTGCATATTAAGTTTTTGTGTACTGTTCTGTATGCAAATAATATTTTACAATTAAAAACTACATAAAAGAAGCAAGTAAAGAGAGAGAAGGGTGAGTTTAACCAATACGAATTTTTATTTTCTCTCTTCTTCTTGTCCACATTTTGAAAAAGTGTGCTAAAGAAAACTCCCTCCCTCTCTCTCTCTCTCTCTCTCTCTCTTTGCTAAGGATGACAAAAACTATTCTGGTAAATTCTGACACTTTAGAGTGTGTAAAGGGCTAAGTCCAGTGTTGGGTATTTAAATTCCTATAACCCCTGATAATTTTGTAGTCTCCCAATATCACTCTGCAGAGGTATGAGGAATACTAATTTTTCAAATGACCCCTCTGTTGTAAGGAAAATCTTCTTGACAAAGATTTCCATTTTGATGTGACTTGTTTGTCATCAAAGAATGTATGTTTTGCAATTGTATATATTACCTTATAAAGTTGTTAAAAAGTAAAATAACGTTTTGTCTTCAGGCAGGAATGTAAAACTTGATAGTTCCACCTAAGTCAGACAAAAATTTGTTGTTCTAAAAGTCTTATTTTGTGTATGTATGTGTCTTTGTTTAAAAATATGGAAGAGTGATTGTTTAAAATTCTCCAATTTGGTTGTTTGTTGAATCAAGCTTCTTATACATTTAAAGATTCACATTTTTTATTTTGTCATCTGGGACTGTAGAACTCTTTTATAAATTATGATGAACACAAAGCAGAAGAAAAATCATTATTATCTTTTGAAATAAACCTTCCTTTTTCAAGTGTTAGATTTTTATAGGAACCATATTACTAGCATAAAGGCTAAAAAACTCATAGCAAATGGAACATTTTCAATATTTGGGGTGACTTAATATATTCATGTAAGTTGATCAATTGAAATATCAATAAAAATTAAAATGTTTTACATGCATAAAATCACAATTTAGAGAAAAACAAAGAAGGATGTTGTTGGCAATTAGTGTTGGCCAGTATAGGCATATTCTACACTTATGGGAGAGATGTCTATATCATCTCTAAAACACTTAATTTATGTCAGTCAATTTTGAATATTAACGTATTCCTTGAAGTTTATTGATAGTTAAATTGAGAAACTGACTGTGACCAGATTTGTAATGTTTTAATTTTTTCTTTTACTGTGGAAGGTGTGGGAGTAATAAGGAGGTAGACATGAGATATAAGTGTGGTTTGCTCTTGGCCACAGGTTAACAGAGTCACTGTATTGAACCCATTCACAAACTAGGGCAGGTTTCCAGAATGTGACATGTCTATCATGGAACAAGAGATGGATTTAGGTGGTAGAAAGAGATACATAAAATCACATTGTGTTATGGTGAGAAAGTTGTTCCATTTATAATTGCCTTTTAGTATTTTTTACTATGACAAGAACAAAAGTTTGATGATAAGAAGTCTCCAAAATTTTGATTCTATTTTTACAAAAGGAAAGCAAATCTCAAACTCCATTTGGCAGGCAATGGAAACTAATTAGTATTTAATGATGTTTCATTTATATTAAACTTATTTTATAGTTATTTTCTATTTAATGCAATGACACTGTCTTATGTGTCTATTAGGGAATATAACCCTTATTAACAATAATGTAGGCCCCTCTGTAATCTCAGTTTCAAGCATTCCAATCAAGACCTAAGATGCAATGACCCTGTCACATTTTCACTGTCCCTTTGTGGCCTCCTGGGCATACCTCACTTTCACCCAGCTTAAATCCAGTGATTTGAATGTAATCCATTGCATTCATTCTTAACTCCCTCGAAATCTTGGCAAAGCTCAAACCAAATCAAATCCAACTCTCTTCCTACTTTGTGTGTGAACTGTGCAGCTGGATGTTGGAACGATATACAACTTTTCATGTATTATATCATTCATGACCATGAACTTCAAGTGAGCCTTTAATGAAGTCTTACAAATGTAGTCTATCTTAACCATTCTCTTTCCTGACTCTCTTAAATAATTATTTTGGTGTTTCTCTCTTCCATCACCCCAAACTTTTCACCCATCCTCACACTCAGCTGATGTGCTCTATCTCACTTACAAATTACAGCAATCAAAAGGAACTTCCAGAGAAAATCAGGTACAAAACAGTTTATAGTGTGTACTTTTAGTAAGAAAAGAAGGAACATGTGCTTGCTTATATTTTCAGAGAGAAACAATAGGAAAATAAAACCAAAATAAATACAGATGTGAGGAAAAAGGAACAAAATGGGAAGGACACAGATGGAATTAAGATTTCTGTGACTGCATTTTCTTATTTGGTTTTAAATTTGGAAGATGTAAATGTCTTAAATAACTGAAAAGAATATTAAATGTAAAAATCAAATAAAAACAAACTGACAGAAAAAACCTGAGTATATAATGACATAATAATACAGAGGAAAGAATTATTTCAAAGGACTTTAAAATATAAAAATTGCAAAATAAATAAAATGACTGCAAAAAAGAAAATACAATGACTGAAAAAATTACAATGGCTTCATTCCCTACTGAAGGCCACAGTCCTTTTGGGCAGCCCTCTTGTACAGCTGTCTATTCAGGTTCCAGTAACTATTCTGTTCCTTGTCCCTTTAGGCATAAGAATGGTAATAGCTTTCCTCTGTAATCAAGGGGTACTGCACCAGCCCCTGTTACTTTCTCAAAACTCCACTCACATCATTGTAAATAGTCCTTTTAGTAAACTTTCCTCAATTTCCCATAAAGAATATATCATGTATTTCCTGCCTGGTAACACCTATGGCAACAGAACCACAAAAATGGGATTCTGAGATTGGATTGCTCCCATATCTGTGCGGTGAGTATCAATGGGAAATGGAACACTGATGATCAACAGCTTGTGGTTACATTTGGATTGTTGAAATAACCTCCAGCACTGGCATGGAATGAGTGCAGGTGGAGTGCAAGGCCTTGGGAGACAAACTGACTGAGGCAATAATAGTGATTTTGAAGACTGTGGTTCCAGCTAACTGCTGGAAGTCTCAGAACTAACACAAAGCGTAAAAGAGAAACTGAAAGCAATGAATGCCCAGCTCAGAAATACAACAATTTTGAAACAATCTCTTAATTTTGTGGTTTCAGGGTATATATGGCTGAGGATAAGACTAAGGCTTGACTGTAAGTGTAGCACAGTTCAATCACCAATTAAATCTTCTGCCATGTAATGTCTCTTATGCTAAGGGGAAGAGCATTGATGAGACATTTTAACTTCCAAATTCTTCTGAGCCTCCTTGCTATTGGAAGCAACCTCTTATCCCTTCTGAGGGAATCAGCCTTTCTCTGCACAGATGCTTTTCAATAACTGGACCTGGAGAATCTTACAATTCTTTTGTGGACTCACCACATTACCTAGTTTTTGCCTCTAGGCTTTAAGTTCAGTTTCAAAATAATTGGATCAGAGAAGCAGAAAGCCCACTTATTAGAGTTTTATACCAAATAAGTTGAAATGTGTATATTAGGGCAAATATGTTGCCATGGGTAACATGACAACCTCAGAGTGACCTCAGAGTGAGGATTTAATATGTCGACTTAATGCTTAGAGGTGGTGGGAGCATTCAGTTAGATTAACAGATTGAATAATGGACCAAAAATGAATAGATTTTGAAAGTAAACTATATAAAACTTCTCTGGGATACTGTATGGATTCAGGGAGGTTGGATTGTTGGAATGGATCTGCTGTGAACAACCTGCTCACCTCAATTGCATGAGAGGACATTTCAGATACAAAAACATTAAGAAATGCACGGGAAGGGTAGAACACATTCATCTCTGAAGAGTTCTATGTGCTTGTCCTCCTCTGAGGCCTGAGATGATATCGGGGAGCACTGTAATAAATTGTATTTCTTGACAGCAAAATAAAAGCAGTGTCCAAGGTTGGTAGAGTATAGGTGTGCATGCCTAACTGACAGAAAGGAGGCAGAATTACAATAAAAATCCATGGCTGTTTATGAGTGGTAATTAAAGTGTACTGACCTTCAGAGACTTCTATGAGGTCTGACAATTAGGTTTGTGAACCATCCTAGAAAAAGTGTGACATATCTTATTGCTGAATATCACTACGGTCACCTTTGAAGTATTCCCCCTGGGAAGCTATGCACCAATGCTAGCACCTAGTCCACACATCAAAGCAGTTTTGGAACTCTTTTTCTGGAATGGCCATCAGAGCTGTTGTCATTATTTGTTGAGGACTGACAACTAAGTTCTTAAACTTGCCACTGTGTGCTTACATTAGCAACACTGTACAAATAACTGTATTGGAAAACCTTCCCTACTCACCTGATCTGATCCCCAGTGACTTTTTTCTTTTCCTGAAAGTAAAAGAAATATTGAAAGGAAGATTTTTGATGACATTCAGGGCATCAATTAATTATGTCCTGAATGTCTAAAAGTGTGTCTTATTAATTATGCTGGTTATAACTTATAAACTAAGGTGATTCTTGACATACAAAAAGAGAACAATTCTATATCTGAGGCAGAAACCTAACCTCAATTGCTGAGTGAGAATTTGGAGCCTCTTATCTAGTTTCCAGAACTTATCCAGTTTATGTATCTAAAAATCCAATACTAAATAAAAGGTCAAGTTAGGATTTTTTGGTAGTTTTAAAAAATATTTTTAAAGTTTTTTTTTTTAGTAGTAACAATCACATATAACTGTATATCCTATTTATTACATCTTCAATGGCTGAACAATATTTCTCGGTCAGATGTACTATAGATTATTAAAGTGGTCTGTTTTTGAAAATTTAGAGTTTTTATGGTATCATATTAATATATGATTTGTGCATATATGATTACATTGTCATAAATATCTTTGAACACATAATCTTCTAAATATTTTGAATTATTTTCTTTTGTTGGAATCCATGAAGAGAAATTATTTGGTAGAAGAAGTTAGGTTTTTGTAACTTATATAAGTGATAAGGATTTTCAAACATTGAGGTGTCTATGAGGATGTTTCCAAAGGAGATTGGCAAGTGAGTCAGTGGACTGAGTGGGTAAGATCTGCCCTCAGTGTGGGTGAGCACCGTCCAATCAGCTGGAGATTGAAACAGAACAAAAAAGTAGACACAAGTATTTCCTCTCTCTCTCTCTCTCTCTCTCCCACCCCCCTTTTCCTCTTCCTTTCCTACCTCTCCCTCTCCCCTCTCTCTCTCCTCCCTCTTCTTTTTCTTTCCTGGAGCTGGGACACATTTTTCCTCCTGTCCTTGGATGTGAGGATCCTGGGATCTTTGGCCTAGGGACTCAGATTTACATCAGAATCCCGCATCTCCCCACCCCTAGGTTCTCAGGCCTTTGCCCTGAGACTGAGAATTACACCATCAGTTTTCCTGGTTTTGAGGCTTTGGAACTTGGACTAAACCACACTACCAGCATTTCAGAATCTTTAGCTTGCAGATGGTCTGTCATGAGACTTCTCAGCTTCCATAATTCATAATTGCATGAGCCAAATTCTCTCTCAAACATCTCTATTTATCTGTTTGTTCATCTGTCCATCTGCCCATCCGTCCATCTGTCTGTCCATCCATCCATCCATCCATCCATCCATTCATCCATCCATCCAGGCATACTTCATTTTATTACATCTCACTTCATTGCACATCACAGATATTGTATTCTTTTACAGATTGAGGATTTGTAACTACCTTGCATTAAGTCTATTAATTTCTCCCAAAGCATGTACTCTTTATGTTTCTGCATTAGCATTTTTTTTTTACCAATAAAGCATGTTTAAATTAAGGTATATGCATTGTTTTTTAGACATAATGTTCTTGCACAGTTTATAGACTATAGTACAGTATAAACATAACTTTTGTATGCATTGAAAAATTAAAAAGTTGTGTGATTTACTTTATTCAGATAATCATTTTATTGCAGTGATCTAGAACTGAACCTACAATATCTTTGAGATATATTTGTATATATCCTATTTGTTCTTTCCCTCTGGAGAACCCTAATACATTTGTTGTTTCAGTTGATTTTGAGTGGCAAAAGATTGTTCTGGACTGATTGATTGGTCTATTTGCAGATAAGCAAAAGAAAACCAGAAAGCATTAGAACACGTAATCGAAATGGTAATTTCTTTTAGACTTCTCCAACTTATTATTTATATTTTAAAGTAATTATAATACGTGTAAAACTTCTTATAAATAGCGGTTTCTTCTTTTTAACACATTATTTGATATTATTTGTGCTCTTCTGTTTTGAAGAGTTTCATCTTGGTTGAATAGTAATATATTTCATTCTCAAAATATTTGAACATTAATAATTAAAATATTAACATGTTTAATGTTAGTTTACTATTATGTAGTTAATTTAATATTATGCTAAACTACATAATTTAATATTTTAACATAGTTTAATATATTTTATTTTTTAATTATTAAAGTTATTTTATACATATAGATATCATATATGTATGATATATGTATCATATAATGTTATTTCAACATTAGGAATTCCTACTGAAGAAGACAATCTTTATGATTCTTGAAACTTAAGGTTTAATACAAGTACTTAAAACTATTTTATTGAACCTAGTACCATAGAATATTTCTGGTGAGCAGATTTCAAATGCTAAATTAAAAATTAATTATAATCAAACTAAATGGCTGCTGGTTACACCACATAAACCTCATATTCTGATTTTAACTTAACTTTTAAGTGCCAACTGCTGTAACTCATATTAGAAGTACATTAAATTTCACTACACAAAAAAAGTAACACTTGGTAGCTTCTTATTTTCACAATCTTTTCATTACTCCAGTCTGTATAAAATTTTCCACTGTTTCTAATGAGCTGAAGAATAAAAAAATAGCCCACTGAAGGTCAATCATAGATTTCAGGTTCCCAGTTTAGAAGGTGAGCTGCATTATAGTTTAACACAGTTGTTCCTCAAGTAATAGTGAAAAATGTTGTAGTAAGTGCTATATTGAAATATAAACTCTCTTAAGTGCAACATTAAGAACATATGGTTGAGTAATACAGATAGTGTTTACTGTGATTTCCCCATTACAAACTGATTAACTTTCTTGTCTTCAAGGATAGTGGCAATGATGGTATTTAGAAAATCTTGCTGTAAATCCTAAATGCTATCTCTAGGTTTCATTTAAAAAAGCCTAGCCGGGCTTGGTGGCTCAGTCTGTAATCCCGTACCTTTGGGAGGCCGAGATGAGTGGATTGCCTGAGCCTGCGGGTTCAAGACCTGCCTGGGTAACTTGGCGAGACCTCATCTCTACAATAAATCAAAAATTAGCCGGGCGTGGTAGCGCGCGCTTGTAGTTCCAGTTACTTGGAAGGCCGAGGCGGAAGGATCGCTGGAGCCCAGCAGGTCGAGGCTGCGGTGGCCCAGAGCAGCCACTGCACTCCAGTCTGGGCGACAGAGTGAGACTCCAACTCAAAAAATAAAAATAAAAAAGGCTTTTCCACCCTCCTGCACGAATTGCTTTGTATTCAGTTCTACTGCATATCTTGATCATAGTATGAATAAATTACACTAAATCTATTAAGTAGCTTGATATACATGAACTTTATTGGGTGAGACAAATAAACCTTTCAGAACATTAAACTGCAAAGTCCTTTTCCATGGGACTAGATAACCCATCTTGAACTGGTAAGTGTATTTTTGTAGAAATTCTGAAATGATCTTGCAATTAGAAACTCTTTCCTGGTTTCTAATAGAGTTTTTATGGACAAGCTTCTTAATGTCTGAAATTGAGGAGTTTGGTTGTAAGGCTTGGTGTGTGTATGGCTGTTTATTGAGATTTCCACTAATCCATAGATCTGCATTTCTCATCATATGTATGGTTTATGTTAGCATATCACCAAAACAATGCACATTTTTTTTTTTTTTTGAGTTGTAGTCTCACTCTGTCACCCAGACTGGAGTGCAGTGGCCGCTCCCGTCCACCGCAGCCTCGACCTGCTGGGCTCCGGCCAGCCTTCCGCCTCAGCCTTCCAAGTAGCCAGAATTACAGGCATGCGCTACCACGCCCGGCTGATTTTTTTTTAATTTATTGTAGAGATGAGGTCTTGCTGCCCAGGCGGGTCTCGAACCCGCGGGCTCAGGCAATCCACTCACCTCAACCTCCCAAAAGCATGGGATTACAGGCTGAGCCACCGAGCCCGGCTAACCATGCACATTTTTAAAGAGGTACCCTTAGAAATAGCCTCAGCCTTTGTATTCATGCCTTTATATCGGTTTCATTTTTCTATTTGTTAAAAAATAAAAAGGTGAGAAACCATATAGCCTCATCCTGTCTTTCCTGGTTTAGTTTCAGTTATGCAAGAAAACATTTTGCATTATAATGGGATAAGCCTAAGATTTTAGTAAAACATTTAAGTGCATAGTAGAAAAAATTTCCATGTCTGATGTTCCAAAATTGGAACATTTGAGCTTTTAGTAATTCCATTGAAAAGAAGAAAAAGTTACCTAAACAAATCCCTTAAAATCTTCAGAAAGTTTTCAGGTAGTATGATTGGTGACACACTGCAATTTTTAAAGTCAATTTATATCAAACTCCTTGTGTTCCTCTCACCTCTTCTATATCTGGCACTTCATGTATTTTTAATTTGTTTTTTGTTTATTAAATTATTTGATTGATATTTTAGGTGTTTTGTTCCTGTTTTTAATACACCGATATATACATCAAGAAAGAAAAAAACAAACAAATGAGGAACACTTAGCACATGACTTGTACAAAGAATATATGATAATTCTTTAAATATATCCAAATGCCTCTTTCCAGAACGTCTACAAAATTATTCTCTTTTCTTTTGATACTATTTTTCTTGTTACCTTGTGACTTTGTGACAAACCTGGCAATGAAATGAGGGCTAGGGAAGATGCTGAAAGAGGAAATACTGTTTGAATGACTAGTCGTTTGTCAAACAGTATGAAGCAAGACTGCAGCTGAGTCAGAACCTGCCACTTTGTAGTGATGTATTAGCTTTTAATGTTTTAAAATAATTATAGTGAAGCCTAAGCCACTATATAAAACCACTATGTAAATTCTAGTGCCATTAGCAGCCCCATTTTTCAGGGATTCAATCAATCAGTGGTTCTGAGGAAAACTGCACCCATTTTGCCAGTCCCAAAAGCATGGAAGTTCAGAGGGTAAGCAGCAGTTGTCGACAGGAATCAAAGGAAATGGGTCTCACACTAAAGTTTTTAATTTGTATTTCAGAGACTCATTCCTAAACTAGGCCTTATGCATAAGTACATCATTAGTTTTACAAGGTCAGAGAATACCAATACATTTTCAATCAGTTTTAATGATAAAAAGAACAAAAGTAAGTCTAAACATATTTTTAAAGCTCCAAAATGCCACCTAAATACAGCAACCTGTTAGCTATCCTTGGAGATTAGTTTTAAATTAGAACTAATTTATTAAGCATACATTAGATTTATCATTTGATACCGAAGATGGGAATAATTTAACATTATGCATCAATCTTTCATAAACATCAGCCTTCCCAATTTTGAATTTTTCTTTTCTTCCATAATCTCCTGTTTATGGAAGTTCTTAGGGGGACATTTTAAAGAACTGGAGAGAAAAATAAATTCCACTCTAATTTCTTTTCAATATATTATTTAAAATAAGATATTTAAAAATGGTTAAAAGAATGAGATTTCAAAGTGTTGGTGCTACAGGAAATTTATGGTATAAAATACAGACATTTTATTCAGTATATATGTTCTATAAATTCAGATAAATTTCATTAAGTAAAACAGACATTTCAGTAATTGAAGGACATAAAATAATCCATGTCATAAATAGTAATTTCCACAACATTGCTGACTGAGCAAGCAAATGTGTTTATAAACCACAACTCATGGGTCTCTTTGTGTATGTGTCTATTTGTGAATTAAAATACGCGATGCTGCATGCATTTTAGAATTCCACATGGAGCTTAAATAATTGACCTAAAGAATATCTTCCTTTTTGTTGTACTATTTGAGTATGGTTTCTAGATTCTTTCAGGAAGTCATAAAGACACTTTCAGTTTAGAGCCTGTGAAGTCACTGAATCAGGGACTTGAGTTGGATTGATGAACAACAGAAAAATCAGGAAATAAGATTTTATGACTGGGCTAACATGGTAAATCAAGACCATGGTTGTAACACGTAAGAAGTGGGGTCAAGGAGAAAGGGAAGCAGAATGAAATTACAAAACAAAACACAGCAAAGTCAGTTAAACTCAGACCAAGATCATGGTGTAAGAGTCTATAAAGGAAAGGTCAGGAAACAAAATATAAAAGCCTCTGCCAAGTGTTTACTATAACATTAGGCATTGTATTAAGTGTTTTTAAAGTATTTTCTTATTTAATCTTCACACCAGCCTAATGTCACAATATGGAAAGCAAGATTGGATTTCCTAAGCCAAGGCCAAAATCAGGGAAGAGTAGGAAAAATGATCGCAAGCTAGTATAGGGAAGAGAAAAAAACAGGCAGGGAGTGATACGAGTCAGAAAATTTGGGTAGCCTCAAGGTGTCTCTTTTTCCAAGCACGTGTACCATTTCTTCCACCAAGTTTTCTGATTTATTATTGCCATTTCATTATCTCCCTATATTCTACCTAATGACTAGAATAAATAGGTATAGATCATCGACTGCTAGAATGAACACTTAGGACAAGTTCAAGCAAATAAAATAAATAAACAGAATAAGAGTTTATCTGTAAAAGTCAGAAAAAGTCTCCATTTTTGGTTTGTAAATACTTTGCTAAAATCGAGAGACTTAGGCTGGGTGTGGTGGTTCACAACTGTAATCCCAGCTCTTTGGGAGTTCGAGGTGGGAGAATTGGTTGAGCCTAGGAGTTTAGGGACCAGGCAACATAACAAGATCTTGTCTCTTCAACAAGTCAAAAAAATCTGCTGGGCATGGTGGCGTGAGCCTGTAGACCCAGCTAATTGAGAGGCTGAGGAGGAAGAATGGCCTGAACCCAGGAGGCTGAAACTGCAATGAACCATGATGGTACCACTGCACTCCAGTCTGAGCAAAAGAGTGAGAAGATAGAATGAAGGTGATATTGTAATGACAGGACATTCTAATGACAAGTAAAGAGAAACAATAGGTGAAGAATCTTTCCTCAGAATTGTTCTAGAAGGTGGGTTGTGGATCTATATATCATTAACTTCATTTTCTTAGAATAACTCAACAAGCACATTTTGTCTTTTCTCTATTGTAATGGCAATGTAATCATTAGAAAATTCTGCCTGGGCATGGTGACTCATGCATGTAATCCCAGCACTTTGGGAGGCTGAGGTGGGAGGATTGCTTGAGTCCAGAAGTTCAAGTCTGACCTGGGCAACATAGTGAAATCTTGTCTCTACAAAAATAAACAAACAAACAAGCAAATAAATAAATAAGCAAGCTTGGCGTGGTGATATGTACCTCTAGTCCTAGAATTCTGGAGTTTGAGGCTGCAGTGAGCCAACGTCACCTCACTCCAGAATGGTCTAGAGAGGCTAGGGGGAGACCCTGTCTCAATAACAACAGCAAAAAAAAAAAAAAAAAAAAAAAAAGAAGAAGAAGTCAAAAACTCTAAGACTTCAACATTGGAATTAATCAATAGCCATTTTACTTTATTTTTTAATTACTTTGGGAAATTAATTTTTATGTAATCTAAGACAATAAATTATATGCCAGTGAATAAAACTTTCAGTGTATAAATTGTACATGCAAATAAAATGATAAGCTATTTTTTTGTTTCCCTTTCCCTAGAGACATTCATTCACCCTGTATCTCTGCATAAGTATATTTAAACCAGAAAAAAAAAATGATGTATTTTCTGCTGCTTCCAGGTTTCAGAGTTAGAAATTTTTCTTTGCACATATGGCAATACACAAAAGACGCTTACAATATTGAAAATTCAGGCTGCTATCCAAAACATCATCATCCTGGGTTGTTTTTGTATGAAGATATTATCTGAGAAAGGGTCATTAATATTAATTGTGACTTTACTGCATTACTGATATCATGTTATATTTTATAAACACCAATAATAAATATTGGAATGGTTGAGCTAAATTTGTCAGCTTTTTGTCTGTGTTCTTAACATTTAAATTATCAACAACAAAATTCAAACTTTTTTGTCCAAATGATTTAGACATTTTTTAAAGAGTTGTTGAGTTGCCATGCTTTATGTCCAATCAATTTCTTCTGTTAGAATATATTTAAGTGTCTCCTCAGTATCTAGGGAAGTACAGTAATGTAAAGCTGAATTTTACATCATGTTAAGTGACTACTGGTGTGCTAAAAAATTTTTTAAATTCTATTAAAATGTATTTGATTACAGTTATTAAAATGTGTGAATATGAAGTATGGTGCAATGGATAAAAGTATCAGGACTTAGAAGCATACGTGTCATTATCTCAGAAACTGCATATCTAGGATAATTTCTTCAGAAAATAATCATGAATGTGCACAAAGACTGAACAACTGGAATGAGTTTTTATAATTTTATAAACATATAGTAATAAGGAATTTGAAAAATTATATATGTATATGCATATATAAAAATTCTGTCATATATGCAGTAAATAATGCTACAAAAATAGATAAAGGAAAAAGAGTTGTTAAGGATGTATTGGTAATTTAATTTAACAGAATAATGTACATTACTGACACCTACTCAGGCACTATTCCTGTCATGTATATTTCTAGTTCATTTTCTCATTTCTATCCCTCCTTCCATTTGTGTTGTGATGGTTGTGGTAGCTGACGCTCTTCAGATTCATAGCACTTTAGCCGTTCTACTAGCCCACATTTCACACTGTCTACACATAGCTCAGTTTTAAAAAACTATTTTAATTGGGCAAGTTTTACGATGAAACCTCTTGAATGAGTCTCTGTTTTCTACAGCATGAAGTTCACATTTCTGTCTCCTACGAGAGTCTTTGTAATTGGGTTCCTAACATTTACTCTCATATGTAAACTTTGTTCATCCACAGGGGACAATGGGATCCTCACACTGTTTAACAACTTGAACTCTGGAGTGACTAGAATACTTTTTCCTCACTTTTATCTGATGAGTTGCATTTTAAACTAAGGATAAATAGCTTGAGACTGTCCGCCATATTGATCATTTAGTTATTTGGATGATATGTAGTTGTTCCTCTTGTTTTCAATGAAGGATCCATATATTCAGTAGTATTTCATATTTTTAATTGTATAACTATCACATCTAACTTAACACAACTCTTTCATTGTGGCTAAAGTTATACTCTGCCACAACATTGTTGATAAAATTCTAACTTTAATCAGCATAAATAAAATATCGAATTTGGGAGAAGACATAACAATTTGTAAAATAAGAATAAGGAGTACTTCTTAAACTTGAAAAAATATATAACCTTGAAAAATGTTTTAAGTAAAATTTCCACATTTTTCTTTGTGGAAGGGAACGTTTTCCAGCTAACACATCTTGGTAACCAATTACATGTCAAATTAAAGATCAGAAGTGTGAGATCAGCCTGTTAGGATCTCAGTGAGCTTCATCTGAGTCTTCAAACTTCTCAGACTTGTTAGAGAGTTCCTATCAGCACTTCGTTTTAGTTTCAGAGAGTCAGATTTGAGGATCAAATTGCATTGCTGTCAAGTCTTAGAATGAAACAAGTAAGCATAGCCAGCTTTAGTCAACAATAAAATAAAAACAGGAAAAACAAACCAGGTGAGTTATAGGATGCAGTATTTTGGGAAATGATTATCTTAAAGAGAGACAGTTTAAGAGTTTGAAGATATAGCTTTTTAAAAAGGCTTTTCCCCCTGAAGTTCTATCTGTAAGAAGCAGCACAACCACTGTCTCCTTCAGAGGAAGTTATCAAAATATCATCTTGACAGAAGCAAAAAAAAAAAAAGAAGGAAAAGAGTTTTAATAACATTTAAAGTTTTATTTGTGAGGTTTGTGTCTCATTTTATTTCACGAATGCCAGATATTCCTATTTAAAAATTAAATCTATATTTTAAGAAAGGAGAAAAATGTCTTTATTCCGTTAGGCTTTTTTCATTCCTTTACTTCCTTTGAACTCCCTGATTTCAAATATTTTAAATTATATTGCTAAAAGACTCGTAAAAAAATTAGATTCAGAAAATGAACCTCTAATAAACATTGTGTTTGGTTGTTTGTTTTAACATCATTAAAATGAACATTTTACAATGTCATAAAAAATATAAAAATTTTCTATTTTAAATAAAAAGCTCCTCTTATTTAATAAGACTATTTAGCTACTACTTGAAATTAAACATATAAAGACTATAGCTTGTAGATTTTTGGTTTTGAAAATTTACACTTTTACTTACTTTCTGCCACCTGTGTATTACAAAATAATTGTTTTCAACTTTGTCAGTTAGTGTTATAAAGTATATATATATATATATATATATATTTTTTTTTTTTTGTTATAAAGTATATTAAGCTATAATAAAAAATCAGGAAAAGATATTCCCCTAAAGGAGAAATAAAAAGATATGTGCATGTATATGTAATATGTTACTTTATAAACTCACAACACTTCATAATAATATTTGTTTGGCATATGGAATTATCTACATCTTGGATATAAACTAATACTATTCAATTTTCTCAGTTGATAAGCTACCTCAATTCAATGATAGTCTCAGAGAGTCACAGATTTGAGGATTAAATTGCATTGCTGTCAAGTCTTAGAATGAAACAAGTAAGCACAGCCAGCTTACAAGTTTGACCTCTGTAATTACCGTTCATTTTCTAAGCTTTCCTGGGTGTAAATGCAAGTTAAATTGCCTTTTAGTGCCAGGAACGACTTTCCCTTAGCCAAATTACTCTCTTTTGGTTCATCAGTTAGATATGTATTGTATATAATTTAGTAGCACAGAAGTAACTCATTCTAACTTAAAAGTGCCCATCCTAGACATTGTATGTGACCAGATTCAATATCTCATATTACAGAAAATGTACTTGTGTTACTAAAATAGGCTTTTATGCTTATCCTTTTTAATGAATTATTCAGGTCATCAAATATAATTTCCAACTTACTTAACCTAATTTAAGTCAGCATTTGTAGAATGTCACTTGGGTCAATACTAGCTCAGAAAAAAAAATTAAAAATCAATGAACATCAGGGTGAACATTTTAATTTTCACTTTTTAGCGTAAGCCTTTTCCTGAATCTTTGGAGGACTGAATATTAAAGACTCATTTAAAAATATTTAGTTTTTCTGAAGTGTCACTAATCTACACAACTATTTGCAATAACCACAAGGGACCCGCTGTACTATTTCCTGTGTCAACAGAAGATTTGACCTTGTTTTTCCCATGCCTTAGAGATCAAGAACAGCCTAATGGATGAACTCCACATCATTTTCAAAGGAAGATTTTCTGGGGGCTAATGCTGAGTTTACAGATTTCTACTATGGCTGAAGCTAGTGTCTATTTAATCTTATACTCCAGATGACCTTTTGTGACCAAATGACTGCAAATGTAAAAATCAAGAAATTTTCAAATGGAAAGAACTGGCCTTGACAAGGAAAATTGGGGGTAGAAGATTATTGATTTTTTTTTTTTCGAGAGAAGCAAAAGAATGTACTTCTATCATAAAGGTTAGCAGATTTTAAGGACTTTTGGATAAAGGAGAAATATGTATAAATTCCCAAGAAATAAAAGTAATAAGAAAAGTCCTCAATTTAACTTCCTTACAAAAATAATTGTCTAAAGAGAATATTATTTCTGGTGATTTGGTAGCAAAGGACTTAATTAATCCTACTCTGAAAGTTTAGTACCAGATTGATTTGATATAGGTAACCATTCCTTACTGTGTACATATTTCAAATAAACAGTTAATTTTTGTAAAATAGTATTTATTTTTCCCAGAAAGAAATCAAGTTGATTGAGAAGGGTAAAACAAACTGAGAATGCCTGCACTTTTGCTCTCTTTCTGCACTTTTCTACCAAGAGCACTCAGGAAGATTTAGAAGAAATTGGTCTTTTTCAGGAGCTGACTCTACAAATAAAGCTGGGAATAATACGTACTTCTTGATTTACTGTTAACATGTGTTTTGAAATGGATAATCATATTTGCCTGACATGCAGAGTAAAAAATAGTATGAACTGTATCTTAGAGTTTAGAATTGTTTTTAACAGTTAAACTTTTATGTTTACAATATTCTCTTCATCTTTTGCCAGGTTTAAAAATGTGTACAGAGCTGCAAAGGGTTGGGGTAGGGATATTTGAGTTTAGAATTTTTAAAGGTACAATGACTGAATGTATTTTGCGACCAATGCATATGTACCTAAATAGATATACATTCACATACCTATAAAATATAATCATGACTCACTTAAATAGAAATCTAAGTTTTGAAATAAATATTAAATATGCCAAATGATTTGAAAATAGAACACAGAATAGTTTGCCAATTACCCTTCATAACAATTATATATACTTGTCTAATTTTTTTCCTGTCACTCCTCTACTTAAAACATCCAGTATTCTTTATTTCTCTCCAAGTAAAAGCCAAAGTCTACAAAGCCCTTTCATCTGAACCTACATACCTCTTTGACCTTACCTCTTACTAAGCTATTCTTCCAGCCTCTTTGAGAAGGCCCTCTGCATTTTGCAGTTCCTGATACCTGACCATCCTACCTCCAGGCATCTATACAGTGCATTCCTTCTCACCTTTCAGGGTTTTGCTCAATATCAAATTCTCAAAGAAGCTTCAACAAACTGAAAATTGTAACTATTCTATACATTCTTCCAATTATTTTTACTCTGGACTAGTCTATCAGTAGTTTGAATTCTGATATATATATATATATATATATATATAATATATATATATATATATATATATATATATATATATACACACCCATGCGCGTGCACACATATATACACTATTTATTTATCTATTATGTCTATTATTTGATTTCTGCCTCTGTCTACTAGAATATGAACTCTGTGAGCATATGAATCTTTGTCTATTTTTCTCATGAATGTAGCTCCAGGAGCTTGAATAGTGCCTGGCACAATTGAAGACCACAATAAATGTTGAATGGATCTTAAATATAGTCCCCAAACACTTGGTTCTAAGATACATAAAACATACTTAATTTGAAAAGAAATGCTTCCTTCAATTTATGAAATTATACATAAAATTTACTCAGTTGACTGAAGGAATATGTATCACAGGGGAATTCAGACATATTTTGGGGTTCTCATGTATTCATTAAGATGTCTAATGAATCTAGAAAAATGAAGCAAAATGATTGTATGAACACAAATTTCTGTTTTCTCAGCAGAATAAATGGGTCTTCCGGAAAGGCAACAAATACATTTTACTTATTTCAAAATTTGTTATGACAATGAATGTATGATAAATTTAACTCTTTCTTTGTCCAAGATAGCATTAAATAAAGGAAATTTATTTCCAATGTAAAAATTGGTGTAGTCAATTAAGAGACAATGTCAATAGAACTTAATGCTGTCACAGGATAATGGTTCCTGCTGCTAGATATATGTCAAGAGAAAGATAAATAAGATGGAGTGATTTATTAAGCAGTGCCACACTCCAGGCAACGCATTTCTAGAGGATTATAGCACTCCTTGGGTGGTGATGTAAGGCGGAAGACGAAAGACCTGATGTAAGGCGGAAGACAAAAGACTAAGTGGCCTTAACCCTTTGAATAGTACAACAATAGCACAGAAATGTGGTGCTTGTAGACAGTTCCTGCTGATATAGCAAAATGACTTTTATATTTAGAAAGAAAGAAGAGGCCATAATGATACCAAAGAGCATCTCAGTTAGAATAGAATGTCATCAAAAATTCTTCACGGTTTTTGTGATAACTTGAGTATGTTGAAAAGTCATACTATTTCAAAATTTAAAAAGTAAAAAAATAAGATTACCTCTATTTAAAATATAGACTTCTCAGCTGGGCATGGTGGCTCATGCCTGTAATCCCAATACTTTGGGAGTCTGAGGCAAGAGGATTGCCTGAGCTCACGGGTTCAAGACCAAACTGGACAACATGGCAAGACCTTGTCTCTACAATAAATAAAAAAATTAGCCAGGCATGGTAATTCACACCTGTGGTTCCAGCTACTAGGAAGGCTGAGGCTGAAGGATCGCCTGAGCCCTGCCGGTCGAGGTTGCGGTGGCTGTAAGTGTACCACTGAACTCCAGCCTGGGTGACAGAGGGAGACTGCAAATCTAAAAAAAAAGCAAAAAAAAAAAACCACAAAACTTTTCAAAGATTTCTTTTAGGAAACAAATGATTACTGATTTAGGACTTTGAAACTGTTCTAAAAAAAAAAACTATATTAAAACAATTTTTGTGAAAAATATCCAGGGTTTTTATTGCTGTTTGCATTCCTTTCCAAAAATTTCAATAATATATTTTTGGATTATTAATATTAAATAATATTAAAGATGGTTTTAATCCCAAATCACCTTTTTGAATACTGTCATGACATGTTATTGGCTTAAACTGAACTTAGAATACTAGCATGCACTTTGATTTTCTTAAATCTAAGTCACAAATTTCACTAATTACTGAGAGATTGTTGTCATATTCAGTGGGGTATATTCTAGTGCTCTTTTTATTTGTTTATTGAGAAGAGTTTCATCAAAGCAACTATTTACAAAAGCTGCCAAGTGTGACCAGGTTTAAAGACAGCAACTAGGGACTGTGCAGGGCCCCTGGACTACATCGGTTAGGATTCTTTTACAACTTCTGAGACTTCAGGGTCCAGGAGAAAGAGTGGTTTCCGAAATTTGAAGAGAAAACTTGAAGGAGTAGATGTCAGGCATATGCCATGGACTTCAGAGGGAGAAAGCCAATCTGCAGATAAAATAAGGAATCGGGGAATGAAGGGCCCCCACCTCACTGTCCTGCCCTCAGACCTACTAGGCTTCCTGTATTCTGTGAGGTATATTCTAGGGCTACAATAATATAAAAGAGTGGGAACAGATATTTTACCATATTATTCATAACTTTCTAACACTTTATATTGTATTTTATAGGCACTTACAATATGTGTTACATTTAACAATAATTTTCTTAAGTTTGAAGGCAGTCTTTCAATGAAATAAAATTTTAGCACAGTAATGTAGGTTATATTTATATATAATCGACAAGATTGCTTTTAGTTTTATTAATATTCTAAACTATCAAGATAGTTATTAACATATTTTAAAATCATAAAATATTTTAGTTTTTAATATGCCATGATTTTAATAAAACAAAAAACTAATCATCATCATTTAACTGGTAAAGACATACCTGACACTAGATGGCCATCAGTGGCAGTTTGTGAACATTACTTAGTTTTAAAAATTAGCCTTCATGTGATGTTTATGCATAATATTGTGCTATTTTAGTCACAGATCTCAAGATACAATCTAAAAAACAAGACATATGCCTACATAGCTTTTACAGAATATTATTCCCAAACGACTGTCTTTTTTGAATCCCAAAGGACTTTATATATATATATATATATATAATTCTAAATCAAAACTTGTAATTCCATTCATTTTGGGTTCCTTAATTTGAGTTTCTGCCCATCTTATGCTACAATCTATTACAAATACATGTGCAATGATGTGCTTAAATAGGTGAAAATGTTTTTGTAGTTTTTCATACTTTATGGATGACAAAGTTGTTATGAGTTTACTAGCATATGATTTTTGCTATAAACATTTTCATTAGTTAAGACATTTTCTTACACTTAAATTGCAATATGCTTCTTTAAAATAATGCTTATTTTCTGTGAGGTAGTAATGAATATATAAACCATTAAAAAGTTTGATTGACTTCATTTCCTGCTGTGACCGGCAAAAATAGCGGGAAAATAATAATTATGATGTTGAGTGTCTATTTTGTGTCATGAATGCAGTTTTCATTGTTTACATCCCTAAATTCTTTTAAGTTTTTCTAGACATCTGGTGCAGTGAGTAATTATTATCTGGGGAACTGAGTCACTTAGATGTTAAGAGACTTGTCCAATATCTCATAGCTAGTAATTGGTAAAAACAAGATTTTAAATAAAGAAATGAAAGTAGTGGTTTGATTAGGCATTTATATTATAAAATCACACAATTTTATAGCTAAAAGATAATGTGAAAACAATCTGACATTCTGTTATAGTTATCAGGAAGTAAAGATCATGTGAGTTAACCGAGCAATTCATTTCTTCCTTTGTACTAAGTAAAATATTGACTCATATTTTGTGTTCCTTTCTTCGATGGGTCATAACTTGGTAAGTATTTGACCCAACCGCAGTGTGCCAAATAGCAGTTTATCTGTAAATTCCATGGTCATCGTGTCTTTTGCTTTCCTCAGCATGATAAAACTGATTCTATGGTAGAGCTGCATGTTTACCAGTGTGTGTCACTTATACAAACTAAGCTCTGTGAAGACAGACAGCATGCTGTCTTATTCACCTTTGCAACTTGTTAAATAATTCTTGTTTAATATCCAAGCAGATGTTTCCTTGTGAATGAAGAATTTAAAACAGTAGGAGGAAAAGAAATAAGTTTAGAACATGCTGAAGTAGAGCTTAAACAATAGATATAAACATTAACTGCTAGAAAACAACTGAAGCAGATAGAACAAACTATGTAGCAGTCCCAAATAGATTGTTAATTTAGAGTCTAAGACAGAGTTGTAAATAAGAAGAGACTCTATAACTTCTGACTACAGTCAAAATCAAAGACAAAGCCAGGCTCGGTGGCTCAGCCTGTAATCCCGCGCCTTTGGGAGGCTGAGGTGAGTGGATTGCCTGAGCCCGCGGGTTCGAGACCCACTTGGGCAGGCGAGACCTCATCTCTACAATAAAATAAAAAAATCAGCCGGGCGTGGTAGCGCGCGCCTGTAATTCTGGTTGCTCGGAAGGATGAGGCGGAAGGATCGCCGGAGCCCAGCAGGTCGAGGTTGCGGTGGCCGGGAGCGGCCACTGCACTCCAGTCTGGGGGACAGAGTGAGACTCCAACTCAAAAAAAAAAAAAAAAAAAAAAAAATCAAAGGACAATTTTATGTGTCCAGAGTGCACTGGTGGGCCATGGATTGGTCATTTGTTAAATTTTGACTGACAAAATAAAAATTTGTAGTATACAAATAAAGGACACTAATATAGATGATGAGATACATGTGTATCTATATTATATTTTATATTACACATTGACATTTTTCTACCTTATAATTGTGAACAAGTCAAGAAAAGTTTGTACCACATTCAAAGATATTTAACGAGATGTCATAAGGATGTTATTACCAATCCATTACAATTTATTTTTAATTTTAAAGATGTGGGGTACAATTCAGGGTTAAGTATACAAATGTTCATTATGTAGGTACCCTGTACCAATCAATTTTTTAAGTTCAATATGCAAATTTTAAATACAGTATTATGTACATAATAGATACCTTGTAAGGATGCATTCTAGAACTAGGTTGCATGCTAAGAGTTTTAATTTTTAAAACATGCTAATTTTGTTTTTGAAGCCTGTGGTCAGTTTTCCATACTTTAAAATATATAGCCATTATTTTTAAACTTCTAATTGCATATTCATAGATGAAGGGGGGATGGATTTAGGTTTGGGCATGTCAAAGAGTAATTGAATTTTCAAATTTATATTCCAAACAGTTTAAACGATGTTCTCTATCACCACCTGCAGTCCCTTGAGCCCGATACTTCGACTTAGACCATTCCTAAATTACCTTTAGAATAAATTTATCTTGGTAACATCTGTTACTATTTTTTACTTAACCTGAGGAGAATTGTGATATGGTACTGTGAAAACACTAAATACTACTCAGATACCAGACAATACTATTTTAAGTGACCTATAAAGCTGTTTTTTCTATAAATTAAATTTAGTTTTTTTTTTTTTTTTTTTTTTTGAGTTGAGAGTCTCACTCTGTCACCCAGACTGGAGTGCAGTGGCCGCTCCCGGCCACCGCAGCCTCACCTGCTGGGCTCCGGCGATCCCTCCACCTCAGCCTTCCAAGTAGCTGGAATTACAGGCATGCGCTACCATGCCCAGCTGATTTTTTGATTTATTGTAGAGATGAGGTCTCGCTGCCCAGGCGGGTCTCGATCCTGCGGGCTCAGGCAATCCACTCGCCTCAGCCTTCCAAAGGCGCGGGATTACAGGCTGAGCCACCGAGCCTGGCTTAAATTTAGTTTTTTAAAAAATATATTTTCTTAAAATCATTCAGCCATTTTTAAAAATGTCACTTAGGAAACCACTCCTTTGTTTTGCTAAATACTAAAATAGTACTTTTAATTATGGGATGTATTCATAGATAGTTCAAAGATTTGTGCCTCATGTTCTCTGATTTCTTTTAACTTTTCAAAAGTCCAGTTGAGCATGAGAAAGGATTTTCTCACTCAAATTATGGAAGGTAGGTATTAGTTTAAATGATTTTCAGGGGCATACTGTATGCATATAGTTCATAGACTAATTGCTTAGGAGTTCATTACAGTTCGTTGGGAACATAAACCAATGTATTTACATCTTAACATAGTGGCATTGTTTTCTAGTCACACACATTACTCACTCTCCATTATTGGTAGAATTTAAACAGTTTCTTTCAGCATGGAAGTTCACCCTTTTTTTTCTAGTGCTGGAGAATTTGGGTAACAAAAAGAAAAAAAAATGAACACCTCATCATGTTTTAAATCAGCATGAGGAAATTATCAAGTGAATGTGACAGCACTAAGAATGCTTTGTGTTCCCTTTGTTAAGAACTGCCAATCATAATTAACCGTAACAGAGATGTTGTTTGAACCTAAATAAAAATTACAGAGAGTCCTTTTGAGTTAATACTTATAAGAACAGAATGTAGAAAGAAACCCATCTGTATAACCCAGTTAACCTGTCACTGGGAATTACTCTCATTTTTTTCCTGTGTT
Source organism: Cephalopachus bancanus (assembly GCA_027257055.1). Classification (NCBI taxonomy): domain Eukaryota; kingdom Metazoa; phylum Chordata; class Mammalia; order Primates; family Tarsiidae; genus Cephalopachus; species Cephalopachus bancanus. The sequence goes on along the minus strand of JAPVLO010000205.1, from coordinate 5,499,520 downwards.
CATTAAGGTCAGTAAAAAACAGAGCTAGCCAATATCATTTTTGTTACATTTAAATTGAATGTGAAATATCAGATAACAACATAAAGAAATGGCTTTAGCTATTGCATACCAAAGCTTGAATTCTTCGAGATTTTGTGAATAGGACATTGGTCAATTTTATATATTTGATATCTACACTATTAAAATGGATGTCTTTTTGAGTTATTCTCCTATGTAAAGTTTTGGAGAGAAGCTCTCGCATTGACAATCTCTTCCATTTCCTGATTCAATAGAGAAGAATGTCTGACTCTTCTTTTTTGTGGAAATGAGAAAGCTGGGATTCTCTATGACAGTGCAATCCATCTGGCAGTGGGAAGAACTCTTTATTTCCTTCCAAAAATTGTCCTGGGATGTCAAAATCAGTGGGGTTGTCTCTCAAGTTAACTCGTGTGCAGTAACATCACATTACTTTCAGTATTTCTAACATTCCTTAAGGCCCTCTTTTTATCTGTCACTAGTATCTGTGGAGCTATTTGATCTTTAGGAAAACTACCAAAGGGATTTTCCTTTTTTACTCTTTTCAATAACTCTGTCTCTCATCAGAGGTGGTTTATTTTGGCTAAGACCCATTGGCATGGTGTTGCACACTCCTGCAAGGACTGAGTATTTTTCTTATTTATCAACATATTCAAAACACCTAGGCCAGACATTGGATATAGTATACCTAAGAAATATTTATTAAGCCAGTTAACATAGTTATTTATTTTCCTTTTGCTCCTTGTTCTTGGGATATTGTTGGGATATTGTTGGTACTTATGGATATTGTTGGCACTTGCACCAGTCGCGGTGGCACATGCCTAAAATTCCAGCACTTCGGGAGGCGGAAGCGAGAGGATTGCCTGAGCCCTGGGATTTGAGACCAGCCTAGGCATCTTGGAGAGACCTTGTCTCTATAATAAATCAAGAAAAATTAGCTGGGTGTGGTGGGGCACCATTGTAGGTTCATCTACTTTGAAGCGTGAGGCAGAAGGATAGCCTGAGCCCAGCAGGTCAAGGCTGTGGTGGCCATGAGCATGCCACTGCACTCCAGCCTAGGCAACAGAGAGACTCTGACCACCCCCCCCAAATGCTTGCTACTTCATATCGTATGTGGTAGCTTCAAATACTTTATATGACTATGAATGTTTGTATTACCTAGAATTAGACACAAATGTCTGAGGATAACTTAGACATTTCTCTTTTCATGTTAACAGCAAATTACATACAACTACATTTGTGAACAAGTCATTGAGGCCCTCCAGGAGACCAGATGATATAAAGAGTTATTGCCAATAAACTAAACATAAGAGATCTCCAAAAATCAAACCTCAGCTTTTTTAAGTATGCTAATTGCAACAAGATATGTGTAGACATAGAGAAAAGGGAGGATATAAAATGACAACAAAACTTGTATAAAATTCGTCTCTCATTCGTGCATCTAACAACCTAGTTCACAAGCTCTAATGTTCTAACCAAACAGATGTACTGAGTTTATCTCAATAATGGACCATACTGCTTTTGCACAGTTGGATTCCCTGAGCTGTTTTTCCAGAATGCTTTGAAGTTACAGATTTTTTAAAAAAAATAAGCATTAGTAAACAACTCACATATATTTAACATTTTTCTGCTTTTAGCTGTCCCTGAACCCTTTTTTAGAAATCTATCTGATAACACATGAAATGTTTCTTTATCCCTATTCAATCTGGTATAGTGGCTCAATAAACACTATAATTCTGGAATAACCACTGTACTTCCTCTGAAAAGACTGTATACTTATTGGAAGTTATCATGAATTCCAACTCTATCGCTCATGCATGGATATTGTCATTGATTTATTCTCTTTTTCATAAGGTTTATGAGCCTTTTCTTTATTTTTAATCAGTGTAAAGATGCTCTCAGTATCTTTGAATGCATTCACCTCTTCATTGTAAGCAAGTGGAAGAATAGCAGCTTTTCAAAAATGAAATAAATCATACACAATTCAGCATTATTCATTGTTATGAATTTGTATAAATGTACAAACAACCTACAAGTTCATTAAAGGGAGCAGTTGGGATAGAAAGGTATTGAACATATTTATAATTTTTGATATCTGTTGCATGTTTATAGCACTAGAAAAGCATTCTAACCATATGGATAAATCTGTTTATCTTTTTTCTTGGGTTTGCTCCAAAGCTTATTGAAATTTGGTCATCTGGAGGAAGAATTCAGAAAGTCAATCCACAGGCAAGTCAACATTCTCAAAAATAAGGCTTCTACCAATAGGAAACCTTACTTGAAAATTTCTTTTCTTAGCTTCTTGAAACATACACTCAATACAAACATTAAAAATAACTTTCTCTTTTATTTAGTGAGTTTCAGGTCATTGCGGGACAATTTTGGTGAAGTTTTTATTTTTGATTGTAATCTAACAAACACAACATTGCAGCTAATGTTTGATTTAGTTAAGTATTTAGCATTTATTCATTTATTTAGTTCATCGATATGTATTTGTTAAATGCCTAACATATGCAAGATATTAAACTATAGGCAAAGAGGCAATACAGACAAAAGTATAATAGCTCATATTCAAAGGACTCAGGTGAAGACGTGAAAAAAAGAAAAGCAATTGCACTATGCTTAATAAGTACTATGACAATATATATTGTAAAGAATATAAAAGATGATTCAAATTCCATATAGGACTTCTTAAAATAAGTGAGATAAAAGCAAAAATTAGAGGATAAATAGGAACTTGCCTTATGAGGGCAGAGAGTGGAAGTAGAGATTAACCAGGTTAGTAATAAAGGCATTTCAGGAATTGGAAAGAGCAGAAACAAAGGTGGAGAGGTAAGAAACAATCTTGTCTTATGTTCAGGGACAAAAAACAGTTTGGAGTAACTAGACAATTAAGTGTGAGCCATGAGTAGTAAGAGATAAAACCAAGCATTGGACAGGAGCCAGATGGTGGAAATTCTTTATACTCTGAAGAACTTGGACTTTTAAACTGTGGGCATTCTGAAGAATGAGAATTATGTGGTCAGCCTTCCATGGCACTGATTACTTGGTATATAACCAAGTATGTGGACCACATATTTGTTGGGGACAAAATTGGAAGTAGAAAGACCTGCTATGAGACTCCTATAGTACAGATGAGAAATAAGGTAGGACAAATCTGGGCTAATCTCTCTAAGTGGGAAGTGATTTCCACTACTAGAAATGTATAGGAGGTAAAATTGACAGAATTTGCCAGCACTTTGGGAGGCTGAGGCAAAAGGATAGCCTAAGCTTAGGGGTTCGAGATCAGCCTGGGCAACTTGGTGAGACCTTGTCTCTACGATAAATAAAAAAAATAAGCTGGGCATGGTAGCACTTGCCTGTGGCTCCAGCTACTTGGAAGGCTGAGGCAGAAGGATTGCCTGAGCCCAGCAGGTGGAGGCTGCGGTGGTCACGAGCATGCTACTGCACTCCAGCCTGGGTTACAGAGTGAGAATCCGACTCCAAAAAAGAGAAAAAGTGGCAGAACTTAATTATGGTTAGATATAAAGTATGGGAAAAGGAAAAAAGGAAAAGTATTTTTAAATTTTCTAATGTGGGTTTAGGTGGTTGGTGATGGATCAGCTGGAACAGGGAATATGACAGGCTAATATGGTTCAAAGTATAAAACGAATTCTATTTGGGGCATGTTGAAATTTGTGGTGCCTCTGGTATATTCAGAGAGTTGCCTAGGTAACAGTTGGATGTACAAATTTTAAGTTCAAAAATAGATGATGGAGATCTGGGAGTCATCATTGGCGACTGTTGAAATTATGCACAGAAATATTGAATGAAATGCGAGGAAGTAAGATGAAAACAGAGGTCAATTATATCTAGCTATCTCAACTTCTATTTCTGGCCAGTGCTCATACCTACCAACATCCTTGCCATCCTTTCTCATTTATTGTCAGTTTTGACACATGGCTTATTTTCTTCATCTCCAGTCTAAGCCAACCATCACAGACGGTTCATCTAGCTCTCTAGTCTCTCAGTTTCTTGATCCCTATCGAAGTCCTTCACCAACTCTTCAAGAATTTGTATTCATACACCAATAGCTTACTCTCTATCATAACATTTCAAAAGAATTAGGCTTAGGTGTTCTATTTTATGGTTTCAGACTCCAAACTCACTCTCGCTGATGTTTCCATTTTTGTTTTTTAATCTCAGTGAAATCTCCACTACTGTCTGCTTCCACTACTCTATTACGGTCTACCATTGCTGCCCACTACATTTTCATTATTGTTCCTTCTATTTTTAATTGTTCCATGTACCCCTGGATATAACCTTTCAATCATTAATTTACTAACAATCTAAAATCATTTGCCTTGTTCTCATTTTTTATGTGTGCCTAACTATCCACAGACGAGTGGAATTTGTTTTTATGTTTTTATTTAGTAAACATTTATGTGAGACTTATATAAGTTATAGCTAAGAACTTCACAATTTTTAACTGTTTTAATTTTCACAAAAACCCATAAGGTGGGCACATCCAGGTTGTTTCCTGCATGAGGAACTCACATATTACACAAGTTTATTATCCCCAAACTAGAACACAAAATTCTTCTTTTATTGACTCATGGAAAAGTCAACCATTACGCTGTGAGAGTGGCCAAATTATGTCATTCATGGTCTCATGGAGAAGCCCACATGGATAAAACCTAAGTCCACCAATGCACAGCCATCATCAGTCACCAGGCATGTGAGTGAAATGAATAAGCCTTTAGATGATTTTAGCCTCTAGCCTCTGAGTTGTCTAGATGAAGCCTCAGACAAGTTTATTGCTGAATCCAATATGCCTTTCAAGCCTTAATTCTACTTTATTTTTAAAAAATATTTAACACAATCGACCAAATGTATACCGTTGCATGTTCTGATTTTTACTTGCACATTTCTAGTCTCTTCTTATCAGTTACCACTGAGACCTCCTCTACCCGTTTTTTTCCCTTAGAGATCTGTTCTAGGCCCCACATAAACCAGTGGTCCTCAATCAGAAGTAAGCAGTTGAAAACAATTGCTTTGTATGATGTTATACAGTTCCATGGCCTTTTAATTTCCTATATGTCAATCTCTTCTAATATGTATTTAGTCTAGATATCTCTTATGTGTTTCTGACAAATATATCAAGCCACTAAGCAAGCATTAGAAATACCCTTTCATGTTTTACAGATACCTCAAACTCAACATGCACCAGACTGATTGTATTGTCTCTCCTATCATATCTACTTTCTGTTTTCTTTTATATTTCAGCAAATGAGAACAATATCTAATTTACACAATTTCCTAAATTAGAAACCTAAAATAAAACTCTGTCTCCTTTTTCTCATTCAGTACTGATTCCCACACCACTGTATAGTTAATCAAATTATATTGGTTCCATTTTATCAATACCTGTCTCTTGATTTCCACCTTCCTTTATGCAAGCCGCGTAAATTCTTTTCTTAATTATTTTGGTAGTCTTCTAATTTGTCTCATTTTTCATACTGCCTTTTATCTAACTGTTCTCCACACTGTAACTAGAATGTTTCTATAGTAAAATTTTGAATGTCTTTTCTTGCTTAATATCTTTAAATAGTTGGTCATTTTCTCCATAGATTTGTTCAAACTCCTGATTATAATAAATATGTCTTCAGTCTCATCTTTACCTTCTGCTTTACCTTCCACTTAGACTATCCTAATTTCTCTCCCACATCTTGAAATTCTGTCCTAATCAATTATGTCTTCTTTTTTCCAATCCTCTTCTTCAACAAGCTCTTTCCATGACTAATTCTGTCTCTTTATATAGTACTAATACAGAAAGCTTTCTTTGTCACGTTAAGATATAGTAATCTTTCCTACTCCCATGATCTCCTAACAGTCTATGCTTATCCTTATCACAGAATTTTCTACCCATAATTGTAATTCTTTGTCTCCGTGTTTGTGTGTCATTAGACTCGTGCCTTAATGATGACAAAGACTCTCTTGCTCACTATTACATACTCAGTGCTTAGAAAAATTCTACTTACATAAATAATGTGGAGTAAATAGTTACTGAAATAATGATTAATGAATGAACTAAAAGTGTCTGTGACAAATATGCAGTAAGAGTTAACCTTAATAAGAGTCCTTGATATGGAAAGGTACAGGGATAAGCATGCTTATATAAGTTTAAGGGCTAGATTAGAAATGAGGAAGTAAGATGAATAGTCTAGACAATCCTTTGATTAGTTAAATTTAGAATGGAAAAAATTAAATTTAGTGGAAGGTCTGATAGCAAGTGGAAGTAAAAAGTAAGATGCTATTGAGATTTGTAAATATTAAGGCAAAAGTATCACATCTCTGTTATAACATACATTTCTCCTGTGGTGAGTTTGTAAGGGACTATCAATTTCTGTACTATTTCTTTATTTGTGATAGCAGTAGTCTCAAATAAGGAGTGTAATAAATATCCTATTCTGAAACAGTGAAAGCCAAAGAATTAATCAGACAAGTTTAAATAGTAAAGTGGATTAGGTATTGAATAACAGAACAAAGACTTTCTTTAGAATATAGTGAAATTGTAAGTTAAATCATCGTTAAAGATTATATATTAAAGTAAAAGATAAAACATAAAATTTCTCATCAGAGTCTTAAATTAACCAAAGTCTTTTCAATGAATATTTTTAATGCATAAAATAATGTCTCTGAACAAAGAACAATTCCTAACTTCACTTACATATGTCAATAATTAAATATTGCCTTCTCTAGTAATAAGAAATAGTAAGGTTATTTCTCAGAAAGTCAGAGTTTGAGGAGGAAAATCTAATCTTGCGTCTTACCTTTGACATTCACTTTTGCCTTTGTTGATGAAATTGAACTTACATCAAAGGACAGTGAACCATCATTGCTGTAAACCTGCTGTGTTTGAGATCCACTAGGAGAGAGTGGAAATGTTCTTTTTGGAGCATTGCTGTGAGGACTCTTCAGAACACTTATTGATGTCAGATACAGAACTTTCTTAACTGAATACATGGCATCTGAAACATCACATTCCTTTATAAAAAAATACTAGAATGTACTCTTCTCCTTACCTTGTTGTACAAAAGATCCATACACAAACCACATAGAGTTGTAGAGAGTAGTAGACGTCATTGATCCCATTTGTAATCGTGGGGGATTAAGCCAGTTCAAGAGGTATACCAGTAGACCCACCAAAAGGACTGTGCCAGCAATGCAAGCCCATAGAGAGAGATCAAATGGTGCAAGACAGGCAAACATATCCACTGTCTTTTCAGCCCTTCGAAGTAGTACCCCCACTGAGTAGTCCATGTAACGTGTTGTAAAGTCCACCACATTCTCACGATCTGGAGTGATGGTTAAAGCAGAAATTCCTATGTCGGCTCTCTGAGAAATTGAAAGAGAAAGAAATACATTAACAGTGTAGAAAACAATTTCATTTGTGCCACTTCAGCTTGCCTTGAGGAAAAAGAATAGTTGCCTCAGGCAATATAAGTCTTTATACATAAACTGAAAAACACTGCAAAGACTTCCTATAGAAGAGCTATGTGTGAATACCGCATTTCTTACCGCAAATCCCGCCCCACCGGAGTTAGAAAAATTACTTTGTTCATATTATCAATGCATGTAAAATCAGTGAATATTTCAGACACAGATAACACAGGGAGAAAATTGTCTTTTTTTCCTTGGATAGTTTTATCAAAGCCGTCACTGACATAGTAGCAAAAGAAAAACTTATACAAAAGAATTCTTTGTAGGAAAATGTACCCACACTTTTAAATATGTTTTTTTAACATATAAACTATTAGGTAGGTTATTTAAAAGCTTCAACATGTCATTTTAGCCTTAGTTTAAATTTCTCTGAATCAAAAGTTTTATGATTGTTCTCTAAACATATTAGAGTTTGTTAGAATTTTTACGGCACAAACTTATAATGTATACCAGAGGTCTCTACCATGATTGTATTATATAAACTACAGAAACATTTTAATGAACAATTAAATATTAGGAAAACAGAATTATTGGAGTAATTACCCCTTTTTTCAATGTCTTCTTAGATTCTCAGTGATAGCGCTTACAACTACAACATATGCTATTTTTACTTATTTAAGCCACATAACAGAATCACAGTGAAGCACAGAATAAATGACTTCACATTTAAATTCTGGGCTATAATACATATTTAAATATCTAAAAGATGCATCTTCTTTGAAATAATAGTTTTTGACTGTGGTTAAAACTGCAGGAAACCCCTTCCAGACAAATACAAACATGAGTAAATTGTTTATTGAACATTTTCTGGTTATTTTTCTTTTTTATTGTTTTATGAAAGAAGATAGAAACTTGTTTTATTGTTTTAGGGGACTGAAAAAAAAAGTAAGACCCCTAGTGAATGCCAAATCAACTTGGATGAATCTGGTTTCTAAAGTAATATGCTCTTTTAAAGATTCTAGCTAAAATTAAGCAGTGTGTGTGTGTGTGTGTGTGTGTGTGTGTGTGTGTGTGTGTGTGTATCAAGCCCATATATATTTGTTGCTAGACTCAGTACTAAGTACTTACATACATTTTTTTCCACTTAATCCTTACAATGAGCTATGACTTACGTATTTTGCACTTTAATTCACAGGTGAAGAAAATAAAACTTAGAGAGTTTAAGCAACTCGTTCAGTTCTTAGTTAAGTACAGAGCCTGATATTAAACCCATGTTTTTCTTACAGCACAAATTGTGTTCATAATCATTTTACCATATTGCAAGTTATCATTCATATCTCAAATGACCCATACAGTAGCCAGTCACGGTAACTGGTTTTAGAAAAATGCTTATCTTAAAGGAATGTAAGATTTGCTTTTAAAAATTATACTATTTACATTGCAATAAGGCCATGTATACCGTGAGTCTAGATTATGAACTGAAAGATATTAAGCTTAATATCACTATATAAAATGAACTTGCAAAAAAACATTTTATTTCTTTCAAGTTCATACTTTTTTTGTAGCTAAATATTGCAAATCGAATCTTTTCAGGTTGAAAATCTGACCTGGATTTTTAGCTCTCTAGTTCTGTCTTCTCTGAACTTGTTTATCTATTGGTGAAATCAATGTAACAGTTTAGTATCACTATTATGAGCTGACTCATTTGTCTCTATCTTAATGGTGAATAAATAACTGTCCAAGATTCAGTTAGGCTCTCAGAAGGTGCATCTACTTTTCAGAACATTAAAGTACTATGGATCAGTAATTTACTAATTGATCATTAGTGACCCAAAGCATTTAATGACTCAATCAGTCAGAAAATTCCATCTGAGAAGAAATTTACCGACAACATGTTAATTGAATATTTATAATATACTCATAATATTTTTCTAATAAATAATTATTTTACCTTTAAATGTTTTTAAATTGGAATAGTCACTCTACTGATTTGAGTAATGAATACTTCTAAGGGTTGCAAAATGAGTTCCTACAGTAAAAATATCTAAGGACTTTATTAAAAAGGGAACTGATTGTTTTGTATGTACTAAATATTTATTAAATAAAACAGATACTTGTCATATATCTTTAAAGATATGTTTAAGTTTTGGTTCACTTTTAACACTTGGCTATTCTATTTTCAAGGCAAAATTGCTAGCCTCCCTATGGAGAGCAGAATCAAACAATGAACTTTCAAAAACTGCAAAATACATCCACATGCACAATGCATACACACATACTTTCCTGTCTCTGAGTTTTGTATACACCTTCCTAAAGAGATGCCCCATTGCATCCTTCAGAGTCAATGATATAGCAGACCACCGTGATTGATATGAGTTTGTAATAGTTCTTATTTGTGTTAGAGATAATGTGCTAGAGCAGAAAAAAAGCCAAGGACTTCTGATTCAGAAAGATGGCTCTAAAATGTCCTGAATATCTATAAGTATAATCAGAAATGATCAGGGACAATTATTTATTCTTACTCTTCTATTTATTTGGTCAACTCACTTGTCCATTTTTTTACAATGACTTTTCAAATTTGTATCCTCCTGAAATCTTTAATATTTCACTACTCCAGCCTCAACTCTCAGATGACCTCCACTGCTATTATGTAGAGAACATAGACAATATGTGATTAAAATTCACACGTATTTCTACCTCCCAACCTATATCCCATAGCCAGCCTATTCCATTTAACTCTGTTTACAGTGGAGGAGCTATCCACCTTCCTATAAAGGGCCAACTCCCCATCAGTAAATCTCCCTATCAACAAATCTCCATGTCAGATAATTCAACTCCTATGCATTCAGCATCATTCTAGCAACTGTGGATTTCACATTAAAAGATCCTTTAACTTTTTCTGGTTAAAAAAAAGAGAAAAACCTTTCACTCCACTCTCTGTGACTTCCTACTCCCAGTAACTACCCTTTCTCTCTAGTCCTATACATCCTAGCCATTCGAAGAAGACTCTTTTGCACATTGTTGGATATTCTTCTACTCATGAAAACAACATTTCTTAATATTTGCATTGCTGAATCAAATAGATATAATTCAATGTTCATTTGATTAGTCCTTTTGATAACATTTGACAGTGATGATTGCTCCTGCCATCATAAACATTCTTTTTCCTTGGATTTCATGACGCAACCCAAATCTCTTTTTAAGTTCTTTTTCAAGGCCATGTCAGTACTTCTCTGGACTTGAGCATACACCCATTTCTTATTTGCGATCCTCTACCAAATAAGCAATCCTATCCATGGTCATTAGTCCACTTTCTGTGGACATCTGAGCTCTAGAGTATATATCTGAACTCTAGGGCCTAGACTGATTTGTTCAACTATATAATTGATATTTCTGTTAAGTGTCTCAAAATACCTCAGATTTAACAAGGCCAAGACCATCCTCATGATATTCAACTCTAACCAGTCCTCTTCCGATGTCTTCTGCTTCAATGAATGACATCTTTTTACATAACTCATAAAACTTGGCATCACCATTATCTTCCCTAGACTATCCCCTTATCAAATCTGTCACTACTGATTTTGCCTTCTGAGGACTCTAATATCCATTCACTGCTCTATTGTGTCCAGCTATCTTCATTGCTTTCCTGAACTCCCATACTTTATGAGACTACCTGAGAACTAACTTTCCTCCTGTCCTATTGCAGCCAAAGTAATCCTTCTGTAGAGCAAATTTGATCCCGTCCTTTCTACATTTTAAAAGTTTTCAGTGTTTTTGTATTACTCTTAGGAAAAACATTAAAATCTTTAACATGGTCTATACACCTTTATATAGATTATCTCCAACCTGCTTCAACATATTCATACTGTACCATTTTCCTTTCCAGCACTTACTGATGGCAAGGTCTTTGTTCATGCTGTTTTCACTGCCTTAATTGACTCTTGTGACACTTTTTCAAGTGAACTCTTATTTATATTCATATATCAGCTCAAGTATCCCTATTTCAAGGAAGCTATCCATGACCCTTTGATTAGAACAATAATTCTTCTTATTTGCACAATCAGAAGCCTATATTCCTCATTTCCTACGTATTATGACAGTTGTAATCTTACACATATTTATATAGTTCTTTCAATAATGTCTGACTCTTTTGTTATAGCACAAGATCCATGAAGACAAGGATTGTGACTTGAAAAAAATTTGCCTGGCCTAGGATTTATGGTCAATAAATACTTCCTATGAACATATGAATAAATTGAGATAGAACCTCAACTAATTCTTGTAAATCTCTTCTCTCCTTTTGTCATCATTCTCAGTAGAGAAAGGTTTTTAAAGAATAAAACGGCAATACAAAAATTTGCTAAGTTTTATAATAAAGATAAAAGATTAATATCTTGATGAATAATTATCTTAATAATTAACATAAGGTTCTTGATTTATCAGTGTATTTATGTTTGTCAGTTGTTCTTAGCTAATGTAATTAAGCACCTACTGTAGTAAGCTCGATATATTAAAAATATTATGATGTCAGGTGTTTACTGTAAAATTATTATTTACATTTTTTAAGATTAGCACTAAAACTGTAGTGTAAATTAGTTTATTTTCAAAATTATTTTAATTACATGTTCATAACCTTTTCCTTGGGAGAAGATATAAGATTTGCCTTCTCTCAAGTCATGAAAAGGAGATGGATGCATAATACAATAGGGCAGGAATAATTAGCCATAAAATCATTGAATCTTAGAAGTTTAAACTTAGAGAAGTTAAAAAGCATTTATTCTAAATTCGATCTGAAGTAAATTATCAAATCTAACAAGTAATCATCTTATTTATTCTTGAGTATAATGCTAATAACATTATATTAATAAGACTAATAGCTACGCATTTATTAGTGCTTACTGCATAGCGAATTCCATTTTGTATGGTCTACATATCTTATTTTATTTAATATTAAAAAAGTCCAATTGTTTTTTTCCAAGATGAACATTTCTATTTGAATATGAATAGTCTAAATATTGTAAAGCTTTGATTATATAAGGAATTCATAACTATTTTCCTCTACTTTCTATTAAACATCATCCATACATCATATTATAAATCTATCATATTTTAGATCTGCCCTATGACAATCTTTTAAATACTTGAAGAACACTATCTTATACTATAATTGAAAATATATTTTCAAAGTAAAAAATAATTTGTTTGGTCAATTACTCTTCCCAAGATATGATTTCCATATCTCTCAAAATACTGGTCATTCTCCTGTAAGCATAGTATAAATCATCAATGTTGCCTCAATTAATGTAGATAATATAGTTCTTAAATAATTTTTTTAAAATGAAATTGGAGCCTGACATTCTTATGTGAATTACCTTAAGTTTACATACTAAACTTAAGGTCTAATAAAATTTTAAAAATATTTTTAAACTAAACATTATCAGACTGGAAGTTCACATAACTCTTATGCAATTGAGTTTAAAGCAAATATTGGATTATAATATACTTGTCTCTTTAATTTAATTATTTGGTTTGCTTTCATCTTACACCTGTCTGTAGTGTTTTGAATCTTTGACTGTCATCCATCATGATGATATTTTTCTCTGGGTTTGAGCCATTTGGAAGTTTGAGAAGTAGGCCTTTATTGCTTTTTCACATGCCTAGTAAAATATTGATGAAAAGTATGCTGGAAAGTTCGAGGTATGGCAGTTTGCTTCTAAAGTCTACACACTTTGACAACAGTTCACTGTTTAACACTTTAGATATGGTTTTCAATCACCTATGAATATTCTTTACTGTATTGTCATCCAGACAGATCTCTCCATATGATTTCTAAGTGTTTCATAAAAGGCATTATTAAACTTAAAATACATGTGTAATCAGATATTCATCTTCTCATGAATAGCTAATGCTATCAAAAAGAAAATGAACTGCTTATTTTTATCACCTATAACACATCTGATTAATAATCCATTCTGTAATTTTATCTGAGAATAAAATCAAACTCACTGTTCCAACAGAACGAACATATTGTTTTCTGATTTTGAATGTGACAACCTCAAACTAAATACCTCCTCTCTTTTTCATGTTTTGTATGTATTACTTATAGTAACTTACTTATCATTTCAGAAATGCATTCATTTTCCTAGGATATTATTCATTTGGACCTGGAAATTTGAACTCATTAAAAGTGCCTGTCAAGAGCTTCACATTAGTTAAGTTTTTTCATCAATCAACTCTACTCTAGATATTTTTTGTACACAGAGGCAGCAAAATAATTACTGCCTAATTGTGGCACACATTTGACAAGCACTGGGTCTACCCCTGCCTCTTTAACTCTTTAAACTATGCATTTTCTTTTCCTGCTCGTCACAAGAATGAACTTTTATAGATTTTAAAAATTTCTTGATAGTTTTCTTAAATATTATTTGATTTTCTTTGGTCTTCAGATGTTACAATGTAAAGATTCCAGTTTTGCTGGGGGAGAAGTAAGGATTGAAGAAATGCTAAAGGAAGGAAGAAAGGGTGAAAAAGAAAGGAAGAGAGAAAAAATCAGAGTAACATATTTTCCTAGTATTAAATATTCTATTCCCAAAATAAACTCTATTTGGTAATACTTTACTATATGCTAATATGTCGATGAATCAAATACAAAGGCTATATTTTGAGATTTTTGGATATTCATAAATGATAATGGTTGTTTTTCTTTTTCTGTGTGGTATTATTGTCAAGCATTCTAGTAGAGATTACTCTAGATTTATGGAATTAACTGGGTAAATTTCATGAAATATCTTAATCTTTTGGCCTCATCTTTTCTGATAGAAATTAGAGAGAGGGTATAATATTAATTTGTTTGTAAACAATGCGAATTTTTATTATATTTGAAGTACATTTAATTTTTTTCCTATCTCTTCTTGAGTCACTTTTAATGACAGCATGTTTTCCTCAATAATAATTCATTTCTTAAGTTTTCAATAATTAATTAGCATATAATTACACTGTTCCATCATGGTTGCAAAAATTTTCCTTAATTGTAGGGTATACACTTTCTTAATATTATCATCTATGCAGTCTATTTTTTTAAGCCAAACTTTCCAAAGGTTGATTTTGTTTTACATCTTTTCAAAGAAGTTTTTTTCCTTTTTATCAATCCTATTGATTTATAAATTCTAAAATATGGATTTAAACATATTTTGAAATAAGGCTTAGTAGCTTTCTTTTGATTTTGTTTATTAAGTTGAAGGCTTGGTTTATTATTTTTAATTTAATAATCAAGTAGAATTTAAACATACACATTTCATGTTTCTCTATAGTTTTGAGGACAGTTTACATGTAGTGCTTGTATAATCATTATTTTTTAAGTAGCATATATTTTAAATTTTATTTCCTCTTTGCTTTAAGAGCAATTTGTTCTTTTTTTGTTGTTAAAATGTTATTCATTTCAGTTTCATTGCATTTTGATCAGGTAATTTGTCAGGTATTATTTATATTGCATAGACATTTTGGAGTTTAAAGGTATATATTATCAAATTTTATGATTAACCTATAAGTCTTCACTGTATGTAGGACACAAATATAAAAATCTATATTAATTGTACTATTCATATCAAATAAACTTTGAAAATGTTATCCTTTGCATATTTTTTTTTAATACCAGAGGGTATAGCTTTATTTATTTATTTTTATTGTGGTAAAATACACATAGCATACTTTTTTCCATTTTAACTACTTTTGAGGGTAAAAGTTAGTGGCATTGAGTACATTCACAATGTTGTACAATCATAACCACTACCCATTTCCAGAGCTTTTTCAGCATTTTAAACAAACTCTGTCTATTAAACAGTAACCCCCCATCTTTGGCCTCCTCCCAGCTCTGGCAGCTTCTAACCTACTTTCTTAACCTCTACTCTTCTTTCTGGCTCTATCACTTTGCCTATTTTAGGTACTTCAGATACATGGAATCATACCATACAGTATTCTTTTGGGTCTGCCTCGTTTCACTTAGTATATTTTCAAGGTTCATCCATGTTGTAACAAATATCAGAATTTCATTTCATTTTATGACTGAATAACATTCCATTGCATGCATATGCCACAGTTTGCTTATCTATTCATCTGTTGACCAAAACTTGGGTTGTTTGGAATGAACATTGGTGTACAAATATCAGAGTCCCTGCTTTTTTTATTTTTATTTTTGAGTTGGAGTCTCACTATGTCGCCCAGGCTAGAGTGCAGTGGCACACTCATGGTCACCACAGCCTCAACCTGCAGGGCTCAGGAGATCCTTCAGCTTCACTCTTCCAAGTAGCTGGAACTACAGGGAGATGCCACCACGCCCAGCGAATTTTTTAAAATTTATTGTAGAGATGAGGTCTGGCCAAGTTGTCCAGGCTGGTCTCGAACCCGTGGGCTCAGGCATTCCTCTCACCTCAGCCTCCCAAAGTGCTGGGATTATAGGCATGAACCACCGTGCCTGGACTGAGTCCCTGCTTTTAATTATTTTGTATATATATACTTAGGAGTGGAATTGCTGTATCATATGGCAATCCTATGTTTAACTTTTTTGAGAACTATCAAAGTGTTTTCAGTGGCTATACCACTTAAATTCCCATTAGCAAGGAATCTGGATTCCAATTTCTCCACATCCTAAACAACACTTGTTATTTTCGATTTTGATATATGGTTATGAAGTAGTATCTCATTGTGCCTATTTATTTTTAATGTTCTTGTTTAGCAATATAAATAAATTTTTCATATGAAATGCAGGCATTTCTCCAGATCATACTTATTTCACACTGCCTATTGAGCACCTGTACTTCTCTTGCAATAACTTTAGCGTCCCGGCTTCAAAAATCACTCCCGTCAGTGGCTTCCTTATCTTTATTTATTTATTTATTTTTATGTTTCTTTTGTTTTATTTCTTTTTTTTAAATTTTATTTTAATCAATGTTTTTATTATGATTTTGTGGGGTACAGTTAAGGGTTAGGTGTACAATTACGTTTCATTCAGGCACCCTGTTGATAAGAGGTGTTTCCCCATCCCCAGATAGATATTTGTGACGGTTAATCCCTTCCCCCTCCCCCCATAGTTTCCCAGTACGGTCAGTCATTTTCTTATAGTATTACATTGGATGTTCAAGGTCCATTATATGAGTGAGAACATGTGATACTCGGATCTTTATTTCTGTGAGAGGTCACTCAGTATTATAGACTCTAGTTCCATCCAGGTTGCTGCGAAATTCATGATTTTGTTCTTTTTTATGGCTGCATAGTATTCCATCGTGTATATGTGTCACATTTTTTAAATCCAGTCCTCTTTTGATGGGCAGCATGGTTGTTTCCAGGTTCTTGCTATTATGAACAACACTGTGATAAACATACGTGTGCAGGTATCTTTTTTAAAGAGTGATTTGAGGTCTTCAGCGTATATTCCCAGTAGGGTGATTGCAGGGTCATATGGAAGGTTGATTTTTAGAGCTTTTAGGAATCGCCACACAGCTTTCCACAGAGGTTGCACTAGTTTACACTCCCACCAACAGTGTAGAAGTGTTCCCTTTTCACCACACCCTCTCCAGCAGCTGTTATTTTTTGAGTTGTTGATAATTGCCATTCTGACTGGGGTTAGGTGATATATCAGTGTGGTTTTGATTTGCATCTCCCTGATGATTAGTGAGGTTGAGCATTTCTTCATGTGTTTGTTGGCTGCTCGGATGTCTTCCTTTGTGAAGTGTCTGTTCATATCTTTTGTCCACTTTATAATGGGATTGTTTGTTTTTTTCTTTTCAGCACGTTTTAGTTCCTTGTAGATCCAGGATGTTAAGCCTTTGTCAGACCTGGAGTTGGCAAATACTTTTTCCCAGTCTCTAGGCTGTCTCCCTGCTCTCTTGATGGTTTCTTTGGCTTTGCAGAAGCTTGTCAGTTTAATAAGGTCCCACTTGTCTATCTTCTCTCTTGACCTGTGGGTTTCGGGTTTTGTTCAGGAATTGGATGCCAGTTCCGATTTCCATGAGGGTATTTCCTTCATTTTCTAAGGTTCTTATGGTTTGAGGTTTTACATTTAGGTCTCTGATCCATTTGGAGTTAACCTTTGTGCATGGGGATAGATAGGGGGCCTGTTTCAATCTTCTGCTTGTGGTCAGCCAGTTTTCCCAGCACCATTTACTGAATAGGTTCTCCTCTCCCCAGTGGTAGGTGGTAGGGGCTTTGTCGAAGATGAGTTGGTTGAGAAATTGAGATTTGGCTTCTGGAATCTCAATTCTATTCCATTGATCTATATGCCTGTTCCTGTACCAATATCAAGCTGTTTTGATGATTATAGCTTGATAGTAAAGTTTGAAGTCTGGTAATGTGATACCACCTGCTTTGTTTTTTTTTTTTTTGCTGAGGATTGTTCTGGCTATTCTTGGACATTTGTGTTTCCATATGAATTCCTGTGTTGTTTTTTCAAGGTCTGAGAAGAATGTTGCTGGTAATTTAATGGGTATTGCATTGAATTTGTAGATTGCCTTAGGTAAGATGGACATCTTCACGATGTTGATTCTTCTAATCCATGAGCATGGGATATTTTTCCACTTATTTGTGTCATCTTTGATTTCTTTGAGCAGTGTTTTGTAGTTTTCATTGTAAAGGTCTTCCATGTCTCTGGTTAGGAAGATGCCAAGGTATTTCATTTTTTTTGTGGCTATTGTGAATGGAATTGTGTTTTTTATTTGGGTTTCTGTTTGTTTATTATTGGTGTAGAGAAATGCGATTGTCTTTTGTACATTTATTTTGTATCCTGGAACTTTGCCAAAGGCCTATATCAATGTAAGGAGGCTTTTGACAGATTCTCTTGGGTTTTCAAGGTACACAATCATATCAACTGCAAAGAGATATAGCTTGACTTCCTCTTTTCCTATTTGGATACCCCTGATTGCCTCCTCTTCTCTGATTGCTTGAGCCAGGACTTCCAATACTATGTTGAACAGGAGGGGTGAGAGTGGGCATCCTTGTCTAGTTCCAGTTTTCAGGGGAATTGGTTCCAATTTTTGTCCATTTAGGAGTATGCTGGCTGTGGGTTTCTCGTAGATGGCTTTTACTACTTTGAGGTATGTTCCCCATATGCTTAGATGTTCAAGGGTTTTTATCAAGAAGGGATGCTGGATTTTATCAAAAGCTTTTTCTGCATCTAATGATATGATTATGCATTTTTGTTTTGACATTTGTTGATGTATTTAATTACATTTATGGTTTTACGAATGTTGAACCAGCCTTGCATCCCAGGAATGAAGCCTACTTGGTCATGGTGAATGATTTTTGAGATGTATTGCTGAATCCGGTTCGCTAGGATCTTGTTGAGAATTTTAGCATCTATGTTCATCAAAGATATTGGCCTGTAGTTCTCTTTCTTTGTTGGATCTTTACCTGGCTTGGGTATCAATGTGATGTTGGCTTCGTAAAATGATTTGGGGAGAGTTCCATCTTTTTCAATCACCTTGAATACCTTCAGTAGGATTGGTGTCAGCTCCTCCTTAAATGTCTTGTAGAATTCTGCTGGAAAGCCATCTGGACCAGGGCTTTTTTTTGTAGGAAGTTTTCTTATCACGTAGTCGATTTCCTTGATGTTATTGGTCTATTTAAGGTCTCAATTTCTTCTTGTTCCAACCTAGGTAGGTTGTGTGATGTCAGAAAGTCCTCCATTTCCTTAAGGTTTTCAAGTTTGTTTCCATATAAGTGTATGTAGTAGTCTCTAATGATCTTTTGTGTTTCTTCAGGGTCAGATGTGACTTCATCTTTTCTGTTTCTGATTGTGCTTATTTGGTTTTTTTTTTCTCGTTTTTTTTTTTTGGTCAGTCTGGCTAAGGGACCATCGATCTTGTTACCCTTTCGAAAAACCAGATTTTTGTTTCATTGATTTTTTTGCATTATCTTTTTGTCTTCTATGTCCTGGATTTGGGCTTTTATTTTTGTGATCTGTATTCTTCTGCTAAAATTAGGGTTTTTGTGGTCTTGCTTTTCCAGCTTCTTTCGGTGGCTTGTTAGGTTGTGAATTTCTGTTCCTTTCATTTTCTTCATGTGTGTTTGTAGGGATATAAATTCCCCTCTTACTATAGCTTTCAGGGCATCCCAGAGATTTTGGTAGGATGTTTCTTCATTTTCATTTGTTTCCAGGTATCTTTTGATCTCTGTTTTGATTTCATCATTGACCCAGGTGTTGTTTAGCATCATGCTGTTTAGTGTCCATGTCTTTGTGGGTTTTGGGGGGACTTTGTTGGTGTCAATGTTTATTTTTATTCCACTGTGGTCCGAGAAGGTACATGGTAGAATTTTGGTCTTTTTAAATTTGCTTATGCTTGATTTATGGCCGAGTATGTGGTCGATCTTAGAATATGCTCCATGTGGTGATGAGTAGAATGTGTATTCTGTGCCTTTGGATGGAGTGTTCTGTAGGTATCAATTAAGTCCATTTGGTCCAAAGTCACATTGAGGTTCCGGATCTCCTTGCTGATTTTTTGTCCTGATGATCTGTCTAGGGTTGTGAGTGGGGTATTAAAGTCCCCAGTTATGATGGTGTTAGAGTCAATATCTTTCTTTAGTTTTCCTAGAAGTTGCTTTATGAAAGTTGGCGCACCTATGTTAGGTACATATATGTTTAGGATAGATATTTCTTGTTGATGGATTGAGCCTTTTATCATTATGTAGTGGCCTTCTGTATCTTTTTTGATTTTTAATAGATTGATGGATATTTTGTCTGAAATTAAGATTGCTACTCCTCCTTTCTTTTGTATTACGTTTCCTGAAAGTTTGTTTCCCGTCCTCTTACTTTGAGTCTGTGGGTGTCCTTTCTAGTGAGGTGAGTCTCTTGAGGTCAATAGATTGTTGCCTGATGATATTTTATCCATTTTGTCATTCTATGTCTTTTCAGTGGTGCATTTAGTCCATTCACATTTAGGCTAATAATTGAAATACAAGAGTTGATCCCTGTCATAAGGTTCTTACAGAGTTGTTCCTGTTTTCTTGTTGTCTTTCTTTGGGTTTTGGAGTTGGTTCATGTGTGTTTTTAATCTTTTGCCTGTACTCTTGTGAAGAATGTTGTTGTTCTTTTTTCTTTTTCTTCTGTGTTCAGTACTTTCTTAAGTGTTTCTTGTAGAGGTGGTCTGGTGGCAGCGTATGTTCTTGGGGATTGGATATCTGGAAAAGATTTCAATTCTCCCTCACTAATGAAGCTTAGTTTGGCTGGGTAGGTTATTCTTGGTTGAAATTGTTTATCTTTTAGAACTTTGACGATAGGGCTCCAGGCTCTCCTAGCCTGAAGGGTTTCTGTGGATAAATCTATTGCTATTCTAATTGGTCTTCCCTGGTAGGTAGTCTGGCCTTTTTCTCTTGCTGCCTTTAGGATTTTTTCTTTATAGTTACTTTGTTTAGGCAAATTATTAATGTGTCTGGGAGTTGTTCTTCTCATTTGTTGTCTTGCAGGGGTTCTCTGAATCTCTTGTGTTTGAATTTTTTCATCCTTGATGAGATGAGGGAAGTTTTCTTGAATGATTTCATGAAATGTTTGTTCCAGTGTGGCTTCTGTTTCTCTCTCTGCCTCAGAAAGCCCAATCGCTCTTAGGTTTGGTCTCTTGAAGTGATCATTCATTTCTTGCAGATTTTGTTCTGTCTTTTTGAGCTTCTTTTCTATGCGTTTGACAGTTTGGGTTAGTTCTGTGTTTTGGTCTTCGAGCTCTGAGATTCTTTCTTCTGCTTGGCTGATTCTGCTTTCCATGCTTATTAGTCTGTTGCTCATTTCCATCACAGTATTCTTTACTGTTGTCATTTCTGACACCAGCTCCTTCCTATTTTCCTCTTGTCTATCCTCAATTTTTTTAATTCTCTCCATTAATGTCTTGATGTCTGGGTTTGTTGCATGTGACCAGTCATTCTGGGGGATCTTCATTGTTTGTGTTCCAGAATCTGTTTTCTCAGTGTCTGATCTCCCAGGGGTCTGTGTGAGACCTATATTCTTCTTTTGGTTTTTCTTCATTTGTGTGGTTTTTTCCCCCTCCCTACTTTTTCCTTCTCTCCACATCACCGTCTTCTTTAATTCTGTTATTCAGGGGTAAAGGGATTGGTTTTACTTCTGTTTGTTCAATTTCCTATTCTTTATGTATACCCTCTTACTTTGTTCAACTCTGGAGTTGCACTGTAGGTTGGGGGGGGTCCTTTTTGCAATTTTGAGATTTACTTAAGGGGGGAGCCATGATTCAAAATCTATCTGCAGGTCCTGGTATTCGTGTGTGTGACAGGTGTGTGAATGATCTGGAACCTACTTCCCACTGCCTTGGAATCTGTCCGTGCAGTGGGGCTGTAGGTTTACTCCCTGAAATTAAATGTGTTTAGCAGAGGGGAGAAAATGGAGCAGACAGGGGGTGAAGAGTGGGGTGGAGAGATAGAGGAGTAAGGGGGGAAACAAACGAGTGTGCCAACAAATAGAGAGAGAGGCCTATACTGAAACAGATAAAAACAATAGACCACAGCTACAGATGAACCAATTCTCATACAAAAAAAAATATATATATAGTGATGCTAACATACCAGCTAACCAACCTCCTTGTTAGTGTGTTGTTCCTCTATATGAAGATAGGGTTTACAGAGAGAAGAAAAGAGAAGAAAAGGAAGAGGAAAAAAGAAAAAAAGGAACAATACAGTAGGAATAGAATTAAGTCATTAAACTAACAGAATCAATGAAGCACACTGTGAGACATTTCGTTTAAGTCCAATGTCCTTTCAGGTCTGATTTCTAGTTTTCTTTTTAAGCAGGTAAATTAGTTTGCAGTTAGGGTCAGTTTCCCCTGGTCTACTGTGAAGGACAGTTCAGGTCACCCTCTGTTCACCACTCTGGCCTATGTCTTTATCAAACTTGTTTCTCCCGTTTTGGTGTTGTTACCTTGAATCGCCAGCAGGTGGTGCTATCTCAGCTGCTTGCTCCAGAGGGGGTGGGGCTGGACAGGGACGCCAGAGACTGAAGATGGCAAGATGGTTGCCTGCCTCAGGGAAGACGGCAGGAGACTTACGGCAGGCAGGACGTCTCAGTCGCAGGAGAGGTGGCAGTGATCCCAGCAGATCTTCCCTGAAGGGGTTTGAAGGACTGAAGTGGATCGCCTCTGGCCCGGGTGGTACGATGTGCTATGGCCGTGGCGGTGGCAGTGGCGGCGGTGGGGGCGGGCTGCAGCAGTGGTGGTGGTGCCGCTTGAGCTGCACTGACTGTCCAGTCCACTGCGATGCCCCAGCGGTGGCAACGGCCGAGCTCCGTATGAAGAGCAGGCTGCGATGTTGTGTCCGCAGCCCCCGGGGCTAGAGTCAGAGACCCACTGCAATTCTTCTTTGCAGAGGTTTTCACAGACAGGGTTGCCCCATCACCATCTTGCCACTTCCCTCGGCTTCCTTATCTTTAAACCCCATCCCATATTTTCTATCAAAACTCACAAATTGATAGTCCATAGTTCATAAGTAGTTTACAAATGTGTTTATGTTCAACCAGAGTTTTAAAATGCTTCAGCCAGCATTCAAAATTAGTAGATTCTACATAGGAATTCAAACTCGAAAATTATTGGAATATGTGACAGCAGCTTGCTGAATTTGAGAGGCAGTGCCCACTTAGAGATTTCATTCAGTTTATCTGTCACTATTCAAGCAGAGTGTATGCACAGATATCCAAATTACTTCTTTATCTTAACTACCTGATCTATTAGCTATTTGAATTTACAATCCTTCACTTTCTCTTTCTATTAGTCTTACAGAGCAGCAGAGTAGATTACATAAAACAGCCCCAAAGTTCTTCCCATTCTGATATGCGGTATGCCTGCCCCTTCACAATGACTTCTTTTCATTAATCCATGTCATTTATTTCCTTGTACTTTAAATCTGGGATTAGCCAGAGTCTTGCTTTCCTCAATGGGAGATAAGCAATGTGACAACAATAGGGACTTGGAAAGTTTGCGCAATGGGCCTGCCATCTATCTTGCTGTGCGAGGAACCCTGAATCACCATATAAATGCTCTCTAACTTGTCTGCTGAAGAGCGAGAAGCCATGTAGAGGATAACAGAAGAGCTACTGAGCCACACTGGCAAGTTGGCAATCAAATGTCATGTATCCTGTTGAGCTCACATCCTGCTCTTTTTCTGCAGTTTGTCCTTCCAAATTAGGGCAATTAATAGATTTTTTCAGGGTCACCTGAAAAAGCTACAATTTCTTAGAAATGTGCTTTTTTTTTTTTTTGGAAATCTGATAGCTTCTGGTTCAGGGAGGGCAACCTTACTTAATTCAGAATACTGTTTTAAAATGTCCTCCATTTTTATATTTATTCAGTGATAACATTTGCGGTCTGAAAAGGGAAAGATATATATCAGTGTTTCAATACTTAAGTGATTGGACATCTCAAGATTTAAAAAAATTTCTACAATGGGATAATTTGCAAAAATGTCTTCCAAGCTAAAAGAGGCATGAGAAAAGAAATATTTTCACAGGGTTCAAACATGAGAAGTCAGTGAATAATATTCTTGAATACTTATAAAGTTATATATTTCCCAAGTTTTAACTACCAAAAATTTGGGAAAAGGAATTTTCCAACATGGATTCCTGGTGAAATGTGGTAATTTAAACCATGTGAGTTTATTTAGCTCAACATGGAAGCCGGGCTGAAGTAAAAACAAAACAGAGCAGAAAAAACTTTTATATACCATGAACTTGCTAATAAGTTTACCATTTATAAAACTTAGGAAAGCAAAACTAAGATGAAAAATAAACAAAATTTAAACATTAAACTGTAAAAACAATATGAGTGCATTCTTGTTTTAAAGTGTTAAATTATATAAAACAACCTATTCTCTTCCTACAAATAAAATAAATGCCCCAAATATTGCAGGCCTATAAATGAACTTGGAAGAAGTTGTTTGGCTGACAGTCCCAGGCTGATAAAACTTCCAGTGTTAAGGGCCAAGCTCATTTTCTCTCATTGCTCTGTGCTCCTCAGTACATAGCTCCCAATTCATGTCTTTAGATGGTTCCTTGAATTCCAGCCATTCTATTAACATTCCAGCCAGGAGAGAGGAATTAGAACAAAAATCCTTTCTTTAAGAACATTTCCCACCCTGAATTGTACCACACATCTTTAAAATAAAAAATTTAAAAGTCAAAAATAAATAAATAGATATTTATAAATAAATAAATAAATTAATTAATAAAAGAATTTACATCAGTCCCACAATACCTATTTTTAAAGAGCAGAAAACCAGGGAGAGAGCAAACACAGTGCCCCACTACCACACACACACACACACACACACACACACACACACACACACACACACAGAACATTTCCAAGAAGCTCCATGTGATATTTCTGCTTAAATCTCATTAATTAGAACTTAGTCTCATGATCACACTAGCTCAGGAGAGAAGGTGGAAAATGTATTTTGGGGGTAGTCTGTACTTGACTATTATTCAGGAGCTGTATTACTAAGAAAGAAGAAAACAAATACTTAAGAACAAGTGGTAGTCTGCTACATTTCCTCCATATGTGACTGCTATTTCAAGATTGATGGTGTCTAATTCCATTCGGGTTGTGGAAAAGATATTATTTCATTCCTTTCCATGGCTGAAAAGTATCCTATATATACACATACACACATACACTATAATAATTTCATATATAGAATACTATATCATTATAAATATACACATTCATATATATATACATATATATATATGTGCACACACACACGCATATTCCACATTTTCATTATCTACTGATCATCTGATGGGCATTTAGGTTGATTGTACATCTATGTGATTGTGAATTGTGCGGTGATGAACATAATAGTACAGGTGTCTTTTTCACATAATAACCTCTGTTCCTTTGGGCAGATACCAAGTGGTGGGATTGCTGGATCAAATGAAGTAATGCAGGAATGAAAGCCAAATGCCACATGTTCTCATTTAGAAGTTGTAGCTAAACTAAAGAACTGCAAAAGCATCTAGAATAGCATAATGAACACTGTAGACCAGAAGAGAGGTTGTAGGGGAGGGATGAAAAATCACTGTGACATACAATGTTCACAGGTGAGGGTGGAGAATACGCTTAAAGTCCAGACTTTTTCACTACTATATAATGCATCCATGTATCCAAAATTCATTTGTACCCCCTAAAGTCATCGAAATAAAAATTTTAAAAAGATTAATAAAAATCCTTTTAGAGTCTTTTCTATTTTTACGTATATGCAGGTTTATATTTTTTCCATAAATCTGATTATAATATAGTACATTATAATCTTGGAGAAATATACACACACCCCTACCCTAAATACTGCACAGAATTTTTAGCAATGATCAACTGATGGGCATTTAGGTTGATTGTACATCTTTGCAACTGTCATCTCTGTATTTTCGGCACATAAAAAGATAGCACATAAATAGATGTTTAGTAAGTGTTTATCAATTATAAAGGTACTCTGATTAATTTAATCATTTTCCCCTTGAAGAATTTTTCAAATGTTTCCTTTTCCTTACCTATTATAATCAAAGATCTTTGATCTTGCAATTTAGAGTATATTCAATTGAAAAGTGTTTCTTGGGTCTTGTCACACTGATATTTCTAGAAATTAATATCTTTCATTATTTCAATAGATCTTTTGTCTCTGACATCATGATAGTGACAAAAAACATTATTATTAGTTTCATTTCTGTTTTGTCAGTCTTATCTCTAAGCCTCTTCCCAGAGCCACAGGCATTCCCTTCTAGCTCTCCCTTCAGCAAGAATGTTCATTCACATACTGGTCTGATTTTCAAGTCCTTCTAGAAACAGTTTAGTTTTCATTAGTCTCTGAACCAGCTTTTCTCTTCTAGTCTTTCTCTCTCTCTCTCTTTCTCTGTCTCTCTCTGTCTCTTTTTCCTCTCTCTCTAACACACACACACAAACACAAACACACACACACACACACACACACACACACATACACACACACACTTGCATGTATTCAATATATTTTCTCTTCATTTTCACTTGAGCTATGGCATTTCTTCCCTGGAGCTTACCGTAAGTCTTTCTTT
Organism: Cephalopachus bancanus; assembly: GCA_027257055.1. NCBI lineage: Eukaryota > Metazoa > Chordata > Mammalia > Primates > Tarsiidae > Cephalopachus > Cephalopachus bancanus. The sequence goes on along the minus strand of JAPVLO010000205.1, from coordinate 5,473,017 downwards.
CTCTGTTTTTCTGTGTCTCTCATAGTACTTATCGCATATTATCTATTCTCGATTATAATACAAACTTCTTAAAGTAGTGCTTTATTTTCTTGTCTTCTATCTCCCTAAATATATTTCACACTACTTTGCCTACAGTACATTTCCAAAAAGTCCTGTCAACTTATTTGCTCGATTCTTTGTTATTTGGTAGAAATAGTTGATTTTTTTACTACCTTAAGGTCTGATAGAAAAAGACTGGATTCCAGGCTGCATATTGCCGGAAAAAAATATCTCCCATTGTGAAGAAGTCACTGAGTTTAAGATTTTTTTCCCCCTATCAAGCTGGCAGCCAGGCTGTCTGACTTCAGTAGCTTAAGTTGTAATGTTTTCAGCCCACATACATGGGGAGAAACTCCATATATAATAGCTGTGTCACAACCCTTTATAAGAGGTATCACTTCCCACCTTTTACTGAGGCCAAGTTTGAAACTCAGAGGAGGTAGATAGATCTAAGGTTATAGGTCAACAAATTGTGAGTTTGATATATCCCTCACAGTGTGCTTAAATCTGATTAAATTTTTGCTATGTGGTTTCTGTATAATATCTTCCTTCTAACAACTTTCCTAGTATTTATTCATTGCTTTATTATTTTTGTTTTATCATTTATATGCTTTTGAATTCTTACTCTTTTTGACTTCTAAATTATCTCTCAGCAATACTCGTGCTGGGGGAGGAATTAGGTGAAACAAATTATACAGATATGGTGATAGGTGTATTTGTATATAATTGAGCATATTAGGCATTGTAGCAATTCGAAGAACTTGAGCTGATGGAAAACTGTTGGATCATTATTGGGAGAGTGTAATACGATCTGACATTTTTAAAGATTCATTTTGGCTATTCTATTGAAATAGGTTATAGGGAAAAGAGCAGTATTGGGGTGAGTAGTTAGGAGGCTACTAAAGTAGTCCCAAAGAGAGAAAATGCCCTAGTGGGTGGTGGTGGAATGGTGATAAGTGACCATATTTATGGTATATGCCAAGTTTATAGCTAGGAAAATTTGCTGATGCACTGTGTATAAGGCATGACAGAGAGGAAAGAAGCAAGGGTAACTTAAATGTTTTGCACTGAGTGACTTGAATATTGGAGCTGCCATACATTGCAACAGAGGAGGCTGAGGGTAGACCAGGATGGGAGAAAGGTGGTAGCATTAGGAATTCAGTTTTAAGTATGTAATGTGTGACATATCCTTTAGATAGCTAAGGGGAAATGCTGAGTGTATAGTTAGAAATATAACTGTATATCCGGTGAGAGTCTTGGGCTAAAGAAACAAATTTGGAAGTGGTCTACTTATAGCTAATAATTAAATCCATGAGATTGGATGAGTTCACCAAAAGGTGAAGTATAGCTAGTGAAGAAAGCATTGGCTGTGTGTTGGACTGATCTCTCTCTCTCTCTCTCTCTCTCTCTCTCTGTCTGGCATACTCTCTCTCCCTGCCTCCCTCCCCTCCCACCTCTCCTTACTATCTAGCTATTTAACTCTTAAAGAACAAAAATTCTGTGTTCCATATTGTATGCGTTCCTCACTATTCTGGCTACATACCAGACCTTAATAAATATTTATTGAATGTTGAGTGAAAAGCAAACTACAAGTTATTTATAAATTGCAGTAGTGCAGGAATTATCCTGTAGCATTATAAGAGGCTTAAAGGTAATACCATTTATATAATTCCAAAGAGGCAATGCTATATCTTGGGAGAAACAGACTATCAGAAAGAGTTTTCTAGTCTTGTAGAGACTTCCTTGGTTATCTGTGAGGTCATCTCAAGGCTGCTTGTGGGCAAAGCATGTAGAAGTAAACTCTGGCTGAAATACTCAAACTGCAAATCCACATTTTAATAAAATGCAAACCAAAGATAGGAGCTAGAATTTAGTGGATTTTTTTTTTTACAGTAAAATTTTTAATCATTCTCGAACTCATTTAAGACTGCTAAGATAGATGTTTCTGGAGCTCAACAGGGGAGGGAAAAGTAAATTCTCTGTAAATGAGAAGAGAACCAGCTTCAAGAAACAGTGTGTCTCTATATGAAGTAAATTCTGCTGTTTGAGTGATTCTGTGCAGTATTAAGTGAAATATAAAATGAATAAGATATACTCAGAGTCCCTCTCACAGGTATGGGGGCCTCTGCACTCAACCTGTAGTTACTGCCTACCTTGACATAGCTGTTAGATCTCAATTGTGCTGTTTTTGTATTAGGTCAGGGACATCTTTGCTTATTTAAAAGGTTGCTATTATAAAATTACCTAATTAATTTTTGGTAATTTCTGAAAACCCAGAATCATTAGACTTAAAACAATAGAAATATGAAGTATCAAAATGTCAAGCAAGAGTAAACTCACAGTTGTCTTTCAAGGTATGGCTCTTCTCCGAAACATTCTAAGTAGTAGTCTTACGTTAAGATAAAGAAAAAAAAATCCCTTAAATGGGATTGGTTCCTTGACTGCTAAATGGAAGTGAATATTTAAAGGTTCTACATGTGTTTTTTAATGTTGTACTAAAGAATATTTCTACTTCTCTTTAATATTAAGGCTAATCTTTTTATCTATTAAAGTATTTAGCATTCCGAAGTCACAGGAGAAAGAGGAGGTGCAAGGACATCAACTACCTTCTCAGGTTACAGTAAATTGTTATCTTCTTTTGCTTGTAGTGTGCAGCTATGTGTTTATAATTTCCAGACTAACATAAACCAGAATTAATATTATAAATTTTAACAAAAAATAAACAACCTTACAACTATGCCCATTGAGTCATAGAGGATTTCATGATGAAAATGCACTTTATTATTATTTTTTAAATTTTTAATTCAAGTTTATTTTTAAAATTTATTTATTTATTTTTTTGAGTTGGTGTCTTACTCTGTTGCCCAGACTAGAGTGCAGTGGCCGCTCTCGGCCACCGCAGCCTTGACCTGCTGGGCTCCGGCGATCCTTCCGCCTCAGCCTTCCAAGTAGCTGGAACTACAGGTACGCGCTACCATGCCTGGCTAATTTTTTGATTTATTGTAGAGATGATTTCTCGCCAAGTTGCCCAGGCAGGTCTCGAACCTGCGGACTCAGGCAATCCACTCACCTCAGCCTCCCAAGGCGCGGGATTACAGGCTGAGCCACTGAGCCCAGCTGAAAATGCACTTTAAAAGTTAGAATATCCTCACCTAAATTTTCACTCTCTTATATTCCTGTAAGTTATCTTACTTATTAATTTTACCCCCAAGCTATGACCAGAGATAAATGAAAATCTAGGTACTAGATGGCATTTCAATAGCCAGTAGTGGATTTCAGGATTTATCTGTTCTCAAGTTACAAGATTTTTCTCATCATAGCTTCAGTCTTTATATCATCTTGGCTTTGACTGATGTAGTAGTCTGTTAATTTATAACCTAAAACCCACCAAACTTTTGTTTTTCGTTGCCTATAAGTCCTCCTTAAACCTAAGAGCCATTCCTAGACAGCATCATTCCTTTTGGCAAATATTCACTCTCTGTTCTTTAGCTTTGATTCAAGACTTATTATTCACCACTTATCTGTGCTTGCCACCTATTAGACCAAGTTCTTAATGATTCAAGTCCTTTATCTGATTGAATTGCTCCTTGCTGTTTGCAATGTCTGCCAATTAAATATCACCTGTAAATTTAGAAAATTTCTCCTACAACCACTCACTAAGTCATTTGCAACTACATAATTTATTTCCTTTCTTAGATCTATATCCTTTTCCTTTACTACTGTTAAAATTCTTCCTTATCAACAACAAATATTTTCGGCCATGTTTTTCTCTTCTACTTTCACACACACAGCTTGTGTGATCTCCCACATGTATGCTTCGGCTTCATTCTATATGTATATCTAATGGATTAATTTTGAACACTCACCAATTGGACATGCAAACATGTATCCCTATGACTATGAACACTTTTTGAATTACCTTCCTGCCTATAGCTGATATACTATGGGAAACTAAATCAATCCATTTATACTTGTTTAAGAATTAAAATCCTTGGCCAAGTGTGGTGGCTCATGCCTGTCATCTCAGCACTTTGGGTGGCCAAGGCAAATGGGATGCTTGAGCCCAGGAGTTTGAGATCAGCCTGGGCAACACAGGGAGACCTCATCTCTACAAAAAAATCAAAAGATTATCTGGGTATGGTGGTGTGTGCCTGTAGACCCAATTACTTGGGACACTGAGGATGAAGGAACAACTGAGCCAAGGAGGTTGAGTCTGTGGTAAGTCATGATCACACTGCTACACTCCAGCCTGGGTGACAGAATGAGACCCCTCAAAAAAAATTAAAATCATATTCACTGTCCTTTTTTTTTTTTTGAGTTGAAGTCTCACTCTGTCACCAGGTTGGAGTGCAGTGGCATACTCATGGTCACCACAGCCTCAATCTGCTGGGCTTAGGCGATCCCTCCGCCTCAGCCTTCTAAGTAGCTGAAACTACAGGCAAGAGCTACCACACCCGGCCTATTTTTTTGATTTATTGTAGAGATGAGGTCCCACCAGGTTGCCCAGACTGGTCTCAAACCTCTGAGCTCAGCAATCCTCTCGCCTCAGCCTCCCAAAATGCTGGGATTACAGGCTTGAGTCACTTTGCCCGGCCTCACTGTCCAATTTAAAGACTCCATAAAGACTTCCTTTCTTCTTACATATGTTATCCTGTCCTCTTTTGTAAAGCTATTTTTTTATTTCTCAAGAACTGTAAGCTTTTATCACTAGGCTGTTGGGGGAGAGTTCTTTGCTGGGTGAAATTTTATTAGCAGATACAGATATCTTCAAGGCTGGTTTGCAGCAATAACAATATATACTGGAAACAAGTAAGGATCTTTTGTGTATGTTATCATGGAACGTAGTTGATGGTTTTCAGGCACCCAGCTGATAACACTGCTTTATGCACAAGCATCATAACTCTGCCTTCATCCGATCCCAGTTGGTGGCTGGCTCACCCCACACAAGGTTACCTCTGGCCTTTGTCTTAGCTAATCGCCTCTTCCTTCACTAGACTATGGAAACATAGGCATTTCTTCTACCTCAAACTTGACTACTTAGGAAATGACAGTGAGAATAATGGCAATTGTGCCTCTTTGCAGTGTGTTCTGGGAGCATAGACAGAGAGGTTCAACATTATAAAAGGTATGCCTGGTTCTTCCTCACTGGCCCCAGTGTTCTCCCCAATGCAGATGGAAAGGGGGGCAATTAATCACATTCTCTGGTTCTCTGAACTCTCCTCCTAAAATTAATTCTCTCCTCCCTCTAGCTTTTAAAATTATATTTCCTAGTAGCAGAAATAATAGCACCGGTCCTTACCCATACTCAAGTGGAATCATTTAGGAACTTAAATAATCATTTTGTGTACAATCTTCATATTAATCCAACATTCCCAGTTATGTTTTTATATCGAAGGTGAAAGAAATAAATATATTTCCTAAACTTTTTATTTTTTAACCCTAGACATTATTCACTTGGGATCTAGATGCCCATTTACTAATTGTTTCTATATAACACCACTAGGATGCTCCTCAGCTTCCACAAAATCAGTGTCTACAGTCAAATTCTGTATCTCTGATGCCCTTTTCTCTTTTTTTGAGTTGGAGTCTCACTCTGTCGCCCAGACTGGATTGCAGTGGCCGCTCCCGGCCACCGCAGACTCGACCTGCTGGGCTCCGGCGATCATTCTGCCTCAGCCTTCCAAGTAGCTGGAACTACAGGCGCGCGCTACCATGCCCAGCTAATTTTTTATGTATTCTAGAGATGAGGTCTAGCCAAGTTGCCCAGGCAGGTCTCGAACCCGTGGGCTCAGGCAATCCACTCACCTCAGTCTCCCAAAAGCACGGGATTACAGGCTGACCCACCGAGCCCGGCTTGTTGCCCTTTTCTGAACTACGTTTCCTTCTGTTTCCTGTTCTGTCATTGGGTGTCCATCTACTCATTTTCCTCTGCTACATTTCTCCCCAAGTCTCAATCCTGCTCTTTCTTCTCCTTCAAGTCATCAAGTCTCAATCCTTTTCTCTCTTCACCTCTAAGTCATCAAGTTCGGTTATTATAAGATCTATTGCTTTCTCAAAATTATTCTTTTTGTTAACCTCCTATTACTATTGCTGTAGTTTCAACATTCCTTTATTCCTCTCTAGTTTTTTTTTTTTTTTTTGAGTTGGAGTCTCACTCAGTCGCCCAGACTGGAGTGCAGTGGCCGTTCCCAGCCACCGCTGGGCTCCGGCAATCCTTCCACCTCAGCCTTCCAAGTAGCCAGAATTACAGACATGCGCTACCACAACTGGCTGATTTTTTGATTTATTGTAGAGATGAGGTCTCGCTGCCCAGGTGGGTCTCGAACCTGCGGGCTCAGGCAATCCACTCATCTCAGCCTTCCAAAGGCGCAGGATTACAGGCTGAGCCACCGAGCCCGGCTTCCTCTCTAGTTTGTTCGACAAGCTATTTGTCTTCTCCCTCCCTCACTTCAATGCATCTTCAGACCTGCCTCATCTACCTTTCTTAAATATAAATATAAAATAAATCACATTTTTCTCTTATGTAAAAGCCTTTTATAATTTTTACTGGCTAAATGCTAAACCCCAAACTCTTTAGCATGGCAGGCATTGTTGCTGCTCATACTCTGCCTCATCTTTAAGACTTTGTTCAAGTTTCTACTCTTCTGAGAAATCTTTTCAACTTTCCAGGCAAAAGCTGCCATTCAGTTCCTGAGTTGTTATGACACCCTGTATGTATTACCCTATGGCATTTTTCACACTGTGTTTTAATTATTTATTTACACATTTGTCTTTCGTGTATACTATGAGATCTTTGAAGGCTGGAACAATGTCTTCCATTTCTTTGTATATATGATGCTAGGCACAGTGCCCAGAACATGGCATGTATTCAAAAACGTGTGAGAATGAATGGAAGAATTTAGGGCATGTTGCTGTGTATTTGGCATACAAAGTCAACACTACCTTAGCCTTCTGGCTTCCAAAGGAGGGTCTATGCAAAGAAAAAGGTCTTGTCTCTGTTTCTCTGACTTTCTCTCTGTCTCTCTCTTTCTCTCCGTCTATATAGACATATGTAGATAAATATAAATATATATAGGAATATAAATAGATATATAATGTTCCAAAAGAATAATTTGAAAACTGGAATAGGTCTTCTCAGGATTACTGAGAGGTGGAAGTGAAAGCCTTATGGAACAAAACATGAGTTTAGCTGGGGCTAAGAATTTGGAAAGATAACGTGAGTAAGCAAAGCCTAGGCAGATTACAGCTGAATGTCATCTCTACAGAGTGTGACAAAATGTAAGAGGGAGGTGAGATATAGACTGTAGAGAATATTACATGCTTTTCTAAAAGTTAATTTTCTTTTAGAAGGGGAAAGAAGAGACAGATTTTTGAGAAATAAGTGGGATTTCTAAGCAGTTTGGAAATGCAGCATTCACATCCCAAATCCTTCTCCATATAATCTTATTTTTTGTTTTCTATTCATACTCCATCCAAACTCCATCCTAACCTTCTTCAGATATGCAGGTTTAAAGAAATAAACCTGTTCTGAACTGCGTTTGAGTATTCTTTTCCTCACTGGCGTGTAACTTGGTTTTTCAAAATGCTTTGCAGACCAAACATATTAACAAAGTGTTCCTTTCTGTTAACTGGTAAAGGAGTTAAACACTTGGATTCTGGAGACAAACTTCCTGAATTTGAATCATTAATTCTCTACAACTTGGCTATGTGCCCATGGGCAAGACACTTAATCTCTCTCTGACTCTGCAACATTGGGTACCTATTGTTGTACATTCTGAGTGTTAATAATAAAAACGCTAAGTATATAAGATAATGCCAGCAATGTTAAACTCTATATAAGTGCTTAGTTATTTGGTTGGTTTGAAACTACGTTTTAAAATTCCTCATGGTATCTGTGTTAATTGCCAGTTTGTCAAGTACATTACTGATGTGCGATATGTTCTATTTTCTCATTAAACACAGCTTATAAAATAATTTCAAGCACACAAAGCACAGAGCTAGAGCTTTTTCTTTATAAAATCATCAACCAATTATATTTTACATATTTACCGTTTTTAAACTTATTAATTGCCATACTTCATTATAATAGTTTTCTTTTTGGATTTACATTTCCTATAAGTTTTTTTTTCTTTTGCAATTCTAAGTTTATATCTTTTATAAATGTATCTAGTGGGGTCTTAGTATTTTCTTATGAATTTTATGCCCTTTTCATGTAGCAGTGACACTAACAATTCATCATTATACTTTACAGATATTTTCCATTCTTTGCTTGTAATTTGTCTTAATTTATTATGGTTTTTGATTATTGGTGATTTACATTTTTATGTACATGAAAGTACTGCTAGTTTCCTTGTAACTTATTCCACTGTTTTTAAGCTTCTGAAAGATATCTTTTGCTTTGCCTGTTTGGTATCCCTTCTCCCTTCTTATGATAACAACTACCCACTTTACCTTGGGAATCACTATCCCTTATGCTCACTCCAGAGGAGTTGCCCAGAGCTACTCTTATCCTCAGTGCTCAATGTAGCATGAAGCACAGGCTTGGCACTGAGAGCACTGCTGCCTCTTGGACACAGTACTTCACAGTCAGTGCCAATGTGTGGCAAAACTGAAGCCCTGTGTTGGAACTGTTGGTAAAAGAGAATCTATGTTTATATTGGGATAGATAAGAGGATGAAATCTAAGCCTGGAATTGCTAAAAGTCACTTTACTGCCAAGAAAGGAGAGTCTGCCTGAGAGCTGGGGCAACACACCAAAAAAGCAGAGCTGAGAGATGGAGGGAGTGATACCAAAGCTTGATGAAATGAGCCTTAATCTCATCCCTGGGTTGTTCTGTTTTGTGAGCCATTAAATTACCTTTTCACTCCAACTGGATTGTCATTTGCAACCAAAGACATCTAATTAATTTAGCTAGAAAATATGGGAAAGTTATTATTTTTGAGGTAGAGAATATCTTTTTTTAAGAAGTAGGGAAGGGACAAAGAATGGCACAGGGATTGAAGATAAAAGAGAAATAGAAATAAAGAAAGGTAGAAGGGCAATTTAAATTCCATCTATATGCTGATTAGCCTCAAATATATATGCCCATTCCATATCCCTTACCTGAACACCAGACTCATATATTAAATTACTTATTTCATTTTCCATTTGGACAGCTACAAAGAGTTGTATCTAGTTGATAAGAATAGACTTAAGCTCAAATTCTAGTTCTTTCACTTACTATGTAACCTTGATCAAGTTACTTACATTCTCTATGCCTTGGTTTGTAAATTTATATAATGGGAATAACAATGTTATCAACTTCAGCAAATTATTATGAGGATTTAAGGAGTCAATACCCATAAAGTTTTAGAATAACATCTGACTATTATTTCTCATTTCCAAAGTATTAGTTTTGATTCCATACTTGCACACCATGCCCAAATATGTCTCTTTTTAGTTTCCTTTTTGCCAGTAAATGGTACAACTCTCAATTCACTTGGAGTAAAGTGGGAGGAACTGCATGTAACAAGTTATATAATTAATGGACAGAGGCTTAAAATAATAGGAACAAAAGCCCAAAGTACAGCCTTGCAATAAAGGTGAAAACTTCTTTTACATAAAGTCATTCTTAGCAGGCTACAGTAGGCAAACTGATTTTATTAAAGGCTAATAAGATGCCATTGAAAAATTATTAATTAGGAGAGTGCTATCTAACACATGTCTAAAATTATCACTTGACTTCTATTTGTTCTTTTATACTTACATTTTCTAGATACTGAGGTTTCAGCAGTATGAAAACTCTGTTCAAATAGAGCTTACATTTCAGCAGGGGAAGACAAATGAAAAGTAAGTATATAATAAAATGATAATATGTGTTACTAAGAATAATGAAACAGAATAAGGGAGTTAGGTAGTGCAGAGTGTAAAAGTTGTTATTTTAATAGGGTGACCATGGAAGTGTTCAGTAATAACATTTAAGCAGAGACTGGGAAAACATGAGGTAGAGGAAGAAATATCTGGAGGAAGAGCATTCTAGATAATACGACAGTTGGAAGCACAAAAGGTCAAGTTCAACAAGTATGAGGAAGAACAAAAGGCTGTAAGCTTAGAGCATGGTGACTGAGAGCATGGTGACTGAGGGAGATACAAAAGCAGTCACAAAGGGAGTTGGTAGGGCAATTATGTAGACAATTTTAAGGATGGTTTGTACTCTGAGTGGAAGGGGAAACTATCAAATGTGTTTCAGCAGAAAAGTGACTGGATCACTCTGGCTGCTGTGTTAAAAATATATTGAAGGCATTCAAGAGTGGAAAGAGGGAGAATCACTGAACCTCTATAGCTGTAATTCAGGGGAAAGATGATTGTGGCTAGGAGCAAGATAGTGAGTGGAGCTGGGAAAAAGTAAAAACAAAGGATGTCTTTTTCTGTTGCAGTGGCTAAAATGATAACATAAAAACCTCGAGTTTAGAAGACATTGTTGAATTTGGTCTTTCTCTCACCTCCCTATCTAATCTATCAGCAAATCCTGTCAATCTTCCTTCAAAATACATGTTTACTTTATTAAATTTTTAAAATAAAATACAGAACCTCAGGATAATTTCATCAATATACCAGAATTAACAGATAAGATGAGATCCATTTATCTTCCCTGAAACATGTGCTTGAATTCATATTCCCGCCTAATCATCAAAATAGCTTATTTCCACATATGTGGACAGTGAGACTCAAATAGGTTTTAGGTAATAAATGTGTCACCAATATCCATAACTAATGTCTGTTTCAATCACCCTTTTATGCCACCAAGGATGAGAGAATAAAGGGAAAGATTTTGATGTTGAAGAGCAAGAAAACAAGGGACTTGCACTAGATTTGCTTAGCTTTTGAGGTTCAACCATGAGCTTTAGCAACTGAACACGAGAAGAGTGTCAAGGATGGAAAATGGGACTAGGAATAGAGACCTGAAAAGTGTGAAAAATGCTTGGAATAGCCATTGTGGGATTTAAATAAAGGATCTGTATCTGATGAATTAAAAGACACTGGAGAATCAGGGAAGAACCTATTGATATTAGTTGCTATGGTATTAAAATGAACTCTGTCAGCTAAGTGTCATGACCATCTATAGTAATAACCAACCCATAATCTATGTGCAGGATTGTAGAGAGTGGGAATGGCCAAAAGAGGTGCAGAAAAAGAGCAAGAGCTTGAGGGTGACTTGGGCAAAACTTTATACTTATTTTGAACTTCCATGGAGTGGGAATTCCCTTTTATCATTTCCATTATTTATTAGAGGCCATGAATTTTTGCCCGTCTTCATAGATATTAAAGGAACCTGATTTTTTGTTTCTTATTAATGAGACTCTGCACACACTATCTTCATTTTTATTTTGTTTTGTTTTGTCTTTTTTACATGCTTTCTGAGGTAGACTTGTCTTACCACCTCTATCAGACAGACCTCATAATATTTTCTTTTTATTCTTTGAAAACTTTGAGACCTGGCTAAAAATATTTCTCTTCACCCAAAAACCTAGCAACCTCCTAATAGATTTCAATATCAATATAGACGTTCCTTACAATTATTTTGGACCATTGACCAAATAGACTTTTTAAAAGCAATTTTAAGATTTTTAGGAAAATTGAGCAGGAAGTCAATAGTTTCTCCTATTATTATCATGCTGCATTAGCATGGTACATATTTTATACTTGATGAACTGCTATTGATACATTATTACTAACTAAAGTTCATAATTTACATTAGGGTTCACCTTTTCTATGGATTTGACGAGTGCATAATATCACCAATGTATACATCATTATGGTATGTTGCAGGATCATTTTACTGCCCTAAAAGTTCCCCATGCTCCACCTACTCAACTCTTCCTTTCTCTCACCATTTTGGTCATTTTAACTTTCAATTTATTTTGACTCTTCTAATATTCTGCCATGAACCTTAAGGTCAAACTCTAATACTTCTATATGTCAGTCTCTGGTTATCTCTTTCTAACATATCAACTCTTTCATACCTTTACTTACACTTCACCTGTTTCAACCTTATTTGATATTCTGATTAATTTTTCCAAAATTTTATCCAGGTCTGTCTCCCTGATTATGGTCATGTTTCCTTGATCATTTTGGCTTTTCTTTTATCTCACTTAATTCCTTTGTCAAGTTTATCCACCACATCTCAACCCTGATATGGATATTTTAATCTCTGCCACTAGATTTAGGCATTCAGTCTCAGCTGAAGAAAGTCACACCATTGTGCAGACCAGCAGCAATGAAAAGTGTCAGTCTCATATAAACCTCAGCTCAATCCTCAGCACCACTACTCCATCTTATCTATTCTGATTTAACAGTCACTCTGTCTTCCCTCACTATCTATTTCAATCTCTCACCACTCTCCTGTAGACTGTTACATAATACCTGTCCTTATCACTGTCAACACACTTCATCTATTTTTATCAAAAAATTTGAAGCACTGAAGAATTATCTTTCTCAACCTTCTTACCACTTGCCTATTTGCTTAACTATTAATAGACACATTCTTACCACACATTTTTCAATATCAAAAGAATATTTACCTCATCAAAATAAATTCTCGATTGAATAATTTTTGATGGAATATAATCTCTTCTGGGATATTTAGTCTTCAAAAATTAATTGCCTTTTCTTTTATTAAATTCTCCTTTTTTTTCTTCCTCAGCTTATAATTATTCTTAAGTCTCTCACCTAAAAACGAATAAAAACTCTACTAAAACCAATAATCCTTCTACTGAGGGTGCCAAAAAAATGTTTACACATTTTAAGGACTGTTATCTATATATTACTTTTAGTTCACTGTAATCAGAAGTGTCTGGATGCTGATGGTAACCACTTTGTAAACTTTGAGACCTGGCTAAAAATATTTCTCTTCACCCAAAAACCTAGCAACCTCCTAATAGAATTCAATTGTAATTGCAAAAGTCAGATGTGACTTGTACTCATCATCTTTTGTTATTATATATTGAATATTACAACTTTAATGTGAGTTTTTCCTTTTTTAAAATGTGTATACATATTTTTGGAATCCTCTGCATTATCTGTTTCTCTTTTCCTCTCACCATTCAAACTTTCTGAAAGACTAATGCATATGCATACTACTTTCACCTTTTCAACTCCAAGTTTTTCCATAATCTTTTGCAATCGGGCTTCCTCTCTTACTGTGCTACCAAAACACTTCTGAGTTAAGTTACCATCTACTTCCAAATAGTCAACCTCGGGGACATTTGGCAATCCTTATCATCAATGCCTCAGTTTTGACATTGCTAGCAATAGCTTAATTTTTGAAACTCTTATTTTTTTCATAAATTATTCCTCTTTGGTCAGTTCTTAAGTGATAGCTTTCTTCAGTGTTTCCCCCTAAGATCTTCTTAAGTCAGTGATCTTCTTATTCCATATGTTCTTGTTGGCAATCTGACACACTTGCATGATTTCGACTACCACCCACAGGCTGATGACTTCCAAATATATCCCTCCTATTGTGCGTTTTTGGTGAGCTTCAGAGTCCTATATCACTGCAAATGTGCCACAGGCACATTCAACTCATCCTAATCTAAACTGACTCCCCCTCAATCTTTTCAGCAATCTCTTTCCCAATTAGTTACACAGTTATCCTCTTAAGTATTTGTATGATGAATGTATGAGTTTCCCTGGACTCTTCCCTTCTCCTCACATTCGTCAATACATTCTGTTGATCCTACCTCCTTTTATGTCTCTAATTCTATATCTTTTATTCCATTCACATTATTAGTACCTTAGAACAGACTCTTCTCACTTTTTGCTTGGAGTGTTGCAAAAGCCTCCTGAATCTTGACCTCCTTCCATGCTATTTCTCAGTGTTCTAGGTTTACTTCTGTTCTTGTGTCTATCAGTAGACATCCCTCACTTTCTGCCAATCCCACTTTACCTAGATGATTACTACCTTTCATTTTTTCATCACATACCTATATCCTCCTTCAGAAGTTTACACTCACTCTACTTCCTCATTGCTGTCTTAGTGCTCCTGTATCATCATGTGTACCGTGGTTCCATTTAGGGTAAGATTAACTCAAGTACAAGAATCATGTTTTACTTATCTTTGTATCTCCAATGCCTAGGACAGTGCACAGCACATAGAAACCATTGATAAAATGTTTTTGTTATTGATGCTGATGTCTTTCTCTCACTTGCATCTCTCCATGGTGCCTTGACCATGTTACGTGAATAATAGTTGTTAAATGGAGTATGTTTTAAAATATTTTTGAAACCCCCAGATAAATGTATGTTTTCTACTGTGAATGCATTGAGTTAACATATCTATAAGCGAAATATGTTTACTCATTAAAATGAAAGAATTGCCAAACTTCATAAAAACCATTAAAAATGAGAAAACCTACGAAGCCTAGTGCTCAGAAAATGATATTACTGACATTGTAACCTCTAAATAGCATCTTATTATCAACTCCAATATTATTATGTCTACCTTCAAAAGAATTCTTTCCTTTTAAAACTACATGGGTAGAAAAGGTGACAAAAGAGCCCAGTATAGTACCAGAATTTTAGAAATCGGAGATAGGATTCTCCATGAGGCTGTATTTTAACTTTGAAATGTTGCTATTTATTAGTTGCAAGCTACACATAAAATTTTATGACAGTTTTACAGATTTATAATTTGGATTACTTGTTCTTTCTTATTTTCTATTTTCCTGGGTTCTGACTTTATTCCATTGTTATATTCATTTTTCTTGGAAAGTAAAATTCTTGTCATAAAATTTAACACTTGGTATCAGTATGAAGAAATTTAATGTCCAGGTGACTGAAACTCACAGGTAAAAATTTGACTAAAGGATTACCTATAGATCATTTTAAAATTGTTAGGATATTCATTACAAAATATATATATATCATAGTGATTTGATTCCACACTTTAATAGGTAAAACATTTATATCATTTTATTTTATCCTTGAACTTTATGTTTATATTGCACTCCACTCCCACAAAATTTTTATCCAAATACAATAGAAATGGCTGCTTGAAAGTCTTTTCTTGTATACCTAACCCTGAATTGTACCACACAATTTTAAAGTAAAAAAATTTAAAAGTTAAAAAAAGGAAGTATTTTCTTGTTCACCAAACTGTGCTTTTTTGCATCAAATATAGGCATGCAAATCAATATTAAAATCTTTATTTAAACCACCTATGATTATAAAGTTTTAGGTACAAAGCATTGCTTTTGGGTTGAGTCATCATTAGATTTGTATACTCTATTGGTTCTTTAGCCATAAAAGTGAAACTTTTGCAGCTCACAATGACAAGGATGGGGCTTTTGTTTTTCAAATAATTTGAGTGTCCATGGGTTGATATTAATTATGGTTTAAATGAGGTAGAGTTTAGCATCAAGATGGATTTCTATTTTTTTATCTTATAGAAAACTTGTTCATCCAAATGAGTAGATAAAAAGAAAGTTTTTTTTTTGTCACAATGTCAGTCAGTTCTTGAAATTTCTATGCTATATGTACTAGATTTTCACTTACTAAGTCTCTTATGTAGGTTTATCCTCTACTGTCTGTTTAATAGTTTTTCCCAAAGCTTAATCAGAATGGCTAAATAGCTGCTTGAATGAAATGAATTTAATTTAGTTGCAATGAATAGCCTTATAATTTTTCTGTCTTCTGGTACCTTTAAATACTTTACTTTGAAAACTGCTGACGAAGAATGCTACTCAAAGAAGAAACTAAATAATAAAACATCCAATTGTATAAGTCATGGTTATCTTTCTCTTTTTTAAATTTGGTATTTCTATTCTAAACTTGATATACTTATTATTTTTAACATAAAATTCTCTGCAGTCTTCTTATTTCTGTTCTCCTCTTTTAAACCAGGAGAAAATAATTATCAGTCACATTAACTCATCCTTTACAATTTTGTGTTGTACTGAGAAGAACACATCTCCCATTTGTCTATTTCACACTGAAGCGTCTTTTGACTAGTTCTCTGTTTTCATAAATTTTGTGAGCATATTAATTGGAGAAAATTGTAAAAATAGTGGAGGTAGATAAGGAATAGAGGGGATTTTGCTACCTTCTAAATTTTGTAAGTAGACTCTATGTATACATTGGGTCAATCATTTCATGTTTTCTCTCTGCTGTATTTTCCTGTCTAAAAAGTATGTATGTAATGGGAAGGCCTTCTAACATGATATCAACCCAACTCTTAAGCCTCAGGGCTACTCCTGGAAATCACTGTAGAACACTCATATAAACCCAAAGCTGTTTCCACTGCTTCTTCTTTGACTCTTTTTAAGTGTGATTGCCTAACCATAAGCATTATGACATAGACTATGTGAAACATTCTTTTAGT
Source organism: Cephalopachus bancanus (assembly GCA_027257055.1). Lineage (NCBI taxonomy): Eukaryota > Metazoa > Chordata > Mammalia > Primates > Tarsiidae > Cephalopachus > Cephalopachus bancanus. The sequence goes on along the minus strand of JAPVLO010000205.1, from coordinate 5,456,621 downwards.
TTTGGTCTCCTCTAAGAAAGGCAGACCTTAATTATTCTTGTTAATTAAAAAAAATTTGTCATGAACAGATATATTCAATGCAAATACTTATCATTAGTTAAAATATGTGTAGATTCATGGAAAAATATATTAGTAAGAGCTGTAATAACAATAATACGCTTGCTTTTCTGGAGCTTTATAATAATGTTATTATGCCATTTAAATGGGATAATTTTGCTTTACAGGGGTGAATATACCTAGTGGCATTTTAATATGATGAATCTTCTTGGATAATCTAAATTACTTTATGGTATTTTGTTATATTATATTATTATATTTGTATAATTGATTTAACATTTTTAATTGCTAAAAATTACAACCTACATCTTTACTGATAACAGTCAGAATAAAGTTAAAGAGAATGTTATGTACCCTCAATATCTTGGCAGTCATTCTCTAATGTTTACTGACTGTCCTTCTTGAAATGCTATCCTCTGTTGGCATTCATGACAACACATTCTCTCAATTTTCTTTCAATCTCTCTGCCTGCTCCAACTAAGTCTCTTATTTAAGTTTATCCTCCTCTACCTACTTAATAGTTTTTCCCAAAGCTTAGTCAGAATGGTTAAAATCTGCTTGAATAAAATAAAAATCTAGTTGCAATGGATAGCTTTATAGATTGTCTGTCTAAAAATCATATGTGTTGGTTGGCTTCTTTAAACCTCAATTTCTTTTAATCTATAAAAGGACCCCCACTGAAATATAAATTGTCATACAATGATGATATGCTCTGAAGGGCAAATAAACAGTAAAACTGATTGTTTATGAAGAACATTCTATTGCTGGTGTATGGTTGTTATGTAATAAACGCTTACACATTTAAAAAAAAATTTATAGTTGGAAGTGATTCTACCATCAACATACTTGTACTCCTCACTTCACAGGTGAGAAAGCAAGTCTTAAAAATTCAACTAGCTGGAGTAAGCACATAAAACAAATTACAAGCAACACCAACATACTAATACAGATGCTTTTTATCTTTAATTTGCATTTAGCAAGTGTAGTTTGTTAGTATAATAACTCATTAAGGATTTTATCCACTATCTATTCAGAATAAATGTGTATAATGCCTTTTTCTTTTCTTTACCCTTATTTTTAACATAATTGCTAATCTGAGTTCAGATCAGGAAAGATCCCTCAGAAGGATAAAGGTGAGACACTGGGTTTGTGAGCTTAAAATACAAGAATAAAAGATAAAGTGGCATGATTTTAATAAGAAGGATGAGGACTGTCCATTCCTTATTTTCTATTAAAAATAACAACACTAATGCTTTTTCCAATAAAATTCTATATGTCACTCGTGTATTAAATAAGGCCAGATAAGTAGGGTTTTTATAGGATATAGAAACATATTTATTATTTTTTCTATCATTGCTTTCAAAAAAGCTTTCTGAATATTTTTAAGTATTTATAAAATTATTCCAGTTTATGCAACAAGGAATAGTTTTTGCTAAACTAACCCAACAAATAATAAAAAATGTAAGTTCTAGATCAAATAAAAAAAATAACACATGGAAAGGAATGGAGAGCAACCGCAAACAGGCAGAAACTGGATTGTATCCAGCTCTTGAGAATGGTAACTTTACTGGGTGAGATCTTGCTTTATATGGAGTATTCTTTGAGAGCCCAACTCACTCTGTTCAGGAGTCATGATATAGCTAGAGATCAAGCAGAAAGCTGGAGTCTTATTAGCTAATGTGTCAGAGGATGGTATATGAGTCAGCTAGGGTGGCCAGAAATTGAAAGGGGAATCAGAGGAAGGAGAAAGCCACGGAGGAGTGAGCCACCAAATCTGTGTACAAACTTTCTCAAATTCATGGCTGATACCTAAAATGTATGGGAGAGATTCTACAACAGTAACAGGTAAAAGGTTAAAAGAGTCAAAGAGGGGTTTACAAATTTTGCCTATGACAGAGGGGATAGAGATTGAATTTTGAGTACCTCTAAATTAGAATGATAACCTTGATGATAACCACAGGTTTTCCACAGAAACTCCAGAAGGCTATACATTTGAAATAAGTAGATTATCAAAAGCTAGGCACCAATATAAAAATAAATAGACCTGTCTTAACGATGTTTAAAGTCAAATCTCTATATATTCAGGAGGAATAGATAGCAATCCATATACTGAGACAAAAATCAATCCTCCTCAGAATATACAATTTCAAAGCACAATCACAAGTCAACAATGTGTACAAGATCTAGTACACACATATAATCAAATATGACCAAAAATGAGAAGAATCAGAAAAGTATTAATGTGTTCTGACATTACAAGATGTTGACATTTTGACAGACAAGAACTTGAGAAACTATTATAAATATGACCATGGAATTAAAAGAAAAGATGGCCATAATAAATACAAAGAGAACATTTCAGCAGAGAAGTAAAAATTATTCTTAAAAAGTGACATTCCAGAACTGAAAAGAAAGCAATCTAAAGTAAAAAAGTTACCATGCTGACAACAAAAAGTTGGAGATGGCAGAGTATCAGTAAACTTGAAGACAGATCAAGACAAACTATTGAATCTGAAGATTAGAGAGTAAAAATATTTTGAAAAAATAAGCATGCATCAGTGACTTGGAGATGATAAAATCACCTCAAATAAAGAAAAGAAAGGGAAGAGGATACAATTGTTTTAAAGAATAATTGCCTGTGTTTATTGAATGTAACTTATCCCAGAAGCTAAGTGAAACCTCAGAAGGGTAAATACAGGGAAAACTGTGTCTAGGAACATAACAATTAAATTTCTAAACATTAGAAATGAAGAGAGAATGTGAAACAGTCACACACATATTCAAAGATCTACTACACATAAGAAAGAAGGGTACAAATGATGTCTGACCTTTAATCAGAAACCATATGCAGTTAAAGACAATAGAATCACATCTTTAAAGTGATGTATTGCTGGGCTCGGTGGCTCGCACTGCGATTACAGGCTGAGCCACCGAGCCCAGCAATACATCACTTTGGGAGGTTGAGGTGAATGGATTGCCTGAGCCTGTGGAAGGATTGCTGGAGCCCAGCAGGACGAGGCTGCGGTGGCTGGGAGTGTGCCACTGCACTCCAGTCTGGGTGATGGAGTGAGACTCCAACCCAATAAATAAATAAATAAATAAATAAATAAATAAAGTGATGAATATTTTTAAAAACTGCCAATACAAAATTTGGTAGCTAGTAAGAATATTATTTAAAAAAAATAAGGGTCAGTAAAGACATTTCAAAGTAAACACAAGAGCATATGCCACCTGAAGGACTGCACCTCAAGAGGTTTTAGAGAAAGTTTTTCAGGTTGAAGGTAAATGATACCAAATAGAGCTCAGGAATATTAGAAGAATAAAGAGCCTTAGATATAGTGGATAACTGATTAAATCCCAGAAAGTGGTCTCTCTTTTTTTCTGTTTGTTTGTTTGTTTATTTACTGAATACAGGGTTTTGCTTTGTCTCCCAGGCTGGAATTCAGTGATGTGATCATGGCTCACTGCAGCCTCGAACTCCTAGGTTCAAGGGATCCTCCCACCTCCACTCCTCGAGTAACTAGGATTGAGTGTAAGCCACCATGCCCAGCTAATTTTTTAAAAATTTCTTATAGAGATGGAGACTTGTAATGTTGCCCAGGCTGGTCATAAACTCATTATTTCAAGTGATCTTTCCACCTTGGTCTCCCCAAATGGTGGAATTACAGACATGTGCAACTATACTTGACCATTTTTCTCTTTTTATACCTTTGAAAGACAACTGTCTAAATAAAAAACTATGATATTTTATTAGCAAGTTAATGAAATATAAATATATGACCACAGTAGCATAAAGGGTGAGGTGAGTATAAATAAAATTATATTGCTTCAAGTTTATTACTTTTTAATGTGAGGTAGTACAATATTAATTTTAGATAGAGTGCGTTAAGAATGCATATTATGAGTCAGGCTTGGTGGCTCAGCCTGTAATCTCGGGCCTTTGGGAGGTTGAGGTGAGTGAATTGTCTGAGCTTGCGGGTTCGAGACCCGCCTGGGCAGTGAGACCTCATCTCTACAATAAATCAAAAATTTAGCTGGGCGTGGTGGCGCATGCCTGTAATTCCGGCTACTCGGAAGGCTGAGGCGGAAGGATTGCCGGAGCCCAGCAGGCCGAGGCTGCGGTGGCCGGGAGCGGCCACTGCACTCCAGTCTGGGCGACAGAGTGAGACTCCAACTCAAAAACAAACAAACAAACAAACAAAAAAATGCATATTATGATCTCTAGGCTAACCACAGACAAACAAAAATAAAAAAAACCCCTAAAACGGCAATAGAGAAAATAAAATCAAATACTAAAATATATTTAGTCAATCCCAAGGAATGCAGGGAAAGAAGGAACAGAGGAAAAAATAGGACACATATAATAAGTTATAAAACTAAACTCAACTATTCAATGATTTATCTGAAGACATAATAATTATAAATGTGTATGCCCCTAAAAACAGAGCTTCAAAAAATTGAAGTAAACTCTGGCAGAAATGAAGAAAGACATAGAGATTTGTAAATACCTTTCTGAGAATTGAAAGAACAAAGATAAATATATAAGCATATATAGATTTATCTTGATTAGATCCCCAAACTAAATAATTAGTTTCTAAGTAATCCAAATTTCATTTTATTTTTTTCCAGTAGCATTGCATTTTTAAAAGAAAACAAAGGTATGAATTGTGTTTCTAAATTTCACTGTGATTTTATCATGTATCATATGCTAGCAAAATATCTGGGGTATAAGTTTAGCGAAGGTCAGGGCTTCTAAATCCTTTTCTATTATAGAACAGATTTTAAAGTTTAGGTTTACTTTATCATTGATTTTTCTTTCCACAATTTTCATAAAATAATATTGAATGAGACTTTTGCATTCCACAACACTACCTTACCTAATGCTCAATGCATCATACTTATTTTATAGGAAGTCAACTTCAAGGGGGTATAGCTGAATCTTTTGGTATAAGACAAATAAATAAATGAATGCTTACCTTAAAGACTAGTTCTCCTACCAAGCCATTCCATGTCCCATCTTCTTGTGGGCTTCCATATTTGTGATCCGGTGCAACATAAATTTCGTAGTTAAAACCCAGGTAGTTAGATAAGGCATCCAAAACGTCAATGGAGAAGCCCTGGTATTTCTTCGGCTTACCCAAGACATTTTCAGAGACCATTACAAAAGGTTCTTCCTACATGAAGAAAAAAAAAAGTATGTCAATCTATATTGCTTCCTAAAATCAAAGATTAATTTTTTTCAAAGTTTTGCATATTAAGTCTAAAAATTTTTTCATACTTTGAAAGAATTAACTTAGGAATATAATTTATGCATCCTATTATTGAACAATTTTTTTGTCATTTCTCATTTAATTATTGCCATATCAAAAACTAGATGAAAGTGACTAAAAATCACATTTAACAAGCCATAAATTTATTATTTTTGTTCTCTGATACTTGTCTATATATACAAGAATATATAAAATAATATTTTAACAGATATAATGTACATAAAGCTATCAGAAAAGATAAAAATACTAAGAACTTATAATTTAGTTGAAATTTATACTACATTTACTGGGAATTATTAGCTAAGTAATTTTTAACCCTGATATAGACACACATTTCATTGCAAAAATAGCTTCTCTACAACTGCTAAGAGAAATTCACTTACCTTTTTGGTAAAATGTCTAATTTAATAAATTGGTTTCTGCTTCCACCTCTTTTATCTTTTCTTATTTTGTCTTCTTAAAGCTAACAAATAGGTCCTTTTCAACTTTTGGAACACCTGGTGTTAAGAGAGCTCCATTGGTTTGAAACATGCTGGCAGACTACAGAAAATTAGATAATCTATCCCTTAATTTCCTAAACTTGTTCAGAAATCTTTTTAGCAACAATAATATTTATAGATAACTATTCATGCCGTATTTAGTCCATCCAACCCTCTGGGCAGGCTAAAATCTCTCCTTGGCTCTAAGGCAGAATACCCAGAGATTTTTCTCTTTGAAACATTTCCCCACCCCCCCTCCACCCCCGCTTAGGGCTCACAAAATAGCCTTCATAATACTTTGCATTTGGTTTTTATACAAAGACATTAAGTATGTAGCTTATAAAATCACTGCACCTGTTATAGGAATATTGTCCACCACAGCACTCAATTTTCTCCCTAAAAATAACTTTGATATAAATTTTTAATTGCTTGGAGTCAAAAAACATCATTTTGCTTCAGCAGTGCCTTTTGTAAAATGATGAAAATAATGTAACTAATTATTAAGGTGTCCTTTTCACTTTGGATATCCAGAAAATCAGTATTAAGTTGGATGCTCACATTTCTTTCTTTCTTTTTTTTTTTTTTGAGTTGGAGTCTCACTCTGTCGCCCAGACTGGAGTGCAGTGGCTGCTCCCGGCCACCACAGCCTCGACCTGCCGGGCTCCGGCGATCCTTCCGCCTCAGCCTTCCGAGTAGCCAGAATTACAGGCATGCGCTACCACGCCCGACTGATTTTTTGATTTATTGTAGAGATGAGGTCTCGCCAAGTTGCCCAGGCAGGTCTCGAACCTGCGAGCTCAGGAAATCCACTCACTTCAGTCTCCCAAAGGCGCGGGATTACAGGCTGAGCCACCGAGCCCGGCTCAAATTTCTTTTTAACAGAGAATACAGGTTATTTAGAAAGTAAATTAGAGAGAGAGAGAGAAAGAGGTGATTCACCTCCCCAAGGTAGGGGAGGGAACCAAAGTTTAAGAAAACATGGCCTGGCCATAGCTAAAAGAGCACATGGCCACACCATAACTTAGCAAGGCAATGGCCTGCATACTCATTTGTAATGATGTTGATTGTGGTATTTGCAATATTTCTTTAATCTTGGTTTCTAAACTACTTATGTTCTCTCATTCTGAAAATGTATTTTTTTGTTTCACTGTTTATGCTATCTTAGAGTAAAATGAATCAGTAAATGAACAGTTAGAGTAAGTTACTGCTGGTTGTGCCCCAGTAGCGGTTCTCTTCTATTTATAATTCTTTTCATTTTAGCACTACTGAGAATAAAGACAGTCTGTAGTCCTACTTTAAGCAAGGTAAGGCCAGGTGACTAATTCTGGACAATGTAATATATATAAGCAGGGTGATTTGTGCATCATTTCTAGCTGTCTTTCTGCTACTTGCAGTTGGAATGAACACTTAATGGTTGGTGCTCTGTTAACTATTTGAGGCTACTCATAGCAGTGAAACAAGAAAGAAGACTACGTTCCTGACGTGTGAAATGCAGTATCAGACTAGACTGACTCTTTAGGTCTCTAGAATGTAAGAAAGAAATAAAGATATTTCAATCTTTTTTTGTTAAGTAACAGAATTTTCCCCTGTAATAGTAATATTTGATGTTAGTGCATATTGAAAGATTATTAGATAAACAGATAAGTTTTGAGAATTAATCAAATTTCTGATTACACTGACTTTTAAAATCTAGATGATATAATACGACTGAAAAGTAAACATCAAATCAATCCTTTAATATTATATATAAAATACAACACATCTTGATGATTCCAAATATTTTTTTTTTTTTTTTTTTTTTTTTTTTGAGTCGGAGTCTCACTCTGTCGCCCAGACTGGAGTGCAGTGGCCGCTCCCGGCCACCGCAGCCTCGACCTGCCGGGCTCCGGCGATCCTTCCGCCTCAGCCTTCCGAGTAGCTGGAACTACAGGCGCGCGCTATCACACCCGGCTCATTTTTTTTTTTGATTTATTGTAGAGATGAGGTCTCGCTGCCCAGGCGGGTCTCGAACCCGCGGGCTCAGGCAATCCACTCACCTCAGCCTCCCAAAGGCGCGGGATTACAGGCCAAATATTTATATATTTAAAGTACATAATAAAAGTTCCAGACAATTGTTAGAATTTGCTACTTTTCATTCGGTTGTTTGAACAAAGTATAGACTTATCCAGTAACTATGCATTGTGCAAATACTCTGAAGCAGGTCCTTAGTATCAGAATGGATTAAAGGAATTCCAAAACAAAAAACAAAAAAAGATCATATTCACAAAGTATGTATATAAGATCAGAAAGTTTTATAATTGATATGGCCTTGGATGCTTGTGTAATGTTATAAACAATAGCAGTAGAAAGCATGTACTTATTTCCTTATAAGCAACTCATTTATTCCCAGATTTTGAACATCTTTCAATTGACAAACCAATTGAAAGGGGATTTCCGGAAAATATTATCTGACTGGTTCTTCTACAAATAATTTTGGGTTATACACATTCTCTACTTTTTTAGGATCTTAAAAATCTGACAAATCTGTTATGTTTAGTAGTAATTTAACAACCAGAAAGTTGAATAACACTCTTGGAAATGATACTAAGAAAAATTAAGAACTGTTGCACAGTTAAACGATAGTGGTAGCAAAAAATAATATCCCAATGTATATATTGGTATGACTATTAATGATTATTTTTTCTTTTTTACTCATATCTCTTTGGAACAATTGTTTAATATACTAAATTGTTTTTTTTTTAGTATATTAAATTTCTTTCTTTAAATGACTTTAATTCTGTTTTTCTAAGAAAATTCCTGGACAATGGATCCCTTGCACAAATCTGTTGTCAAAATCTGTTCCTAGCAATGTCACCTAGAATTGATTAAAAGTACAGAATAGAAATTGTTATACTAAGGAGTTCTTTTAAAGAGAGTTGATGAATTATTGATGAACATGCCTTTTAAATTTTATGCCCTAAATAAACCTTTATTGTATCCTATCATTCTTCATCTGGATCAATGTTTTTAAAGCTGTATTTTTAAGCTCTATTACAGATTTGGATCACTATTCATAAATTCTAACTCAGACTAGTTCTCTATGAGGATAATCAGCCAATATATTGGACAAGTAAACATAGTAGAAAAAGTTAGGTTGAAGCTCTGGGAACTCTAATAGAAAAAAATACTGTTCCTTCTCTGTGGTAATACTTATCTTGGTGTAATCACTTTTATCTATGCACCTATCTCCAAAATTTATTCACTCATTGACTTTTTCATTTAACATTCACTGAGCAGCTAGCTACTGCATCAAGGTATTACATACACTCAACATGGTGAGAAATATAGTAAAAAGTCATGGATACTACATTCATAGCCTAGAAGTGGGAAATGTATTCAATACACTCAAACATTATAAAATACCAAAAAGGGAACAAACACCATAACTGCTACCAAGAGAACAACAACAAAAAAAAAAAACAACCAAAATACAATGGAGACAAAAAGAAAGAAAAATCATGGTTTGGAGTATTACTGGCTATGGACATTTTTTTTTTTAATCAACATTTTTTATTATGATGTTGTGGGGTACAGTTAAGGGTTAGGTATACAAATACATTTCATTCAGGCACCCTGTTGATAAGAGGTGTTTCCCCATTCCCAGACAGATATTTGCTAACATTAATCCCATCTCCCACCCCCCCATAGTTTCCCACTACTGTCAGTCATTTTCTTATACTATTACATTGGGTGTTCAAGGTCCATTATATGAGTGAGAACATGTGATACTCAGATCTTTGTTTCTGTGAGAGGTCACTCAGTATTATAGACTCTAGTTCCATCCAGGTTGCTGCAAAATTCATAATTTTGTTCTATTTTATGGCTGCATAGTATTCCATCCTGTATATGTACCACATTTTTTTAATCCAGTCCTCTTTTGATGGACAGCATAGTTGCTTCCAGGTTCTTGCTATTGTGAACAATGCTGTGATAAACATACGTGTGCAGGTATTTGTTTTATAGAGTGATTTGAGTTCTTCAGGATATATTCCCAGTAGGGGGATTGCGGGGACATATGGGAAGTTGATATTTAGAGCTTTTAAGAATCACCACACTGCTTTCCACAGAGGTTGCATTAGTTTACACTTGCACCAACAGTGTAGAAGTGTTCCCTTTTTGCCACACCCTCTCCAGCAGCTGATATTTTTTGAGTTGTTGATAATTGCCATTCTGACTGGAGTTAGGTGGTATCTCAGAGTGGTTTTGATTTGCATCTCCCTGATTAGTGAGGCTGAACATTTCTTCATGTGTTTGTTGGCTGCTCAGATGTCTTCCTTTGTGAAGTGTCTGTTCATATCTTTTGCCCATTTTATAACAGGGTTGTTTGTTTTTTTCTTTTCAGCACGTTTGAGTTCCTTGTAGATCCAAGATGTGAAGCCTTTGTCAGACCTAGTGTTGGCAAATACTTTTTCCCAGTCTGTAGGCTGTCTCCCTGCTCTCTTGATGGTTTCTTTGGCTTTGCAGAAGCTTGTCAGTTTAATAAGGTCCCACTTGTCTATCTTCTCTCTTATGACCTGTGGGTTTTGGGTTTTTTTCAGGAATTGGATGCCAGTTCCGATTTCCATGAGGGTATGTCCTTCATTTTCTAAGGTTCTTATGGTTTAAGGTTTTACATTTAGGTCTCTGATCCATTTGGAGTTAACCTTTGTGCATGGGGATAGATAGGGGTCCTGTTTCAATCTTCTGCATGTGGTTAGCCAGTTTTCCCAGCACCATTTACTGAATAGGTTCTCCTCTCCCCAGTGGTAGGTGGTGGAAGCTTTGTTAAAGATGAGTTGGTTGAGAAATTGAGGTTTGGCTTCTGGAATCTCAATTCTATTCCATTGATCTATATGCCTGTTCCTGTACCAATACCAAGCTGTTTTGATGATTGTAGCTTGATAGTAAAGTTTGAAGTCTGGTAATGTGATACCACCTGCTTTGCTTTTTTTTTTTTTTTTTTTGCTGAGGATTGTTCTGGCTATTCTTGGACATTTGTGTTTCCATATGAATTCCTGTGTTGTTTTTTCTAGGTCTGAGAAGAATGTTGCCGGTAATTTGATGGGTATTGCATTGAATTTGTAGATTGCCTTAGGTAAGAAGGACATCTTCACAATGTTGATTCTTCCAATCCATGAGCATGGGATATTTTTTCACTTGTTTGTGTCATCTTTGATTTCTTTGAGCAGTGTTTTGTAGTTTTCATTGTAAAGGTCTTTCACGTCTCTGGTTAGGAAGATGCCAAGGTATTTCATTTTTTTCGTGGCTATTGTGTATGGAATTGTGATTTTTATTTGGTTTTCTGTTTGTTTATTATTGGTGTAGAGAAATGCGATTGTCTTTTGCAAATTTATTTTGTATCCTGAGACTTTGCTGAAGGCCTTTATCAGTGTAAGGAGGTTTTTGACAGATTCTCTTGGGTTTTCAAGGTACACAATCATATCATCTGCAAAGAGAGATGACTTGACTTCCTCTTTTCCTATTTGGATACCCCTGATTGCCTTCTCTTCTCTGATTGCTCAAGCCAGGACTTCCAATATTTGTTGAACAGGAGGAGTGAGAGTGGGCATCCTTGTCTTGTCCCAGTTTTCAGGGGGAAATGGTTCCAATTTTTGTCCATTTAGGAGTGTGTTGGCTGTGGGTTTCTTGTAGATGGTTTTTACTATTTTGAGGTATGTTCCCCATATGCCTAGATGTTTGAGGGTTTTTATCAAGAAGGGGTGCTGGATTTTATCAAAAGCTTTTTCTGCATCTAATGATATAATCATGTGGTTTTTGTTTTGACATTTGTTGATGTATTTAATTACATTTATGGTTTTACGAATGTTGAACCAGCCTTGCATCCCAGGAATGAAGCTTACTTGGTCATGATGGATGATTTTTGAGATGTATTGTTGAATCCAGTTTGGAGGATCTTGTTGAAAATTTTAGCATCTATGTTCATCAAAGATATTGGCCTGTAGTTCTCTTTCTTTGTTGGATCTTTACCTGGCTTGGGTATCAATGTGATGTTGGCTTCGTAAAATGATTTGGGGAAAGTTCCATCTTTTTCAATCGCCTGAAATACCTTCGGTAGGATTGGTATCAGCTCCTCTTTAAATGTCTTATAGAATTCTGCTGGAAAGCCATCTGGACCAGGGTTTTTTTTGGTAGGTAGTTTTCTTATTATGTAGTCGATTTCCTTGATTGTTATTGGTCTATTTAGGGTCTCAATTTCTTTTTGTTCCAACCAACGTAGGTTGTGTGATGTCAGAATGTCCTCCATTTCCTTAAGGTTTTCAGTTTGTTTCCATACAAGTGTACGTAGTAGTCTCTAATGATTCTTTGTGTTTCTTCAGGATGAGATGTGACTTCATATTTTGTGTTTCTGATTGTGCTTATTTGGGTTTTTCTCTTTTTTTCTTGGTCAGTCTGGCTAGGGGACCATCGATCTTGTTTATCCTTTCGAAGAACCAGCTTTTTGTTTCATTGATTTTTTTGTATTATCTTTTTGTCAGCTATGTCCTGGATTTGGGCTTTTATTTTGGTGATCTGGATTCTTCTGCTGAAATTAGGGTTTTTGTGGTCTTGCTTTTCCAGTTTCCTTAGGTGGCTTGTTAGGCTGTTAATTTGTGTTCCTTCCATTTTCTTCATGTGTGTTTGTAGGGATATAAATTCCCCTCTTACTACAGCTTTTAAGGTATCCCAGAGATTTTGGTAAGACGTTTCTTCATTTTCATTTGTTTCCAGGTATCTTTTGATCTCTGTTTTGATTTCACCATTGACCCAGGAGTTGTTTAGCATCATGCTGTTTAGTGTTCATGTCTTTGTGGGTTTTGGGGGGACTTTGTTGGTATCAATGTCTATTTTTATTCCACTGTGGTCCGAGAAGGTGCATGGTAGAATTTCAGTCCTTTTAAATTTGCTTATGCTTGATTTATGGCCAATTATGTGGTCGATCATAGAATACGTTCCATGCGGTGATGAGTAGAATGTGTATTCTGTGGTCTTTGGATGGAGTGTTCTGTAGGTATCAATTTAGTCCATTTGGTCCAGAGTCACATTGAGGTTCCGGATCTCCTTGCTGATTTTTTGTCCTGATGATCTGTCTAGGGTTGTGAGTGGTGTATTAAAGTCCCCAGTTATGATGGTGTTAGAGTCAATATCTTTCTTTAGTTTTCCTAGAAGTTGCATTATGAAAGATGGCGCACCTATGTTGGGTGCATATATGTTTAGGATAGATATTTCTTGTTGATGCAGTGAATCTTTTATCATTATGTAGTGCCCCTCTGTATCTTTTTAAATTTTTGGTAGCTTAAATGTTATTTTGTCTGAAATTAGGATTGCGACTCCTCCTTTCTTTTGTGTTCCATTCGCCTGAAAATTTGTTTCCCATCCTCTTACTTTGAGTCTATGTATGTCCTTTCTAGTGAGATGGGTCTCTTGAAGGCAGTATATTGTTGCCTGGTGATATTTTATCCATTTTGCCATTCTGTGTCTTTTCAGTGGTGCGTTTAGTCCATTCACATTCAGGCTAATTATTGAAATGTGAGAGTTCATCCCTATCATAGAGTTCTTATGGAAGTGTTGTTCTTCCACTTGGTTTTGTGTGTGTGTGTGTGTGTCTTTCTTTTGGTTTTGGGGATGGTTCATGTATATTTTATTCTTTTCCCTGTACTCTTGTGAAGAACGTTGTTCTTTTTTCCTTTTCTTTTGTGTTTAGTACTTTCTTAAGTGTTTCATGTAGAGGTGGTTTGGTGGCAGCATAAGTTCTTAGGGATTGGATATCTGGGAAAGATTTTAATTCTCCCTCGCTGATGAAACTTAGCTTGGTTGGGTAGGTTATTCTTGGTTGAAATTGTTTATCTTTTTGGACTTTGAAGACAGGGCTCCAAACTCTTCTAGCCTTCAGGGTTTCTGTAGATAAATCTGCTGCTATTCTAATTGGTCTTCCATGGTAGGTGATCTGGCCTTTTTCTCTTGCTGTCTTTAAAATTTTTTCTTTTATGCCTACTTTGTTCAGGTGAATTATTATGTCTAGGAGTTGGTCTTCTCATTTGTTGTCTTGTAAGGGTTCTCTGAATCTCTTGTGTTTGAATTTTTGCATCACTGATTAGCTAAGGGAATTTTTCTTGAATGATCTCATGGAAAATTTATTCCAGTGTGGTCTTTGTCTCTCTTTCTGCCTCAGGAAGGCCAATTACACTTAGGTTCGGTCTCTTTAAGCAATCGCTCATCTCTTGAAGGTTTTGTTCTGTCTTTTTGAACTTGTTTTCTGTGTTTTTAAGAGTTTGGGTTAGTTCTATATTTTGGTCCTCAAGCTCTGAGATTCTTTCTTCTGCTTGTGTAATTCTGCTTTCCATGCTTATCAGTTTGTTATTTATTTCATTCACAGTATTCTTTATTACTGTTTTCTCAGATATCAGCTCCTTCCTAGTTTCTTCTTGTGTCTCAATTCTTTTTAATCTCTCCATTAATGTCTTGATATGTAGGTTTGTAGTTTGAGACTCTTCATTCTTTGCATTCCAAAGTCAGTTTTCTCGGTGTCTGCCCTCCCAGGGGTCTGAGAGAGACCCATACTCTTTTTTTGGTTTTTCTTCATTTGTGTAGATTTTTTTCTCTCTCCCCCTTTCCCTCCCCTTCTTTAATTCTGTTTTTGAGGGAAGGTGGGGTTGCTTTTATTTCTCTTCTGCAATATCCTATTCTTCCTTATGAGGGTCTTCTGGCTTTGTTCACTTTTGAGGTTGGAGTGTAGGTTGCAATATGTACTTTTTGCAGTTTTGAGGTTTAATTGAGAGCGAAGCTGTGGTTCAGAATGTATATGCTGATTCTAGCATCCACGAACAGGTGTATGAGCACACTGGAACCTATTTCCCTCTGCCTTACAATCTGTCTGTTCAGCAGTATGTAGTCTTGGTCCCTAGATTAAAAAGGGGGGTATAAAAGAGGAAAATAATGGAGGAAGGGGGGTCAATAGGAAATTAGAAAGAGAGAAGAGTCAGAGGGAATACAGACATACATACCAACTATCAGGTGAGAAAGAGACACAAGGCCAGAAAGAAGTGAAAAAAGACACGCAAGAAAGATTCCCTAAAGAATACTGATAGCTACACAGAGACAGACCAATAAAATCAAGAAACAGTGTATGTCAGAAGGCAAACAACAAACGTGATCAAAACAAACAGTCAAAATGATAAAATCATAAGTCAAAATAAGCGATCAGGCTAAAGTCACTTCAGCTCTGATCTCCGACCTCTCCCCTTTGTTTTTCATTGCAGGTAGCTAGATTTACTCGCAGTTTGGGTTTTTTTTTTGTTTGTTTGTTTTTAGTTGGCTGCCTGGGATTGCTTTTGTCTGATTCAGCGTAGGGGTGGAGCTTTGTCTCCTGTTTTGTGACGTTACCTGAGGAAGTGAGGTAGGGTTTGTTGATAGGTGGGCAGGGCAATGGAAGTTTCTGCCTGGAGAATGGCCTAGGCAGTGTTTGCTGATTCGTTTCTCTCCGCTCATCTGGGTCCTCCAGCTTGGGATCACGTGCTGAGTGCCTCAGCCGGTGTGGGACCAGAGCTCCAGACTTCCAAAGCTCCAAAGGGTGAGCGGCGAGAGTGGCCCTGGGCCCCCCACAGGGTACTTCCGTCAGAAATGGGACCGATGTTTCTGAGGGGCGGGCACTCAGAGCCTCCCTGAGTGACCGGCGGTTTGGTGCTGGGTGCCGGGCGGGAGACGATGTAGCCAGGGAGGGAGCTGGGACCCGAGACTCCCACCCACATGGTGGAACAGCAGCAGCAGGGGGCTGCAATATCCGGCCCTGCGTGGGACTGAAGGTTCCCCAGGCCTCGGACCAGCACGGCTGGTGGTGGGCTTATTATCTAGTGTGCCCAATGATTCACCATCGTTCATAACATTAGAACTTTCCTCAGGCTTCTTTAGTATTCCAGTTGAAAAACAGTCAATGTTTGTTTGCCTTTACCATTTCCCGGCTTCTGGGGTGTCCCAGCATCCCCCCTAGTCTTCTCTGTCCAGTGCTGGTCACAGCAAGGAGAACACTGCAGCAGACCCACCCATGACCAACAAGATGCTGTGAGAACCCACACGGAAAGCGTATGGATATTTTTAATAGACAAGAAAACTTAGGAATGAAGAGGTTTTTTTTGTTTTTGTTTTTTCTGTTTGTTTTGAATTAGGGTCTCACTCAGTTGTCCAGGCTGGAATGCAGTGGTTTGATCAAGACTCACTACAGCCTCAACCTCTTGGGCTCAGTCAATCCACTTGCCCAGCCTCCTGAGTAGCTAGGACTGCAGATATATGCCACCATGTCCGGCAAAGTTTTTTCAATTTTCTGAAGAGTCAAGGCATCACTATGTTGCCCAGGCTGGTCTTGAACTCCTGGGCACAAGCCATCCTCTCACCTCAGCCTCCCAAAATGTGAGATTACAGATGTGAGCCACTGTGCCCAATCCAAGGAACAAAGAGTTTTAACTCATTAAAAAAACCAATAAATTATAGAATAGAGAGGCATCATAATTTGTCTTCAACTTTACCTCTCTGAATCTGAATTTTTTCAACCTATGGATTAAAACTCAGGAGTGTATCATTTACCTCAAATTTTAATACAATTGAAGGTGGTGCTACAGTGATAAAGACTCCAGATGCTTGACAGAAAAACACACACACACACACACACACACACACACACACACACACACACACACAGTCTTCTCTGGAGGAAAGTATCTTTATTTTAGGCATAACATTATTCTTTCAAATAACTTTTTGGATTCAGTGTCCAAAACAAAAATTAAAGACATCAAGTGAAGAAAATAATTCTTCATGCATTAGAACCAACAGAAGCAATAAAGAACAGAAATAGAGCTTTCAAGAATCCAGATATTAGAATTCCCATATATTAATACATATTATGTTTAACAAATATTATGTTTACTGTATTTGAAAAAATAAAGGGCCTTTTTTAATTCGCAGGAAATTGGAAACTACAAAGACTGTCATCTCAGAGTTGAAAAAGAACCAAACAGAAATTTAAGAATTAGAAAAGACAATGAACAAAGTTAAGAACATGTGATTGAGGTTATTAGCAGATTAGAAACAGAAGAAGAAATAATTAATAAGTTGCAATAGATCAGAATTAATACTCAGGGTGAAAGAAGAATAAACAAAAGGATAGAAAAATCCCAAAGCAATAATAAATAGAAGAGGGACAGAAAGAGAAGTAGTCTGCTGATCCCAAGTACTGTCAAGCACATGAAGAAAGAGAAGCTAGCATTCATTCCTACCAGATGTGTAAATTGGTACAACCATTTTGAAAAACATTTTGATTTGTCTAGTAGAAATGATACTTATTTATATAATTGACATTACTTGTTTATTAGTGTTACATAAATACTTATCTAGTGTAAAAATATGTGTAGCTATGGCCTAGCAATTCTATTCCTTAGGCATGAATACAAATACAAAAAAACTGGGCACAAAATATATGTCCAAGAATGTTTATAGCAGCATTGTTCATGATAGCCCAAATCTAGAAATAACTTAAAAATCCAAATGACCATAAAAAAGATAAATATATTGTGGTGTATTGATACAATGGAATACTAAATAAATTTAAGTGGAAGTAACTAAAGCTATACATTAGCATGAATAATTTTTTAAAAGAATAATTTGTATGAAAAAAGCAGTACCCATATAAAACAGAGTTTGATTCCATTTATGTAATACTAAAAAATGTAAAAATAACTACATTATTTAATAATTTACACTTAGGTGGAGACACTTTAAAGAATACCAATGAAGTGATTGTCTTTGGATGGTTAGCTCTGGGATGCTGGGAAAGGTAGGATCAGAAAAATGCACAATAGGAGGTAGCATCCGTGGTAATGACAGCATTCTACTTTTTGTTTGGTAGTGGTTCCCTGGATGCTACGTTATTGCTTATTAATTAATGGCTTATGCTTTCTTCTGTATATGGGTTATATTGCCATATAAAATAAGAATAAGGAAAAAAATATGTTGACTGGGACTAGATAATGGAGGGCATTGAAGCCATGTTAAAGTGTCTGCTTTTTATTTGACAGGGAACTGGAGCTTTTGTGGAAGAGGAATAGGATAATAAGAAAGTAATTTTAAGAGTAGAGTGTAGAATGGATTGTGGCAGGAGAGAGGATTGGGGTCCTTTGCAACAGCCCAGATGATAGGAGCTTATGGCCCCTGCCTATTTAACATATATTTTCAAAGTGTAAGTAGATGGTTTTGAGTTTTCTATTACAGGGACAGAGGGGAAAGAACGAAATGATGAAATTCTGCCATTAAAATTCATTTTCCACCAATTAGTTTCAAAGAGTATTAATAGGACATGAGTTTAAATTGGTGAAAACCTGTCTGCCTATTAAGTGAAAACAAATTGCAGATTACGATTTGCTGATCATTTGCATGACAGATTCTTTAAGCAGGAGCCTCAGCAACTGGAACAAACGAAGCTTTTGCGAAATGCCTGTAGTTTATCAATCTGAGTGCATTAGCATGAGGATCCAGAGACCTGTTGTAGAAAAGGGTGCTTCAGTGGTTGATAATTTTCATATTAGCAAGGATTTATTCATATCACTTGTTGGGCTATTAGATAATAACTTCCTAATTTTGAATTTGTATTCAGTCACTTAAAAAATCTCATGCTAATTGCTTGGTTGATTTACAACACTGTTTGCAACTTGCAGATTTTGCAGTAGTTCCCATATTTTAATAACTATTTAATATTGTTTGCTAGTGATAGAATTTGAAAAAAATCATCTGACATTTTTGATAGGTACAGGCTACAGGCTCTCCTGCCAAGGCTTTACTGAGAGCTGCTTAGAGGTTTTAATATGCACAGCTTTACAGAAAGCAAGGATGGCCAAAACTAGGAATGAGTCACTGGAAATTCTTTGTGATTCTTCTCACACACGTAGCTCAAAGACATTAAAAGGAGTACAAGAATATTTCTTAATGGTCTGCTTAAAATCTTTTCCCCATAAAACATACTCCTGGCTGAAGCAAACAAGAGTTGTTTTTGTGCATGGTGGGAGTTTATATCTTGCTCAAGAATGACATATTTCTCTTTGATATATGCAGGATTAATGGCCACCATTCTCCTTGGAAAAACCTCATTATTTTTCATAGACTGTATATGAGTATTAGAAATTTTTATACGTTTAAAAAGGATAAAGGTATGGAATTGGTTATTAAGGAGATATCAAGACACCAGGGTAGAAAAACAAGCACAAGAAACAGCTGGAGAGGATGAAACAATCTAGGTGCTGTCAGGGAGAAGAATATCTGAGCTGCATGGAGAGATGAAAGGCAGGTCATAGGGACAGTCAGCAGAAACACTTTTAAAAGAGGTTTTGCAGAAAGATTTTATAAAAGATCAAGTGCTTAGAAAACATGCATAAAATTTATTTTTTATAATTTTCAATATTTTTACCAGATAATAAGATTCAATTAAAAATGATATTATAGAAGTAAGTGAAAATATTCGGTCATTCTAACTTCCTAAACCCCTATCTTATCTATTATTTCTGATTTCTATTTGGTAAGCAATTATTTAAATAAAAATACTTTAAATTGAATAGAAAGTTAAAACAATTGTATGCAAAGTGGTCCATTTAAAAAATAAATTGATTTTAGATGTTGCTTTCAAATAATGAAATGGTCACATCTTATGGAGTTAGAGGCTAAATGGAGGGTAGACAAAGCAAAAAATGGTTTCTTTTTTTTTAAAACAAGAATCTGAAAGATGTATAGGATGCTATAACTGGGCATACAAGGTTATCAAACGCAATAGGCAATCGCAATAATCCTAAGTATCCTACTTCTCATTTGTTGGCTTTTCCTAGCACGTGTCTGAAAATACATTTAGAAGACTAAGGTTTTGTGGACCACTTGATCATCATATAGAAGCTGAAAAGTACCAGACTCTCAGATTGCTTTTTGGATATCAGTGCTAGATACTATTTTTTGTTGTTTGTTTGGTTCAAGTTTCATTATATTATTGAATTTCTTGCTTATGTGAATTTTACAAGTGCCTATTCACATGCGAGTCAATTCTATGTCATACATACTTGCTAAAAGTTTGCTAGACAGAGTACTTTGCAAGCGCAGTTATCTTAAAGAAAGTTATCAAGAAACATATTTTGAGATAGAGCATGTTCCAGCTGGAAGGAGTGATTGGCTATACCAAACAAAAGAGGTCTAAGAAATATTTAACTGAAGAATTTGGCAATATTTGATTTCAGAATGATGATGATATTTACAAAATCTATGGTTGATAAAATCATATTTCTTTTAAAATAATGTCAAGAGCAGTAACATTAATAAATGTCAACTGATAAGATATATTCTCAATCTGGATACCTTTAATACATGAATATTGAAACTGATTAAACATTGGAATGCACCAAAAAAGCCACATAAATATTAAAAAGAAAAGACATATAAAAATTAAAAATATTTTAGGACTAGTGGCATGTTTATTCAAAGTAATATTATTAATAAGGAAATAGAAATTCAGATATTTATTCAGTCATTCAGTGTTAATGCCAGCTACATGCTAAGAATACAGTAGCAAACAAAATGAACATCTCTATTCTTCTAGACCTACATTCCAGTAGAAATGACAGACAATGAACAAAATAAGAATGTATATGTATATACATGTGTATACACATGTTATGTTAGATGATAAGTGCTATGAAGGAAAATTAAGTAAATAATAAAACAAGAGTATGTGAGAAATGATTGTACCGTCAACTAGGAAGCACCTCTGCAGACAGAGCATTCCAGAGAGAAGAAAGAGTAAATGCAACACATTAGGTAAGAGCCTCTCTGACATGTTTGAGACACACAGGAAACACTAGTATGGCTGGAACTGAGGGAGCCACAGCCAGATAGTAGGAAACATCTAAGAGGCAAAAGAATTTGGTTAGACAGAGCTTAAATAGTGTACGTGTAGGCCATTGTGATGATTTTAGCTGCTACCTTGATTGAAATGGAAGACTGCTGAGATGTGAAGCCAGATGAACTCTGAACAGAGGAGGAACATGATATAATGTGTTTTTACATTCTACTAGACTGTCTACAGTAACAACTGACACTAGACTAAAAGGGGCAAAGGAAGAAGCTGGGAGATCAATTGGGAGCCTTTTGCAATAAATCAGAAATGATCTGATCATGACTTGGCAGTAAAATAGATTGGATAAGATGTAATCAGATTCTAGGATTTTTTGAAGGTAGATGATGAGATTCATTGGTGTGTTGGATGTGGGGTTACAAGTACTTACTGAGAAGAGATACAGTACTATTCCACACTTCCTAGAGATCTTCAGTGACGGCATCAGTCTATAGACTTCTAGGACTCTTCTTGAATTTATTTTTTATTTGGATTATGTGCCATAATAAATCTACTACAGGACTTAAAGCTTTCTATAAATAGACTAAATACCTCAAGGCAAATGTTCAATATAGAATCAAAGACAGTATTTTACAAAAACCTGCAATCACTGAATACAAAATTAATACACATTCAAATTTAAGAAAGGAAAGCATGAAAATGTATACTTTATTTTTTAAATTACTGAATAATTGTGATTCAGAATTATTCAAAAGGGAAACAATATTTATTAGAAGAAATAATAACCATTAAAGTAATACTACTTAAAGCCTAAATTTTAAAAGGACAAAGTTCAATAGTGAACACAGGGTTATTTATTCTTGTTCTCTTAACACATTTTTGGGAAATATAAGTAAAAATAACAAGAACTATTTTATTTATTGCTTATCACATTGTCAAGAATAGAAAAAAAGTTACTATTTATCAGTAGGCAAGTGAGAAAGTAGGCTTTCTTACACACAATTTATGTAAAATAAAAGGGTTGAAAGTTTTCCAGAAAATATTCACAAAAGGAAAGCAAATGCCTCTAAATTTTCATATTATTTCATCTAATAATTTTACATTTAAAGAACCAATTATAAGTGAGCACAGGTATGTATCTAAAAAAGTGTTCATTGTAAGTTCTCTAGGGAAAAACTTGAAAACAACCTAATGCCCAACAAGTGGGGATTTAGAAAAAAAGTCTACCTGTATGACAGACTTCCACATAGCATGTTGAGCAGTCAACCTCAATGTATCATTATCCTGTTACATACCCTGTTACTCTATTCAGAGTTGGACCAGATGCCATTTTTAAAAAAATCAGAAATAACATTTCTGAGTTTGGCATTTTTTTGTTTCTTTGTTTAGCTTTGTCTGACTTACAGAAAGGTATTCAAAAATATCTCTCTCAAACATAACTTTTATTTCCATTTCAACACAGTTTAGTGGATGAGAAATAAAATGTTATGTTTCAGTGAGAATTCTGGGAATTATACTAAATCTGGATAAATTAATAGATGTTTCATTCAATTGCAAAAATTAACATTAATCAGTCAAAAATATTGATCATATCAATTAAAAATCTATTTACATTAAATATATTCATTTGCATGCTGCTAAATGGGAATAAAATAAAACTATCCACTGTGTGTATTACATTTAAAATTTGATTCTGGAATCTCTATCCTGTTCCATTGGTCTATATGCCTGTTCTTTTTTTTTTTGAGTTGGAGTCTCACTCTGTCGCCCAGACTGGAGTGCAGTGGCCGCTCCTGGCAACCGCAGCCTCGACCTGCTGGGCTCCGGCGATCCTTCTACCTCAGCCTTCCGAGTAGCCGGAATTACAGGCATGCGCTACCACGCCCGGCTGATTTTTTGATTTATTGTAGAAATGAGGTCTCGCTGCCCAGGCGGGTCTCGAACCCGCGGGCTCAGGCAATCCACTCAGCCTCCCAAAGGAGCGGATTATAGGCTGAGCCACCGAGCCTGGCTCTATGCCTGTTCTTGTACCAATACCAGGCTGTTTTGATTACTGTAGCCTTATAGTAAAGTTTGAAGTCTGAAAGTGTGATACCTCCTGCTTTGTTTCTTTTGCTAAGGATTGTTTTGGCTATTCGTGGTCATTTATGTTTCCACATGAATTTCTGTATGGTCATTTCCAGGTCTGAGTAAAATGGGTATTGTGTTGAATCTGTAGATTGCCTTTGGTAGGATGGACATTTTAACAATGCTGATTCTTCCTAAAACTCAATTTCTCAACCAACTCATCTTTGACAAGGCCTCCAACAACAATCACTGGGGAGAGGAGAATCTAGTCAGTAAATGGTGCTGGAAAAACTAGCTGACCATATGAGGAAGATTGAAACAGGACCCCTACCTATCACCATACACAAAACTTAACTCTAAATGGATCAAAGACCTAAACGTAAAACCTCAAACTATAAGAATCTTAGAAAACACAGGGGACACCCTTATGGAAATTGGAACTGGCAACCAATTCCTGATCAGAGTCCTAAGTGTCCATACCATAAGAAATAAGATAGACAAGAGGGACCTCATCAAACTGATGAGCTTCTGCAAAGCAAAAGAAACCATCCAGAGAGCAGGGAGAGAGCATACAGAACGGAAAAAAATATTCGGCAACTGTATATCTGACAAAGGTCTAACATCTAGGATCTGCAAGGAACTCAAATGCACTGAAAAGAAAAAAATGAACAGCCCCACTCAAAAGTGGGCAAAAGACATGAATAGATACTTCTCAAAAAAAGACATACAGGCAGCCAATAGGCACATGAAAAAGTGCTCAGCCTCACTAATTATCAGAGAAGTGCAAATCAAAACCACATTGAGATATCACCTAACTCCAGTAAGAATGGCCATCATTAATAAAACAAACAACAGATGCTGGCAAGGATGTGGAGAAAAAGGAACACTTCTACACTGCTGGTGGGAATGCAAATTTGTGCAAACTCTTTGGAAGACAGTGTGATTTCTGAAAGAACTAGAAATTGATCTTCCAAATGACCCAGCAATCCCACTATTGGGAATATACCCTGAGGAACTCAAAGCATTCTACAAAAAAGATACCTGCACACAAATGTTTGTTGCAGCTCTATTCACAATATCAAAAACATGGAACCAACCAGCCTATTGAAGCTGGACTGGATAAAAAAATGTGGTACGTATACATGATGGAATATTATGTGGCCATAAAGAAGGACAAACATTTGGACTTTTCAGCAACTTGGATGAATTTAGAGTCTATCATACTCAGGGATCTATCACAGGAACAAAGAACAGAGTACCATATGTTCTCACTCATAAGTGGACCTTGAACAATTATTATAATACTATAATAAAGGGAATGGCAGTAGTGGGAAACTGCCAGTGGCGGGGGCTGGGGGGGATGGGGTGGAATTGGCAGTTGAGGGAAACTGCCAGGGGAGGGAGGGGCATGACTCATCAACAAGCGTACCTGCATAATAAACATTTGTATACCTAATCTTGAATTGTACCCCACATCTTTAAAAATAAAATAAAATAAAATAAAATTTGTAAAAGAAAAAACATAACAGCAGTAAACATTCATATAAGGTTAAGTGTGTGCTGGGCACTTTTAAAATGTTCTGTTTATGTCTGCCTAATTAGCCTTTGAGTTTGGGACTTCAATTACTTCTAAATTTATACAGAGTAAATTTAGTTTACTTTAGCTGGTAACAGATGCTAAAATTTAGCAAGTAACTTTTAGATGGAATAATTATAGATGATTTAATTGTTGTTAATTTTTGTTTTGTCATTGAATGCAGAATTCTGTTTTTCAATAGGACTTGTGAAGAAATGAGTCAGAAGGAAGAGGGAGAGTCCAGGGTTGAAAATAAAATTTTGTAATTTTCAAGAAGGTAAAATGATGTCATTCAGGAGTAAAGTATAGTAAAAGTCAGGGATGAAACTCTGAGAGAAGAAAATCCAGTGAAAGAAGCAGGAGTAGAGGTCAGACGAGAAGCAGGGGAAGAAGTTGTTGGAAGATGCAAGAGAGGACAGGGTTTGTAGGAGTCAGATGCCAGTGAATTCCATTGGAGGTGAGCAATCCAGAAAGGTAAAGCCTGAAGGCATCCTTTTCATTTGTCATGCAGGAGGTTGTGAAGACATTTTGAAAAGCAGTTTCTTTGGAGGAGTGAAAATAGAAGCCAAATTTTAGTGGTTTCAGGATAAAAATAAGGATAAAAATAATGATAAGGTGAAGACAGAATTGAAGAGTCTGAGACACTTGCATGAGAAAAGAATTAGTAAAAGAAAGAAAATTCAAGGTCTAAGAATTTTTTTTTGCCTTGAATTTATTTTCAGGTTAAAGAAAGAAGCAAATAAAACAACTAACAACAACAACTTATCTTATGCCTGTCATCATCCTTATCATTTTACATTCATTACTGCATTTAATTTTCTGATATTGTTATAATCATTTTACAAAGAAAAGAATTGAAAAGAGATAAATACTGTGCTTGAGGTTACAAAGTTAGAAGTATTGAAATTTGAATCCAGTGCTGTCTGATGCTAAAGTCTATATTCTTAACCATTCATTTAGACTGCCTTTCATCAGTATATGGGTATGTGTGTATAGGGTGGGTTGGGGGGAGGATGCAGAAACCATGTGGTTAGTAAAACATAAATAAATTGAGCTAGTTTTTTAGTACTTGGTATCAAAATCTCTCTCATTCTATCTCACTTTTTCTCTCTCCTATGCCTCATTTTTTTATGTCCAGAATAAAGCTATTTATACATTTCTATTCTCCAAGTCTCATTTCAACTTTGGCTAGCATACTGAAGAGATCACAGTTTTTGTATAAAAATTATTTTAAAGTAAAAACATTTGAAATCTTATCTGAACTTCCCTTATCTGACTAAAGCAGACAATTCCCCAAAATACAGGTGCCATTAGCCCTTCTCCAAGAGAATTTTCAGTTAATTCCAGGAAGGAGACAGACTACCCACCAGAATCCTAACTACACTCCCTTTTTATTTGTTAAGTTGCTGTATAAACCTTTACCTCTGAGTGACTTACACATGAATGTGTAAATAAACTTTGCTTTTTTCTTCTGTCAATCTATTGTCAGTTAATTCAAAGGCCCCTAAATATTGGAATCTAAGAGGATCGAGGAAAAGTTTTCCTCCCAACAGTCTCAAGTCGTTTTCCTGAACAAAGATAGTTTCTTTCTAAAGGGAGATACGGGGAGAATAAGGTAGATAATAATTTTGCTAACCCTACTCTCTACACTTTGTGGAAACTGCACTTACTATTTCAGCCACTGGCCTGGCTGATCTAAGATTTTAAGAAGAAGATGGTAGGTCTCCTATTTCTTGTGAGCTTTCTGAAGTATGTATCTTTTTCTTTTGATTTTATTACGAAGCACAGTGGGAAACTTAGAAAAGATCTCCTACATAGAGGGCAGAAACGTAAGAGTAGAAAACAGAAAGGTGCTGATATTTAAAAGCAAGAAACAAATCTGTAGGGATTTACAAAAACGCGGAAACATCTGAACTTAAAGCTACAAAGGCTTTAATTTCTGTTTCACAAAATGATAAGCACATAAAAGAATATTACTACATGTTATTAAAACTAAAAATAAGGCACATAAAAATGACCTCCTTGCCAGCTCTTACCAGAAGGACTGTGGATATGGACTATAGTATTGAATTAATTATGGGGCTACATATTAAGAAATTAAAGGGAAGTCCTCATAATTTACTGGAAAATATATAGATGTATAATTTTTTTCTATTGCTGCATTATATTACATAAGAAATTGGAAGGCTTAGTCTAAAGCCAACTCTAACACTTACTCTGCCTATTAGATCTGCCTTCCTACCTAAATGGAGCAAGTATCACTTAGGAGTGATTAAAAAACTATCATTGGCCCTGTTTACTCTTGCATTACTCAACATATTCTCCAGGCGTGTCCACAGATGTAACACTGTGTGTATTGAAACATACTTAATTTCTTGGTGCTGATGACTAAACATCATCTTAGATTCATAAAATAAAGGTGGGATAATTTTCAAGCCCTTTGTTTTTGATGGATAATCTTTTTATACAATTCTCCTTGACTTTTAAAAAAGTAAAAGATCTTGCTTTCAAAAGCTAATCAGTTGCTTCTTTATTCCCCAAAAGACTTCAGACCATTCAGCCTCAATACTTCATTTTCTTAAGTGCTTTATTGACCATGGTCTTAGAGATTACATTTGACTCTGAACACCATAGCAGCTTGTTATTTTTAATTGAATTGCAGAATGCATTACATAAGAATCAATGGGAAAAAAATTTAGTCTGAAATTTTTTTTTCCCAATTCAAGTATCACAACACTAGCAATGGTTAAAAATAGAGAGAGAGAGAGAGAGAGAGAGAGAGAGAGAGAGAGAGAAAGCCTTCCAAACCTAGATTAAAAAAATTCTAAAAGAATGTAAAGTTCATTTGCTCATACTAACTTCCATCACCTAGAGAACATGAAATTCCTTGTTGGAAGATTTTAAACATGCGAGAATCACAAATTCAGTTTCAAGCATGATGGATTTTTTGTTTCCAGGTTAATATAATTACTAAGCAGTTTACATGGAGATGCTGTGAAAATAACAACTTAAAACCAAAACCTCTGTATTTCAACTGATCATTAAAAGACCCAAGGGGTGTATTCTGAAAAAGTATACATTTGCTTTCTTTTCCTTGACCAACTTTTCCATTTCTGGGACCTCTCTGTGCAGTATGGTGGTTCTCTCCTTGACTGCCTTCTCACCTTCCCAGAGGGAGCTGAATTTTGATAGTATGTTCACATTCTAGAAGCTGACAGATTAGCAAACTATTCCCAGGTTGGATGCTTTTTGGAGGTATCTCTTCTCATTTCAGATTACCCTAGAGTACTATTTAGTGCAATGGATAGTGACTTGATAAATGTTTCTCTGTTTGGTCAAAACCTGTTACCGTGCCCTTGAAAGGATCCATGTATACTTGGAAATTAACTTTTTCCTCAGCAAGGCTGCATCTAAGACTCTGTGGCCTTTTGAGAGAGACTGGAAAAGTATATAAGATTTTGTCAAAATGCATGCTATTTTGTAAACTCAAATCCGGTTATTATATTCCTAGATAAACTAGTCCAGTTGTTTTCCTTGTGTTCAGTTGAGGGTGAGAGGCAGAAACTGAAAGAAAAGGGAGTTTATTTCTGCAACCAGGTTGCAGGGAAATGGGCAGCATCATTACCAAAAATCTGCTCAAAAGCAATACAATTTACGCAGAGTTTATATTCTACTATAAGATACCCTTTCACCCATTCCTGAGGCTAAATTAACAGGGACATGATTTAAGGTCTTCCTAATCCTAATTCTTCCCAACCCCCTAGGCTAAATTCCTGAAGAGGAAGGGAACTAAAAGTTACAACAATCAAAAGAAATTACCTTGGTACATTTAGATAAACAACTTTGAATCAAAGATGAGACATATAAGAAATCACTGTTCTCAGAGCCTTGGCCTATAATTTAAGTTGTTTTTCCCTACTGATCAGGAGCATTTCTAAGATGTAAATAAGGAAAATTTTCTGTGAGTTTTCACTTTTCACCTGTTTACCCAAAGCTAATTTATGTCAGTTATAAAACATCAACAACAGCAACATGCTCTTGGAGCTCAGAAGTGGCAGGTGAACATGTGTCTTCCTAATAAAAAGCTGGGCCTTTTGAGAGGTCAAAGAAACATTTAAAACACTGAAATAGCAAGTGTGTGGGAGTATCTTACTTTATATCTATTTGTTTGTTCATCCAAAAAGCTATTAATTTTTACATAACTCAAAGATAAATACATACTTTCTATATTTGCTTTTTAAGTCTTGGTTCAATAATACCCTTACAAATGAAACCCTTTTTCAAAAGTCTATACATAATGTGTGAGCTCTGCAAACTGTTCTGATTCCTGCCGTCCCTTTGCCCAGCCTTGTAGAATTTCATTGTATGCATGGATAGCCTAATGCTCAGCCAAGACTCAAGAGATGCCCTATGGAAATTGCTGCAAATATCTTCCTGCATAGTTACTCTTTTCCAGAACAAGTATTCCAAACTACCAACTACCTCAGTTTTCTCACACTGTGATCTCTATTTTCTAAACTTAATGAGGCTGATAAGGTCTGTTTTGAATCAACACCTTCATGCCTCCAGTATGGAAAGTGTCAGTAACCAGAAAGTTGGGATATTTGTTGGGATCATTTAATTGTTTCCAACCTTTTAGGTATCAATACCCATTTCTACATATTGACCAATGTCTAAAAGGGCTTTTTTATACTTTGCTCAGTTTTATAATTGTTCATGGCAGGAAGTTAGTCCAGTCTTTGTTACTCCTTCAAACTGGTAGTGAATTAGATAAAGATTCAATGCTTATTTTTAGCACATATATAACTTGAAGAAGTAATTTAGTAGCTATAGGTTTTAGCCATACCAGCAAAATGCAAAAAACAATAATACTTTTGAAGGCTTTCATAAAGATAGGGTTATTAAAATACCAAGGATAAGATTTATTAATAAGTTAGCTGGTGATGTCATCTATAAGCCTTGTTACTAACATATTTCTTTGTAATTCTAGAATATAAAAACTATTTCAGCAGCATTTTCTCAAATTTTTATATCTATATTCATGTTCATTTCCAAGAAAGTTTATCTAGCTAGAACTGATTTTGTGTTTTTGTGACTATGCTGAAACCACTTCATTGTCAAAAGATAACTTAAAACTTCAAGGTCACCTTAACATTAGGTTTCCTTTCAGATGCAGTAGTACATTGCATTTATGAAAGTGAGCTATAATATAGTTCACATAACATTGGTTAGAATAGAGCAGAATATACTAACCAAATATTTTTTTGATTATGGAAGTTAGTATACTTACTGTTTTCATATATTTAAATTTGAAAATGCCTGTCAATCTCATTCTTAACTTCAGAGACAAGTAGTAAATCTATTTTTCAGAAGTAAGTTATATAACACATCTCTGAAATATTTACTCATTGTTTAGTGTAAGAATTCAGGGTTTAACTTCCAAGAGGAAAAATGGGGTCATGCACAGTTACCGGCTGTGCAATAATGATACTTTTACATGTTTGCATTACAGCTATCATCTCAAGAATTGTTGTGATGTGAAAGAATACGAAATTGTCAAGCCATTGTCAAGCACCAATTCTCATGATGATTTTAGTCATTCAGCACTGAAGTGAACACATATTCTAGTGTTTCTATAAATTACATCATTTGCATAGGCCATTTTTCTTCAAGTGTTTACCTATAAAAATCATTTTACCCTTTTACATAAGATAGGTACAATCAACACAAAAGAGAGAGAACAAAAATATGTATACCATACAGAGCTTTGCTGTTTCAATAATAAACATGAGCACCATTTGACCTAAACTTTATGCTACATCACAGTTGTAACAATGACATTTTCAGCTTGTTGGTACATATTATCTACAGATGCAATGCTATTTTCATATTCATAGAGAAATTCCTTACTGAGTTGTCTATAAGGGGACTCTTTATTATTATTATTTTCATCATCATTTTAAAAGGGAAATCTTAGTAAAGAATACTTCACACACAGGCTACTGATAGTTCTTGTATTTCAATTTCACATACTTCATATAATATTTCAACTTACTTTTAGGATACTTTAAATTCTTGATAAAGTATCCTATCTACATACTTTTGGCATATACTCTTTACATTCCTGAATATCCCTTCCCTCTTTTTTTTTTTTTTGAGTTGGAGTCTCACTCTGTCACCCAGACTGGAGTGCAGTGGCTGCTCCCAGCCACCGCAGCCTTGGCCTGCTGGGCTCCGGCAATTCTTCTGCTTCAGCCTTCCAGTAGCTGGAACTACAGGTGCGCACTACCACGCCTGGCTAATTTTTGACTTATTGTAGAGATGAGTCAAAGTTGCCCAGGCGGGTCTTGAACCTGTGGGCTCAGGCAACCCACTCACCTCAGGCTCCCAAAGCGCTGGGATTACAGGCTGAGCCACCAAGCCCGGCTACTTTTCAGTTTTATACATATATTTTATGTAATTAATGCTATCCCAGTATCCCTTCCCTCTTATCTATGCCTTGATAATCCCTGCTCATCATTCAGAACAAATTTAAGTGTTATCCTTTCAGCCTTGCCCATTGTTCTACCCACATGTTATATACTTCTTTCATGTTCTCCTTGAACACTCTGTGCAGAAGAAAAACTAACATATATGGACCCCTTTTCATGTGCCAGGCTCTATTAGAAGTCCTTTGTTCTTTGTGTGTACTAGTTTCTTGAATTCTTAAAACAGCTCTAGGAGGTGGCTAATATTATTATCTCCATATTACAGATGAAGAAACAGAATCATGGAGTTTAAATACTTGACATAAAATCACAGGTAGGAGAACTGATGATTTAACTGTAGACATTCTGGTTTAGAGACTTTGTTCATTTTTTTAAAAATAGTTTTATTCAGATATAATTCATATAGCATACATTCACCCATTCAAAATGTGCAATTCAATGGCTTTAGTATATTTACATGTATGTGCAACCATTATTGCAGTTTTAGAGCATTATTACCACTGCCCCCCCCAAATATTTCCACTCTTATTAGCTGTCATCTCTCAATTTCCAAATACCCCTCAGGCCTAGGCAATCACAAAGCTACTTTCTGTTCTTGTAGGTCCTTGTAGATATGTCTATTCCGAAAATTTTATATAAATGAAATAATAGGTAGTTCACTGTGGCGTTACTCACTTAGCACGTTTTAAAGGTTGATCCATATTGGATCATGTTACCAAGTGTGTAATTTCATTATATTACCAAATAATATTTCATTTAAAGCATACCATAGTTTATTTATCCATTTACCAGTTGATAGACATTTGAGCTGTTTTCATTTTTTACTATTATTGATAATGCTACTATGAAGATTTGTGTACAAGTTTTTGCATGGGCATATGTTTTCATTTCACTTGGGACTTTAGAGAGTATGGAACTGTTGTATCATATAGTGACTCTACATTTAAACATTTGAGGTTAAAGTGTCAGACTCCTTGCTGAAGCAGCTATACCATTTTACATTTCCATCAACAATAGATGGGATGAGCATTCTGATTTCTCCACAGCCTTGTCAACATTTGGTATTATCTATTCTTTTGAGTACAGTCATCCCAGTGGGTTTGCAGTAGTAGCTCATTGTAGTTTTGATTTGCATTTCCATGATGCAAAATTATGTTGACCGTTTTTTTGCTTGCTTATTTGTGTATCTTTTTTGGAGAACCATCCCTATCCTTTGCCCATTTTTAAATGGCTTATTCTTCTTCTTTGCATTGAGTTGTAGTGCTATATACAGAGGGTGCCAAAAAATGTATACACATTTTAAGAAAGGAAAAAACTGTGTAAGAATTGTAATACTCAACATATACCAATAACAAAAGATAGTACACAAGTCATGTTTGCTGCAATTACAAGAGATGCTCAAAGTTGTTACTATCAGGGTCCAGACACTTCCATTTACAGTGCACATTTCTTAACATCTCTTAAAATGTGTATACATTTCTTGGCATCCCCAGTATATGTATAAATACAAACATATATGTATACTAAATATAAATATGTTACTTATCAGATATATGATTTGCAAATATATCTGGAGGCTTTAAATGTTTTGTTGTTTTGTTTGTTTTCATCTTTGGCAACCTTCCTTATTTTGCTGGGGAGTGGGTCTGTGGAACTTCTCACTTGTCACCCCAGAAGGGTAACTGCTCCAGGGATTGTGTTCTTCAGCACAGTGCCATACTGTGTACTTCCCTTGTATTATTACATGTCGCTTTCTATACTTTATTGTGACTTTCAGTCCATTTTAGACTTTGTCCCCTGGAAATTTTCTCAGCCAGGTTGTCATTTTTGCCTACAGTCCTAACCCAAACTTTATTATTTATTAACTCTTCCCAAGGAGCCCTCTGCAGACACTGCTGTGGGAGCTACTGGAGCTTGCCATCAACTCCCTTCCCATCTCCTTGCTGTAAGGTCTTTCCCCGTGGAGCCCCTTGTCAAGTTTACTTTCCTAACCCCTAAACTTGCCTTGAGGTTCAAGAAATTCAGATGTTGAAATCTCAGAAAGACTTAAACTTCAGGGTAGGAATGAAAATGCTGAAGGTCTCCAAGTAGTAAAACTTGAACAATGTCCTTAGCAAAAAACCTTAAAAATAATGACATTTCAGAGCTACTATTAGAGGCATGTTTTAGCTATATGAGGGGGAAATCCCAAAAAGCTAGAATTTACTTATAAAAAATTGTATACTTATTCTTACATGTGTAAACTTCAGTCACCTTCAAAGTACTCTCTGTCTGATGCAACACACCTATGGAGATGCTTTTTCCACTGCTCAAAACAGTTTTTGAACTCATCAATTTCTTTAAAATTTTTTTTATTATAAAGATGTAGGGTTGGGTAGTGCCTTCGGGTCCCCTCCGACTTTGAGAGCTTTTCTGTCCTCTCAATAGATCCTGCTTTAAAAAAAAAGATGTGGGGTAAAACTGAGAATTAACTACATGAGTAGGCTGCATGCAGGTGAAATTTGGGTGTCTAATTGGCCCTCACTACCTCTGGTAGTGGACCAGGGACCCTTTGTGTTGTGACGTCTACTCCTCCACTCTCTTCCCTCCCTCTCTCCCCTAGTAGTGCCCAGCAACTGCTGTTCTCTCCCTTGTGTTAATGTGACTAGTGTTCACGGCCCACTTATGAGTGAGAGCCTGTGGTATCCAGTTCTTTTAAACTTGTTAATTTTGATGTCTTTTAGTGCTTCTGTCATTTTTTGTCTCACCTTTTCCACATCAGCAAAACATTTCCCTTTGAAGACTTGTTTCATCAGGGAAACAATAAAAAAATCACTTGGAGCAAGATCGGGTGAATAAGGGAGGGTGGGGCATGGGGGTAATGCCATTTTTGGTTCAAAACAGCTCAACACAGCATGGTGTGAGCAGGTGTGTTGTCATGGCAGAAGAACCAGTCACCTGTCTGTTACCACTCGAGACATTTCTTCCACAAATCATGACACAATCTTCTCAAAATTTCCATATTAAACTTGGGTTGACTGATCTGGAGGAACAAATTCTAAGTGTACTATAAGCATCCCCCTTCGAAAATAGGTAATTTCTGTTTTGTTTTGTTTTTTGCATTTCCCCGTGTATATTATCACATAGAGTCTATTTAAAGCCAGCCTTGAACCAAATACAATTTGTATGAGACAATGTAACTGACATATAAAATCTTAGTAATTTTTTGAAGATCATAATTTGGGACACTTTTGTTTTGGTTGCTAGGTGGTCTTTGTGGATTTTCCTTCTAGGACTGGCAAGAGAGTTGTCCTTATCAGCAGGTTTTCAAATTGAGGCAACAGTGACTGGGCCTGACACTCATTTCTTCAGTTTATATTTGTTTGTCTGCCCAAGGGTCCTCCAGACAATCTCCCACATCAATCTGAAGTTTGATGACAGTGATTAATTATATTTTCATGATCACTCATGCTTTTTCTTTGTTAGTTAACTTACACATCATAAATTTATACTTAGAACCACTGTGCATTTTGCTACCTGCTTTCACACAGTTTTACTGATTTAACCTCATAATAATTTTTTATGGTCAGTCTTATCATTCCTCTTTTACACACAGAAAAATTTGAAGTGCAGGATAAATCCTTGGTTTCCATAAATTCAAGGATCTATTGAGCAGAGAATGGTACAGCATTTAAACTGTTATCTTTTGACTGCAAGTCCAGTGCTTTGTGTAGAATATGCCAAATGCTTTTGAGTATGAATGTGTTGAAGAGAGAAGACAAGTTGGAGAAAACGTAGCAAAATAAGTTGAATTACTTTCAATAAAATCTAATCACATGCTATTTATTCTTTTGTTAAAAGATATACTATGAGCAAGCTAAGTACATTGCTTGACTTTACACTGGTATATATAAGTAACTAAATAAAACCTTTCATACTTTCTTATATTTGTAAAAATTAGGAATCTGGTCCTTTTATGTCAGTCACAATGTCTCTCAAAGTAAAAAGAAAAACCCCAATTTACTTTTTGCCTGTATTTATCATAAATACATTAAATTCTTAATATTTCTAAAGAGACATAATCCAAGAGAAGAAAGGAGGTAAGTTTTTTATTCTCTGATTGCTCGTTCTATGTAGGATCATTAACCCATACAATTACACTCAATTTCATTCCCCCCCCCACTTTTCCATTACACTGATTTTGTATAATTCAGTGATTCCCACAAACTGTGGAAAAATGAATGTTGAAATACTAGTCCATGTGGAAATAAAAACATTGTGTAACAAAGAAGAAGGGAAACAATGACTGCCTCAGAGACCAAAATAATGTTAAATTTTTCCATGACATTTGTAGCTTCTCATCAAATGTGGACCCTATAATTCATAACAAAAGGATTGCAGATTTTTAATTAAGATTTTCTACCTTTTTTTTTTTTTTTTAAGAGACAGGACTTCAGTGTAGCCCGGGCTAAAGTGCAGTGGCCATACACAGGCACGATCATGGAGCAACACAGCTTCTAACTCCTGGACTCAAGTAATCCACCTGCTTTAGCTTCCCAAGTACCTGGGAATAGAGACATGCACCGCTATGTCTGGCTATAACTTTCTACTTTTTAACCTTAAAAGCTCATAGTTATTTGAATACACTATGAATGAATTAAGTCATTCCTTAGTATCAACTATGTGAAAAGATTTAATATACCAATGCTTTTGAAGATAGAAAATAAATCTTGATATCTTTATTACTGAACCTAAATGTAACGTTTTAAGTGGAAGAACAGACTTTTTAGATTTTTTTTTTTTTTTTTTTTTCGAGTTGGAGTCTCACTCTGTCCCCAGACTGGAGTGCAGTGGCCGCTCCCGGCCACCGCAGCCTCGATCTGCTGGGCTCCGGCGATCCTTCCGCCTCAGCCTTCCGAGTAGCCGGAATTACAGGCATGCGCTACCACGCCCGGCTGATTTTTTGATTTATTGTAGAGATGAGGTCTCGCTGCCCAGGTGGGTTTCGAACCCACGGGCTCAGGCAATCCACTCACCTCAGCCTCCCAAAGGCGCGGGATTACAGGCTGAGCCACCGAGCCCGGCTACTTTTTAGATTTTATAGGACAATAATTGGTCAAAAAAAGCATATAGCATCTGTATGATTTTTTTCTACTGATTTTAGACTTTAATTAATAGGGTAGTATGAATTTTACTTGTGCATAAACCATCTTGCCCATGTCCTCCCTCCATTTTCCACACTCCAAGCTTTTTCCTGGGAGACATTTAGGACATACATATAACTCCTTCTCATTTTGAGAGCTACAGCTCAAGCAGTTCTTCCTTTGGGAAGTATTTTCTGATTTCCTCAGTCTAGCTGTTCACTAATGCTTGTATTTAAATGTTGTTAATTTTCCCCAATAGACATCACAGTCTATGACGGCAATGACCATCTCTATCTTATTTATCTCTGCATCCCTAGCACCTAGCACAATACCTTGTATAGAGAGGATCCTGAATAAATTATGTTTACTTGGTTGCATCTGGGATGAATGAGAAGCTGAGAAGTCATTCTGGCAATGCTAAATGAGGTGTGGAGTGTGAGTAGGAAGATATTCAGACATGATTATCTGAGGAAGCTAATAGGTAGCAGGTATTCATTTCTATCTCTCTCACTTAGGCAAGCTAAGGGAGGAAATTCTGGGAGAAGGAATAACACTTTAGAAAGAACCATCAAGAGAGCAGGGAGACAGCCAACAGACTGGGAAAAAGTATTTGCCAACTCCAGGTCCGACAAAGGCTTAATATCTTGGATCTACAAGGAACTCAAACGTGCTGAAAAGAAAAAAAACAACCCCATTATAAAGTGGGCAAAAGATATGAACAGACGCTTCTCAAAGGAAGACATCTGAGCAGCCAACAGATACATGAAGAAATGTTCAACCTCACTAATCATCAAGGAGATGCAAATCAAAACCACACTGAGATACCACCTAACTCCAGTCAGAATGGCAATTATCAATAACTCAAAAAATAACAGTTGCTGGAGAGGGTGTGGGGAAAAGGGAACACTTCTACACTGTTGGTGGGAGTGCAAACTAGTGCAACCTCTGTGGAAAGCAGTGTGGTGATTCCTAAAAGCTCTAAATATCAACCTCCCATATGACCCTGCAATTCCCCTACTGGGAATATACCCTGAAGAACTCAAATCACTCTATCAAAAAGATATCTGCACACGAATGTTTATTGCAGCATTGTTCATAATAGCAAGAACCTTGAACCAACCATGCTGTCCATCAAAAGAGGACTGGATTTAAAAAATGTGGTACATATACACAATGGAATACTATGCAGCCATAAAAAAGAACAAAATCATGAACTTCACAGCAACCTGGATGGAACTAGAGTCTATAATACTGAGTGATCTCTCACAGAAACAAAGATCTGCGTATCACATGTTCTCATTCATATAGTGGACCTTGAACATCTACCATAATACTATAAAAAAAGGATTGACAGTGGTGAGAAACTATGGGGGAGTAGGGAGGAAAAGGGACATGGGACTAATGGTATTCAATATCTGTCTGGGGATGGGGAGATACCCCTTATTAACAAGGGTGCCTGAACAATGCACATTTGTATACCTAACCCTTAACTGTATCCCACAATTTTATAATAAAAAATATGTTTAAAAAAAAAAAGAAAGGAAGTTCCAAAGGGCAACCCTCTCAGGTACCCTCCACTGTGGGAAGTTTTCTGTTCTCTCACTAAATCCTGCTTTTTTTTTTAAACAAACAAACAAACAAACAAAGTTCTAAAAACTGAAGGGGTTGAGCTTTATTAGCCAGATGGGTTTGGATGACTGAGGAGTGATGGAGCTAGGTAAAGTGCTTTTGGAGTTTTGGGGAGTCTGAAAAACCAGGATTTTCTTCAGAAGGGAAAGTAAGAAATATGAGACTTAGCAATTGTTGGAGATGTATATAACTAAATAAAGGGAGACCTCAGCCTTCCATCAAGATGCCTGATTCCTTTCACCAAGGTATAATAAAGAGATGAAAATCCAGAGATGAAATACCAAGCTGAAATAAAGAATGCCTATCAGTCTAGAATAACGTTT
Source organism: Cephalopachus bancanus (assembly GCA_027257055.1). Classification (NCBI taxonomy): domain Eukaryota; kingdom Metazoa; phylum Chordata; class Mammalia; order Primates; family Tarsiidae; genus Cephalopachus; species Cephalopachus bancanus. Next base: position 5,418,719 of record JAPVLO010000205.1, on the reverse strand, counting down.
GCTATCTCTCTTGGAAATTTTGATTTAGTGAATGGAAATCAATGAACAGGAATCCTAACACCACCTATTCTAGCATCATCTTGTGTTCATCTCTGGTCTTATTTTTGTAATCTCATATAGAGTTCTGTTTCTTTTCCACTGTTTTCTTCTCTTCTTTTCTCCTCCCTTCCTGCCCTTTCTCCTCCAATCCCCCCATTGCCTCTTCAGGCTACCAGAATATTAATATAATTCAACAAATATTTACTGAGCTGCTTCTAATGTCAGGCATTAGAAGTGAAAACCAACTTGTGCCTTATTGGTACTTACAGTTTAGTGGGGGAATCTAACACTAATGAAATTACTAGATAGATAGATTATAGATATATAGTAAGGAGAGAGAGAGAGAGAGAGAGAGAGAGAGAATTACATAGAGTTCTTAGTGAAAGAACACAGTGAAATAAAGAATAAAATTGTCACCTATACACATGAAGCCTGTCTTAGATGTCATTTCTGAGATTAGATTATCAAGACCCTGACATCTGTCCTGTGCTCATTCAAGTTCAAGTTCAAGTTCTTTCTCTCTTTTAATTCTCTCAGCTTTATCTTTCTTTTCCAACCTTTCCAAAATGTATTTAATTCTGAGTTCTGCACACACAGGTTCTGTTTTCTGATGGGAAATTTTGTAATCTTGATAAAATGGTTTACGTGGAGCTCCTTGAAAGTAGGAGCTATGTCTTGTTTATCTTTGCCTCTTTGGAAGTTGACACAATGCTTAGGTTAAATATATGCTTAGTAAAATAGCTGTTGAGTCAAGGCTAATAGTTAAGAGTGTACTATGTAACAATGTTTTACTTCATGCAGATTTCAGACAACATACATGAATTTTCACAAGGATATAAGTCCTGCTAAAACAATTCCAAGAAGTGAGACTAATGGTGGGGAATTTTAGTAAAAAGAAACGACTCTCAAAATGATAACTCAGTAGGCAACTGTCTGCTACCAGCCACGCAAATAACCCTTCCTATGGTGAGTTGCTTAGGAAAACCTACCATTCTCTCAATACATGGTTTGGACTTGCTCTCTGATACTGTTTTAAGATAAGCTATCTTTGTGTATTTCCTACTTCTATCCTTCTATGAATGTAGCAATGGTTGTAGATGGTAATTGTTTTCATTGCTATTCCTGTCCTACTTTTTTTTCAATTGGCACATTTCCTACTGTTATTTCATCTCTTTTGGAGGTATTCTTTAAAATAGTAATTCTCTTTATGATGGCTTCTTGCCCAGTGTTTTTGTATTTAATTTTCCAGGAATATGCATTAACTTAATTTGAAAAAAAGTCATATATTATTAATGTAAAATATTTCCATTGTAAGATGCATAATTTTTTGCACATGCCTAATAAAGACAAAATGTTGCCAATTATAATTGCAAATAGCAATTGAAAGATACTTCTTAACTTCAGAGACATTAAAATATAAAACATTGTGTTTTTAAACTTATAAAATACAGAAAAATCACCATCACAGTCTTTACTATAGATTTCTGAGCATATATTTATAGAATTGAGACAGGAGATAGCTAGAGAAAGGCTAGGCAGACAGACAGGGCGGGTCTGGCAGGCCTCTCAGGTTGATACTCTTGCATTGATAAACAAGCTCCCTTGGAGCCTCTCAAGCTAGAGCTTAAGTTCTCACTGCTGGGATTGAAAATTGACCAATCAGCTCACCATTAGGCCCCTACCTCCTGCTGATTGGTCCTTAGTTCTGACCAATCAGAGCAGCTAGTGCTGACTAATCAGCTCACAGTTACTGCTGGCCAATTGGCACAGTCTTAGGGCTATATAACACCAGATTTCAGCCCCAAACTGGCAACCATTTCGGGTCCCCTTCCACTATGGGAGCTTTTCTATCCTCTCTATAAATCCTGCTTTCTCACTTTCCAGCTGTCCAAGTTTCTCATTCTTCCAGGGCATGAGACAAGAGCTCCAACCTGAAGAGCTGCAGAGCTGCAGAAGCTTCATCAGAACTGAAGAGCCATGCACTCTGGAGGCTGGTTTACCAGCTGATGGAGCTGGCTGAACTGGGAGAGCTGCTGGAAGAAGGCAAGACTCGAAGCTGAGACACTGCTGGGGCTTCAACACTCTCAGGACTTGGCTTGTCATCCCATTAGAGTCGACTCTCTGAGGGCTAGGCTTGCCAGTCTGCTGAACCAGCAACACTCTCAGGGCTTAGCTTGCTAGCCCATTAGAGCCGACACTTCTGGGGCTAGGCTTACCAGTCCCTCAAGCCGTCCCTCTCTGGAGCTTGCCTGGCCAACCCATTGAGCTGACACTCTCGAAGCCCTGGCTTACCTGAAAAATCCATATCAGAATGTTATTGAATTGTGTTTATGGTAATTTTAGGCAAAGGATTGCTATATCATATATTTGCTGAGGAACAATTGCACTGCATTTTTTTCTAGAATATTCTGAGAGTTTTAGAAAATGTCCCGCTCGAATGAAACTCCCCGAAATCAGGATCTTTGTCTGTTCTATATGTGCCTAAACCACATAACAGTGCTTAATACATATTTCTAACATGAATTTATGAGTGAGTTTATGTCATGTGTCTGGGTGAAGCCTCATCTAATCATTAAAATACAGATAACTAATCAGTGGGTACTCCCAAATGCCAGTTTGTGTGTTACAGATATACTTACTGCAGCAAAGCTTCTTCTGCCTTTTCATTTGTTGTCGACTTCTTTCCATTTTACTTTCCTTGGTATATCACTATATTTATTACTCAGTGGGTTTTTATCCCCAATAGTTGTGTGTGTGTGTGTGTGTGTGTGTGTGTGTGTGTGTGAGTGAACTCCTAATGATGGAAAAAACAAATTAAAGGATATCACTGGTCATTTTATAGATATCTAGACTTGTATGACCCAGGAAGTTAAAAGGGGGAAAAATCTTCATAACTACTTTGTAGTAGCACACTTGGTCCTCTTGGTAAGAAGTAAAGATTAGTGGGGAAAATGTGGAAATGAAGAGACTAGCAGAGACACCAACTGTAGGGTCTGCCTTTTATTTTCATTTTTTCTTTTTTCTCCATTTCTTTTTTTTCTTTTTTTTTGAGTTGGAGTCTCACTGTCGCCCAGACTGGAGTGCAGTGCGGCTCCCGGCCACCGCAGCCTCGACCTGCTGGACTCCGGCGATCCTTCCGCCTCAGCCTTCCGAGTAGCTGGAACTACAGGCGCGCGCTACCATGCCTGGCTAATTTTTGATTTATTGTAGAGATGAGGTCTCACCTGCCCAGGCGGGTCTCGAACCCGCAGGTTCAGGCAATCCACTCACCTCAACCTCCCAAAGGCACGGGATTACAGGCTAAGCCACCGAGCCCGACTTTTCTCCATTTCTAAGACATATTTTTGTGGCTTCAGTGATGGTTGAATATACAGTTATCTATGCCATTTAGAAAATCACTCCTAGGTTACCAATGCAATGACATCTCAGTAGTTCTACCAAATTTCATTTTGACTTAACATGAGTTCATAACCTGATTGAGAAGGTAGAATATCAGAGTGACTAAGGTCAAGTCCTTTGGACCCAGGATCTCTGAGCTTGAAACTTATCTCTGGCTCTTCCTAGTTATATGGACATGAACATTTAGTTAACTCTTATGTGTCCTATTTTTATCCTTATAATGTAGTTAGTACATCTTTTACAGGATATTACAAGGATTAAATAAGTTAATACATGTAACTTCCTTATAACAGGTCCTATTAAATGGTTGATGCTGGTGTTGATTTTTTCCTATTTCCTCTTTGGATCCACTGAGGACTTCACTGCCCTGCTCTCTGTCCTGGAAGGCTAACCTTTATGGTCTTCATTACTTCGACTCCCTTGCTGTCTGACTTCTGGCTGGATTTGCAATTGGAGACAATGAAAAGAGATGGAAAGACAGGAGGAGTGAGATCAGGGGGTTCTCTATTTCCGTTTCCTCACTGCCTGATTGTGATTTTGTGGTTTTTGACAATGATTCTCTCTCTCTCTCCCTTTCTTCCTTCCTTCCCTTCCTTCCTCTCTGTCTCTCTCTCTCTATCTTTCTCTCTCTCTATATCCCTTCCTCCCTCCCCCCTTCCTTCCCTCCCTTTCTCCCTCTCTCTTTGTGTTTTGAGTCAGAGTCTCACTCTCTCTCCCAGGTTAGAGTGCAGTGGCAATCATGACTCACTGAAGCCTCGACCTACTGGGCTCAGGCTATCCTTCTGCCTCAGCCTCCTGAATAGCTGGGACTCCAGGTGCACACCATCATGCCTGGCTAATTTTTTGATTTTTCTGTAGAGACAAAGTCTTGTTATGTTGCCTAGGCTGTTCTCAAACTCCTGGGCTCAACAAATTTTTTGTCTCAGCCTCCCTAAGTGCTGGGAATACAGGCATGAGTCACTGTGCCTGCCTGATTCTCTTTTTCTACTTGTGCTGAAGTCTACAGCTAGTGTGAATGGTGATATCTCTCCCACAGCTCTAGCTATTGCTAAGTCTGGTAACACTGCTTTATACCCATGCCTAATCCGTTTCCATGGAAGTCAAGTCTTCCTGGGTGATTCAATACTCCTTGGTGATTCCTTTAACACTGTTTATATAGTAATTTCTTTATTCAATGAACCATTTGTGTGTGCCATTTATCTGCCTCTGGAATCACAAACAATATAGTGCTTAGCTATTTAGTTTAAGATAAATATTAGATTATTTTTTCAAGTTAATAAAGTATAATTAGCAGTGATAGAAAGGGGGATTCCAAAACTTAGGTAAGGAACATCAATTTTATTAACCTGTGTGTAATTGGTAGTATAAACTTCTTAAGAAGGAAAAAGGGAGTGAATGGAGCTGGGACTAGATTTCAGTTAAAACAAAAGAACAGTTAAAAGACCTCCCCGCAGAGGCTTTCCCTTCTCTCTTCTAGAAAGTGTTGGATGTAAGTACTTGGAGTACAAGGGCATGTTAGGTGACCAAATCAAGTACAGTTTAGACCAAATTCCAGTGTCAGCATTTAGTGGCATAAAACATTAAGATTTTGGAGCTGCTGGGTGGAGTGAGGGGAATGTGACTTCCCGTGATGAGTGGAGCTTGCAAGGCTATACAACTGAGAGATAGACATGGAAAGGTGCTTAATAGGAAGGCCATTACTGGTTTCCAGCTCCACAAGAATTACAAGAAGAAAGAAGAATCATGCCAAATTATTACGAATAATGGCTGTACATTGTGGGAATGTAATGAGTATAACAACCTTTTATTCAACTGGGCACCCATCTGCTGAGTTCATCACAGAAGACTTGGGGAAAACAGACTGTTTCCATGTCTCTATTCACTAACCATACTTAGGATCTGTGCAGGGCTGAGCTTGCAGGAGACAGAGATCATTACGTGTCATGAAGGTGAACCTGGGTATGTGGCATTAACACTATGTGAGGCACAAAGCAATCATTTTATTCAGCCTGGAAATGAATTTTAAAAGGCTGGCCTTATGACGCTTTCCCAATAAAACTCACTTTCACTTTCACTGTATTTAGAGTTAAATATTTCAATATCTCAAGTCAAATAAAATTCTATAAATGCCTCAACTCTGGAGAGAGTATAATGTATCATTAAGAGAAGAGGTGAAGCCGGGCTCGGTGGCTCAGCCTGTAATCCCGCGCCTTTGGGAGGCTGAGGTGAGTGGATTGCCTGAGCCCGCGGGTTCGAGACCCGCCTGGGCAGCGAGACCTCATCTCTACAATAAATCAAAAAATCAGCCGGGCGTGGTAGCGCGCGCCTGTAATTCCGGCTGCTCGGAAGGCGGAGGCGGAAGGATCGCCGGAGCCCAGCAGGCGAGGCTGCGGTGGCCGGAAGCGGCCACTGCCCTCCAGTCTGGGTGACCGAGTGAGACTCCAACTCAAAAAAAAAAAAAATAAAAAAAAAAAATAAAAATAAAAATAAAAAAAAAAAAAAGAGAAGAGGTGAAGAAGTCTGCAGACAGACTTCATGGATTTAAATTCAACTGCTGCTACTTACTATCTGTATAACATCACATTTTTTTTCTTTTCAACCTCTAGATGTCTCAGTTTCCTTTTTCATATTCTTGAGATCAGACTAGTACCTATTTCTTGGGAATACTATGAGGACTGAGTTAGATAATACTTGCAAAGGACTCAGTAGAGTACCTGGCACATAGCAAACCATATCCATGGCACCTGTATCTGGAAATTCAACCAACTGTGAATTCAACCATAATCAAAATAATAAAAAATAATTAAAAAGTAACACTGTAACAATAAAAATAAAAATAGACTATAGCAACTATTTATATAGCCTTTACATTGTATAAGGTATTAAAAGCAATCCAGCTTCGATGGGCAACATGGTTGGTTCCATGTTTTTGCTATTGTGAATAGAGCTGCAACAAACATATGTGTATGGTTAGGTATCTTTTTTGTAAAATAATTTAAGTTCCTCTGGGTTTCGAAGCTGGACTGTATAAAAAAATGTGGTACATATACACAATGGAATATTATGCAGCCATAAAGAAGGACAGACATATAGATTTTGCAGCAACTTGGATGGATTTAGAGTCGATCATAATCAGTGATCTATCACAGAAACAAAGAACAGAGTACTGTATGTTCTCACTTATAAGCGAAACTTGAACAATTATAATACTATAAGAAAACCATTGGCAGTAGTGGGAAACTGTCAGGAGAGGGGGGCTGGGATTGGCAGTTGAGGGAAACTGGTAGGGGAGGGAGGGGCATACCTCATCAACAAGGGCACCTGCATAATCAAAGTTTGTATACCTAACCCTGAATTGTACTCCACATCTTTATTTTTAAAAAAAAAGAAAAAGAAAAAAAAAGTAATCCAGGGATGATTTAAAGTATATGGGAGAATGTATGTATGTTAAATCTACACCACTTTATATCTGGGACTTGAGCATTTATGAATTTTGGTATGGGAGGGTTCCAAGAACCAATCTCCCACAGATACCAAGAGTTCACTGTACTTAATAAATCTTAGCTGTTTCATTGTATGGGCATCAGCCTAACAAGATTGCATGCATGCCTTGAGGACAGGGTCTACGTATTATTTGTCATATATTCATTATGAAATCTATTAAATACTAAGTACTACATAAATATTTGCTTAGCAATTGAATAAGGTTAATTTGCCTTAAAATTTTGTTTCCTTTTTAAAAAAGAAAACAAAGCACATTTAATGTATTTTATTGCAAATTGTCACTAGAGTTTCCATGTGAATCACTAGAGAAAAGACTGTTAATGTTTGATTTACTTGAAATGTCAGTCTCTTAAAAAAATCTTGCCACATCAGTGCAAATCTTTATCTACACCCTGAGGCACATGCAGACACAAATTCATATTTAGGTTGTAAAGTATATATAATATAATTATTTACCAAAACAATGAAACACTTATTAAAACAATAGCTAGGAATAATTTATAGACAAAAAAAGGAATAACCTATTCACTTGCATTTCCTTTTATAGAAAATGTTCACAGATCCTTTTTTTGACAATAAAATTGATATGGGTCTATTTAATTTGTATTAAACATGCACAAAGGGCAAGTATTGGTATTATATACTTTAATGAACATCCAATCTGTATCAGCATATCAAAAAGATTGCCTCTTCTGTTTACTAATTTTGCAATTTACTTAGCCCAGTGGTCCCCAACCTTTTTGACATCAGAGACTGGTTCATGGATGACAACTTTTCCAAGGACTTGGTGTGTGTGTGTGTGTGGTGGGGGGTTGGGATGACTCAAGCACTTAACAGTTATTGTGCACTTTATTTCTACTATTACACTGTAATATATAATGAAATAAGAATACACCTCACCATAAAAAAAGGTATACATGTAAGCGATAAAAAAATAATGGACGGACCACATATGGACTAATAAGTGTCAGATTCTGACTTAAAACCTGTCACCAGGTGCAGCCGTACAGTTGAAGTACATCAACTCACTTGCCACTCACTGACAGGATTTTGATATGAGTCTCTAAGCGACTGATTTATTATAGCATCCTTGCATTCAAACCTCACTGCTAATGTTAATCTGTATGTGCAGCTGCCCCTTAGGGCTAGCATCACTCCCTCAGTTCCACCTCAGATCATCAGTCATTAGATCCTCATAGGAGTGCACAGCCTAGATCCCTCACATACACAGTTCACAATAGGGTTCATGCTTCTACAATCCAATGCCAACACTGATCTGACAGAAGGTAGAACTCAGGTGGTAATGCAACTGATGGGGAGTGGCTGTAAATACAGATGAGGGTTCCCTTGCTTGTCCACTGCTCACCTCCTGTTGTGTAGCCACAGACCTGGGGATGGGGACCCCTGAATTAGCCTATAGGAAAGTCTTTTTCAAATTTCAAAAAAGTGGCTTTTCTGAAAAAAATAAAATAAGTACCTATGGACTATTTGGTTTTGAAATGTATTATATTATAAACCAGCACAATGTTACACATGTTGGAATAATAAAGAAGAATATGTCTTCATGGTTCATGACTTTTTAGATAGAACTCATTTGACCATTTTACTGTTTAAGACTATTTTTATTAGCACCTTATTTTATAAGTCTATTAGGAGAGAAAATAGTAATGTATAGAATTATTATAATAGTTACCACTTATTGATTTTCTAATAAGTGGAATTGTAACAAATGTTTCACATGTATGCAGTAGTATCCCTTTATTCATGGTTTCTCTATCATCAGTTTCAGTTATCCCAAGTCAACCATGGTTTGGAAATATTAAGTAGAAAATTTCATAAATAAACAATTCACGAATTTAAATTGCATGCCATACTGAGTAGCATGATCAAATCTCATGCCATCTATGTGAATAAACCCTTAGATCAGTGTATCCACACAGCATACCCTACAGCGCTATACAACAAGATTGTATAGGAAAAAAACATAGTGTATGTTGGGTTCAATACTGTCTGCAGTCTCAGGTGTCCACTGAGGGTCTTCGAATGTATCCCCTGTAGATAAGGGAAAAGTACTGTAATCTTCCTTAACATTTACAGGTAAGTTCCATAAAGACATAATCATATCTGTCTATATTATTTTTATTTTATTTGCAATGTCCCCAGTAATCAGCACTAAGCTTAGAATACAGTTGATAATACACACCTATTAAACAATTCATTATATTTTCTTTGAAGCATGTTCTTCCTTCAAAAGGACTCTCTTAGTCTGCTAATATTTCACTATTACTGAATGTACTGTTTGACCAATTCTAGCATTGTTTGGCACGGTTATCTTTATTCATGCATACTATAGTTTCAATGAAAGATTGCCTGAGGAATACATTTAATTCATCATGTGTAGAAAACTGTAAAAAGATGGAGATTGGGCCTAAAGTAACTAAGAAAGTTTCTAATACAAGATGTGCTATATTAAAAGTCTGCAAAATTCTGATCCTGATCCACATAAATTGAAAGCTGAAAAATATAACCATTAAAACTATCTTAGAAAGCAGTCAGAATGTGTTAAAAAGGGCTTTCAAAATTATGTCATCAGTTAATAAAACACAGAGAAATGTAGGATAAAGTGACCTCTAGGAGCCAAAACCACAAGGCTCAGATAGCACTTACCAGAACGGTCACCACACGTAGGACCACTCCACGCATGTTATTCTCCAATTTCTTGTCAGTTAGTGACCCATTCAGACCTGTGACAGGATTCCAGCACCCAAGCTGAAAGATAAAATAGCTTTGGTCAATTTTCTGCCTGAAGAACAGTCTAATCACCTCTGTACAGACTTCATGGAGAACTTTGTGATAGCTCTTGGAATAAGTGGCACAGAAAAGGCACTGTATAGATTTTCTTTTTTAACAGCAAATGAAGCAATCAGAAATGTCATTTCCTGCTTATAAATATCATCTTATGTCATATCACAGCACCTAACATACTTTAGGAAGCTTATTGGGGACATTTGACTTAATGAGCAGTTATATATACACCAATAACTCGGTACTAGTAACGCACTAATTGGAAAAATAATAGTGCATATAATTCTAGCATAATGTATGTTCTAATATATCAATTACTGCACAAGTTAGATTTTCTTATAGTTTCAATGGTTTTAATTTGGTCTGATACTGCTTTTATAATTGTTTTAATGTGTTTAGAAGAGTAACTGCTTTTATTTTAAAAATCATGTATAAGGCTTTGTGGTTTTCAAAGTATTCACAGTACATAAAACAATATAATTTGCCTCTTTTTTGTCAGTGCTATCAATTTGCTGAAATATTTTGCAGCAAACTTTTCCTTAAAGTTTTGCAATGATTCACTACTCTTTATTCTCCTTTAATTTAACACTCTCATGTCGTTCTTATCTCTTATGATATCCAAATCTGAGGGCTACCAGTTTTAAAATTACTGCCCATAAATCTCAATGGGATAAAAATGGAAAACTCTTAATCAAAAACAAAGAGAAAAGAAAGAGATGTTGTGACTTGAATGAACAGATAACTGTCCAAGGAGCAAAGCTGCAGAAAGAATGTTGTAATGTCTATCTTGAGAAAAAATGTCACACTATTAATCCTAATAGCACTTCCATGAGCCTTCTCATTTGGGAAACTGTTCTGCATTTGCACACTTTAAAAATGTAACAGACCTTTGTCATATTCAGAGGCTGCGTGGATTAACTGACTGGTTATGGGGACAAATGGTTATTTTGCTGTTTCCTCCTGATGATTGTGATTTATCTCCTTTTATTGCATTTTGTCTGTAGCCTCCAAAGTTATCAACATACTGTCTGGCAAGACTCCCCTACACACAAACGATGTAAGCACTTCCTATTGAAACTCAGGTTTCTCTTTGAGCTCCCCAAAAGGTGTTTAATTAAGAAAACCAAAGTGTATATAATATATCTTAAGAGAAGGGGATGTCACAGTATAAACGCTAAAGTCAGCTTTTTCTCTTATTAAAATAATTTGGAAAAGGTTGCTAATTGTTGGTTTCAACTGTAAAAACCCATTAAATTCATACAATGGTATGTCAAACTTCATTACATAAAAAGTCTAATTAAAACTTGGATCCAATTAGCAAATCCAAATGTGTTGAATGTCTAATTATCAGAGATATTGTACTCTTCTTGCCAAATTTAAAATTTTATGAAATTTCTTTTGAACTTTTGTTCCCTTCTGAGGTCAACAAAAATCGATCCTCAATTACATTCCCTGATGTGCACTTTTTTCTAATTATTTCTTCAAGAGAGTTTTCTTTTCCTAAACCAAATAATATTGGTGGAAATAGTGATTTATAACATTTTAGTAAAGAGCTATTTCAATGTGCTATGTCCACATTTTACAACCATATTACTTAATGTAAAGCTTAACAAGTAACTCTTAGGGCATAATCTGTTCATGAAGTTCACGGTCAATATGTCTAAGCTGGCAAAGTAAACACAGGGATTTCTTTTTTGTCCCCCTTAGAGTTTTTTTTTTTTTTTAAGTTTGGTAAACCTATTGTCAGTTTGTCTAAAAAAATGACATCTATTTGTGCAAGCTTGACCATTACATTTTGTTATATTGAGTAATCAAAATATTTACTACTGGATTAGCAATGAAACTTGTTGAGTAATTTGTCTCAACAATGTTATGGGCAAATTTCCTATTTATTTATTTATTTTATTTATTTATTTTAAAGATGTGGGGTACAATTCAGGGTTAGACATAGAAATGTTCATTATGTAAGTACCCTTGTTGATGAGGTGTGCCACCCCCCCCACCAGCAATTTCCCACTACTATCAATCCCACCCCCACCTTGGCAGTTTCCCACTACTGTCAATCTCTTTTTTATAATACTATAACTGTTCAAGGTCCGGTTACAAGTGAGAACATGCAGTACTCAGTTTTCTGTTTCTGTGATAGATCACTGAATATGATAGACTCTAAATCCATCCTAGTTGCTACAAAGTTCATAAGTTTGTCCTTCCTTATGGCTGCAGAGTATTCCACTGTGTATATGTACCACATTTAAAAAAATCCAGTCTAGTTTCAATGGACAGTACAGTTGGTTTCATGTTTTGGGCAAACATTTTTAAACATATCATTTCCACCTTCTTTTGCTTTCCTTTAAACACAACTAATATTGTAAAAGGCTTAAAAATTTTAAAACACTCTAGTGTTTATAAAGGTTTGAAACAATAACCAAAGAGCATGGAATAGGTAGACTCATCTTTTAACCTAGACAGTGACTTAAACATTATTTATGTCAGTATGATGTTTCCTCTGATTTTTAAAAATTTAAATTTTTTGCCAGACTGTCTTTCTGTCTCTCTCTCTCTCTTTCATACTTAAATACAAGACAATAATTTATCTCCTCTGCCTGACAAAGGTTTTCCACCTTTCTGTAGTCTCTCCTTCACCTTTCTATATTCTCATTTTTTTCCTGTCAGACTCACATGTCTTTTGATAATATCACTGTACAGTTGTTCTTGTTATTTATTTTTTTATAAATACATCAGACTTGTTTATTCCTTAGAAAAATAATAATGCTTTGGACAATTAAGCTTTTAATTTTTATATCACACATAAATAAAAACACAACTATCTACATGAATGCTTGTTTAGAGAAGTCAGTAATGGAAGATTATACTTTCAACACAAATTATATATATAAGTATAAAGCTCATCCGTATTGCCAGACAATAACACCCTCGAAAAAACCCATTTAAAAATATGATGTCCCTAACTTTTTCAGAAACTCTTAAGGCTATAATATTATACTTATTCTTATCTTTTTTGATGATAGTCCTTTTTTTAAGACCTAAAATGCAGTATTTTTACTTTATGAAATTTCTGATAAATAGATCATAATTTAGTGTGATAGTCACAGATTATAACATTTACATAGTGCATAGTAAGGCCAATCATCTGAAAGCTCTATTTATATTAACTCATTGAATTCTTAAAACAACTCTTTGAGGAAGGTGATTATTGTTATTCCCATTATGCAGAAGGGGAAATTGAGGACTGAGATATTCTGTTCTTTCCATTGTGCTATGTTTCATCCACTTAAACAGTCAAGAGGGCATTGGATAAAGCGAAGTAGTAAAAAAAAAAGTGAAAAAGAGATTTTCAAAATATCTCTGGTACTGTACTGCCTGTGACCAATTTACTAAACAAAGTGGAACACATTTTATTTTTCCTAAGTTCTGATGATATGTCTCAAGATGTATACCAAAGATAAATGAAAAATTAAACAACAGCAACACATAGAGGAAATCTTGATTATCCACATCCTTTTGAAGGATTTCTCAAGTTTTAAAACTCTTTAGTTTCTGTTTATATTCACTTATCTCCCTGAGGTTCACCTTAAGCTGTTCTGTTTGATTATAATAACTTTTTCCAATAATAAGCAATAAAAACAAGTTAGCTTCACATAGATTCAAATTGAATTTGTATCTACAAAAGGTATTTTTTTTGCAGCATAGCAAGATTGATAGGCATAATGTTTGATAAGAACTAGAAGAATTTCACTTAGATTCAAGTATGAGGCTTATCTAACATTTCTTCAGGTCTCACTGTTTGAAATCTCATTAATTTGACTTTTCTGTCTATGTGGAGAGGGTGTTTTGTCTTGTACTTTGGTCTTGTTTCTTTCTCCTTTATTTTTAAGCAATGAGACCAAGACTAAACGAGATAATGCACACAAAATCTCATACTATCTATTCAGCAGAGCACCCTCTAAATAATAATAATGGTACTACTACTACTACTACTACTACTACTAATAATAATAATAATAATAAAGTGGCCCCAGCAGCACATGAGACTTACAGGAAGTCACACTGCTTTTGGCAAAACAAGATTCACCGTTTTCTGTGGACTGGCAGTCTAAAAAAAAATTAGAAGGGATTAATATAAAGACCAATTCAATTTCCTTTCAATTACAGTATACTGATTTCCTATAGTACTTTCTGGTTATCACCTAAAGTCATTTAAAAACCTTAAAAATGGTTAGTACTTTGATTATTTCCTTCAATGGAGCTGTGGCAATAATAATCTTGTAACATTCTGTTAAAATCAGTATAGTATCTTGTGCTCAACAAATTGGTCGATATATTTGCATGAGCATAGTAGCATGTTCCTAACATTATATGAACTAATGATCAGGTTGTATATATTTACTCTTTCTTCCTCAATGTTTCGACTTTTTTTGTTTGTCCATGGGCTGTAAGGGATGGCTTTTGACTCTTGAGTTTTACAGCATTATTTTTTAGGCAGTGTTATAACGTCAAAAAGAGTGAGCTGCTCAACTTTAATTTTATGCTCAATAGTTTGTAGGCTTTAATAACAGGAGTCAAGAGAGCTCTTAATTGAATACCAAATGAAATTCTCTGTATTTATTAGCTTGCACTCAAATGTAACAAGCGAAGCTATACCACCAAAGCTCCAGCTGCGGGACACAAATTATCCACAGCACTGAGGGCTGTATTCTCCCAGCCACCATGTTTCATTTACTTGCTTTCTTAGCCTTCAAACAAAAGAGGGAATGACAAAGGCAAGGCAAAGAGGCTTGAAAACTAGCCATCTAAAAATGTGCAGCATTTATTTGGTAAATATTACTTCTGTAATGGGATAGAAAATGCAAAAGATACATATGGCAGATTGACTTGGATACATGTTTTATAGAGTTAAATTGGAGTAGTTTCCTCTTTGACATATGTAGGAATGCAGTGTGTCAGTAATCCCTCCAATGATAATTTTCATTACGGTATTTCCACCTGCAAAATAGGTTCAATTTGTAAGATGTGCTTCCTAGAGGATGATTATGTGCTCTTGAGATTAGAGTGCTACAGTTTGGTCATTACCATGAAGTAGTAGTCATTCTTGAGATTATATGGAATAGCCTAAGCACTTGAGTTTCCTTCAGGAGAAAATGTCTTTGAAAAGTTAGAAAAAAACTACATGGTTGAACCACTTTGATTTCCCTGCTTCACCACTGAAAACAGAAGCTTTAAAACATTTCATGAGATAAACTTAACTTATTCCTGTAAATTAAGAGTATAAGCTTGAGAAGCAACATATATACACACACACACATGCATGTAGCTCAAAGATGTTTTATGTAGTCATAGTAATCACTTTGCCATCAACTAGCATTTAACTGGCGTAACGTTATTCTGCCATTATTATAAGTTGTTCTTTCTTTTATAATTATTCCTGGTGAAAATTTACCATGACACTATATTTAGAGACAATATATCATAGTAGTTAAAATTAGAAGCTCTAGAACCAGACTGCTTAGGTTCAAGCACCTGCTCTAACACTTAAACTGGGTGTGCCCCATTGGGTCTCAGTTTTCTCACCACTTAAATATGAGTAGTAAAATTGACTTTTTCATGGGGTCATTGTGATTATTTCCTGATTTATCATACATCAAGTGTTTAGAAGTGTTTGTGACACACAAAGACTAAAGAAATGTTTGCTTTATTACTTCTATATATAATCAGATTTTTAAAATTCCTTGCTTGGTGTCGTTCTTCAGATGACTTACTGGTTTATGTGACAAAACATGCCTCCAAAGCTGTGGTTCTCAACTTTGGTAACAGAATCACCTAGAAAGCTTTAAGAAATTCCGATGCCACAACCAAATCTCAAAACAATTAAATCAGAATCTCCAGGAATAGGACCTAGGAATTAGTATTTTTAAAGCATTGCCAGGTGATTTCAATGTACAACCAAGGATGAAAATCATTGCCCTAAAATTTGCTTTAACACATGGCAAATGCAAACTCATAGAATGACTATTTAACTTTATTAGAGTGAAGACATTGTTTATACTAGTTTCCTTTGCCAAAGCTAACCTAGGGACATTTTCTCAAATAAACAATCTATTTTATTTTTCTTGTTTTACATAAGATACAAATCTATGTTCTCAGTCTGAGATTGTGTCCTACTATGATGTTACGCCTCTGACAATTTTCATGATTCTTCAGGGCGATTTCATTCATTCAAATTCTGTTAGTTTTCCTTTTCTATCTGACCAGAACACCATTATTATTTTCTAAAAATATTTCAGCATTTAAGGATTACAACCTGATAAAAGTTGTTGGGTTTTCTTCTCTTCCATTCTATTCTAACTTGAGACATTTTAAGGGAATGTTCATTTTAAAATCACATTAAATTCTCACTGTCTTTTCTGTCTTCTCCATTAAATAATTAACCACTTGAGGTCAGGGGCATCATCTGAATTGCTTTTTATCTATTACAGTACCTGTTACAAGGTTTTGTACAAGTGAAGTCGTTATTTTTTATGAAACTGACAAGGTTATTATAAAGCATCTCTGTTGCAATTTAGATCTTTATTCCCAAACAATAAAAAATCTCAAGCCTTATATTTTATATCACTTCACTGTCTCTGCTTAAATATCGCAAAGGCACCTCAAATATTTATAAGATTAAGCTCATAATCTACCCCCTACCATTCACCCAGTTCCACTGACCAGAAACCACTGAGTCACTCTTGCTACCTCTTTGATTCAATCCATTGCCAGTCTGTCAGTCTCACCTCCTTAAAAAACAAGACAAACAAACAAACAAAAAAAACCCTTCTTGACTCCATTTAATTCCATCTCCTTGCCACCATCCTAGTGCTAGCTAACTTTATAGCTCCCCCTTTACAATCTTTACTTTACATTGCAAACATAAACATAAATTTAGATATTATGTCATCTGCTTTAAATCTGTCCATAGTTTTCCACTGTTCTCCAGATAAAGGCCCAATTTTAGAGAGGACCTACCAGGAAATGTATGATGTGGAACTAGTCATATTCACAAACTCATGTCATATTATACTCCCTTATTCTTTGAGCTTCTTTAGTTTCTTGTCAAATCAGCAGCAGCATTAGATTCTCATAGGAGCACGAACCCTATTGTGAACTGTGCATGGGAAGGTTCTATGTTGCATGCTCCTTATGAGAATGGAATGCCTGATGATCCCCTCATCCCCCCCCCATTCCACAAAACCAGTCCCCGATGCCAAAAAGGAAAGGGACCGCTGCTTTAGATTCCAACATAAACACCTAGGGTAAACCTTCCCTAATATTCTGTGCCCATGCCCAGGCTGCCTCTTGTCACTCTAACACAGAATCATATTTCTCTTTTTTACAGAACTATCACAGTTCATATTTTAAATATATATTTTATATGATTAATATTTATTTTATAATTATTTGTAAATTTCAAAGGGTTCAGGAAAAGTTACTGTTTTGTCTTCTCTCCCCTTTTATTAAATACATAATTCCTGGCACAAAGTGATACTTCAATTTTTACTGGATACTAAATAAATTAGATGGTTTTCAAACAATAAACTGAATACATTTTGCAGTGATTGTGTTTCTTATATGATGTCTTAGAAGAAGATGTCAATTAATAGTCAAGACACTGTGCTACCAGCTACCAGTTGAGGTTGTCTTTTCTTTTTTAATTTAGATGGTGAATTTCCAACTCTCATTCTTGCTGAGTGCAAAAGGTCAACGAATGCTTTTCAAAAGCCTTATTTTCAGTATGAGGGATAATGATATCTAATTCTGTGGAGAATAAAATAAGTTGTCATGTTAGAGTTATAATTTGAAACAATTATGTAGCAAAACAATAGCAATAATAAAGCAATAATAAAAATAAGAGTAATACTTAAGCTACAGTAGGTATTTCTCATGTACTAGCCCCACTCTAAGCTATGAGAATAAGTACAATAATATACCAACAAAACATAAACCGTTGAAACTTTTAGGGATGAAACTTCTAGAAGAAATTTCTCTAAAGAATACAGAACCATCTTGAGGAATCCAACTCCAAAAATTTTTGCCTGGCAGGCCCTCATAGAAGAAAGTTTCCCTAACCAAAGCAACTCAGTACAAAGCAGTCTCTGAAGAAAGTTGCAGTCAAGGACTCAGAATCCCTGGCCAACCACATACATATCTGCATTCTTAGCCTAGGAATCTCTATTCAGAGGCTTCTTTACTGGGGACTTTCAAAGTAGGTTTTCCCCAAGAGTGTCTGCTAAGACTGCCTTGTTGGGGGTGAATGAGTAGCCTTAAAGACATTTTTCTTCATTCTGTCTTGGAACTCTGTACTGTTCCATTCCTAGAACTTCCCTTTTCCCTTTCCTCAGCTGTCAGGTCTATAAATTTGCAGAAGCTTATCGTTTGAGGGCTCCCTGAGCAGTGAGACAGTTGTCCCAAACTGTGCTGATATATCTGACCCTTGCCTGGTGTGATTTTGTAGGGAAAATGAGACATTGGTGAAACCAGCACTTTTTTCTGGACTCTTGCTTATACTATTACAGTAAGTGGAATAAAAGCTTACTTGTTACTTTTTGTTTGGTTTGTTATCTTCCCCAACACCCCCCCCTCCCGAGTTGGAGTATCACTCTGTCACCCAGGCTGGAGTGCAGTGGTATACTTATGGCCACCCCAGTGTCAACCTGCTGGGCTCTGGCGATCCTTCTGCCTCAGCCTTCCAAGTAGCTGGAACTACAGGCGCAGGCTACCACACCCAGCTAATTTTTTGATTTATTGTAGAGATGAGGTCTCTCCAAGTTGCCCAGGCTGTTCTTGAAACCTCAGACTCAGGCAGTCTGAGGTTGGCCTTCCAAAATGCTGGAATTACAGGCTGAGCCAATAAACCTGGCCTGGTCTGTTGTCTTAGTTGACTACTCCCATATCTGGCAGCTGAGCCTCTCCAGCTCAGCTCAGCTCAGCTCACTCCTTATTTATTTATTCATAATGATGGTTCAAATTTGTTGAAGATTTCCTATGAAGCAGGCATTGTGCCAATCATTGGATATCATTTAGTTTACTTTTCTTGTTATAATTCTATTAGTTACTATATCTTCCTAATTTTAATAGATATGGAAATTGAGGATTAGAGAGATTAATCGATCTGTTCTAGATTATTCAGCTAGCAAGTAACCTAGTCAATGTTTGAACCCAAAGAGTTTAGTTCCAGGAACTACTGGGTCATTTTGACCTCAATCAATAAGACACTGTCAAAGAGGAATTAGAACAAGGTGCGTACAGACACCTTAATGAGTTTTAATGAGTGCTCATTTCTCCATTTCATCTCTATTTGTGTTTTGGGGATCTTGAGAAAATGTAGGTTTTTTTGTAATAAAACTTCTTTTTTCACTTCAATGGTTCAAGTTTGGTTTCTGTCATATGTGGCCAAAAAATTTATGACTAACGTAGTGAGACAGTATGAGAGATTTTGTGAATATGTTCTGTAACTAACTTAACATGGAGTAAGGGAGACATTTTTTGAAAGACTGGTCAAAAGTAAAGGACATTGGACTGGATAAGATTTTATTTAAAGTGAAATCAAACTTTTTTGATCCTGGTTTCTTTATCTAAACATGAAATGGCCTGTTATTGAAAAGATACTAAACTCTTTTCTTACAATCACAGCTTATTGGGTTAATTTTGTGGACAGTTTTTCCTAAGAACAACCCAAAAATTGAAACATACATAAACATCATTGTATTATTATCAGTAAAGGTTAATGATATTGACAAACGGGAAACTTATGGAATCACTTTTATCCCTATTGGATTCTAAGTTCCACAGGCAGAAATAGTTGCCTTTTTTATTCATTGATATATAGCCAGCACCTAGAATGGTGCATATTGCAGAGTTCACGCACAATAAATGTTTGTTGAATGAATGAACAAGTCATTTTTATATTTCAAAGAATAAATTACATCTTAGAAACATGAAGAATTCTGTGACATGCAGGCTTTATTTCAAGGTGAGGAATAAGTCAGTTAATCTCATAAAATGCTGCCTAGCTTTATACTTCTACAATTGCTCAATATGATTGGATTCATACCAAGAGTCATTTCTATCAAGAACAAAAGAGGAATACTCATTCAAGTTCTCCAAATCACTCTCACTATAGGCTGGTACAATAAACCATTGCAATCAGTTTGTACGATGCTAACAATGACATGACCCTTTTGTCTAGGTTACTGTGTGATTTTTTCTTTCCATCTCCCTTGTTATCATGTGCTGGTGCTTATGCACAAAATAAGGATGGAGTACTTGAATTTCACTGGTAGCTATGAATCATCAAATGATTAACTATGCCTCTGAGCATTTTCACCAGCTTTGAAGATAATTTTTATTTCATTGCAGAGTATCTCAAACATTTAAGCAATCGAAACTCCCATAAATCATGAACTCCTCATCAGGCATGTTGAAAATGCCAGCATACTTCAAAAAATAACTGGTGTTTATTTTTCCTTTAAAGATCTATGTGTTTTTCTAATTGCTCTTTTTTATTAATATTCCTAAATATGCTTCTCCATATCTATTTCCATTGACAACTATTAGCTATAAGCATACACATATGATAAGCATGAGAAATAGTCAGGAGTATCTGAACGAGGAGGTCAGTAATAGCTGATCACAACAAGAGATCATATAAGAGATTTAGCAATAAATAATCTGGTGGATACTAATACAATTGCATAGTATAAATACATTATTTTCCCATTACTCAAAACTTATAATTAAGAAGACAGCTATTTATTAAGTACCTAATATGGTATTATAGGACACAAGGAAACATATCATCTTTCACCACCAAGAGACTGTTATGCTTTTAAAATGATAAAGCAGGAAAAAAACCCAAAAACTAGAAGTTCCACCAGGCAGAATATAACCAATTCCTCAGAGAATGAGAGTCATTATGTATATATAAAATCAGACTTCATCAGGAAAATTATTAGAAAAAGCAGACCATTATGAGGTAGTCTGTTGACAGGACGGCCGCAGGTAACTCCTCCTATCCCTGTTCATGAATACCACTCTTCTATGAAGAGATACAGTCCATTCCATTTGCTATGGTCTGAATATTGGTGTTCCCCTAAAATTCATATGTCAAAACTAAATTGTATCAAGAGATAAGGACCTTTTGGAAAGTGATTAAGTCATGAGGGCTCTATCCTCATGAATAAGACCATTGCACTCCAGCCTGGGCAACAGAGTGAGACTCCAACTCAACCTCCCCACAAAACAAGATTAACACCCTTAAAAAATAAGTTGACAAAGGCTGCCTTCCATTTCTTCCATGGGAGGACACAGTGTTTGCCCTTTCTGCTATATAAAGACACAGCAAGAGACACAACATATGAAGCAGAGAGTGGACCTTCATCAGTTATGAGTCTGCCGATTCTCTGATCTTGGACTTCTCAGTCTCCAAAACTGTGAGAAATAAGTTTCTGTTATTTATAAATTACCCAGTCTAAGGTATTTTGTTATAGCAGTCTGAATAGATTAAGACATCTCTTGTCTTTGAATCTGAGTTAGCTCTGTGACTTGTTTCCTCCTATAGAATGTGGCAGAATTGATTATGTATATTTCTGGGCCTAGGCCTTAAGAAATCTTGCAGCCTTTCTTTTCTCATTTTTGGAAGTCAATCATGTAACAAAATGAAGGTCAGAGCAAGAGAAAGCCAAAGCGGTGGAAGTGTAAACTGTGTAGGAGATGGTGGCATTCCCATCAAGAAGACATTCCTTACAATCATAGTTCACTGACAACAAAAGGTAGAATCAGACATGGTTCACATCTACTTCCAAGGAGATAAATAGTAACAGAAAAGTAGAGGATTCTGGGAAGGTGACAAAATAGAAAGCGCCAGTAATCTGTCTCTCTATCTAGATAGCAATTATGTCCTAGAAGAATCCATCTGATGTAGCTTTTCTAGAACTCTATAACCTATTGAAGGCTTGCAACTTCCAGGGGACGGCCTGGATAGTAAATTGTGGTTAATTTTGGTCAATTTAGTTCTTAACACAGTAACAACTACTCATCCCCCACCCCGAGACCAATGGCAGGCAGCTATGTATGTATTTCAGGAATAGCTTACATGCAGTTTGCAGGAACCAGCATTGGCAAAAATCACCCTATTTTCAATATATTGCATATCTCTGCTCTGATTACTGATTACTCCTTTTGATCACAGAGGTGCAAAGAGCCAGGCAACCACCATTGTTGTACCTTCTCACATTGCTGCAGGTCTCTACCCCTCTGTTTGAAGTGACTTCCAGGGGATTTAAATGGCCAGTGCCTGCTCCCTCCCTTCATTTTTCTCTCTCTCTCTCTCTTTTTTTTTTTTTTAGGAACCAGACATTTAATATCAAAACATTTAAAAGTAATCACATATAAAGTGGGAATTAGAAAGTCATTGTGCTCAGGGAAAGTGCAGGCTCCAAACAGATTTGTGAAGACCTAAAATTTACATCTCATGTTGATTCTTGGCACAAATTCTACAATTAAAACAAAAATGGGAAATCCTGAGGGAGGAAGAGAATCTGATTTCCACATTATTACATTCACTGTCTCATTTTTAACAAAATATTACAAGGTGAAGAAAGAAACAGAAAAGTATGACACATTCTAAAGAAAAAAATAGCCTACAGAAAAAGACATTATGGCAGATGTACTGGACAATGATTTTAAAACAACTGTAATAAAGATACTTAAAGAACTAAAGGATACATGGGTTCTTGTGGATCCCTGCGGATATGGATGTGGAGAAAGTCTAGAAAATGATGCATGAACAAAATGTAAATATCAATAAATCTGTGGAAAACAGTTTGGCAATTCCTAAAAGATCTCAAAATTGACCTTTCATATGACCCCGCAATCCCCCTACTGGGAATATACCCAGAAGAACCCAAATCACTCTATGAAAAAGATACCTACACATGCATGTTTATTGCAGTATTGTTCACAATAGCAAAAACATGGAACCAACCGTGCTGCCCAATGAAAGAGGACTGAATTAAAAAAATGTGGTACATATACATGATGGAATATTATGCAGCCATAAAGAAGGACAAAATTATGAACTTCGCTGCAGCTTGGATGGATATGGAGTCTATAAAACTTAGTGATCTATCACAGAAACAAAGAAATGAGTATCACATATTCTCACTCATAAGCAGACCTTGAACTAGTATCGTAATACTGTAAGAAAAGGATTGGCAGTAGTGGGAAACTTCCGGGGGGTGGGGGTGGGTGGTGGGATTGGCAGTAGTGGGAATCTCCTGGGGGAGTGGGGTGCACACCTTATCAACAAGGGTACTTGAATAATGAACATTTGTATATCTAACCCTGAATTGTACACCACATCTTTAAAATAGAAAAAAAAAATCTAAGAAACATATCTGCCAAAAAATATATATTAATTAGGAGACAGAAAATGAACCAAAAATAAATTCTGGAACTAAAAAGGACAATAGAAATGAAAAATGTACTAGAGGCGTTCAAAATTAGATGTGAGCAGGCAAAAGAATCAGCAAATGTGAAGACAAGACAATGACAATAATCAAGTCTGAGGAACAGAGAGGGGAAAAAAAAGTAAAGAAAAGTGAACAGAGCATAAGGGACCTTGGGACACCATCAAGTGGACTAATATAGATGTTATGGAGTCCATAAGAAGAGAGAGCGAGGAAAAGGAAGAGAGAATATTTAAAGTTATAATGGACAAAAGTTTCCTAAATTTGATAAGACACATGAATGTAAACATCCAACAAGCTCAATGAACTCTAAACACAATGAACTAAAAAAGACCCATAGTGCAAGGCACATTGTAATCAAACTTTTAAATGACAAAGACAAAAAGAAAATGTTAAAAGTAGCAAGAGAGAAGTGATGTTAAAGAGATCATTATTGAAAACGTTATCAGCAGATTTCTAACCAAAACTTTAGCACAGAAAAGAGTGGGCCAATAGATACAAAATGCTAAAGGAAAAAATACGTCCAGCAGAAATCCCATATCTAACAAAAATTTATTTAAAACTGCAGAAGAAACTAAGGCATTTCTAGATATACAAAAGGTGGAGAAGAGTTTATTAATACTAGATTTGCCCTGCAAGAAATACTAAAGGAAGTTCTGCAGGTTGAAATAAAAGGATACTATGCAATAACTTGAAGTCATGTGAAGAAATAAAGATTTCAGTAAAGGTAAATTAACAGGTAATTATAAAAGCTTGTATTATTGTATAATTGTTTGCAACTTTATGTATTTTTTTCTACATAATTTAAGAGACTAATGCAATTTTTAAAAGTATGAGTTTATGCTTTTGGGCACACAATGTATAAAGATTCAATTTTAGAATATCACCAACTGAAAGAAATATGAGTAGAAATGTAGAGGAGCAGAGTTTTGTATATTATTGAAGTTAAACTGGTATAAATCTAAATTAGAGTGTTATAACCATAGGATGTTAAATATAATTCCCAGGGGTAACCACAAAGAAAATAGCCATAAAATATATATGAGATAAGAACTTAAACATTTCACTACAAGAATAAAGACAAAAGAAGTCAGTAATGCAGGAAATGAATTACAAAAATGCTATGAGGCATATCAAAAATGAATTTTAAAATGACATAAATAAGTCCCTTTTTATCAGTCAGCTTAAAAAACAAATATATTCTACAATATGCTACAACATGGATGAACCTTGAGGACATTATGCTAAGTGAAATAAGAAAAAACAAAAAGACAAAATACTGCATGATTCCTGATATACGAGGTACTTTAAAAAGTAAAAAATCATAAAAACACACAAAGAGTAGTGGTTTCTAGGGCCCAGAGGGAGGGGAAAATGGGGAATTCTTGTTTACTGAGTATAGAGTTATAGTTTTGAATGATAAAAAAGAGTTCTGGAAATAGGTGGTGATAGATGCACAAGAATATAAATGTGTTACCACTAAAGTGTACACCTGAGAATGGTTAAGATGGTGAATTTTACATGTATATTTTACCATAATAAAAAAATTTAAAGACTGAGCTATAATATTGAGTAATGAGAGGCTATGATGAGATAAAAGGGGACTACATGGAAAAGAACAAAGGCACCCCAGTCAATAGCCAGCACCAAAGCTGCAGACATATGAGTGATGCCATCTGGAACCTCTCACCCTAATGAAACTATTGCAGTCAGCACCACGTGGAGTAGAGGTCAATAGACAGTCAGTGGCAGTTTTTGCCTTTAAAATTGACTGGACAACTAAGGCTTCTAAAAGAGAGTAAGAAACTGTACATATATGTACCAATATGAGGAATATTCTCTCATTTCCTCCAATATTTTCCTTTATATCTTAAAGTCTTTTATTTTTAAAATGCAAAATGTTTCCTCATTGCAACTCAGGCAGATATTTCTGCATGCACTTTCTTTGAGTTACCTAATTGAAACACTGAAAATTGTATATGCTTTGGAAAATAAGGCAAGTAGACCATGACTTGTTCCCAATGGTTACTATAAAAAAAAATTGCCCCAAACTTATCTATTCAAACAATGAAAATTTGTTCTCTCCCGGTTTCAGAGGACAGATCAAAAATAAAGGTGTTGGCAGGATTGTGCTCTTTCTAGAAGCTTTAGGGGGAGACTCTTTCGTTGGGTTTTTTCCAGTTTTTAGCAGTTCCAGGCATTCCTTGACTTGTGACTATATAACTTCAAACTCTGTCTTCATATGAGCATCTCCTCTTTTCTGCCTTTCTCTAACAAAGGTACTTGTTATTGGATTTGGGGCCCACCTAGATATTCTATCATGATCTCATCTCAAAATTTTTCTTAATTATATCTGTGATGATCATTTTTTAGTTCTTTCTGTTTTTTTGGTCACTTCACAGATTTCTGGGATTAGTACATGGAGATTGTTTGGCGGGAGGGGACAATTCATCTCATTACGGTGTCACAATTCATAAATTCTCATTTGAGAGTCAAGCTTTTCACAAGGTCAATTTAGTTAAAACACAATTTCTCTGGAAAAAGAAATAGTTTTATGAGACTCAAATACAATAGAGAAAATTAATTTTTTGTATATACCAATGGACAAAAATGACTTCAAATTAGATCTGAGAAAGCACCTGCTGAGCAGCTGATAAGTTTGCTCCTGCAGCACCATTCAAGCAAATCGGTTGCAATATTTACTATGTGAAGCATTGTCCTGGGTTTTAGTCACTTAACTATTTCTTTCAGTAGAATTTTGAATTTTATGATGACTGAATAATCTTTTCATCACAATATCTTCAGCACTTTTGTATACAGTAAACAATCAGTAAATGGTTTTGATTCAAAATATATATTTCTTTTTGCTCAATATGTAGCAATTGTTTTAATAGATATATATGGGCTTATTATCCCTTCCACATTTGTAGCTAAAATATCAGAATGCATTTCAAATCTACCTTTTAATCTACTAAACAGTAGGAAAAGATCTCCCACTTTTTAATTTCAATCTATGTTTGGCTTTCTAAAGCCAAATGTAGAAAATGAAAGAACAGCATAAGCTCTGTATGATTACCTATAGTCAGATGGTTGGTCATATATGTTATGTAATAAAGCCTTACAAAGAAAATATATTTTTCCAAAGGTTTTCTTGTCTTAGTGGTAAATCATACCCTCTATGTAAAGCATATAGATTTCCTAAGACATATTTTATCCTTGTAGAAAATCAATAACCAGGTATCACTTTTGTCTTGTCAATGATAATTAAATTATAGGTTACTGAAGATGAAATCATTAATCAGTTTGCACATAGTAGAAATTATTCAGGGAGCAACAGAAGTCATCTTGTACATAGATGCTCTGTCCAACTAAGAAAATGATTTTCAGCTGGAACCTCATTCAAGAAGTTATTCTTCCCAGTAAAAACAAGATGTAACCTTTCTCCAGAGTCACTGCAGAAAGGAGCACTGAATGCACAAAGGTTTTAAGCCCAAGTACAAAGATGCAGATTCAGAAAAGACACTTAAGTAGTATCAGAGAATACTGCAATCTAGAGAGATCAAACTGGACATTCTCCTAGCTAACCTTATTAAGACTTTTTTTAATCTCTTTTTTTATCCCTAATAAAAAAAATCAACAACAGAATCTTATCACAAGTGTTTATAAAGTTTGTGAACCATGATGCAAAGTATGAGACTTTAGTATAATGTGGTTTAACTTTATAAAGTTATACTACCGTGATTACTTTTACTAAATTAATGAAATCCAGAGTAAATGAATGTGAGAGAAGCCGATTAACTTGTAATAACAATTACAGAATCCTTAGTAGAAAAACAGATAAGCACCTCCCCTTATAGAATGCAGGTTTAACAAGATTGATTTCCCACAAATATTTACTCAATCATTATAATGGACTTTTCCGTGCAGTCTTCTATTAACAGTGGAGATGTCAGCTGCTTTTCTTTATGGGGAAAATATTTTAGATGTTCATTAACTCTAAATTCATTTTTTAAAATTACTAATCTGGTTAAATAATTATTATTTGAATTTAAGCATATCAAATTCTTTTCAGAGTATGCAAATATTAAAAAAAGTCAGGCTTAAAGTTTCGTCCAAGGTATACATTTTTTGAAAAAATAAAAATAAAACATTGCATCTACCATTTATGGATGGCTCACTACACATTTGGAGCTGTGCTGAGTATTTGCATTCATTGTTTGATTTAACCAAAATCACAAAGACTTATGAGTTTTAAATTATTAAGTTAAGTTTTATAAAATTGATAAACCTAGACCTAAAACTTGGAATTAAAAAATATTGATATAGATCAAGATGCAGATGTAGAATTATTTCATCTTAGATTCTATTATTATTCATTTAATACACAATCAGAAGAGTCCTTTTTACCATAATTATTTTTAATAAGTTTTGTTGCAGTAAGTAAAGTAAAAACTGGATTTTTTTTTGATATTCATTTTGATTCTAGCCAGGCTGCTTTCTAATCCAGTAGGAAAAGACTCTTGAAACACTTCAAACATCATCTCAATTCTTGAAAGTGTTATTTCACTTTCAATATTTCATGCTGTCAAATTAACAACTGGATTGGACATATTTTGAAATATGTTTAAGACAAGAGGATAAGAAATGACAGTTATTATTTGTGAAGTCTAAATTGATTGAGCTAAACACAATCAGAGAAACATCTGGGCAGGTTATCACAGGTTACTAGAATATTGTGCTAGTGTGAGTGGCATCAAAGTTTAATAATCTTATATGGTAGGTAGTTTGGCAAACAGAAACACTGTCCTTCAACCAGAATTTGCTCTTTTAACCTCAGCCAGCTCTCCAATGCACACAATTAACCTTACAAAGAAAACTCAAGTGGCAGGTAGATTGACTCTTCAAAGCTCATCATAATGAAGGGCAAAACAAAAAGATGTATCATAATTTAGTGAACATACACACATTTAAAATACCAGTATGATATTTTAAAACTTTTTATTATAAAAAACTTTAAATGAATAGAGAATTGTCATAAATTCATCATCCTACTGAAACAATTACCAACTCATTGTCAATTAGTTATTTATAGACCTGCTCTTTCTTGTCACCACCCTAGTCAAATGCCAGACATTATACAGTTTTATTTCTAGCTATTTTGATATGTATCTCCAAAAATTAAGAAATCCCTTAAAATATAATCATGATACAATTATTATACCAATACAATTTATAATATTTAATATCATCAAATATCCTGTCAGTATTAAAATTTCCCCTATTTATTCAAATTAGGATCCATATTTTGCAAGAGTTAATGAATCTCTTGAATCATTTTATTTATGGGTTATCTATTCATCTATCTTTATTTGTTCCTTCAATTTATGTGTCAAAAAATTGGTTATTTTTTTTCCTGCAGTTTTCCAGGGTCTAACTTGTGCTGACTGAATCCCTCTTTTCCCTTAACATGCTGTTCTGTCAATTGCACTATTTGTAAGTTGGTAAATCTATAGGATTAACCTAATTCAGTTTAATATCTGTCAATACCTTTCTGCTGTATAATTTAAAGATACATAATGTTTGTCTTCTTTTCTCCTAGTGATATGATCAGTCATTATTACTTTCATTAATGTAATGAGCTGTAATGAGCTGAATTGTGTTCCCTCAAATGCATACGTTGAGGCCCTAACAGGGAAGTACCTCACAACGTGACTGTATTTGAGGATAGGATCTTTGAAAAGGTAACTATGGTCAAGTGAGGTTATAGGGTGGGCATCAGCTCATCAGGTATTACTTATGGGAAGAGATTAGTTCATATAGAAAGCCACCTGAGGCATAAAAAAAGACTACATCAGGGCACAGGGAGAAGGTGGTCATTGGCAAGCTAAGGAGAAAACCTCAGAGGACACCAAATTTTCTGGCACCTTGATCTTCCAGCCTTCAAATTTATTAAAAAATAAATTTCTGTTGTTTCAGCCACCATGTCTATGGCATTTTGTTATAGTAACCCCCACAAACTAATACAATTAGGGATGGCTTTTTTTTTAAGATGGGATCTCACTTTGTCACCCAGGCTTGAGTGCAGTGGCATGATCATGGCACACCTCAACCTTGACCTCCTGGGCTCAGGTGATACTTCTGCCTCAGTCATCTGAGTACCTGGGACTGCAGGAGCCACCACCATGCTCAGATAATCTTAAATTTTTTTGTAGAGACAAGGTCTTGCTCTGTTGCTCAGGTTAATCTCATACTCCTAAGCTCAAGAAATCTTCCCATCTTGGCCTCCCAAATTGCTGGGATTACAGGTATGTGTGACTGTGCGTGGGTCAAAATGTTAATTTATTAATTTATTTGAGTCAGAGTCTCACTCTGTCGACCAGGCTGGAGTGCAATGACATACTTATGGCTGCCACAGCCTTGACCTGATGGGCTCAGGCGATCCTTCTGCCTCAGCCTTCCAAGTAGTTGGATCTACAGGCATGGGCCACCACACCTGGCTAATTTTTTTATTTATTGTAGAGATGGTGTATTACCAAGTTGCCCAGGCTGGTCTTGAACCCTTGGGTTCAGGTAATCCTCTTGCCTCTACCTCCCAAAGTACTGGAATTATAGGCATGAGTCACTTGCCTGGCAAAATGCCTATGTTTTAATTCTACCATCTCTTCTTTCATCAGTTGGAATATGTGAATAAACATAAAACCTTTATTAATTAAGAATTAATTAATTCTCATTCTTTTAATTAATTTTATTAACCCATGTAGAGTTTGTTTTCACACAAAGAAACAATTGATTAATCAGCACTCTCCAAAAAAAAAAAGATATAGTATTTTAACTGATAATTAAACATATTTGATGGTGAAATAGTGAGTTCTCTGGCTTTCCCCCCTAAAATCAACCCTGGGGAAACTACGGAGGGAAACATAGGTTCCAGAAACCTATACAACATGCCTGTGAAAAACTCTTGCGAAGAGTATATTCACAGATGAACAGAAACCCACAGGCCAAAATAATCACATAATTGAGGATTCAAAAGAAATAACAACCTGGACAAGATATTGTCAAGACTGTGAAGGGTCTCAGATTTTACCCTGCTTGCAGGCTAACAAGTTATTCTGACACAATTTAATGATGTTAGCAGGAAACATGAGAATCCTTGGTCAGAGACTACTTACTTATTTTCCCATAGCAATAGTAGTATGTGCACTGGTACTAATTAGTTCCTCAAGACCCAGTTCTCACAGGATAAACAATACTAGACAATGCCTGCACAAACCAGTGCATTGCATTAGGAAAGAAACCTGGAGTTCAGGGAATCCACATATTCTATAATGGACAATAATTCTGCCTGTCCATTGCTTCTGAGGGAGACATTACTGTTGTTGTACTGGACAATAAACAAATCTGCCCATTGCTGTGGAGACAGACATGGTTTCTATTTTCCAAGACTGTTCACTATATTTCTGAAATGATATAAAAAATAAAGGCAGTCAGTACCTCAGCTCATAAGAGGTACAAAAACATAAAAGACCCATGGAAAATTGTCTCCCAATACCATATGCAGTGTACAGCTTTAAGCAGAAGAAAAATTTACCCAAGAACTTAAAAGAGGAGTATTTTAGACGATAAGGAAATAATTAGTTATATGAAACAGAAATAAAATACCTTGTGTTTTCATGTTGGGTACATGCTATTTATAAAAATTTTAATTAGAATGAATGTTTTCTTTATTGATACTCTTTATTGCCAGTTTCAGATTATAAAATGTGTTCTATGTATTATTTATAATATACCACAAATAATACATTGTTGAGCTTTAAGGAAATATCCAAACGTGCTTAGATTGTACATTCAGTTGTACATTCAATTAATTGTAGTTATTAATTCAAACTGATAAGAAAGAAACTAGTAAAAATTACTGGAAAATAAATGTAAATAAAGTACAAAATGAACACATTTTTGATGTCCCATATACCTTTCACCTTCTCCTTCATTCAATTGTGAAGAAAATTTAGTCATAAATACCTGTAATATGCTTTCATATTCTAGAAACTTATTCATGACACAGAATGAAACCACCCATTTTTGGCTGGGGTAATCTCCAAAAAGAAGGACAGGAATGATATGCATTTAGGAAGGGCTTTATAGGAGATCACAACTGACTTAACTGGTAAAGTTAGATACAATTAAATTCTGACTTTTAAAAGAATTAAACAAACAGAAAGAATACATCAGCTGGCAAAACCTCAACTATAGTTAGAACATACTAATCATGTAAGTATTGATCTGGATGTATTTGTACCTCTATAATTTATAAGAACAATTCCTTTTTGCACCAAAATGCTATTAAGCTTGAAACAGTTAGGACATTGTGAGCACCCCTGTTATTATTGTTTTCTTGCATGGGGTCCATCATTATCCTGCATCGACTCTGGAATGGCGAAGAGTTTAATCAAAACATGCTACACTGATTGGAACCTGAATCTGAAGAACTAATATGACATATCATTGCCTTCCTTAGGTACAAAGAAAAACACATTTTAAAAGTGGTATCATTTAAAATGAATTTTCCTCATCTACATGACAACATCTGCTGGAGTTATAATGACCTAACTTGGCAGTGCAATCTACCTGTCTTAAGCATTTAAGTGGAAAATGACATATAACAGATGCACGATGGGTTTGAAGCCAAGAATTGGCATGAAAACAACAATTTGCCACTTAAGACAATATATAATAGTATAAAATACCCTAATAAGCCTTCTGTAGTATAGATAAATCTTTGAAAATTTAGCTCTTGTTTCAAGCATTTCT
The DNA here is from genome assembly GCA_027257055.1 of Cephalopachus bancanus. Classification (NCBI taxonomy): domain Eukaryota; kingdom Metazoa; phylum Chordata; class Mammalia; order Primates; family Tarsiidae; genus Cephalopachus; species Cephalopachus bancanus. Next base: position 5,386,638 of record JAPVLO010000205.1, on the reverse strand, counting down.
AAATCTATTTCCTTGCAAATACTTGTATTATTTAAACAAAAGCGACTTGCTGCATACTCTAGCAGCCTTTCCCAACTGGCATTCTTCATTGGAACTAGAAAGCAACAGTAACAACAAAAAATGATTTTAATGACTATTTTCTCAATTCTTTTAAGAACGACACATAGCTAGTGCTAGACAAAATGCACTGAAGAGAAGTTAATCAATTAGACACAGTGGATGCTTTAGGTAGTAAGGCTTCATTCTCTGCATCAGCAAGAACGCTAGGGCTAATTATCACAGCAAAGATTTAGTTATAGAAGAATCTTTAGATTTTGACTCTCTTTAGATTTTGAATCTTTAGAAATTGACTCTCTAGGTCAATTTCTATTCCAGGGAAATAAACCAAATTCATTCATTGAGGAGAAGGCACTCTAGAGCACTAAGATTTGTATGATAATGGTTCCTTTCCATAGGTGATAACATTTTGTTGGAGAAATAATAAAAAAGTATAAGGTAATTGGTCAATAAGACCATACTATACTGAACTGCACTATCTGCTGGTATAAATGTTTACTATATTGTAATGTGAAGTGATTACATTTGTAAAACCTATTACCCTTTGCCAGTGTAGAAGGGAGATTTTTTTAGGTTGTTCTGGAAGAAAAAACTAAAATAAAATAATTTTTTCATAAAATAAGAATAGAGATAATATTTGAACAAGAAGAAAGTGTATAAGAGCAAAATATGGCAGAAATAATATAGTTTGAGGACTAGCAGAAGCAAAAACTCAGATTTAAGAGTAATAAACATTAGCAAGTTCTGAGGTAAGGAAGAAATTTAAAAGCCAACAAATGGTTTCTGTGGGGGAAATTATGGGAAATAGGGCTGAATACAGCAGGGAAAAAGACTAGAAAGCTTAGGAGATGGGCATAAGACTTGAGGTCAGAGAGAATGGGTCATTTAAAGTGAACACCTGTGTCCACTACCAAGCTTAATAAGAAACACGGTGGTTCACTACTGGGCACCGCGCAGAAAAGTGATATGGATACTCACAAGAATTATTGTCTACTTATATATAATGTACTTATGCTATGTTTAGCACTGCCTTAAAGATACATATTTCATATTTATTTTCTCAATTATCGTACAAATTGGGGACTAGCAGTGAGACTCTCAGAAGTGACTCCCTTCTCACTGTCATATAACTAATACATGGTATATATACTGTTGTGTGACATATAAGGTCTGTCTGGTTCCAATGCTATTAAAGTCCAGTTATATATTTATGGAAGATTACTTTGTTGGCAGAGTGAAAGATGCAATGAAGGAAGAAGACATTAGAGGAACAGAAACCATTTAGGAGTCATTTAAAGGAGACTTCCCAGGAATGATGAAGGCCCAGAGGAAAGAGAAAAAGAAAGTAATGAATGACAGAATTAAGATGTAGAGAACAACAAAAAAGAGCAGGATAGGTCATAAAATTCCAGAGAAGAGAGATCAACACAGAGGAACTTGTAGTAATCAGAGCTGTGGAATACAGTGAAGAGGTAGAATAATATTAAAACATTATTATATTTTAAATATAATTTAAATTATTATAATTCCCATTGTCAGTTGTATATATACAGCTGTATTTTCCTGGAAAACCCTTCTATTCTTTTCAAGTTGTCTTATTCCTTGAAGACTTAGTTCAAATTAATTTTCTGGTGTGAATAATGTATTTGATATTCCTTGGAAGGATGAATCATTCCTGAGATCTGAAACACTTAATATATATTGCTATTTTATGTTACGTTTTATTGTTAACTAAGTTTACTTGTGTTTATTTAATACTATTACAATGAGATCTTTGAAGGCAGAGGCCAAGTCTGTATTTATATTTATATCGAAATATAAGTGTACATGTACTTTTTAAATTACAAAAGAAATATATATTATTATTTTATATTAATGAAATATAAAGGCAGACTGATTATTAAGTAGAGAATGCAAGAAGATCTATGTTTTACAAATATACGTATTTGCCATTTGTGTGGAAGGTGAATGATAGGGTCAAAGATTAGGAACAGAACATCAATTAGAGAGCTAAGTTATTATTATATTAAATTATTTTCTTCCAGTCTTTTAAAAACATGTAATTGATTTTTCTTAGTTGAAATGGTAACATGATTTGGATGTGAATCTAATCCTGAAAGATCAGACAAGTTCATCCTCTGACCAGAGTACTTGGTTCAAATTTAGGCAAGCGATCCACACAGAAATAATTAGATCCTTCCATTTGTCCATCAAATATTTTCTGAAATAATTGGGTAAAAAGCATCCCTTTTTCCTTGCTGGAATTATTAAACATGAGTACAGCATCAATCTATAGCCTTGTCACCACATGGATAGAATTAGTCTGAGAAGAAAATTTTTAAAAAGAGGCATAACAGACCTGAGTAATGGATAAAGAAACAGTTCCATAATGACATTGCTTGAGCCTCCAAATGTGACCATATCTGGTGCTTGCTGGTCTCCCGGGTTTCCCAATTTTGTAATACAGCAGTCTTTTTTGCTTAAACTTTGCCTTAGTTATCTTCAAACAACCCTAAGAGCCTTGAAAAATATGATATTTTTTGCTGTTAATCTTAAAGCATATTTAAAAAATTTTTGATTCTCAGCTTTTATGAAGTACCTATAATGACATAATAAATGCTTTCTGGATGAACAATTCAATGTTTCTTTCCCTCTTATCATGGGGGATATTCCATATGGATTTCCTGGTTCTAGATGTATGTTGTTAATTCATCAACACATTTATGGTTATAAAACAGTAAAGTATGCCATTTATATGCATCAATAACTTCAATTTAAATAAATTTATTTCTTAAGAGATTTATGAGCATCCGCCATGTGCTAGAAACCATGCAAACAACTGGCGACATAAAGATAGATAAGACCCGGTCCTGCCTTCAAGGTGGTCATAATCTCAAGATAAAACACACAGGACAAATGGTTAAACATGTTAAAATATGACATGCACAGCAATAGGGTTACATATAAGAAATTATGAAGATGAAGTGTAAGGATCAAAGAAAATACAGAAACATGTAATATTTGGTTGAGATTTAATAGCTATGAATAAAATTGAGGGGCAAACCCTCCAGTCCCAAAAAATAATATGAGCAAATGCAGTATGTTAATTTTTGAGAAACAATGAACAATTCTGTGTATGTGTGTGTGTGTTTAAGCAGTAAGGAAAGGACTGTTACGCGATAAAGGTGCAGACAAGGACAGAGATTAGCAATTTACAAGAAGCCTTGTGTGCTCTTAAAAGAAGATTTGTCTTAATTTATGTATCTGAAGGCAGACAGATTATTAAGTAGGGAACACAAGAAGATCCGTGTTTTACAAATATATGTATCTGCTGTTTGTGTGGGAGGTGAATGGTAGGGTCAAAGATTAGGAACAGAACATCATTAGAAGGATGAATTATTTAGGGTTAACCTAAGGGAATTTCAGTGAGGATTTGCAGAATGGGAAATCATTTAAGTCCCATTTCAGAGGCAGAGGCAATATGCTTCGATGCCAAACTGGGGAGTGGCATGCAAAGAATGTGCACTGAGAAGATGAATATCTGGATTCTAACCTGGAACAATTGCTGAACTACATTTTTACAACCCTACTCTCCTAAAGTGGAAAACAATTTGTGTGATAGATGTTCTTTGTGTTTATAAAATATTTATTAAAAGATAAAGAGATGGCACCACGTGTATATCAGTGCAGTGATAGAAAACCTAATTTTAGGCTTTGCTTAATGGAAAATGCTCTTATAGTAGGTTAAATCATGGTTACCCAGAGATATTAAATCCTGGTCCCTAGAATTTGTAAACTTTCGTTTACTTGGAAAAAGTGTCTTTGTTGATGTAAGTTAAGAATTGAGATGAGGGAATTATTCTAGCTTATATGAGTGAGTGTGCACTCAATCAAATCACAACTGTTGTTATAAGAGTGAGACAGAGACAGGTATGACAGGCAGATAAGGAGGAGGTAACATGGTCATGGCAGCAGAGGTTAGAGTGATACTGCCACAAAGCAAAGAATGCTGACAGCCAACAGAAGCTGATGGGAGTTGAAATAAATTGTCTCCCATGAGCCTCAGAGGAAGTGCAGTCCTGCTGACACCTTGATTTTGAACTTTTGGCCTCCAAAACTGAGAGAATAAATTTCTGTTATTTTAAGCCAATTCATTTGTGATAACTCATTAAGGCAGCCACAGAAAACTAATCACTTTGCTTTAATAACATTTGGGACCTCTCACAAAACTAAAAATAATGCAAATATATAATATATTCAATAAATATGTATTGAATGAATTACTAAAGCCCCTCTCTCTCTTTAGATGGAATCAACTGTTCCTTCCAAACTATTGAAACTTTGCCAACTTACTAACACTGGGTAAAGTGCAGGAATGCTTAAAATTTCCAACTTACCTCCTTCCCTTTGCATGCTTGATTTGTAGTACTAGGTTGATGCATAGCTTCGTAGCGTTTGTTTTTGGCATGGCAATACTGTGGTGCTAAGAATTTGTTTATCATTTGTCATTTGGAGCGACAGTGTTGTGCTTGTGAATATGCATTGCATTTTCCAGATTTGAGAAAGCGCTATTTGTGGGCTAAGGAAGATGGAGTGCCAGGTGGAAAAAAATGAACACTTCCAACATATTCTTCTGTTTGAGTTTAATAGAGGAGTAAAGGCAGTGGAGGAGGCTTGAAACATTTGTGCTGGGAGAATGCCTTCAGGGAAAGCATGGCAAGAAAATGGCTTTGTCATTTCAAAGAAGGCCACTCAGACCTGAGGGATTCTCTATGTTCAGGAAGAACACCGGGCTTTGATGAAGACCAGTTAAACACTTTAATCCATGATAATTCACATATTTCAACCTGAGAATTGGCAAAAACGATGAACTGTGACCAGTCAACCATCATGTGATTGCATTTCAAGGACAAGAAAAACGCTATGAATTTATGCATCAACCCAATAAGGTGATTCTGTTTAGTGATTGTGATGGTTTTACTTTTATTCTAATTTACCTAATCCAATCTCATTTACCTCATTATTATCAAAACACCTACATTGAAAAGGTTTATTGTTATAATTAACTACATTTCATCTGGATATATCAACTTTTTAAAAATAGTTTTCAGCTATCTATAGTTTTACCACATTATTACCATAGTTAAGAATGTAATTACCTCCCTTTCCATAGTTTTCTCCCTCTCCTGTTCTACTTAAGAGCCCCTAGAGGTGGCCGGTTTTCTAGACAAATTTCATATTTCTAGTAATTACAGTTATATATTTAGCCATGTCATTTGGTTAAGAATTCACCCTCACTTTATTGTTTTGGACAAAATGTAGCTACTAACTGGATTCAAACGATGTTCTTGCCTTACTGAGACATTAACTAGTTAATTGTGTTTTCTAACTAGTTTAGAGAAATTATGTAGTTTGGTGGTCTTTAAGCATTGACACTTCATGAAATTCCATTTGTAATGAAAAGATGGATTAATTGAGTACAAATGTACTTACTACTTTTTCCTCAAAATAAATTCATATCTTTACATGTTTTTTCTGTAATCACTGTCTCCTGATAAATTATCAGCTTTAATTTAATCAGCCTTGTGTTATTCTTTTTTCCACAGACAATAAAAACATTTAGTGGTAACTTAACCTAAGACACACACCTATGACATTTAACTGAGAATCTCACTCAATTCATTAGCTCATTGACATTAATCAACAATGTTCTTTGTATGTCCTTTCAACAAGCTTACGTTTCATTTAACAGAGTTTTCCAAGCCAACTTAAATTAATTTTGCAATCAAAATTTCACATGACATTGTCTCCAGTACTTTGCTAGAAGTCAAGATGCATTACATCTACTCCACTATACTCATTTAATAAGGCTGCAAAGCTATCAAAATGCAACCAGCTTTTTCTGGCACAATTCACTCTGTATTAACCTATTGTATTTATTTCTCAAGACTGTGCTTTTCTTTCTTTCTCAGGTTATTTTAAAGCAAGAATGTGATAGCATTTTTAACTAATGTTCCATTTTTGTGCTTTCTTATTCCAATCAACAAAATTAATTACATTTAAGACAAAAATTAGTGCCTTTCATTTAAAAAATTTCTAAACAGTCCTGTAGATTAGGGGAAAACAGTATTAAGCAGAAGGTAAAGATAGAGGCAACTAAATCTGAGGATGGCAAGACTTGGTGGGATTAAGAGTGATCGGATCTCATACTTAACACTAGTAGCTCTGCTATACCTTCTCTAAATACCTTCTCTGTTTTAAAATTCTCACAATGGTTTTAACAGACAAAAAACAGATATTTAAGATTTTAAGCTATCCCGAAATATACGAAAACTATCTTTATAAATAACCAGAGACCTTGTCCTGCTCTTGTCCACTACCTGCTGTCTTCTTAATTACTCTTTTTCAACAAATATTCAGAGACTACAACTCAAAGTAGGAACCACAGAAAGGTTATAGAAGTAGAAATGACAGTGGTTATTATTTTGGAAGACTTAGTCATTGAGTGATCAGGGTGCAAACAAGGTGCTGTCTGGAATAAACGCTCTGTCATAATTAGATCAACTGAGTTTAGTAAACCTCTGTCCAAAAATTCTATACATGGAATGCCTACTAGACATGGTAAATTTGATTAAATGTTGAACATACCAATTTAATCTTTAACTCTAGACCTGAGAAAGAAAAGCTGACCTTGACCAAACGGACTGTAGGGGAAACTAAAGATGCTTCACTTTCTTTATCTGTGGCAAAAATAAAGATTGGGCCTGGATAGTTTATACAAATACAAACAAACAAGCAAACCCAAACTCATTGCACTTAAAAAAAAATCAAAATATTACTTTGAATTCTCAGAGGTAATGCATACTTCACATAAATTCTAGCTGCATACAATAAAAAAGTTGTGATATGATTTGAATAATGTCTCCAAACAATGCAAATCTAGGTGAAATATCAGTAGAAAAAGACAGGCTGGCCCGAACGTAAAGATATGAAAGATGAGGTGATACTAAAAAAGAAGAAGAAGAAAAATAAAAACCTCTACTGAAGAATACAAATTAAAATTGAGTCAATTATACAATAAAATAATTTTTAAAACTTTCTAGATGTAAAAAAAAGGAAAGAGAAGAAAGTAATGGGAAATAAATTATGATCTGTAGAGACAGAAATGAAATCTAAGATTTTAAGATTTACCAGAAGAAACTAGGTCAGTAAAAACAGATTCAACAGTTAAAGAAATAATGGAAGAAATTTTTCTAAGCTAAGAAAAATAGCTTATATATAAATGAACTCACAAACTCACAGGCAAAATTGAATTTAAGAAAAAGTCCACTGTTAGACCTAACCTCATGATTATTTTTAATTTCTAAGTTATAATTTTTCTATATGTATCTAGGCACAAAAACAGAGTATCTACAAAAATAAACAATAAAATATAGCACTGCCTTCAGAATTTTATAAAAAGGTAGTTTTAATATTCTAAGCAGCAAATGTCAGATGAAAATGCATATATGCCTTCAGATTTTTAGGAAAAAAACAAACAAAAAAACAGCAAAAACCCAAGAAGACCAAATTGTTATTCATGAGAAAAAGCAATGGAAAAACATTCTCAAATTGCAATGAATACAAACACATATTTTTTTCTATTCTTCCTTTGGAAGAGAATTCAGCTAAGATGACTGTCAGATGAATCAAAATTCAGAACTGAAGAGTAGAAAATATGAGTGTTCAAAAGGATTGGAATAGAAATTGGAAGAAATTACATATATGAAGCTAGGTCCCCAAATAAAATTTTAAGTTATATCTAGCGGGGGTGCCAAAAAATGTATACACATTTTAAGCGATATTAAGAGATGTTCGCCATAATCAGAAGTGTCTGGATGCTGATGGTAACCACTTGAACACCTCTTGCAATTGTGGATGTGAAACATAACGTATAGTCATCTTACTGAGTATTACAATTTTAATACAGTTTTTTTCTTTCTTAGAATATGTATACTTTTTTGGCACTGTGTGTGTGTGTGTGTGTGTGTGTGTGTGTGTGTGTGTGTGTGTGTATTTTTCTATCAACTAATGCTTTCTTCCAAAGGTAGATTTGGAAGTGAAGAAATGAAGAGGAAATAAAGAGGTGCCTTAATTTTTTGTGCAACTCAAAAAAAAAAAAAAAAAAGAAAACCAGATTGTTTTTTGTAATTAAGGTATATTAAGTATATGTCACATCAATTTAAACACATTCACTAGATATTTAAAAACAAGATTCGTGTGTTCTAAGTCACAAAAAAGTTAAACACATCACTGCAAGAAAGAGAACATAAGTATGCAAGCACACATACAAAAGTAGCAACAAAACAAGAATTAGGAAGAAAAATAACTATAGCATTAACAAAGGTAGTGAGATTTATATGAATTACCTTTCAGTCACTGTCTAGGATGTAGAAATCTGGAAAACAGATTAATCCCCTCTTGACAAGAAAAAAGCTGGGAAATCAACAAAATCATAACTCCTCTTAACCCCATGAAATACCTAAGGTTGCAGGTCAACTTGCTAGCCTGAAATACAAGAAAAGACAGGCTCCCCAAGGATAGAGAGGGACATGAATCCTGACTTAGCTGGAGCAGAGCATGAGGTTACCATATAAACAGGCAAAAAGGCTTTAATTTTTTAAATAAATGGCCTAACTCAAGTGTGGGCTTGCATAAGCGTGTAGAATTTGCACTAGAGTGCAGTACGCATGAAAGGAGAGAAGTGCTGGGAGCCACAGGCACAAAGACAGTTTGCATCCAACTTGTAGGCTTTTTTTTCTCAGACCCTATCATGCGTTTACAAGGAAGACTGGAGGCAAAGGAGGATACCAGAAAAAAAAATTTGTCAGTGAAGCAAGCCTGAGAAGAGGAGCACATTTAGTTGTGGGAAAGGAGCAAAACCTCACCCAGGTCTTTCTTCCCTATGTCTCTTATGGAACAAAAGTCTTTCGCCTCTGGGAGAAAAAGCAAACTCTCTGTCCCTGTCCCAGGGCGCAAGTGAAAACCGATTGATATTGGGAAAATGGTAAAAGAAAAAAAATCCAACCATTCCATGAGAGGTAAAAGCTCTCCTCAGGATAAGGCCTGCCAAATGTTTAAGACAAAGTTTAACTGCCATAGGGGGAATGTGCAGGTTCACTGAGAAAACCACACTCTCGGTCTTGGGGCACATTGCTTATCTAAGCCGAGGACACTCCCTTCTCTTTACTAGTGGACTAGTAAGTGTCGAATAACAAGTAACAGCACTATACCACTGTGGAGGAGGCGACAGGATAAAAACTACACTCACTGAGGCCCAAGATCACAGGGAAACCTAATAATCAAAGAACAAACAAGTTCTTCTTGGTGACTCAACCTCTAATTTTATTTTAGGACTTAAAACCTGTGGTACAGGCTAGCATAACAAGCAATGAGCCTAAACTGAGACTGACTCTTGACTGAATTGATTTAACACCGCCCACCTATAAAACCCAAGCGGCAGAATATGTATGCCCGTTTCCAAGTACTAAAATTATTTACCTTAGTCTCTACTGTTCTTACATAATGTCTGACTTCCATCCAAAAATTAGAAGACACATTAAAAAAAAAATCGAGAATATAACGCCCACTGTTGGGAGAGAAATCAATCGCAGAACCAGATGCAGATATAATCCAGATATTAGAACTAAAAGACAGGATATTGAAAATAATCATGACTAATATGATGAAGGCTCTAGTGGAAAAAGTGAACGACATTCATAAACAGATGGGGATTTCAATAGAGAGAACTTTAATAGAAAAACTCAAAAGGAAATTCTAGAAAAAATAATGATAATAAAAATCACAGTAACAGAGATAAAAATGCCTTTGATGGGTTTACTACTGGACTTGACACAGTCATGAAAAGACTGAGCAAATTTAAAGTGAGGAAAAAATAAATTACTTAGTTCTAACAAAACCATGCAGCATATAAATAAAGAAGCATTAGAGGAGAGTTGTCAAAAACCTCAGTTTGGAGACAGCTTGAGCTCAGATTTCAGCTGTTATTTATTAACTTTGTGACTTTAAACAACTTGCAAAAATTCCCTATGCTTCAACTTTATCCCTCAATAAATGGAATAATAATCAAACCTCATAAGGTTTTTGTGAATTAGAGCAGGTAAAGCATTTAGTAATTATATATGTCCAACTGTAGATGTTAGCTATTATTTCTGAGTAAGGAAAAAAAAAAAAAGAAGCCAGTATAGCAATGGTTATGTAGGATAAAATATAATTTAAAAAATATTAAATATAGGAAAAGATATACAAATACAATTAATACACTAAAAAGACAGCACAAATATACAAAGTAAAAATCTTAGAAATTCAAAGAGAAAACAATTTCAATGAAGAGAAATTCACACAAAGAGATATAGACCAAAAATGTATATGATATAGAAAACTTTTCACTGCCTCTAGTCATCTATAGCTGATAAAAGTTAAAAAAATTAAGTATATAAAAATATCATAATTAATATAATTGAATTACTAATTAAGCATCCATGGATCATTGACTTTATATTAATCAGCAAAACAACTGTAAATATTCTGAAATTTTAAGCAGTTATCAGATAAACAGGAGAGTTTAAATTATCTGATCACAATGCAATCATACTAGAAATTAATACAATTTTTAAATTACTAATAAAAGATTTAAATAATGCTATTTACCAGTGAAATAATTGAAAAAAAGGATAGCTCACATATTTAGAAAATAGAAATACTGGTAATACGTATCAAGCCCACAGAGTAAAGTAAATTGATCTCAGATGAATAGTCAAGTAATTTAACAGTATATTTATTGAGCACAACAAAATCAAAATAAATGAATTAAGTATTCCATTCAAGAAGTCAGAAAGAATAGCAAAAAAAGCCTTTTTGTAAGGTAGTGAATAGAATACATAAAAGTAAAAAGCAAAAGGAAGAAACTCATAAATTAGAAAAAGAGGAACATAGTAACACTAATATAAAGAAATCCAGGAACTGGTTCTTTTAAATTATTTGTAAAATGGACATGTTTCTTTTAGGACTAGTTAGAGTGGAAAGGGGTCACAAAAATAAACAACTTTAGAAATGAAATACTGCCGCAGCTATACAGAAGTTTTCTCATCAAGAAATGTCTAGGAATGAAGTTCTGCTAATGAATTTTAAAATCTTCATGAATGGATTCTATTTTTAAAGAAGATTTACATAGTCAAGACTTTCTTAAGAAGACTTGGGAACTTATGTAGGACAGGTAATTCCTGTATTATTTAAAAGATTGCAGAGAATAAAAAAGAAGTAATCCTTTTACTTGGCTTGATTGTATTATTGGCCCCATTCTTTACACCTTTCCGTATCTATGCTCTTTTGTAGTGCCTTCCCATGCAGACTGAGGGCTCAGCTATGTTATTTACTTAGCGAATGGAACATAGCAAACTTTAAAGTGGACGCTTTTAAAGGCACATGCACAGTTTAACTTTCTCTACAGGACCCCTGGACACCACCATGAGAACATGCCTAGACTAGAATATTAGAGGCATGTGAGAGACACGTGAGAGAGAGATGAATTATTTCAACCGAGGCTATCTTGATCAGCTCTCTCTCAGGCGCCCTGCCAACTGACTATAGGTGATGAACAAGATCAGCTGAGATGAGCCACGTCTGACTCAGATCAGCAGAACCAACTCCTCAACCATATACTCATGAGAAATAATAAATGGCTGTTGTTTTAAGCTACTGATTTAGGGATGGTCTCTTATATAGCATTATTCTGGCTATAGCTAATAGACATTCTTCCCAATTGTTAAATTCAGCCAATATAAACCAGATATCAAACCCTGACAAAAATAGCACAAAACAGAAAATTAATCACCCTTATGCAGAATAACCATATTAACAGTAGTAGCATATTGAATTTAACATTATTTAAAAAATGATATCATACTAGATCTTATTTATTCCAGAGATGGTTCATTACTAGATCAAAGAAGAACAATTCATCTAAGTAGATACGGAACTAGAATTTGATACAATGTAGTCCAATCTCTTTTAATTTCAATTTAAGTAGAAGAAAAATTTCTTAACTTACAAAAATGTATCAATGTCAAATAAAATATTATTATTATACTGAAGTAGTTCTCATTAACATCAGGAACAAGACATGAAAGTCTATTTTGCAACTGTTATTTAATTTTTTTAAGGTAATAGCTAATGATATTTGATAAGAAAAAATATTTAAAATAAGAACTAAAATCATAATTTCTTATTTAGGATATAATTGCCTATTTAGAATACACAGAAGGTTGATGACCTCTTTCTAAATTAGAAAAAGAAATACTTCAAAGATGTCATTTTGCCCAAAATTGATCTAAAAATTTGACTTAAGCTCAATGAAAATATATTAAAGGATTTGTTGGTAAACATTAAATAATTCTAAAACTTCTCTAGAATAAAAATTAAAATATTTTTAAAAAGAAAATATATCGGATTTACCCTAATAATGTTGAAATTACACCAGGACACCACATTTCCATAAATTATTTGTATAAAAACCAGTCAATAAACAAAATAGAAAGCACCAACACAAAATAAAATTTCTATTAAAAATATGAAAAGTAATGGATTACTCAGTAAATGATATCTGAGCAACTAAGTTTGACAAATACAAGAAAGCTAGATTCCTACTTCATACCTATATTAAACATAATCAAGGTGTTTTAAGCATTTTATAAAACATTTTAATGTAAAACTATATGACTACATAAAAATAAAAGATTATATATATATAACCTTGTACATAAAAAGGAAAACTTTTCTAAATATGACAGCCAGAGCAGAAACTATAGAATGAAAGATTAATAGGTTGACAATGTAAAAGAAAAATCACTACTTGGAAGGCTGAGATGGAAGGATTGCCTGAGCCCAGCAGGTCGACACTTGGGTGGCTGTGAGTGTGCCACTAAACTCCAGCTTGGAGATGGAGTGAGAATCCAACTCAAAAAAAAAAAAATTATCACAAAAAAAAAATAAGAAGAATTTAAAGATAAGCAGAAAACTGGGAATAAATATTATCACATAAAATATTAAAAATGCATAGGTTCCTCAAATTAATAAGAAAAATATGCATAAGTAACCAAATATTTAAGTCAAAAGAGTCAGTGGCATTAGTAATCAAATAAAGATATATTAAAGCAATATTAGTATACTTTTTTGCCTATTGGGTTGGTAACAATTACAAATAGTTTGTGATGTAGTGAGAAAAGAGACATTTTGTTCCTTGCTAATGGGAGAAGAGTAAATTGATATCAAAAATCTTCACACAAATATCATTGGATTCCCTAAATTTAGATATAAGAACATATCTTATAAAATAATTTAATAACAGGTTATATAATGAGTACAGATATTCAAAATTATTTTTATTAATGAATAAATTAGAATCCACTTTATTACCTTACAATCAGAAAGTCAAATAAAATATGGTGTACCCTTATAGTAAAGTAAAGAAAGATATGAAAGGCACACATGCATACAGTATTTGCTGGCATAAGAATGTTAATAAAATTCTGATAAGTGAAAAAATTAATTATGAAACAAGGGTGACCTTATGAATGAGTAACCCCATCACTCAAAAATATAAACAAAGATAAGAAAGGACATATATCAAAGTTTTAAAAATGGAATTTCAGTGATGCTTCTTTCTTGTACTACTTTTTTTCATTTACACGTTATTTTGTAAAGAATGCAATTATAGACTGTTTTGTACCTAATCAAAATGAATATACAACATATAAAAACATGAGCGGCAGCCAATGTTTTCACAACGATTAAATTCATTTCCTCAAATGCTTTTATGATTAGGAGCTCAAGAATAAAAATAAAAGAACTAAGCATTCAATTCAATAATTTAGATAACAGATCATAAAAGCAATTTTTCTAAAAGAAACAAGCAGATAATAGAAGCAGAGACCAAAAATTTGGTGGTTCTTAAACTAGAATTAATAATTAGAACCAAAATTTATCCTTCGAGGAAAAAAAAATGCACACAAAAGCCAAATCAACAAGAACAGTAAGAAATAAAATTGCTTATCCTAAAGTGAAGCTGAAAAAGTGGGCCAGGCCCTTGTTTTTAAACACTTTATGAATCACATTAAAGATTTAAATTTGATAAGAGGGGCAGAAAGATAAAATTAAAACTGTAAAATTTATATTGGCAAGATGTTGCACAGTGCCCTACCCATAGGAGGTACTCAGTAAATGTGTGGAACTACCAAAAGATGATAAGCAGGTGAGTTTACACTGGCCAGGCTCGGTGGCTCAACCTGTAATCCCGCGCTTTGGGAAGCTGAGGTGAGTGAATTGCCTGAGCCCATGGGTTCGAGACCCGCCTGGGCAACTTGGTGAGACCTCATCTCTACAATAAATCAAAAAAATTAGCCGGGTGTGGTAGCGCACCTGTAGTTCCAGCTACTTGGAAGGCTGAGGCGGAAGGATCGCTGGGGGCCCAGCAGGTCGAGGCTGCGGTGGCCAGGAGTGGCCACAGCACTCCAGTCTGGGCAACTGAGCGAGACTCCAACTCAAAAAAAAAAAAAGGCTTAGTGTCACCGGATAGGTAGATCTTGGGGCTAAAGATATCCTCATGTTTAATGTCTGTCTTCTGTTCTCTATAATTGTGTGAAGGTCATTAACTTGTAGAGTTGCTTTACAAAGTAACTAAGCTGATCATTGTAAACACTTCATATGTTGACTCTGGGGTGTGTGTGTGTGTGTGTGTGTGTGTGTGTGTGTGTGTGTGTGTTTGTATGTGTGTTTGTCTATTCAAGAACATGAATAACCAGCAATAATTCAAGGATGTTGATTTCAAGTCCTTTTAATAATACTGGGTATAATCAAAGCTGATAGGTGCATACTCTTACACATGGACTTCATTTTCTTTCTGCAGTGAAAGTTATTTTGTTTACCGACTGAAGAAGAAAGCCAAATGGAGTAGTGACTATTGCTTTACCTTGGTCATCTGTTCATATGTCATTCTCAGCCCCAAATAGTAGGCCTCCCTCTTTTAATTCTCCTTCTTGATTTAAGCATGATTTTTAAATAGCTTCAGAATTTTTCTCAATTCTATTCTTGCTTTAAACTTGCTGGTCATTTTTGAGGTGTCTATGTTATTCTTCTGTTATCATTCTTATTTAGGTACCACCATTCTCATCATTTTCCATGTTATCACATTTATCACTAGTTCCTTGGGCAGCTGCACTGATCTCTTTCGATATCCTAACACTTTCTTCTTTATCTGTACCATCTGTGACTGTAGGGTCTGAAATCCATTTTTATAGTCTCCCTTTTCTTTTGCGGCACCTTCGATTTATTAATATTTGAACTCCTGGCCATACTTACTCTATGCTTTCTAAAATGTGATTTTTAACATATAGCAGTTTCTGACTCTGCCTACTGCTTCTTTTTCTGGCTCTCTCTGACTGCAGAATAACATGATTAATTTTCCAAAGTTCCTGATATTTCTCCTTCTTTAATAAGTTCCTCTCTGTTTGTAGGAGTTAGATCTAGTGACAGGTTCCCATGTTAAGCTTAGAATTGATCAAAATATCTAGTCCACAGAATGTTCTCATGATGAGCAGTGGCAGTTCCTAATCACTACTATGTTGTCTCCCTAAGTCAGTTTTACAACAGGAATCCATGAGTCTTGTCTTCAGGCTTACTTAGATCCCTAAAGTTCATCCTATCATGGCACTATTTCTGTTCTGTTCCCCTTTGAATCTCACCCAGACATGGATCATGTTTTCATGATTTTCACATAGACCTTTTTACAACTCGGCTTTGTGTTTGTCCTTCTACCCTGCTTCTGTTGACAACAATATATCATTGCTATGCATACTCAAATTCTGTCAAGTGATGGAGATTGAGTCTTAGGGAGGCAGGACTACAATTGGGGTAGCCAGTCAAGTTTCTTTTCTTTTTTTTTTTTTTTGAGTTGGTGTCTCATTCTGTCTCTCAGGCTGGAGTGCAGTGGCATGCTCACAGCCAATGCAGCCTGGACCTGCTGGGTGCCAGTGATCCTTCCACCTCAGCCTTCCAAGTGGCCAGAACTTCAGGCATGCACTACCATGCTCAGGTAATGTTTTATTTATTGTAGACATGAGGTCTTGCCAAGTTGCCTGGGCTGGTCTCAAACCCAGGGGTTTAGGCAATCCATTCACCTTGGCCTCCCAAAGTGCTGGTATCACAGGCCGAGCTACTGAGCCCAGCCTACTAGTCAAGCTGTAATTCAGGCATCTCCATTGTGTATCATCTGGACTAAGGATATCTTAGACAACAGCCACCATAACAACAAAAATGATATTACGCTTTGGGAACACATTCCCTTTGCTTCATTTTTCTCATCTTTTTATGGGGGAGGCATTCGGCTGCCCGTGGACACAATAATTCTAGAATCAAATTGAATGCATCAGGCCATAAAACTTGTTGTCATTTCTTATTAAGATCATTCAACAGGCAGTAGAGTTTAGGGCTCTGGACCCAGACTGCCTGGTTTATATCATACAACTTGCTAGTTGTGTGACTCTGGGCAGATTGCTTAACTTCTTTCTGACTAAGCTTTCTTATTCATAATATGTAGATACTTACAGACTCACACTAATAGGATAGTCATGGATTTTAAGTTAGTTAATACATGTAAGTGTGATAGCATGCCTAGCTTATGATGAGAGCTGTCATTACCATTTGGCAAGCACGTCTGGCCTAGAATGGTGGCATGAAGCAAAAGAATGACTGCAAACTTCAAAGGCAGGGATTGAGTCCTCTCCCATCTTGCTACTTGTTAGCTATGTGGCCTTAGATTTCATATTTGCTCTTCTGCTTTCTTTTCTATAAGATGATGATGAGAGTGTCTATATCACAGGGTTGGTGTGAGAATTAGAGTGAGGCATAGAGAATGACTTCAAAATGTGGGACATACAATAGACACTCTTCTATTGGGAACTGTTAATGTTGTTAAAACTGTCCCTGACTTCAAGGAACCTGTATCATGTTTGGAAGGCTGCAGTAGGTCATGATTTAGATATTTTGCTCTGAAGTTAGATAAATTTAGGTTAAATTCTAGCTCTGATCCCTACCAGCTATATAAATGAGAGTAAGTTACTTAAACTCTCTGTCTTCTATTTTTCATCTTTAAAATAGATATTCACATAATAACATTGTGAGAATTAAGTGACATAACCTAAATATAGAGGTTAGCAAAATGGAGCTTAGCACAATACATGAAACATTGTAGTTGCTCTTCCTATTATCATTGACTTGGCTCTACTGTCATGAAACAGATTTCTCACTGTAATCTGTAGATTTACCTACAAGGAGAAAATGCACAGAATAAGGGACATAAAATTTCCAGTCTGCTTGATAGCTATATTTTTAATCATAAATGAATAATTTAGAGTTGTATTTTATGTATCAGCCTCTTGTGAATGCCAGTAGTCTCAATCAGTCTAAAAAAGCTATTCCACATTGTTTTATGACAAATTTCAAACATAGGACCTTGCAAGACTGTGAATCAGATGCTTAGATTTTGTGACAACTGTCTGTGTTCTGTCATTCTGTGATGCCTTTCTGCATGGAGAACTGGATTTCCTAGAAAACTCTATCCTATTTACAGTGAGAAAAAGGAGGAGCAAATACTTGCATGTATTAACATGAATGCATTTCCTACATTTTAAAAACGTGATCATTATTAAATAATTTTTAAGGCTACAATTATTTTATGCCTGGGATTTGGTTTCTAGTTCATCAATTATATGTATGAGACGTTGCACTTAGCTTCCTGGACTTTATTTTTAATTTTTATTTTTTTTTGAGTTGGAGTCTTACTCTGTCGCCCAGACTGGAGTGCAGTGGCCGCTCTGGCCACCGCAGCCTCGACCTGATGGGCTCTGGTGATCCTTCTGCCTCAGCCTTCCAAGGAGCTGGAACTACAGGCACGTGTTACCACACCCAGCTAGTTTTTTGATTTATTGTAGAGATGAGATCTCACCAAGTTGTCCAGGCAGTTCTCGAACCCATGGGCTTAGGCAATTCACTCACCTCAGCCTCCCAAGGCACGGGATTACAGGCTGAGCCACTGAGCCCAGCTGCTTCCTGGACTTTAAAAAAGGCTTATGAGCCCATATATCATAGGGCCGTTATGAAAATTAAGGTACATGGCTGCAACTAATATATATATGGTATCTAGTAGATATTCAAACAGTATTCCCAGTCTCTCCCCCCCCCTTTTATTGAGTCAAAGTCTCATTCTGTCATCCAGGCTGGAGTACAGTGGCACATTCACAGTCACAGCAGCCTCGATCTCCTGGGCGCAGGTCATCCTTCCATCTCAGCCTTCCAAGTACTGGAACTACAGGTAAATGTCACTGTGCCTGGTTCATTTTTTGATTTGTTGTACAGGTCTTGCCATATTGGCCAAGCTGGCCTCGAACCCCTGGGCTCAGGCAATCCTCTTGCCTGCACCTCCGAAAGTATGGGATTATAGGTGAGAGCACTGTGCCCAGCACACAGTCTATTTTAAACTCCCTCCTGCCTTATACTATCTACCTCCCAAACTTTTTGCTGATTACCCTACAAAGTGATGCAGGAGGTTTTAATCCCAATCTGCATATCATCTCCTAACTACAGTTTAATTTACTGCGTACTCGGTAATGTTTCCAATTCTTTATAGTCTCTGCTACATCTTGTCTAACAATGTATTGCAATGTCTTGGACAGAAGGACAGAAGAAATACAACATGCAATGGTAGCTTCCAGGAACTGAAGGTTCTTGAGGACTGCTAAAGCATGGTGAAGGTGATTGGGGAGAGAAGGGACGGGATGTGTTGGAAAAGATTAAGAAAGGTCTCGACGGGATGCTTCTTCACCATAAAACCAGAGGTCAGTGGTGTAGCCCTTGGAGCAGGAAGGTGCAAGATGCAGTCAGTCCTGATCAACCGACTCTCAAGCAGGAGGTGATGACAAGAAGAGAGAGGAAGCAATATGAGATGGAAGTTCCACACAGATACTAATGTCAATTAAGAAATAATCTTTGGTCCCTGACCTGAAGATGGTGATGGCACAGATGGATCTGTGAGACTCTCTGAATGTGAGTTCCCAAAAAGACCCTTACTTTTCTTCCTGCACCCCCCTGCCCACTGCCAGTCACACTGGTATGAGGCCTGGGGAACCTTTGGTCCCACACAGGGCCAGATATTGCGGCCCGACCATGTCTGCTTCACTATATGTGATTCTGGCTGGCTGGGGAATCTGGAATCCCGAATCCCAGTTCCCTCCCTGGCTGCATCGTCACAACCAGCACCCAGCACCAATCTGCTGGTCACCAGGGAGGCTTTGGGTGCCCACCCCTCAGAGATACCAGTCCCATTTCTGGCTGAAGTGCCCTGTGAGGGACCCACAGTCACCAACTGACCTCTGGAGCTTTGGAGATCTGAAGCCCCGGGCCTACCGTGGCTGAGGCACTCAGTGTGCAACTGCAAGCCTGTGTAAGGGAGAAGAACCCCAAACTGGCATAAGGTGCCAGTCAGAGGCTTCCAGCTCCAGAGGAGGGAATGCCCTACCATCTCCTCCACCCCAGCCTGTTGGTGGCACCCCGGATCCAGTGCCCAGCTGTGCAGCTGGTCCTGCCTAGAGACCCACAGGAGCATCCCTAAAAGTGAAAGTAAAACTACCACCTCTGCCATTTTCAAGGCATATTTGCATCGCATCACCCCGCCCACCTATCAGAGTCTCCACCTCAGTTCCCACGCTGACATCCTTAAACAGGAGACAAAGCCCCTCCCGTATGCTGAATAGAGACCAGTGTCACACATCTCCCAGGCAGCAGGCTAACTGCCTGCAACAAAAACAGAGGGGAGAGGCTGGAGATTAAAGCTCAAGGGACTTTATCCACTAAGGGATGAAGAAAAATCTACACAAATGAAGAAAAACCAAAAGAAGAATATGGGTCTCTCCCAGACTCCTGGGAGGGCAGACACTGAGAAAACTGACTTCAGAATTCAAACAATGAAGAGTCCCCAGAATGACTGGTCTCAAGCTACAAACATAGATATCAAGACATTAATGGAGAGATTAAAAAGAATTGAAGAGACTCAAGAAGAAACAAGAAAGGAGCTGATATCTGAGATAACAGTAATAAAGAATACTGTGAATGAAATAAATAACAAACTGATAAGCATGGAAAGCAGAATTATCCAAGCAGAAGAAAGAATCTCAGAGCTTGAGGACCAAAATATAGAATGAAATTAAACTCACAAAAACACAGGAAAAAAGCTCAAAAAGACAGAAAAAAACCTTCAAGAGATGAGCGATTACTTCAAGAGACAGAACCTAAGAGTAATTGGACTTCTTGAGGCAGAAAGAGAGACAGAGACCACACTGGAACAAACCTTCCATGAGATCATTCAAGAAAACATGCCGTATCTAATCAATGATGCAAAAACTCAAACACAGGAGATTCAGAGAACCCCTGAAAGACAACAAATGAGAAAACCAACTCCTAGACACATAATAATTCGCCTAAACAAAGTAGGCATAAAAGAAAAAAATCCTAAAGGCAGCAAGAGAAAAAAGCCAGATCACCTACCAGGGAAAACCAATTAGAATAGCATCAGATTTATCGACAGAAACCCTGCAGGCTAGGAGAGCTTGGAGCCCTATCTTCAAAGTCCGAAAAGATAAACAATTTCAACCAAGAATAACCTACCCAGCCAGATTAAGCTTTATCAGTGAGGGAGAATTAAAATCTTTCCCGGATATCCAATCCCTAAGAACTTAGGCTGCCACAAAACCACCTCTACATGAAACACTTAAGAAAGTACTAAACACAGAAGAAAAGGGGAAAAAAAGAACAACGTTCTTTACAAGAGTACAGGAAAAAGAATAAAATACTCATGAACCAACCCCCACAACAAAAGAAAGACAATAAACCAAGTGGAAGAACAACTCTATAAAAACTCTATGATAGGGATGAACTCTCACATTTCAATAATTAGCCTGAATGTGAATGGACTAAATGCACCACTGAAAAGACAAAGAATGGCAAACTGGATAAAATATCACCAGGCAACAATATACTGCCTTCAAGAGACCCATTTCACTGGAAAGGACATGCACAGACTCAAAGTAAGAGAATGGCAAACAAATTTTCAAGTGAATGGAACACAAAAGAAAGGAGGAGTCGTGATCTTAATTTCAGACAAATACCATTTAAGCTATCAAAAATTTAAAAAGATACAGAGGGCCACTACATAATGATAAAAGGTTCACTCCATCAACAGGAAATATCTATCCAAAACATATATGCACCCAACATAGGTGCGCCAACTTTTATAAAGCAATTCCTAAGAAAACTAAAGAAAGATATTGACTCCAACACCATCATAACTGGGGACTTTAATACACCACTCACAACCCTAGACAGATCATCAGGACAAAAAGTCAGCAAGGCGATCCGGAACCTCAATGTGACTCTGGACCAAATGAACTAAATTGATACCTACAGAACACTCCATCCAAAGACCAGAGAGTACACATTCTACTCATCACCACATGGAACATATTCCAAGATTGACCACATGATTGGCCATAAATCAAGCATAAGCAAATTTAAAAGGACCGAAATTCTACCATGCACTTTCTTGGACCACAGTGGAAGAAAAATAAACATTAACACCAACAAAGTTTCCCCCAAACCCACAAAGACATTGTCACTAAACAGCATGATGCTAAACAACTCCTGGGTCAACGATGAAATCAAAACAGAGATCAAAAGATACCTGGAAACAAAAAAGAATGAAGAAACATCTTACCAAAATCTCTGGGATGCCTTAAAAGCTGTAGTAAAAGGGGAATTTATATCCCTACAAACACACATGAAGAAAATGGAAGGAGCACAAATTAACAGCCTAACAAGCCACCTAAGGAAGCTGGAAAAGCAAGACCACAAACCCTAATTTCAGCAGAAAAATCCAGATCACCAAAATAAAAACCCAAATCCAGGACATAGAAGAAAAAAAGACAATGCAAAAAAATCAATGAAACAAAAAGCTGGTTCTTCGAAAGGATAAACAAGATTGATGGTCCCCTAGCTAGACTGACCAAGAGAAAGAAAAAAAAAACCCAAATAAGTACAATCAGAAAAACAAACGATGAAGTCACATCTGACCCTGAAGAAACACAAAAGATCATTAGAGACTACTACATACACTTGTATGGAAACAAACTTGAAAACCTCAATGAAGTGGAGGACTTTCTGTCATCACACAACCTACCTAGGTTGAAACAAAAAGAAATTTGAGACCCTAAATAGACCAATAACAATCAAGGATATTGACTATGTAATAAGAAAACTACCTACAAAAAAAAGCCCTGGACCAGATGGCTTTCCAGCAGAATTCTATAAGACATTTAAGGAGGAACTGATTCCAATCCTAATGAAGCTATTTCAGGTGATTGAGAACGATGGAACCCTCCCCAAATCATTTTATGAAGCTAACATCACATTGATACCCAAGCCAGGTAAATATACAACAAAAACAGAGAACTACAGGCCAATATCCTTGATGAACATACACGCTTAAATTCTCAACAAGAACCTAGCAAACCAGATCCAACAACACATCTCAAAAATCATCCATTATGACCAAGTAAGCTTCATCCCTGGGATGCAGGGCTAGTTCAACATTCGTAAAACAATAAATGTAATTAAATAAATCAACAGATGTCAAAACAAAAACCACATGATTATATCATTAGATGCAGAAAAAGCTTTTGATAAAAGCTTCTTCTTGATAAAAACCCTCAAACATCTAGGCATATGGGGAACATACCTCAAAGTAGTAAAAGCCATCTATGAGAAACCAACAGCCAGCATACTCCTAAATGGACCAAAATTGGAACCATTTCCTCTGAAAACTGGAACAAGACAAGGATGCCCACTCTCATCCCTCCTGTTCAATATAGTACTGGAAATCCTGGCTAGAGCAATCAGAGAAGAGAAGGCAGTCAGGGGTATCCAAATAGGAAAATAGGAAGTCAAATTATCTCTCTTTGCAGATGACATGATTGTATACCTTGAAAACCCAAGAGAATCTGTCAAAAACCTCCTTACACTGATAAAGGCCTTCGGCAAAGTCTCAGGATATAAAATAAATGTGCAAAAGACAATCACATTTCTTTACACCAATAATAAACAAACATAAATCCAAATAAGAAGCACAATTCCATTCAAAATAGCCACACACAAAAAAGAAATACCTTGGCATCTTCCTAACCAGAGACGTGAAAGACCTTTACAATGAAAACTACAAAACTCTGCTCAAAGAAATCAAAGATGACACAAACAAGTGGAAAAACATCCCATGCTCATGGATTGGAAGAATCAACATTGTGAAGATGTCCATCTTACCTAAGGCAATCTACAGATTCAATGCAATACCCATCAAATTACCAGCAACATTCTTCTCAGACCTAGAAAAAACAACACAGGAATTCATATGGAAATACAAATGACCAAGAATAGCCAGAACAATCCTCAGCAAAAAAAAACAAAGCAGGTTGTATCACATTGCCAGACTTCAAACTTTACTATCAAGCTACAATCATCAAAACAGCTTGGTATTGGTATAGGAATAGGCACATAGATCAGTGGAATAGAATTGAGATTCCAGAAGCAAAACCTAAATTTCTCAACCAACTCACCTTCGACAAAGCCTCCACCACTTATCACTGGGGAGAGGAGAACCTATTCAGTAAATGGTGCTGGGAAAACAAGCTGACCACATGCAGAAGATTGAAACAGGACCCCTATCTATCCCCATACACAAAAATAAACTCCAAATGGATCAGAGACCTAAAAGTAAAACCTCAACCCATGAGAACCTTAGAAAATGAAGGACACACCCTCATGGAAATTGGAAGTGGCATCCAATTCCTGAACCAAACTTGAAACCCACAGGCCATAAGGGATAAGATAGACAAGGAGGACCTCATTAAACTTACAAGCTTCTTCAAAACCAAAGAAACCATCAAGAGAGCAGGAAGACAGCTTACAGACTGGGAAAAAGTATTTGCCAACTCCAGATCTGACAAAGGCTTAACATCTTGGATCTACAAGGAACTCAAATGTGCTGAAAAGAAAAAAACAAACAACCCCATTATAAAATGGGCAAAAGATATGAGCAGACACTTCACAAAGGAGGACATCCGAGCAGCCAACAGACACATGAAGAAATGCTCAACCTCACTAATCATCAGGGAGATGCAAATCAAAACCACACTGAGATACCACCTAACTTCAGTCAGAATGGCAATTAACAATAACTCAGAAAATAATAGTTGTTGGAGAGGGTATGGCGAAAAGGGAACACTCCTACACTGTTGGTGGGAGTGTAAACTAGTGCAACCTTTGTGGAAAGCAGTGTGGTGATTCTTAAAAGCTCTAAACATCAACCTTCCATATGACCCTGCAATCCCCCTACTGGGAATATACCCTTAAAAACTAAAATCACTCTACAAAAAAGATACCTGCACATGAATGTTTATCGCAGCATTGTTCACAATAGCAAGAACCTGGAACCAACCATGCTACCCATCAAAAGAGGACTGGATTAAAAAAATGTGGTACATATATATGATGGAATACTATGCTGCCATAAAGAAGAACAAAATCATGAATTTCACAGCAACGTGGATGGAGTCTATAATACTGAGTGACCTCTCACAGAAACAAAGATCTGAGTATCACATATTCTCACTCATATAGTGGACCTTGATCATCCAACGCACTACTATAAGAAAATGTCTGACAGTGGTGGGAAACTATGGGGGAGGAAATGGGACTAATGATAGTTAACATCTGTCTGGGGACGGGGAGACACCTGTTATCAACAAGGGGGCCTGAATGAAGCATATTTGTATACCTAACCCTTAACTGTACCCCACAATATCAAAATAAAAAAAATAGATTAAAAGAGAGAGAGAGGAAAAAAGAAAGATCTCAAAGATAATGCTAAGAAGTTTGTCCTTTATGTTGTAGGCAGTGGGTAGATGCTGAGTGTTTTATAGAATGACAAACTTTTCCTGGAAGTCTTAAAATTCTGCTGATGTCTCAGCATGCTATATATACCAGTTTTTAGGTATTTTCTAAAACCACCTAAATTTCCTTTAAACAAAAGATGTAACTTGTTCTGAGGACTTGGTATGGATCGTATGATGCTGATACCTGGTCTTCTGCATGTCACCACACATCAGATTACAAACATCACCCCATCACACATTTTTTTTAAAGAAGCATAAACTGTTTTTATACCTCCTTTCTTGCACATGTTATTTTCTTACATTTATTTATTTCATCATTTTAAGTACAACATTAGTCTATTTAGCTGAGTATTTTTATTATTGTTATATATTTTACTATTGTTATGAGACATTTTTATTATTGTTGTTACATTAGAACAGTTTTAAGTTTATTTGTCTCCTGTTTAAAATAAAAGAATAGAGATAAACTTGCTCTGGCACATGGAGATTTGGATGCTCCTTCTAGTCTGAGTTCACATTCAAGTGACCTTTGGCAAAGACATATACTATACATATGCATGCTTATATGTGTGTGTGTGTATGTGCTTCAATTTTCCTCTTTGCAAAATGGAGTACAATTAGGGAATTGCTTATGACTCTTCCACTTTTAAAATTCTGTTTTTCTAGTATGTGCAAAACTGCTAAATTCTATGGGGCTAGAAGGAGTTATGTTCTAGTATAAGTTTTTTTAAATGCTATCTTTATTTGAGAATATTATTCTTATAATTTTCATGAATGGGAGGAAAAAATAAATATAAATATATTTTAAAATATGGCCCAATTATTAATCATTTTACCCAAACATTGATGGTAAAAGAAAAAAAGAATTATGCCATTGTGCTATCTTTTGAGATGTTCAGTTGAAAATTGTGTTTAGAGAGCTCATTTTATAGAAAGTGTCATGTAATGGAGTAGCTAGCAAGCTATGTGTTCGATTTTCATTTCTTCTGTGTTGGAGATAAGACACATTCCATTTTCACGAGAAAATGATGATATATGTACATATGAACATATAAATTGTGACATCTTCATACAATTTTCACATGATGAAAAAAATATGCCTCCGTATTTATAAAGAAGAATTAGTATTTTCCTTGAACTCTGACAATTCTTTCTTTTCTCCCATACTGACTACATCTATCAAGTGAAGGTGTGAATGAAATCTGCTTTCAGAGATAGTTTCAGCAGCAGGAGAGCAGAGTATCCAAGCTAATAAATAAATAAATAGCCAGCCAAGAAGGCAGGTCCCTGCCTGAGTCTGATGAATAACCATTATTGTTCATCCTATGCAGTTTTTCATGTAGATTTGATTCTTTAACTTTTTTTTTTTTACAAACACATACTAGAAATAAGAGACCAAATTTATTGCTTTGCAAAACCAAACAGTGCTTTATATATTTTTGGATTTCTCCCTAGATGTCGTTATTCTTCTGCATCCAAACTTGTGAATACATAGAGCAAATGTCTATTAGAACAAGTACCCAGTGCCCATATGTGGACAGGCCATGAGAGCAAATCTCCTAGAAATCTAGAAGTATCATTGACACATTCTGGGGACTCCTCTTCAGAAGAATAATTTCCAGAAAGGCCATTTCAGAAGATGGTGTTTATTCATTTTCTAAAGCATAGGTGAAAGCCATGGGCCCAGCTGTATTAGTTATGATTTAAACACTTTGCTTCAGACGACTTCATTAACTGCATGGGCACTAACTATAAATTATTCATTTTATTTGTACTTCATTGCACTTCTAATGTGTAATCATGACTTACAAATTTGAATTCAAATTTAAGAAGCTCATTTTTGCAAACAGAGCTGTTTCATTCTCAGTGTAGGTTCAAACATACATTGCTATTTTGCAGGAAACTTAGAGTTTAGAATAGATTTAAACAGATATTATTCTCAATAATGTGTATGAAATAGGTAGTGATTTTTTGTCAGTATATTTGACCTTGTGTTATATCAAATAACTTTTTGAGTAGTCTTACTTCAATAAAATAGGCAATATAGTAGATACATGCTTAGAAAATTTGATGCCTAAAAACAAACCAAAATGCTAGTCCTCAAAGATGCTTTCTTAGCAAATCTTTCTGCTTTTACAGAAATGTTGATAAAATGAAGCATTCAATTTTCTGATTTATGGATTAAAACATTTTACTGCTACACAGGGCTCAGATTTATCATGAGATGTTAAATCTCCAAGAACTCTATTCCCCCAAATGAGGCTGACCTATATTTTAAAAACACAGAAGTTAGAAAATTTCTCCAATCATAAATTTTTAATACTGTCCAATGCAGGCATCAGTTTTTCTTTTTAAATAGAGAGGCAGTATAGGGTGGTATTTAAGTGGCAGGCTCTGGAGCCAGACTGGACTACCTGGGACTGATTATAGATCCCTTTACTAACCTGTAGACCTTAGGCAAGTCACAAAATATATTGTACCTCAGTTTTCTCATTTGTAAAATGAGAATAATAAATAACAATTACCTTATAGAGTTGTTAACTGATAAATTAGTAAATATATGAAAAGTGCGTGTTTGAACACCTGGCATACGCCAAACTTATTGAAATATTTGTTATAATCATTATCTTAGTGTTCAAGCTAAATGACAAGCACTATGATGAAAACGTATTATAAAAGGAATTTTTTTAACCCCCACTTATAAGAGTATAAAATCTCTGCTTTTACTACATATCTGAAAAGCAAAAAATTATGACAGATCATCTGCTCCTACAGTCAGCAATCACCACTACAGTCATCTATCACCTTTGGGATATGATCAAGATGAAACAAAAGAAAGTGAAAATATAGAGAGGTCAGAGAAGAGAGGCAGTAAGGAGGTAATGCTGCTTCAGAGTATTGTGCTGAAGACAGACCAAGAAATCAAAGCTTCCAGATGCACTCTAGCCCTGCTTCCTTTCATTTCTATACACACATCTGACCATGACTCATTATGAAAATTTAATTATCATGGGAATTCAGGTGCTAAATATAATATTTCTTTGATTTTTATTATATGATTATAAAAAAAATTTTCTTGTAAATAGACAAATCACAAAGTTTCATGATTGAAATTGAACTACTAATTTTTAATTCATGGTAACTGGAGAAAAAAGAATTCTAAAATTTCTATGGAACCACAAAAGATCCCGAATAACCAAAGCAATCTTGATTAAAAGAAAAAAGCTGGAGGCATTAACCTACGTGATTTCAATATAAACTATAAATCTCTTGTAGCCCAAATAGCATGTGCTGGCATAAAAACAGATGCAGACCAATGGAACAGAATAGAGAACTTAGAAATAAATTTATACATTTACAAGAACTATTTCATACACATAAATAATGACATAAAATAAATTTAAAAGTATAATAAAATTATGTACTTATGAGACAAATGAGTTTGAAGGAAAAAAAAGAATATCATAATATTAACCCTGATGCTTGATTATTAACTACAAAGAAAAATTAGTAAAAATGCCAAAATGGTTAAAATATTTAAGGACTGCAAAAGTGATTATTTTCAAGAACTTGATATATATTCTAAGACAATATAAAATAAATTCAGCTGCCAATTGTAGTGTGAGAATTAGATCGACTCTGTGTGAAAGTGAGCAGTAAGCGAGTATGAAAGCTTTGTGAAGGACAGTGAAGAGCATGCAAAGTCAGCTCCACTCCAGAGAGCTCAGAAACAGCAGTGGTGAGGGTAGGAAAAGACTCAAGGACTGCTGCTGGGTTACCAATAGCCCTGAAGAGGATGCCTGGATAGGTGCAGGCTAGGAACGCTGGAAGGCAAGCTCACCAATGACATCAGTTCAATAAGCTCCCGGCAGGATGCTATTTACCAAAACTTAGCAGGACTCCCATTTTTGAATTCTTACACAGAACAGTAAAGAGGTATGACAGGTTTGTAACATTCTTACATTTACCCGAGGCTTATTCCAGTCTATTAAAATCTTTCTGACATTGATATTATACTGAAAATTTGCCAAGATGAGATTTGCTTAGGAAAGTTCAATTATTTCCAGGTTTCAGATGAAACCATAACATTGAACACTGTACTTTCAAGTGAGCCAGGAAAGATATTTTACTTTAAACACACACACACACACACACACACACACACACACAGTTTTCGTAGCCATTAAATGATAAGGCTTTGATGGGAAAATCTAGTTTAATTATAAATGATTAGGAAACAATGATTCAATAATTTTCCCCAATATTGACTTGCTTTCACCCTACAGCCATCTATCACCTTTGGGATATTATTAAGGTGAATCAAAAGAGAAGGAAAATATGGAGAGAGCAGAGAAGAAGAGGGAGGGAAAAAAGAGAAAGAAAGGAGGCAATGCTGCTTCAGAGTATTGTGCTGAAGAGAGATCAAGAAATCAAAACTTCCAGAAGCACACCAGTCCTGCCTCCTTTCATTTCTACACACACATCTGACCATGATGCATAATAAAAATTTAATAGTCATATGAATTCTGATACCAAATAGAATTTCTTTTGATTTTCATTATATAATTATAAAAATATCTTGCTGTAAGTAAGTAAGTCACAAAGTTTTGTGATTTAAATCAAATTACTGGAAAAAAAAAATTTCAAAATTTGTATGGAATTACAAAAGACCTGAATAGCAAAAGCAATCTTGATCAAAAGAAAAAAACTGGAGGCAAAGTAAGTCACAAAGTTTTATGATTGACATCAAACTACTAATTTTAAATTCAAGGTAACTGGAATTTAAAATTTGTATGGAACCACAAAAGACCTGAATAGCCAAAGCAATCTTGATCAAAGGAAGACTGGAGGAATTAACTTACCTGATTTCAATATATACTACAAATTGACAGTTACCCAAACAGCACATGTTGTTGGCATAAAAACAGATATAGACCAATGGAACACAATAGAAAGCCCAGAAATAATAAAATTGAATCCTTACCTCACATCAAATATAAAAATCAACTCAAAATGGATTTAAGATCTAAATTCAAAACCCAAAACTGTAAAACTACTGGAAGAAAACATAAATAAAACTTCTTGGAACTAGTCTGGGAAAATAATTTTTTGGATATGATTTAAAAAGCACAGATGACAGCAGCAACAATAACAACCATAGGCAAATCAGAATGCATCAGACTAAAAAGCTTCTTCACAGCAAAAGAAACAATCAACAGAGTAAAAATACAACCCACAGAATAGGAAAAAAATATTTGCAAACCATACATCTAATCAGGAGTTAATATCCAAAATAGTATATAAAGAACTCAAACAACTTATAACAAGAAAACAACCTTCTCAAAGAAGACATACAAATGGACAATAAGTATATAAAAATGCAAAATCATTAATTATCAAGGAAATGCAAACTAAAACCACAATGATATTGTCTTACACACGAGACAATGGCTAGTATAAAAAAGATGAAAAGTAAATATTGGCGAGAATGTGGGCAAAAGGGAGCCCTTATTAGTACGGCCATTAGGGAAAATGGTATAGAAGTCTCTTCAAAAAATAGAACTATCATATGATCCAGAATTCCACTTCTGAGTATATAACCAAAGGAAATAAAATTAGTATGTCGAAGAGATGTCTTCACTCTCGTGTGCATAATTTACAACTGCTAAAATACATAATGATAAAGAAAATGTAAGACACACACACACACACACACACACACACACACACACCACACACACACTATTCAGCCTTTAAAAAGAAGGAAATCCTTTCATTTGTGATCACATGGGTGAACCTGGAGGACTTTGTGATAAGTGAAATAAGCCAGGCATAGAAAGACAGACACTGAATGATATTACTTACATGTGGAATATAAAATATCAAATTTGTAGAAGCAGAAAGTAAAATACTGGTTGCCACAGGATGAGTGGGAGGAGTGGAAATGAGAAGATGGTGGTTAAAGGATACAAAGATTTAGTTAGACATGTTGAGTAATTTTAAGAGATCTATTATTGTACCACATGACTGTAAATAATAGTAATATATCATACAATTGAATATTGCTAAGAAAGCAGATCTTAAATGTTTAATCACAAAAAAGTGTGATGATAGACATGCTAATTAGCTTTAGTCATTTCTCAGTGCACATGTGTTTCAAGGCATTACATTGTACACTGTAAATACTAACATTTTTTTTTTTTTTTTTGAGTTGGAGTCTCACTCTGTCACCTAGACTGGAGTGCAGTGACCACTCCTGGTCACTGCAGCCTCGACCTGCTGGGCTCCAGAGTTTCTTCTGTCTCAGCCTTCCAAGTAGCTGGAACTACAGACATGCACTGCCAAGCCTGGCTAATTTTTTTTTTTTGAGTCGGAGTCTCACTCTGTCGCTCAGACTGGAGTGCAGCGGCCCCTCCCAGCCACCGCAGCCACGACCTGCTGGGCTCCGGCGATCCTTCCGCCTCAGCCTCCCAAGTAGCCAGAATTACAGGCATGCGCTACCACGCCCAGCTGATTTTTTGATTTATTGTAGAGACGAGGTCTCGCTGCCCAGGTGGGTCTCGAACCCGCGGGCTTAGGCAATCCACTCACCTCAGCCTCCCAAAGGCGGGGGATTACAGACTGAGCCACCCAGCCCGGCTAGCCTGGTTAATTTTTTTTTGATTTTTTTTTTGTTTTGTTTTTTGTTTTTGTTTTTTGTTTTTTTTGAGTTGGAGTCTCACTCTGTCGCCCAGACTGGAGTGCAGTGGCCGCTCCCGGCCACCGCAGCCTCGACCTGCTGGGCTCCGGCGATCCTTCCGCCTCAGCCTTCCGAGTAGCCGGAATTACAGGCATGCGCCACCACGCCCAGCTGATTTTTTGATTTATTGTAGAGATGAGGTCTCGCTGCCCAGGCGGGTCTCGAACCCGCGGGCTCAGGCAATTCACTCACCTCAGCCTCCCAAAGACACGGGATTACAGGCTGAGCCACCGAGCCCGGCTTGATTTTTTTATTGTAGAGATGAGGTCTCGCCAAATTGCCCAGGGGGGTCTCGAACCCACGGGCTCAGGCAATCCACTCACCTTGGCCTCCCAAAGTGCTGGAATTACAGGTTGAACCACCAAGCCCAATCTTAATACTAACGTTTTTTATCTGCCAATTTTATGTAATAAAGCTGAGGAGAACAAAAGAAAAGGGAAGCCACCCATGACCACAATTGAGCAATAATTTATAAATAAAAAATTTCAGGTAACTTTGGGTCTTTTTGCCTAATTTGGGTATGATTATATGATTCAGTTATGGTTACCTCCCTAAAGTCTCATTTTTATGGAATCTTTAACCATGTAACAAAGTTAGGTTTACAAATACACCATTCATAACAGTGCTGGCAATTAACTTGGCTCTGAATGTTGATAACCAGTCATGTAATGGCTGTGGGGATAACTATAACCTTCCTATTATCTTCTACATCTGAATTATATTTGGAACAAGTAGAAGCCTTCTCCATTGCATCCAAAAATATTTTAGTAATTTAACTACAATTATGGTTTGGGATAGGTTCTCATTTGAAATTTCAGACAATGTTATAGCTACTACTCTGAAAAAAAAGCATGGCTCAAGCATTTTTAAAGGAATAAAAATAAATCATAGCCGGGCTCGGTGGCTCAGCCTGTAATCCCGTGCCTTTGGGAGGCTGAGGTGAGTGGATTGCTGGAGCCCGCGGGTTCGAGACCCGCCTGGGCAGCGAGACCTCATCTCTACAATAAATCAAAAAATCAGCGGGGCATGGTAGCGCATGCCTGTCATTCCTGCTACTGGGAAGGCTGAGGCGGAAGGATCGCCGGAGCCCAGCAGGCGAGGCTGCGGTGGCCGGGAGCTGCCACAGCACTCCAGTCTGGGCGACCGAGTGAGACACCAACTCAAAAAAAAAAAAAAAAAAAAAAAATAAAGCATGATGTTATTAATCTGTGAAGTCACTGAACTGTATAGATTAAATGTTCAGGAATATCACAAAATGAAGATACTGTAGATGGAATTAATTTCTAAGTTTTCATGTTATATAACCAGAATATTTTACATGTTTCATAATGACCTATAATCCGAGAATTAGCCACAGGTGAGATGGGGACCAGCATCATGTCCAAAGTCCTCGAGACAATGTAGAACTTGGTGTGTTTAACATAATGTTTTATTCCCCAAACCTACCAAGTATTTTAAAACTTTTATGAATAAAGAAATAGAATAAATGAATCGATGACATAAAAAAGATAAAGATATACCTGTAGACAAATTTACAAGAAAGGGTTTCTTATTATATTATTATCCATTAAACTTTTAGACATCATTTTCAACATGAAGGACTCTAAAAGATGATTGCATATTAAGCATTTTTCAATAGTCTTTCACCATATATTCTCTTTGAACACCTCAGAAGCTCATGAGTATCTTATAAAGTATAAAGTTGAATGTGGATAAGAAATTGAGAAAAAAAAGATTACTTTTTCATCCAGAGGAATTCAAAATTCCTTATATAAACTTATGCCATTATGAGAACATTATGCCTCATCTTGTCTTTTTCATGCAAAATAATAGAAGAAAATGCATTAAATTCAAATGGTCAGATATGCATGGAAATCAGAGAGTAACCCATACAGACAAATCTATATTGATTCTTAATATTAATTTTTATAATGATTATAAGGGAACTTCTAATATGACCTAGTACAGACATACACACACACACACACACACACACACACACACACACACACACTCGGGAGAATGATAACTGCAAAACTGGAGATGCAAGAACTCACTTTATAGGTCCTCTTTATTGTCCTAAATATTTACTGCCTCTCATAGTCTCACATTTTACAATACCCTTGTACAGAAACACAGCATTAAAATACCACAGAAAATCACATGTCTCTTGCACTTAAGTTTTATGAATATTTCACTTGATACTCTGCCCTCAGGGGCCTAGCATCACTAGAGCATTATACTCTTTTCTCAATGCATAAATTATTCTAAGAATGCTTCCAATTTCAAGCAAGGCCAGACTGGAAAATCTGAATATAAACAGACTTAATTTAATGCAGTTTGAACATAAACATATACAAGTTAGGGAAGAAACATAATAATTTGTAATTTTTTTTTCTTTATTTCTTCGCGCCACAGTTGATTTTACTCCACATAGCCAATTATCGCTTTTGTAAAATAAAATTTGTTCCAATACTACTGCTTATATACAAATCATTCATTAAAGTGCTTATTCCTCCTTCATCAAATATTTATCACACCGTGTTCCAGAAATGATGCCAGGCTCAAGGGATACAGTGATCAACAGGAGAGATTTGTTTCCTGACCTCACCAAACAAATTATTACAAATTGTACAGAGTGTGATCAAGGAAAAAATGGAATAGGAGGGACAGAAAATTTTTGATGAGGAAATGGCTTTT
Organism: Cephalopachus bancanus; assembly: GCA_027257055.1. Taxonomy (NCBI): domain Eukaryota; kingdom Metazoa; phylum Chordata; class Mammalia; order Primates; family Tarsiidae; genus Cephalopachus; species Cephalopachus bancanus. The sequence goes on along the minus strand of JAPVLO010000205.1, from coordinate 5,352,036 downwards.
AAACTAAGTTCTGAAGTACCTAATCCTGGGAAATGTGGAAGAGAGAGCAGTCTTAGAAGAAAGACGAACAGAGACAGGAAAGAATTTGATACATTTAAGGGAAGAAAAAGTGACCATGATGGTTTCAGCAAACTTAACTGTGTGCAAATGGCTAAGATAAGGATGGAAAATTAAGCAGGGTTTTGATCACAGACTTACAGGCCTTGGTAAGGAGTTGGACTTTATTGTTATGATCACTGAAAAGTTTTCAGTAGGGGTGTGACATAATTTGATTTGCAATACAAGAAGTTTTCTCCTAATGCTATGCAGAGATGGATTTCAAGAGGGTAGGATATTCAACGGCTTGGACCAAAATAATAGTAAAGTAGGAAGGAAGAGGATTCAGATAATAATTTAGAAGATAAGAGAGTAGATCCAGATAAAACCATGTATTCTATTCTGTGGCAAAAATAATTACATTTAAAATTTTTGCAAACGTATATTTAGAAGACTAAAAAATTTCTATTTAAACATGGAATCATAGATCTTGAAGAGAACATAGATTTAACCAAGTCCAATATCTCACCTCATGATAGAGGAATTTAAGGTTCTGAAAGTTGAAATATCTTGCTCTTAAACACACAATTCCTAAGCAAATCCAGGACTTACCAAGCTTATAGCTATTGGTCTAGTGTATTTTATGTCATGTCATGTTGAGTTTCAGAATGAAATCTCAAACAAAAAAATGTACACATGAAAACCAGAATTGGCATAACTAAGAGCCTAGAGATAACAATGGTTTAAATGGAAAATAACCTAAAAATAAGCAAACTGAAAGATATTCTTTCTTACATTTGGTGATGTGCAGTATCTACTGAATTTTCGGACCTTTCATCTTGCTTATTGTTGAAATTAAGTCATGTGAACTTTGCCTTAATGAATGCTTCTTTTTATCTTCTAAATGAGCTAAATTTAAGAGTTCTTAGAAAAAAGAAAGATTTCTGGTTCAAGATTTTAAACAGTTGTTTATATCTTTTTCCTATTGGGATTCTGTTATAATTGCTGCTAAAATATAATAAAAGAATAAATTTATACATTCACAATCTATTCCGAGAAGCCCAACAAAAGGTTTGGGCCTTGGAAAAGCCAGGCACAACAAAAGGTGTAAGTTAAAGATGGGACTCAACACTAGAGTGTTGAATGAAAATCCATGTAGGCACAGTTAACACTCCCACTACTTCTTCATGTTGTTTCCAGATATTTATCATTCAGGTGTTTCTGCAAAGAGAAATCCCTCTGACTGCTCTAGGAGTGACTATTACTGCTCCTAAAACAAACTCTCTCTTCCAGGACATTGACTCGAGTTTAATAGCGGACATCACACTGCTTTAGCAGTCAGTAAGCCCATAGAAATACCACAGAACAATATGCAGTGCATTACTCCTAAGAGGAACTAGTGTCATCAGAAATATAGTGATTTAGGAGCAAAAGAAGATGTCAAACCTGAACATCCAGAAACCAAAATACAATAAAAACAAACAAAACAACAAAAAAGCTTTAGTGCTTCAGAGAGATTCGAGTATATGTGGCTTTCCAAGACAACATTAAAAATCTAAAAATTAAAAAAAAATATCAGGAACCAGTAGAAATTTTAAATAACTGACATTTTTTAAAAATTAGTAGAAAGATATTTTTAAGAAAAAATTTAAACAAACAAAAGAGATGTAGTGGGTCAATCTGGGAGCTTCAACAGTTTTCCATAAAAATTAAAAAAAAAATTTGACCACTTATGTATTTAACCTTGAATTGTACCCCATATCTTTAAAATAAAAAATAAAGGGGGGGGGAGAGAAAGAGAGAGAAAATAATGTATTGAGTCATCAAATTAAGTCAGAGAATTTCCCAGAGTATAATACTTTCATGTGATAGAACCTTCTAGTTACGTAGCACAACACACACACACACACACACACACACACACACATGCACACACACACAAAAGAAAACTACAGTTAGACAAATCTGAGGGAAACTGCAGTCTACCAAAGTTAAATAGAAGGCCTATATATTTCCAGAATGAAACAAGATCACTGAATTAGTTTCCTAGTGCTACAAAGTACTACAAGCGGGGTGGCTCAAAACAATAAAAATGTATTGTCTCATATTTCTAGGGACTAGCAGTCCAAAATCAAGGTGTTGTAGGACCATGCTCTCTCTGAAACCTGGAGGGGAACGCTTTCTTGCCTCTTTCCGGCTTTTGGTGGTTAACTGGTGATCTTTGGCATTCTTGGCTTATAGCTACATAACTGCCTTCATCATCTCGTGATATTCTCCTCGGATGTCTCTGTCTTTACCTGGCCATTTTCTTATAAGGACACTGGTCATATTTGGTACTGGCCTATCCTTTCTAGTATGACCTCATTTTTTTTTAATCAATATTTTTTATTACGATATTGTGGGGTACAGTTAAGGATTAGGTATACAAATTTGCTTCATTCAGGCACCCTTGTTGATAAGAGGTGTCTCCCCATCCCCAGACAGATATTTACTACCGTTAATCCCATCTCCCTTCCCCTCCCCCCAATAGTTTCCCACCACTGTCAGTCATTTTCTTATAGTATCACATTGGATGTTCAAGGTCCATTATATGAGTGAGAACATGTGATACTCAGATCTTTGCTTCTGTGAGAGGTCACTCAGTATTATAGACTGTAGTTCCATCCAGGTTGCTGCAAAATTCATGATATGACCTCATTTTAACGTAATTAGTTAAGGCATGGGTGGACACTATTTTCAAATAAGATTATATTTTGAGGTGCTGGGTAACAGAACTTCAACATACCTCTCTTGGGGGAGCCATTGATACAACAATAAGAATCAGATTGGCCACTCTTGTTAGCAAAATAAACGCTAATATCATGAAGCAATGCCTTCAGGATAGGTAGGAAACATGATTATTAACTTTGAAGTCTATGCCTAGATTAATTATCAATCAAGTGTGAGGTAGGATAAAGACATTTTTAAATATTTAAGGAATCAGAAGGTTTTCTTCTAACACTCCTTTCTAAGGAATTAATTCGAGCATTTTCTCTGACAAGAAACAGGAAATCTGTCTGGTCTGAAGAAATGATGTCTCCAACCTAGAAAAGTGGTAATGCTTCTCTACAACAGAAATGGGATTGGTCTACATAATGATCCCAAATAGAGAACTTCAGGAGGGAGTTACACAGAAAATAAGGACTACTAGTAGAACAAATACATGATTTTGGAATAAGCTAGAGACTAACATGAAGTGTATTGGCAGTAAGCCAAAAAGAGTGTTATTTATTCACTATGGCTCTGAAAATATTCTCTCTCTCTCTCTTTCTTTTCTTTTTTTATTTTATTTGGGATCAAACTCTATTCCCCAGGCTGGAGTGTGGTGGCATGATAACGATGATCGTGGCTTATGGAAACCTTGACCTCCTGCACTTGGGCAGTCCTTTCACTTCAGCATTACAAGTAGTTGGGACAATAGACATGTGCCACCATGCCTGGTTCACTTTTTAATTTTTTTTAGAGATAAGGTTTTGCTATGTTGACCAGGCTGATATCCAACTCCTGGGCTCAAGCAATCCACCTGCTTCACCTCCCAAAGTACTGGAATTATAGGCATGAACCAACACACCTGACCAAAACACTGTCATTAATTGCTTACATGCATGGTGACACTCACCCTGATGAGAAGGACACATAATCACAGGGCACTAACTGTAGTACATCACATTTGTGCAATTGTGCTATCATCATTCTACAGATACTCTTTATTGATTTCTACCTTTAGAATCAATCTATAGATAAATCATAAACTATGATCACAGAAGAACACAGGCAAAATTGTGAAAATGCAAAAGTAACAGCATAGATCTTCAAGATCGGATCATGAAACTTGGAGGGCAGAGTGGGTGAGGGGTGGGAGTTTTTGGCTTAGTATCTTCATCGTATACCATTTGGAACCAAAAACACTAACAAAATGAGAAGTGAATAAAAACTATGTTTATAAGTAGACTGTTTAAAAGTACAAAAATGACCAAAGAAACCTGTGGTTCTTTGAATATGATCAGTACAATCCCACCTCAAACTCTTGCTCTTGCCGAACACTCTGCCTGGAAATATCTTACTCTTAAGTTTTCACATAGCTTGCCATACCTCACTAGGATTTCTGCCCACATGTTCACTCTTCAGCAAACCTTCCCTAACCACCCCATCTCTATTGTTTTACCATGTTTTGTCTTTCTTCATAGCACTTTTAATTAACACATCATAGTATATAATTATTTATAGTCTTTCTCTATGTCTAGATGGAAGCTTGCTGAGGTCAGCACTTTGTCACTAATGTCTAGCATATAGTAAGCGAGCTGTGTGTGTGTATACATATAAGTATATATATGTTGTATATACATGTATATATATGTTGTTCAATAATTGAATAAAAAACAAGGGAAGATGTTGGGAGCCAGCCGTGGAGGCCCACTGAGCGTTAGGGATCAGGAAGGGCCGTTGACCCTGAGATCACTAGGATGCATTCGGGAGCTATTTGACCCCATTTCCTCCCCCTTTCTACTCAGCACTAACCTGACTAAGCTCCTATAAGCTCAAACATAGAAACTCTGAGATCGGGATGAATACAAGCTAACTTTAGAAGCTCATTGCTCCCATTCTTCCACAAACTGCAGTTTTGGCTTTCACACAACTTATAATTCAAAATTGTGTCACATCTAAGAGCCTTAGTATTGGTCACAGGCTTCTGGGTCATGATCTTAGGATTTATTGAAGGTGTAAATTGTAGAATATAGTTTTAGAAGACAGCCATTTTGTTGAAAGAATGCGGCTGGGTTACTTGAAGGTAGCCCACTGTGAACTTTGGACTGGGCCACATTCCAAACATTCTGGGATGGGCCACTTTCGTTTGTAAAGTAAATACTTACGCTTCTATAGAATTGTTTAACTTGGTATAAATCAATCAGCTTAGGACAAAAAAGGTGTATAGAATATGTCAGTCACAGATTAGGTTATCCTTTGTTATGGGATTTTAAAATTATCATATGAAAAGGGTTTAAAGGCAATCATTGATTAAGTTTTCATGGATTAAGGTTTCTGGTGGGTGGGGGACACCCCTCCCACATCTGACTTTGTGTATAAAAGACCGTTGTAATTCCCAATAACACACATCGCTTCTGCACTAGACTGGAGTCCAGTCTCTTTCTTTCTCTCTCTCTTTCTTCTTCGTCCTAATCGCTGACGCCGTCTCCACCTTTGGGGTACCCTGAACCTGGCTGGAGCTGGTCTCCAGCAGGAAGAAACGAGAATATTGATATAACTGACTGGAAGGAAATTGGAGTGAGATATATCAGTTATCTATTAATGCATAACAAATTACCTCGAAACTTAATGTCTTGAAACAACAATAACCATTATAATCTCAGAATTTGGGGGGTTAGAGGTTTAAGAGTAGCTTGTTTGGGTAGTTTTGGTTCTGTTATCTCTCATGTGACTTGGACCGTAGTCATTTAAAAGTATGCCTGGAATTGGAGGAGCTGCTTTCAAGATAGATTAGTCATAGATTAGTTCAGGCTGCTTGTTGGCAGAAGTCCTCAGTTCCTCTCCACATGGACCTATTCCTGTCTATAGGGTTGTTTGATATCCTCACAATGTGGTGGCTACCTTCCTCCAGAGCAAGTAATTCATGAAAGTAAGGCCAAAGCCTCATGACTCAATCTAATCGTGAAAGTCACACATCATTATTTCCTCAATTTCTACTGGTTATATGGATCAGTCCTACCTAGTGAGGGAGGGGACTGCTCAAAGAGCTGATATCAGAAAGAAAGATTCTTTAGGAGTCATACTGGAAGTTGGCTACTACAAGGAAAAAAAAAGTTTAAAATAAATGAGCTAAATTTTCATCTATTATTGCAGAAAATCAGAAGATGATGTGTAGAATTTAAAAAATCAAAAAGCAATTGTTTGCATACTAGTTTAAGACACAGAGGTAACTGATGGGGTGATGGAACTGGCTTGTAGAAGCTCACAAGAGCCAAATATTTAATTTTTAGGAGTTTTGTGAGCTAGTTAATAAACATAATCACTACTAAAATTTAAACCATATAAATTCATATAATAACGTACTAATATTTGAACTTGTCACTTCCAAACTACTTGATTACATTTCACTGTTATCTACACTCCTAAGGTGATTCATAGCTACTGCAAACACCAAGGTCACATACTTTGAAATGGTGAACTACAGCATATCCCTCTTAACTGGGTGCTGAGTGATGGCAAATTGACTGCTTGCAATCAGTCATTATGAAAATATTTATTCACAGATATCATCAACTACTATATACCAGTGCTTCACTTACAGTTTTGTTGATTGTCTAGACTTAAGAAGTAATGGATAAAATTTGAATAAATGATTAAATTTAAAATGAGTCATTAGTGTGGCCACTAAATTATAAATAGCACAATAAATTAACAAAATACCTTTCCTGTTCAAAATCTATTGTCTATTTTAGCCCCCAAAATCACATCACTGATGAACAGTGAAATTCAGATACATGTTTCATTTTTTAAAATTTTATCTTATTTACATAAACTGAAATATCAATAAACATTCATACTGGCGATAAACCTGTATAACTAGTTATTAATTTACCAGCATATCATTGGAGATAAACCAAAAAAATCTAAATTTTTTTTTTTACCTGTACTTGCATGCCATGTTTACTACAGCACTATTCACAATTGCAAAGAAATGGAATCAACCTAAGAGTCCATCAACAGATGAATGGATAAAGAACATGTGGTATAGATAAACAATGAAACACTATTCAGCTGTAAAAACAAAGAAAGGAATCATGTCCTCTGAAACAACATGGACAGAACTGGAGGTCATTATCTTAAGTAAAATATTCCAGGCACAGAAAGGCAAATACTGCACGTTCTTATTTATCACTGGGAGTTAAACATTTCAACACAACACATGGAGGTAGATAGTGGAAAAACAGATAACACAGACTGAGAGGGTTGAGTAGGAGTGAGGAGGATGAAGAGAAGTGGGTTAAAGAGAACAAATATAAAGTTATATAGAAGGAATAAACAGTGTTTAACAGTAGAGTAGGATGACAATATGTAGCAAAAATGTATTGTATTTAGATGATAGACACCTTGAATACCATGACTTGATCACCATACATTATATACATATGACAAAATTTGTCATGTGCCCTATACATTTGCACAAATTTAAAAAGTGTAGTAATGATGAGGGAAACAGTGTCCTGGTCTTATTCAAAACATAACTCAGAGAATATACAAACTCTGATCTCTTTTTTTCCTTTTTCTATTAGCCTGAATTTATAAAGTTCAGGAAGACTAAACTTCGTGTTTTCTTTAATTAGAGAGGCAAAAAGGTAAATTTTCATTAGAAACGTGAATTTGGCAACTTCATTGCACCTTTTTTTTTTTTTTAGTTGGAGTCTCACTCTGTTGCCCAGACTGGAGTGCAGTGGCTGCTCCTGGCCATCGCAGCCTCGACCTGCTGGGCTCCGGCGATCCTTCCGCCTCAGTCGTCCGAGTAGCCGGAATTACAGGCACGCGCTACCACGCCCTGCTGATTTTTTGATTTTATTGTAGAGATGAGGTCTCGCCTGCCCACGCGGGTCTCGAACCCGCGGACTCAGGCAATCCACTAACCTCAGCCTCCCAAAGGCGTGGGATTATAGGCTGAGCCACTGAGCCCGGATGCAACTTTTTTTTTTTTAACTAAGAAATCTCTACATATTTTTCTAATGAGAAGAAAAACAACAATTTTGTATCATTGAATGTGCCAGCGGAAAATAAAATTTTGTCCAGTTTTTGGCACAGATAGAGCATTAAATAAATCTTTTTTTTTATAATCGATATTTTTTATTTTGATATCGTGGGGTATAGTCAAGGGTTAGGTATACAAATATGCTTCATTCAGGCCCATTGTTGATAATTGGTGTCTCCCCATCTCCTGACAGATGTTTACTACCATTAGTCCCATCTCCCCCGCATAGTTTCCCAACACTGTCAGTCATTTTCTTATAGTAGTGCATTGGATGATCAAGGTTCACTATATGTGTGAGAATATGTGGTACTCAAATCTTTGTTTCTGTGAGAGGTCACTTAGTATTATAGACTCTAGCTCCATCCAGGTTGCTACAAAATTCCTGATTTTGTTCATTTTATGGCTGCATAGTATTCCATCGTGTATATGTACCACATTTTTTAAATCCAGTCCTCTTTTGATGGACAGCGTGGTTGGTTCCAGGTTCTTGCTATCGTGAACAATGCTGCAATAAACATTCGCATGCAGGTATCTTTTTTAGAGTGATTTGAGTTCTTCAGGGTATATTCCCAGTAGAGGGATTGCAGAGCCATATGGGAGGTTGATGTTTAGAGCTTTTAGGAATTGCCACACTGCTTTCCACAAAGGTTGCACTAGTTTACACTCCCACCAACAGTGAAGAAGTGTTCCCTTTTTGCCACATCCTCTCCAGCAGCTGTTATTTTTTGAGTTGTTGATAATTGCCATTCTGACTGGGGTTAGGTGGTATCTCAGTGTGGTTTTGATTTGCATCTCCCTGATGATTAATGAGGTTGAGCATTTCTTCATGTGTCTGTTGGCTGCTCGGATGTCTTCCTTTGTGAAGTGTCTGTTTATATCTTTTGCCCACTTTATAATGGGGTTGTTTGTTTTTTTCTTTTCAGCACATTTGAGTTCCTTGTAGATCCAGGATGTTAAGCCTTTGTCAGACCTGGAGTTGGCAAATACTTTTTCCCAGTCTGTAGGCTGTCTTCCTGCTCTCTTGATGGTTTCTTTGGCTTTGAAGAAGCTTGTAAGTTTAATGAGGTCCCACTTGTCTAACTTATCCCTTATGGCCTGTGGGTTTTGAGTTTTGTTCAGGAATTGGATGCCAGTTCCAATTTCCATGAAGGTATGTCCTTCATTTTCTATGGTTCTTATGGTTTGAGGTTTTATATTTAGGTCCCTGATCCATTTGGAGTTAATTTTTGCGTGTGGGGATAGATAGGGGTCCTGTTTCAATCTTCTGCATGTGGTCAGCCAGTTTTCCCAGCACCATTTACTGAATAGGTTCTCCTCTCCCCAGTGGTAGGTGGTGGAGGCTTTGTCGAAGATGCGTTGGTTGAAAAATTGAGGTCTTGCCTCTGGAATCTCAATTCTATTCCATTGGTCTATATGCCTATTCCTATACCAATACCAAGCTGTTTTGATGATTGTAGCTTTATAGTAAAGTTTGAAGTCTGGCAATGTGATACAACCTGCTTTGTTTTTTTTGCTGAGGATTGTTCTGGCTATTCTTGGCCGTTTGTGTTTCCATATGAATTCCTGTGTTGTTTTTTCTAGGTCTGAGAAGAATGTTGCTGGTAATTTGATAGGTATTGCATTGAATCTGTAGATTGCCTTAGGTAAGATGGACATCTTCACAATGTTGATTCTTCCAATCCATGAGCATGGGATATTTTTCCACTTGTTTGTGTCATCTTTGATTTCTTTGAGCAGAGTTTTGTAGTTTTCATTGTAAAGGTCTTTCACGTCTCTGGTTAGGAAGATGCCAAGGTATTTCATTTTTTTTGTGGCTATTTTGAATGGAATTGTGCTTCTTATTTGGATTTATGTTTGTTTATTATTGGTGTAAAGAAATGTGATTGTCTTTTGCACATTTATTTTATATCCTGAGACTGCCGAAGGCCTTTATCAGTGTAAGGAGGTTTTTGACAGATTCTCTTGGGTTTTCAAGGTATACAATCATGTCATCTGCAAAGAGAGATAGTTTGACTTCCTATTTTCCTATTTGGATACCCCTGATTGCCTTCTCTTCTCTGACCGCTCTAGCCAGGAATTCCAATACTATATTGAACAGGAGGGGTGAGAGTGGGCATCCTTGTCTTGTTCCAGTTTTCAGGGGAAATGGTTCCAATTTTTGTCCATTTAGGAGTATGCTGGCTGTGGGTTTCTCGTAGATGGCTTTTACTATTTTGAGGTATGTTCCCTGTATGCCTAGATGTTCGAGGGTTTTTATCAAGAAGGGGTGCTAGATTTTATCAAAAGTTTTTTCTGCATCTAATGATATAATCATGTGGTTTTGTTTTGACATCTGTTGGTGTATTTAATTACATTTATTGTTTTACGAATGTTGAACCAGCCTTGCATCCCAGGGATGAATCCTACTTGGTCATAATGAATGATTTTTGAGATGTGTTGTTGAATCCGGTTTGCTAGGATCTTGTTGAGAATTTTAGCGTCCATGTTCATCAAAGATATTGGCTTGTAGTTCTCTTTTTTTGTTGAATCTTTACCTGGCTTGGGTATCAATGTGATAGTTTCATAGAATGATTTGGGGAGGGTTCCATCCTTCTCGATCACCTGAAATAGCTTCAGTAGGATTGGAATCAGTTCCTCCTTAAATGTCTTGTAGAATTCTGCTGGAAAGCCATCTGGTCCAGGACTTTTTTAAGTAGGTAGTTTTCTTATTACATAGTCAATATCCTTGATTGTTATTGGTCTATTTAGGGTCTCAGTTTCTTCTTGTTTCAACCTAGGCAGGTTGTATGATGACAGAAAGTCCTCCATTTCCTTGAGGTTTTCAAGTTTGTTTCCATACAAGTGTACATAGTAGTCTCTGATGATCTTTTGTATTTCTTCAGGGTCAGATGTGACTTCATCTTTTGTGTTTCTGATTGTGCTTATTTGGTTTTTTTCTCGTTTTTTCTTGGTCAGTCTAGCTAGGGGACCATCGATCTTGTTTATTCTTTCGAAGAACCAGCTTTTTGTTTCATTGATTTTTTGTATTGTCTTTTTGTCTTCTATGTCCTGGATTTGGGCTTTTATTTTGGTGATCTGGATTCTTCTGCTGAAATTAGGGTTTTTGTGATCTTGCTTTTCCAGCTTCCTTAGGTGGCTTGTTAGGCTATTAATTTGTGCTCCTTCCAATTTCTTCATGTGTGTTTGTAGGGATATAAATTCCCCTCTTACTACAGCTTTTAAGGCATCCCAGAGATTTTGGTAAGATGTTTCTTCATTTTCATTTGTTTCCAGGTATCTTTTGATCTCCCTTTTGATTTTATCATTGATCCAGGAGTTGTTTAGCATCATGCTGTTTAGTGTCCATGTCTTTGTGGGTTTTGGGGGGACTTTGTTGGTGTCAATGTTTATTTTTATTCCACTGTGGTCTGAGAAAGTGCATGGTAGAATTTCAGTCTTTTAAAATTTGCTTATGCTTGATTTATGGCCGAGAATGTGGTCGATCTTGGAATATGTCCCGTGTGGTGATGAGTAGAATGTGTATTCTGTGGTCTTTGGATGGAGTGTTCTGTAGGTGTCAATTTAGTCCATTTGGTCCAGAGTCACATTGAGGTTCCGAATCTTGTTGCTGATTTTTTGTCCTGATGATCTGTCGAGGGTTGTGAGTGTGGTATTAAAGTCCCCAGTTATGACGGTGTTAGAATCAATATCTTTCTTTAGTTTTCCTAGGAGTTGCTTTGTAAAAGTTGGGGCACCTATATTAGGTGCATATATGTTTAGGATAGATATTTCTTGTTGACGGAGTGAGCCTTTTATCATTATGTAGTGGCCCTCTGTATCTTTTTAAATTTTTGATAGCTTAAATGTTATTTTGTCTGAAATTAGGATTGCAACTCCTCCTTTCTTTTGTGTTCCATTCACCTGGAAATTTGTATCCCATTCTCTTACTTTGAGTCTGTTCATTTCCTTTCTAGTGAGATGGGTCTCTTGAAGGCAGTATATTGTTGCCTGGTGATATTTTATCCATTTTGCCATTCTATGTCTTTTCAGTGGTGCATTTAGTCCATTTACGTTCAGGCTAAGTATTGAAATGTGAGAGTTCATCCCTAACATATAGTTCTTTTAGAGTTGTTCTTCCACTTGGTTTATTGTCTTTCTTTTGTTTTGGGGGTTGGTTCATATGTATTTTATTCTTTTTCCTGTACTCTTGTGAAAAATGTGGCTCTTTTTTTCCCCTTTTCTTCTGTGTTTAGTACTTTCTTAAGTATTTCATGTAGAGGTGGTTTGGTGGCAGCGTAGGTTCTTAGGGATTGGATATCTGGGAAAGATTTTAATTCTCCCTCGCTGATGAAGCTTAACCTGGCAAGGTAGGTTATTCTTGGTTGAAATTGTTTATCTTTTAGGACTTTGAAGATAGGGCTCCAAGCTCTCCTAGCCTGCAGGGTTTCTGTAGACAAATCTGCTGCTATTCTAATTGGTTTTCCATGGCAGGTAATCTGACCTTTTTCTCTTGCTGCCTTTAGGATTTTTTCTTTTATGCCTACTTTGTTTAGGTGAATTATTATGTGTCTAGGAGTTGGTTTTCTCATTTGTTGTCTTGCAGGGGTTCTCTGGATCTTTTGTGTTTGAGTTTTTGCATCATTGATTAGATAAGGGAAGTTTTCTTGAATGATCTCATGGAAGGGTTGTTCCAATGTGGTCTCTGTCTCTTTTTCTGCCTCAGGCAGACCAATTACTCTTAGGTTAGGCCTCTTGAGGTAATCGCTCATATCTTGAAGGTTTCTTTCTGTCTTTTTGAGCTTGTTTTCTGTGTTTTTGAGAGTCTGGGTTATTTCTATATTTTGGTCCTCAAGCTCCGAGATTCTTTCTTCTGCTTGGTTAATTCTGCTTTCCATGCTTATCATTTTATTGTTTATTTCATTCACAGTATTCTTTATTACTGCTATCTCAGATATCAGCTCCTTTCTAATTTCTTCTTGAGTCTCTTCAATTCTTTTTAATCTCTCCATTAACGTCTTGATGTCTAGGGTTGTATTTTGAGACCATTCATTCTGGGCGGGGCTCTTCGTTGTTTGCATTCCAAAGTCAGTTTTCTCAGTGTCTGCCCTCCCAGGAGTCTGGGATAGACCCATATTCTTTTGGTTTTTCTTCATTTGTATAGATTTTTCTCTCTCGTCCCTTAGTGGATCAAGTTCCTGCAATCTAATCTCTAGCTTCTCTCCTCTGTTTCTATTGCAGGCAGTTTGCTTGTTGCCTAGGAGATCTGTGGCACTAGTCTCTATTCAACGTAGGGGAAGGGCTTTGTCTCCTGTTAATGAGGTCACCGTGGGAACCAGGGTGGAGGCTCTGCTAGGTGGGTGGGGCGATGCGATGTAAATATGCCTTGAAAATGGTGGAGGTGGTGGTTTTACTTTCACTTTTAGGGGGTTCCTGTGGGTTTCTAGGCAGGACCAGCTTCACAGCTGGGCACTGGATCTGGGGTGCCTCCAGCCGGTTGGGGTGGAGGACAGGGTTGGGCGTTTCCTCCTCTGGAGTTGGAAGCCTGCGATCAGCACCTTACGCCAGCTTGGGGTTCTGCCTCCTTACACAGGCTTGTGGTCACGCACACTAAGTGCCTCAGCCAGGGTGGGCCAGGGGCTTCTGATCTCCAAAGCTCCAGAGGGCAGGTGGTGGCTCTGGGTCCCTCCCAGGGCACTTTAGCCAGACATGAGACCGGTATTTCTAAGGGGCGGGCACTCAGAGCTCCCTGTGTGACCAGCAGCTTCGTGCTGGGTGCTGGTCTCCACGATGTGGTCGGGGATGGAGCTGGGGTCCGAGATTTGGAATTCCCCAGTCAGCCAGAATCACATACAGTGGAGCAGCCATGGTCCGGCAGCAAAGTCTGGCCCTGCATGGGACTAAAAGTCCCCAACCCTCGTACCAGTGTGGCTGAAGGTGGGTGGGGGGGGCTGCAGGAAGAAAAGTAATAGTCTTTTTGGGAAACTCACATTTGGAGAATCTCAGGGATCCCTCTATGCAGTCGCCATCTTCAGGTCTGAGTTCAAAAATCTAAAATTTAAGTAGTTGAAAGAGTCTGCTTCTGAGAAGTTTGACTATTGAAAGCAAAGACCAGAGAAGAATGTTGTTTTTTATTGTAAGCCCTTTTGTGTGACTTATTTTTAAGCATGAATATATACTAGTTTGAATGGAAGGCTTTATTTTTTTAAAAAAGTTTACACATCATTCACAAAATTTCACTTGAAGCAAGACTTTAAATTTATTCATAAAAACATCATTTTAGTTGGAGTTCAGCCACAAGTTTGGGCATATTTTTCTTCATAGATCTCTTAGACTTCTGCATATCTTGTGATCAGAGGTGATAACTGCTCTTTTGTTCTGGACTAGCTTTTCAAGGATGGTAATACAGATAACAGCCTTGGAAGATATAGTGTCTCTCTTCAAAGCAAAAGGCAGTCATTTTTGCTGCTTGTTATGAGATTTAGGTTGTGTAAGCTTGTTCTTCAGCTATAATGCAAATCTATTGTGTGTTCAGCATAAACCTTGGCCCTTCGGTGTCACATTCATGGAACTTGGTGGTTTTGGGAGAGGAGCAGGGGCATTACTGCAAACAGGAAACTTGTGCCACTTGCTGTACTAAGAACAATAAATTCTTTTTGTCTCTAACCCAGGAATTTCATGTCTCTTGGCAGTATTCATGAAACTGTGGAAATTTAACTTCTTGGCTTGCAAGTAGAGTAAAACTCAATCCTTCAAACTCCTTAACAATTAGCCTCTAAAAATCCATCATGTTACCAAAAAAATTTTTTAAATTTTTTAAATTTTTAAATTTTTAAAATTATTCACACTAGGCAACGTAAGTAAAATTTCTTTCTCTATATTTATTTGCTACTTTATATCATATTATAAACTATAAGAATTATCAATTAAAACATAGTAGTGAGATGCTCAAAACTGAAATAGTCACTTAAGAAAATTCTCCCCAGGGGCTAAGTGAAGATTTTCATTGCTTCAACACTTTTCTGGAATGCAAGATCTTTTAGAAAATCTTCACACAAAGAGAGTAAGAACTCATTTAACTTAAAAGAATTAGTATTAAAATACAGAAACAACAAGAAATGAAAATGAAAGAACCAAAGAAACAAAGAGAACAGAGAACTTCGGTATGAAAAATCAACTCGTGAAATTATGAATAAAGTTTTCACTGATATTTCAGGGGAAAAGTTTAAAACTAATGTGATGTAACTTATAATCATAATGCCAACCTTTATTTTATAATATCACGAGATATTTAGAATGAGGCAAGATGGGAGCTCATACAGTACTGTTCTGAGTATTCAAATTGGCAGCACTTAGTGAATCTGAAGATGCTCACAATATTTATCAGAAGCTTCACTTAGCCACTACTGGTCCCCATCCTAGGGAATATTTCATATATATATGCCTGAGAAAATATATACCATGATAGTCACTGAAGCATTACTTGTTTCAGTGGGAAAAAGAAATAACCCACTTATTCCTCCGTAGAACCACATTAATAGAAACCTGTGATTTATGTGGTTTATTCATCCAATCATGTTGAGAGGAAAAAAATAAACATTTAAAAACAGAATATTACTGCTGTGACCTTTTAAAATATAGAATATAGCGATGTAAAGTTGGGGTATTATACAAATAGAATAAAGTTCAAAAGATTGCATAAAATTATTTACACCAATATACCCTGTAAATAAAGAGAGCAGTAGGGAAAGACAGACATAGGCTTTTCTATATCTGCAATTTTATTTTTGTTAAAGTGAATGTTAATAACTGTTTAATTTGGCAACAAATCCATAGATGTGTTTTATTATTTTTATAATTTTCTATATGTTTGAAATGTTTCAGAGGAAAAATTTACTATGATAAGAAAAGTAAAAGGAAAATAAGAAACAAACATGTCACTAATTTTTAAAAGCTTAAAATTTAAGAATAACCTTTCTGAACTATTCAAATTAGTTTCTGCATTATTTGGGAATGACCACAAAGCTTTGCGATTACTGTTGCTACTATTGATTGATATTTTGGTGCTAGGTTTGTATTGCCTATGCTCAAATAGGTGTGCTTATGACAATATAAAACATGTTAGAATGTGTAAAATTACCAAATGACAGCATTTTCTTTTGCAGAGATAACTCATTCCCTTTAATGTGGGTGTGGGTAATTGAGGGTGCCTAGACAGAAAAGACACAACTACCTCTCAATTCAATATGGCAGAAAGTCCGTCTTTCTGTTACTAGAAATTTCACTTTGCTGTTGAGTTGCCTAGGGTTCAGAGAGATTCCTTTCCATTAAGGTTCCTTTCCACTGAATTGACTACAGGCATTGTCAATAAAGTAATAAGCTACAAATTTCTGCATGACAGGGTATATATATTTATTTATGATTTGGTGAGTTGGAGTCTCACTCTGTTGCCCAGACTGGAGTGCAGTGGCCACTCCCGGCCACCGCAGCCTTGACCTGCTGGGCTCCGGTGATCCTTCTGCTCAACCTTCCAAGTAGCTGGAACTACAGGCGTGCGCTACCACGCCCGGCTAATTTTTTGATTTATTGTAGAGATGAGGTCTCGCCTGCCCAGGCGGGTCTCGAACCCGCGGGCTCAGGCAATCCACTCACCTCAGCCTCCCAAAGGCGCGGGATTACAGGCTGAGCCACCGAGCCTGGCAGACAGGGTTATATTTAATGAATGACATAAATTATATATATGCATTATTTGCAAATATGCATAATTGACATATTAGATTAAAAAGACCAGAAGTGTTTTGTAATTATCAATTAAATAAGTATACAGCTACACTGGCAAAACATAATGTGACTGGTGATTTACAAAAACCAGCAAAAAATTCTTAACAGGTTAGGATTTTCACTGAAACTAGACTGTCTTCTTCAAGAACAAGCATTTTCATTTTTTCTTCTTAAGGCCTCATGCTATTAGTAATAGCATTTTCAGGGTCCAGTATAAGCACTGGAGCTTTTACCTGTAACAAATGTTTACGTGGGAAAAGGGAAAAACTAATCATATGTCATAATTTTATGATATTTTATGGCAAGTTTAGTGATCCACATAAATTGCTAGAGATCTAATCATCTTATTTAGAGAGCAGATGCTGCATAAAACGTGAAAGTTTTCTTTTTTTTCATCACAAGTCTTAAAATAACCTGAATTATTGTCATAGGCCTCATTTCTAGGCAAGTCTGGCCTTCAGTTTCAAAATCATTCAGAGTCCTAATACTGCCAACAAAGGTGCCAATGGTGGTGATGATTTACATGGTGTGGGCACTTGTCTAGAATGAGCTAGATGAAAATGATTCTATATTTTCACATCAGGACTAGAACAGTTGTTCAAGTTAGCAGTATTAATCACAACCAACTTGGGCCAACTCAAAGTGACCTAGAGGAGCTACATTCTACATTTTGCTATCAATTCTCTGGGGCAAAGCCATTATGTGGCAACATGTCTACATCAAGGGAAAGAATGTCCTTTGATTATCTCTTATGTGTACAGACTTCCGGTAGACTATGATGAACAATGAAACTGCATCTAATGTTGTAGTTATCATTGTCTGGCAATGGCACTTCAAAACAGAAAAGGGTAAAATCTGCCCCACAAGAAAATGATACCATTATTATTGTAGTTACTAGATCAGGGAGTACAATTTTTTGAGGTTCTACTTGTGTAAGACTTAAATGTCTCTGTGGGGAAGGAAGAAGAAATTTGACTCATAAGTGAGCCTTCAGATTAGAAGAAATAAAATGTAAAAGAGCAAACACAGAGAATCCAGGAATGTTTCTTTTCAATTATTTTCCATTTCCCAGGTGCATCAGAAGATCTAAGTTGAATCTGAAAGATAAGGCACAATGGAAACACACTCTTCTATGTCCTTACAACCATACATAAGAAAATAGTTTTCTTTGCTCATCCCAGTGGATATTTACAGTGTAATCTTCACACACACACACACACACACACACACACACACACACACACACACACACAACACTATTAGTGGTAGAAGAACCATGCCTGTATGACAGGGATTCTTTAAGTTATGTTTCAGTTACCAGAAGGGGAAGACCAGAGAAAGGTTTTGAATTTGACAGTGTATGATTTTAAAAATGTGTAGTGAAAAGTGACTGCTCTGTAAAGGAGAGATACACTGAAAAGTCTGTGGCATTTTGACATTACATTAGAGCACTGGATGGGGCCAGTAAATAAGAAATTCTCTAGAACTTGCTGATCAAAGTACGGTCCGCAGGCCAGCAGCATCAGCATCACCTGGAAACTGGTTAGAAATGCAGAATCTCAAGCTTCACCCTGCAGCTTCAAAATCACAATGCTCTTTTTACAAGATCCTAGGCAATTCATTTGCATATTAAAGTTTAAAAAAGTGTTACTCTAGAATAAGTTAAAGAATATTTCAGAAGACTTTCTAGAGAGTTATTTACTTCCCTAGAGGGACAGATGGCTGGGAGGCCTAACTTAAATTTGTGTCAAAAGCTAAAAATCACCCAGAAGCTAACTGTCAACAGATCATTATCCTTATTATTATTATCAAATACATGATGAATGAATTGCCTAATCTTCTAGGAACAAAGCATCTTTTATCAAAGTCAATTTGGTTGGAGAAATCTCGACTGCATTTAGTTATGACTGGTGGTGATGCAGCACATCAAAAAAGGGTCTGTTTCAGGCAAAGGCTTTTGAAGAGTGTGTGATTAATTACCTAAGGAGAGGAAGAGGTCCCATGAAGAAAGGCTTCTCATTAGGAGTTCTAGTTTTAGCCCATAGGTCCAAGAAAACAAGAGTGCTATAATCTGTCTGACCTAGAGAGGCAATTCTCAAAGGATGGTGTGGAAAGTGTCAGTGCCCTAGAACAGATTCTTGTGCCTCTTAACTAATTTATGATATAATGTCATGGCTTATAACAGTGTCATAAGTCATTGGAATGTCTTTCACTAATATAAAACTATAATATATTTTTATAAACAGCTCTTTTGTAGATATTATAAGGAATATATAAATCCCTACTTTTGCCTTCATTTTAATATTCTGAATTCTAGCAAAACACATAGTATACATGGGACTCTTCTGGTTTTAAGTCATAGAAACCTATCTTGATACTCTTTAGAAAAAAAGAGAAGCAATATTTTGACTGAGAGAATATAAGAAAGGGCTTAAACAACTAAAAAGGGCAGGATACAGGTAGGACTTAAAGTTAACTGGAATCAGGAACATAAACATTCCTAGAATTCATTATTTATTTCTCTCTAGGGCTTTTAACTTGTCTTATCTTTGGTGGACTTTATTGTCTTTCTCAACATAAAACAAATTTTATCCACAGGTACAGAAATAAGATGGCTGTTACTTCTCAAGTCTGACTTCTTATAGTTACTACTACTGAAGTGGGGCTGGCAATACTGTTTGTCATCTGAAGTTCAAAATTTCAAGCAAGTCTTAGATTTTCCAGTTTATATCAGATGCTCTTTGTGAACCAATCAGGCAAGCAATATTATTACAACATTTAATTTCAATTCTTGTTTGACTATGTTACAAAGGAATTATATAATAAAAACTGGACAACATTCAAATATTTATTATTAGAAGAATGACTAAATGATTACATATAAATACTACAGAATATTTTGCAGTTGTAGAAATAAAGAATAAATAGAATATAAATGCTACAAAGGCATAGGGTAAGTACTTTAAAATATTTATTGAATGAATAAATGAGATTTGTATGGGCTATTGAGAAAGAAACTAATTATACTCATCAAGTTGTCTAATAATGCATGCAGCATAATCCTATTTTTATTTTCAAGATTCTGCACTTATATAGAAAAAAATAATAGTAGTAGTAAACATTAATTACCTACTATATTTAAGGCACTGTTCTGTGGTCTTTACAATTATTACCTAACTGAACCCTTGTGAGAACCCTGTGGAAGAGGTTTTAGGTACTTCTTCTGGGTTAATTATTATCTCCAGTTATAGCAGATAATAATGGAGGCTACCAGTTGGACTCTAGTTTCTGCATGCTAATGCGTTTATATCACCCAAACACATGTGTATATTCACACATCCATCCATTCTTCAAATGTTTATTGAATGGATGCCATTGCTAGTCACTCTTCTAGGATCTAAGGATGCACTGAATAAAATCTTTTACTTGCAGAGATTATAGTCTGGTGGAAAATGACAGATAATACACATAACAGGTACAACATACACTATCTTGAATGTGATCAATGCTCCAAGAAACAAACAAACAAACAAAAAAACCCAACCAAGTTATGGGATCAGGAGTGTCAAGGCCAAGATTGCTGTTTTGAATGGGAGTGAGGGGTTATGTGTCGCCCTCACCAAAAATGTCATAATTGAGCAAAGACTTGAAAGGCCAGGAAATGAGCCACGGGGATGCCTGGGAGAAGAGTTTCCCAAGCAGAGAGAACAGCCAGTGCAATTGTTTTTGTGGTTGCATCGATTTTCTCAGTGAGGTGGGAAGCTAGAGGCTTGACCTTGCCAGTTTATTCAATACATAGTGTCTCTGGAGTCTCTGGAATGAAGTAGGGGAGAAGGGAGCAGGGAAAAAATGCTGGAGAAATAAGTAGTGAGATGGGGCAGGGGTGTCAGGTCTAGCAGGCTTTGAGGCTGTTGTCTACATTTTGCTCTTCTACCCAAAGAAATGAGGAGATTTTGGAGAGTTCTGAACAAAGGAAACACACGATCTGATGTACCTTTTAAGAGAATTTTTTTTAACCTACTTGTACTAGAAGAGTAATGAGACAGCTACTTTTAAGAGACTAAAAGTAGTGGGATAGCTATAAGAATATGCCTCTCAGATATCTGATTCAGGGGAAAAATTATTCAACAACACCTGCTGCTGTGTTCTAAAATCCATCACTACCTGCTCTGGAACCTCTTCCAATCAATGACTCAGAATAGGGGAGAAGCTAAAATATTTAAGAAGAAAAAGATGTGAGAAGAAAGAGAAGGTGTATAAGAGTCTTCTGAGGAACTGCTTATACAGAGTAAATGGTTTTCATAGAGGTATGGATGGGGGTGTTTAGACTCACATAATCAGATGGATGAAAGATAAACTCCAAACCACTAACAGTGGCCATTCAGGGAGAGTAGTGTTAAAGAGAAGGGAAAAATTGAAGTTCTTAGTTTTGATTTTTAAAATTTCTATTTTATTTGATTTTTATAATAAGCTGACATTACCTTTAAAAACAATATATAAGCTAAAGCAAATGCTAAATAAAATATATGTTTTAAGGAATAAATGAAAATATTTGTTTCAATATGTGTATGTAGCAAGTATTTAAAAATATAATCAACACAGATGTTCTCTCTATAATTTAAGGCTACCGGGGAATCTCCCCTGGTAATTGCTCAGGTAATAGGTTGGACTGGTGTGAAGCAGAGATGGAGTCCCCTGCCTCCTGACTCTTCTTTCATAACAATTCTCATTACGTGGGGGAAGTATGGTCTTCCATACCTACCTCCCTATTTTGATTTCAGAACTAGGAGAATAGGAGTTTGTAAATTTCCCTTTAAATGGAATCACTTGGGCTACTAGCAATGTTTTTTAAAATGATGTTGCAAGTCTAGATATAAAGAGGTATTGATATAATCAATATTTTGTTCTTTTCCTATCCCAGGCAGAATCCTTCCTTGGTAGAGATTATAGCAGCTGAGTTTTGTAGGGGACTCCAATACCCAAAGAAAGTCTTGCCAAGATAATTGCATAATAGTCAGTTTTAAGTACCCTCCTCATTAATAAGGTCTGTGTCCTTGAGAAAATATGTAGCAGTTATATCTAGGCAGTCTTCTCCTAGGTTCACTAACTGTCTTGTAATTCTGCATTTATACTGGGACTGTTGCTGAGACATTGGGTACTTATTCACACATTTAACATTCTTTGACATTCAGTAGTAACAGGGTCATTTCCTCATTAATTTCCAAATAGTTATTTCATACTACCTCTCTAGATATTTAATGAGGATCTTGATCTATTGCGATTAGTTTTCTTTCATTAAGGCATGGCATCAATGTATAAATTACATGACTCAGAGCTTGAATTCAAAGAGGAATCTTAGACATATTATAACCAAGACATAGCAAAAACAGAGAGACATTCCTCAAAAGTAGGAAATGCTAGCATGCAATGGAAAGAACATTTTCATACTAAATGCTAAAGATTCTTACTGATATAAAAGCCATGTATTTAGTATGTAGACAAACATTTTGTTATTGTTATTGATGCCAGTGCCACCTATTACCATTTTTCTTGATAAATTTAGTAAATTTTTCTATTGATCCATTTATTTTGTCTTTATTTCAATAGCTTTAGGGGGTGCAAATATGAAATCTTATTTGATTCTTCTGTGGATTTTAAGATTTCTGACTACTCTTTCCTTTTTGACCTCTTTCTCTTCTAGTTTTAATCAACTCATACTTCCTTAGCTGTCCACTTAAGCCTCTAATTGCTGCTTCATATTACCTTTTATGGAATTTTTTTCCCCAATTTTTCATTCAATCATTCATTCTTTAAATCAGTTGAATACTTGTATATTAAACATTTCCTATGTTAAGGACTTTACTAGGTACTGAAATTATGGCAAGAAAAAAATTAAACATGGGTCTTATCTTTAGGGAGCATATAGCAAAATAAACATTGGTCTTCTTCAGGTTCAATCCTTGCTATGCTATTTCTGAAAGATTTCATCCAGTCCAATGAATGATTGAATGATTGATAAACTCATGCTTTTTTTTTGAGTAGAAGTCTCACTCTATCATCCAAGCTGGAGTGCAGTTGCCTGCTCACAGTCACTGCAGCCTCAACCTACTGGGCTCAGATGATCCTTCTGCCTCAGCCTTCCAAGTAGCTGGAACTACAGATGTGTGCTGCCATGCCTGGTTTATTTTTTTATTTATTGTAGAGATGAGATCTCACCAAGTTGCCCAGGCTGGTCTAGAACCTGTGAACTCAGGCAAACCTCTCACTTCAGCCTCCCAAAGTACTGGGAATATTAGGCATAAGCCACCATGCCCTGCCTAACCCATGACTTTTAAATCTGTAATCCAGTCCAGGTGCTTCTTCTGAGACATAGTTATTCCCTCATAACATATGAACTCAGAGAAGCTTCACCAAAATAAAAACAAGGAACCAAACCCACTCTGAGGTCGCTCCTATGAGTCCAAAGTCCTTTCAACTCTGATCTCTAGCCCCCCACCTTCCTTTTACCCACCATCCCTTCCTTCTTCCATTATTTTCCTTTTTATTACCTTGTTTTGGTTCCAGGGAGCATACCTATACTTCCACTGCATGGACAGATTGTAAGGCAGTGGGAAGTGGGTTCCAAGATGTCCATAAACCTGCCAATGGATACTGGGATCTGCAAATAGATTTTGAATCACAGCTTCCCCCTCAATTAAACTGCTAAACTGCAAAAAGTACAGACCAAAACCCACAGTCCAGCTTCAGAATGGAGCAGACCCAGAGGATCCACATAAGGAAGAATAGGAGACTGAGCAAACAGAAGTAAAAGTAACCTGCCATCCCTGAACAACAGAATTAAAGAAGAGGGGGAAAAGGTGGGGGAGGGAGTAAGATGAAGAAAATGAAGAAAAGTCAAAAGAAGAATGTGGGTCTCACACAGACCCCTGGGAGGTCTGACACTGAGAAACCAGACTTCAGAATGCAAACATTGAAGAGCCCCAGAATGACTGATCTCAAACTACAAACCTAGATATCAAGACATTAATAGAGAGAATAAAAGGAATTGAAAAGAGAGAAGAGGAAAATAGGAAGAAGGTAATAACTGAGATAACAGCAGTAAAGAATACTGCAAATGAAATAAGTAACAAACTGATAAGCATGGAAAGCAGAATTAGTCAAGCAAAAGAAAGAATCTCAGAGCTTGAGGACCAAAATATAGAACTCCCCAAACTGTCAAAAACATAGAAAAGAAGCTTAAAAAGACAGAATAAAATCTTCAAGAGATGAGCAATTATTTCAAGAGGCCGACCCTAAGAGTAATTGGACTTCCTGAGGCAGTAAGAGATACAGAGACTACCCTAGAACAAACATTCCATGAAATTTTTCAAGAAAACTTCCCTCATCTCATCAGTGATACAACTGTTCAAGCACAAGAGATTCAGAGAACCCCTGCAAGACAACAAATGAGAAGACCAACTCCTAGACACATAGTAATTTGCCTAAACAAAGTAGGTATAAAAGAAAAAATCCTAAAGGCTGCAAGAGAAAAAGGTCAGACTACTACCAGGGAAGATCAATTAGAATAGCAACAGATTAATTTACAGAAACACTTTAGGCTAAGAGAGCTTGGAGTACAATCTTCAAAGTTCTCAAAGATGAACAATTTCAACCCAGAATAACCTGCCCAGCTAAGCTAAACTTCATCAGTGAGGGAGAATAAAAATATTTTCCAGACATTCAATCCCTAAGAACTTACGCTGCCTCTAGACCAACTCCATAAGAAACACTTAAGAAAGTATTAAACACAAAAGAAAGGAAAAAAGTACGACAACATTCTTCACAAGACTGCAGGAAAAAGATTGAAAACACACACAAATCAACCCAAAAATCAAAAGAAAGACAACAAACAGGAACAACAACAACTCTATAAGAATCTCATGACAGGGATAAACACTTACATTTCAATAATTAGCCTGAATGCGAATGGACTAAATGCACCACTGAAAAGACACAGAATGGCAAAATGGATAGAATATCATGAGGCAATAATATACTGTCTCCACGAGACTCATCTCACCAGAAAGGACACTCACAGACTCAAAGTAAGAGGATGGGAAGCAAAATTTCAGGTGAACAGAACACAAAAGAAAGCAGGAGTTGCAATCTTAGTATCAGATAAAATACCCTTTAAGCTATCAAAAATTTTAAAAGATACAGAAAGTCACTAAATAATGATAAAACGTTCAATCCATCAATAAGAAATATCTATCCTAAACATATATGAACCCAACATAGGAGCACAGACTTTCATAAAGTAGCTTCTAGGCAAACTTAAAAAAGATATTGTCTCTAACACTATCATAGCTCGGGACTTTAATACCCCACTCATAACCCTAGACAGATCATTGAGACAAAAAATCAGCAAGGAGATCCAGAACCTCAATGTGACTCTTGACCAAATGAACCTAATTGATATGTACAGAACACTCTACCCAATGACCACAGAATATACATTCTATTCATCACCACATGGAATGTACTCTAAGATCAACCACATCCTTAGCCATAAATCAAGCATAAAAAATTTAATAAGATTCATGAAATTCTGCCATGCACCTTCTCAGACCACAGTGGAATAAAAATAAATATCAACACCAGCAAAGTTCCCCCAAAACCCACAAAGACATGGACATTAAACAGCTGGATGCTAAGCAACTCCTGGGTAAACATGGAAATTGAAACAGAGATTAAAAGATACCTGGAAACAAATGAAAATGAAGAAACATCTTACCAAAACCTCTGGGATGCCATGAAAACAGTAGTAAGAGGGGAATTCATATCTCTACAAACAACACAAATAAAATGGAAAGATCACAAGTTAACAGCCTAACAAGTCACCTAAGGAGGCTGGAAAAGCAAGGTTATCAAAACCCTAACTTCACAGAAGACTCCAGATCACCAAAATAAAAGCCCAAACTGGGACATAGAAGACAAAAAGATAATACCAAAAAATCAATGAAACAAAAATGCTGGGTCTTTGAAAGGATAAATAAGATTGATAGTCCCCTAGCTAGACTGACCAAGAAAAAGAGAGAAAAGTCCCAAATAAACACAATCAGAAACACGAAAGGTAGAGTCACAACTGATCCTGAAGAAATACTAAAGATTATCAGAGACTACTATGTACACTTGTACGGAAACAAACTTGAAAACTTAAAGGAAATGGAGGACTTTCTGACATCACACAATCTCCCCAGGTTGAAACAAGAAGAAATTGAGACCCTAAATAGACCATTAACAATCCAGAAAATTGACAATGTCATAAGAAAACTACCTACAAAAAAACCCAAAAAAGCAAAACAGAACCCTGGACCAGATGACTTTCCAGCAGAATTCTACAAAACATACTAGGAGGAACCAAACCAATCCCACTGAAAATATTCCAGGCTATTGAGAAAGATGGAACTCTTCCCAAATCATTTTATGAAGCTAAAATCACATTGATACCCAAGCCAGGTAAAGATCCAACAAAGAAAGAGAACTACAGTCCAATATCCTTGATGAACATAGATGCTAAAATTCTCACAAGATCCTAACAAACCAGATTCATCAACATATATAAAAAATCATCCACCACGACCAAGTAGGCTTCATCCCTGGGATGCAAGACCATAAATGTAATTAAATATATTAACTGACGTAAAAACAGAGACCACATGATTATATCATTAGATGCAGGAAAAGCCTTTGATAAATTCCAGCACCCTTCTTGATAAAACCCTTGAACATCTAGGCATAGATGGAACATATCTCAAAATTGTAAGAGCCATCTATGAGAAAATTACAGCCAGCATACTGCTAAACATCTTCAACAAAGCCTCCACCATCAACCACTGGGGAGAGGAGAACCTATTCAGTAAATGGTGCTGGGAAAACTGGCAGACCATGTGCAGAAAATTGAAACAGGATCCCTACGTATCCCCAAACACAAAAATCAACTCTATGTGGATCAGACACATAAATGTAAAACCTCAAACTATAAGAACCTTAGAAAATTCAGGAAACACTCTTATGGAAATTGGAACTGGCAACCAATTCCTGATCAAAACCCCAAATGCCCATGCCATAAGAGATAAGATAGACTAGTAGAACCTTATCAAACTGAAAGGCTTCTGCAAAGCCAAAGAAACCATCAAGAGAGCAGGGAGATAGCCCACAGACTGGGAAAAAGTATTTGCCAACTCCATGTCTGACAAAGGCCTAGTATCAAGAATATACAAGGAACTCAAATGTGCTGAAAAGAAAAAAACAAACAGCTCCATTACAAAGTGGGCTAAAGATATGAATAGACACTTCTCAAAAGAAGACATGCAAGCAGCCAACAGATACATGAAAAAATGTTCAGCTTCACTAGTGATCAAAGAAATGCAAATTAAAATTACACTGAGATACCACCTAACTCCAGTCAGAATGGCCATCATCAATAACTCAAAAAATAACAGATGCTTGAGAGGATGTGGTGAAAAGGGAACACTTCTACACTGTTGATGGGAATGTAAATTAGTACACCCTCTGTGGAAAACAGTGTGGCGATTCCCAAAAGTTCTAAAAATCCACCTTCCATATGACCCCACAATCCCTCTACTGGGAATATACCCGGAAGAACTCAAATCACTCTATAAAAAAGATACCTGCACACGTATGTTTATCACATCATTGTTCTGCCCATAAAAAGAGGACTGGATTAAAAAATGTTGTACATATACACAATGGAAATTTACACAGCCATAAAGAACAAAATCATGAACTTTCAGCAACCTGGATGGACTTAGAGTCTATAATACTGAGTGATCTTTCACAGAAACAAAGAACTGAGTATAACATGTTCTCACTCATAAGTGGACCTTGAACAACTATTGTAATACTATAAGAAAAGGATTGACAGTAGTGGGAAACTGCAAGGGTGTGGGGGGGGGAGGCAGGGAGGTGGGATTGGCAGTAGTGGGAAACTGCCTGGGGAATGGGGGGGCACACCTCACCAACAAAGGTACCTGCACAATGAATATCTGTATACCTAACCCTGAATTGTACCCCACAATTAAAAAAATTATATATATATATATTCA
Source organism: Cephalopachus bancanus (assembly GCA_027257055.1). NCBI lineage: Eukaryota > Metazoa > Chordata > Mammalia > Primates > Tarsiidae > Cephalopachus > Cephalopachus bancanus. The sequence goes on along the minus strand of JAPVLO010000205.1, from coordinate 5,324,340 downwards.
TTCGAGCCTCCTCATATTGTTTGGGAGGAGGTTAGAGATGTTAACTACAGAACTAAGGTAAGCAAAAAAGTGAAATTTCTAGAGTAACTTCTAAAAGCTTAAAAGAATGTCACTTCCAATCTACAGAGGAAAGAAATTTAGAATGAAGGAAATGAAAATCTAGAGAATGTTCATCCTAGAAGACAATCAAAGAAAATGTTTCACAGAAACAAACCTGACACGTGTGTGAGTTAAGAAGTGAATAGAATAGGTTTAAGAGACCTCAATTATTGACAATCTTTCCTAAATTAGGACTAATTTAAAATGATATGCAAAATTGTGTATTTTTGAAATTTGCTTTGTTTTTATAGCAAACACATTAAGCTCTACATATTTATTATTGTTCACATCCTTTCCCCTAAAAATTTCCTTCCTTCTACATTTCTTATTGAATCATGCCATTAACCATATAGCTAGTTGTTAGTAGCTAGTTTCAAACACATTGTGAAAGTAGGAACCTTGGTAAAATATGTTGAACACATTTATAGATATCAGGCTGTTCATGATAATTAGGGAAATACATCTCAGAGTAGGTAAGTCGTGCATGTTTATCAGCCAGCAGTAGCTGTTTGTAGTGGATTCTCTGATGGGCAGTGCTGACCACTCCTTCTCAGGAATAGAAGCCTTATTCTCCCAGCAGCTGAGAATTCTGTTGAAAGATGGGTCCCAGTGGACATTATCCATTGTGGATGAGGAAAACCTCAGATGAGGAAAGTTCCTTCTTTCCAAGAGAGGCTGCATTCAATTGCGGATCACAGCAGGAATACAAAGGCCCTATCAGCTCACCAAACTTCAAGCAGCTACAAAGGGAGACATATATCTTGGGACTACTTCACAGCTCTTTCTGCAAAATCATGTTTCCTTCCCACAGGTGTAGCTACCAAGAAAACTTTCTCATAAATATTCTACGTGACTCAGAGTCTGTTTCCAGGGAAATAAAACCTGAGACACTATTAAAATATTAAAGATGTATACTTTTAAACTGTTTGTATGAGATTAAGGACTATATTAATGAAATAATATGGCATACATTTCCATTACAATAGGAATAATGTTTAGCCTATTTTATTGCTTGACTTTTATAATGCTTCCATTCTATCATTTTTTGTTATAAAAATAGAGTAATATTATAATTTAGCTATGGTTGACTCACCTCTTTCTCTTACACTAGAATGAAGAAAGGGAGAAAGGGAAGGCTGGAGTTATAGAGGCAAAAATGAATTCCAAACATTCTTGTGTAACTCTAGACAGACTTGAGATTTTGGTGAATTCTAGAATCCTCATCAATGAACCTCAATCTTGGCTGCACATCAATATTACTTATAGGAGGTTTTTATAAAAAACAGATGCTGTTACATATCCCGATTCAGTTGTTTTGAATTGCTGTGCTAATGTTCAATTTTTTAAAAAAAGACCTTCATGGGTTAATATTTCCGAAAGAATTGAGTCATTTATTGACACAGCATTTTAGATCTTCATCAATTTACCTATCTTAGCTCTTTGACCTTACCTTTTATGAAACTCTAACACAATTTTGTCTGTTTTTTTGGCATGCCCATTTTTTATGTCAATAATCACCACCACCAAGAATACCTTTCCACTCCTCATCCTCCACTTATTTCCTATTTCTTATTCCAATTGTCTTTTTTTAAATACTTGGTGCAAGACTTAATATTCTTTAAATACTTTGTTTTTCACGTTTTTCATACAGATCTCTTTGTTTCTTCAGATGCTCGCAGAGCCTATGTTTATTTAACGTACCCACTTATGCTAATTTCTTTATTGCTGTGTAACCAATAGCCACACAGTTAGTAGCTTAAACAATGTTGATTTGTTATCTCACAAATGATGGTTTCTTTACTTAGGGTCTCACAAAATTGAAATTAAGGTATTGAGTAAGCTGGACCCTTATCTCAGAGTCTAAGAAATAATCCATTTCCAAACTCATTTCTGAGTGTTGACAGAATTCTGTTATTTGCAGTGGCAGGACAGAGGCCACAATTTCCTTGAGTATATCAGTCAGCAGTTGATTTGGCTCACCTAGAACCTCTTATATGCTGTTCTTGGGTCCTTCCCACACACAATATATGTCTCTCTTGCACTGAGTTCCTCATGCTTCAAATCTCTCTGACTTCTTCTGCTACTAGTTAGAGAAAACTTTGCTTTTAAAAAGGCTCATATGATAGGGCAAGCCCACTTAGAAAATCTATTTTAAAGTCACCCGATTAGTGACTTTAAAACCTTAACTACACCTGCATCTGCAATATCTCTTTTGCCATATAAAGTAACATATTCGTGAAAACAAAACTGGAGGTGAATTCATAGGGGCCTCTTAGAATTTTCCTTACTACAGCAGTTTTTAAAAAAAAGTATTTCCAATATACCCATTTGAATTCCCTAGCTAAATTAAGAAATCTTGGACAAAAACAGTGACTTTTTTTTCTATGAAATAAAATACCATGGTGGTGTCTAACATCTCCATATACAAATTCTTATATATTGAGTCATTAATTTATTTAAAAACAGATTTAATGTCTCTGTGTTCTAAGTTAACAGCATCTGTGCTACCTTCTTGCCTTTTCTTTTTCTTTTTCTTTCTTTTTTTTTTTTTTTTGAGTGCCTAGCATTTGTTATCCCTTCCTGGAAGTACCCATTTTTTTGGAGGGATATTTAGTGACATGCTGAAGTCAGTTAGTTCCATCTCACAAGAGCTGACTGTTTCCAAATTCAATTTCACAAGTCATCATATTTGTAGCTTAAAATCATTTATTATGTTTAGAGTATTTACACCATGGATAGCTATAAATTATTATTTTTTAAAAGGATTTTTTCTTTCTTTTATTTTTTTGGGAGCATTTGCTGTTAAACATTTACCAGCATACTGCTATAAATAACCATTCCCTCATTTTTTATATCTTACTTGTTGGAAAAGTAAATTCAGGTATCTACCTCTGGATTTTTCATCTCATTATGCGATGACTCCAGTCATATCTCACCCTCACCAGGTCTGACACCAGCAGGAAGAGGACATGTGACATAAGCCTAGCCAACTAGATGCTTCTCTAAGACTTTAACTCTTGAGTGAGAAGCATAGGAATAGAAGGAATGGTTGAAACATTCCATATGTACATTTTAAATGAGTGAATTGTATGCTATTGAATTATATATCAGTAAAGCTGTTTTCAAAAAGATTCTACATGATCATCCTGTCATCTCTGCTTCCTAGTTTTCTAGAGCAATTATGCTCCTTTCTGCCTTCAAGCTTAATTCTTAATACTTCTGTTAATGAGCCCAGCATTCATTCAGCAAATTACTTCTTGCTTAAGAAAAGTCTTTTTCTGGTGTCTTGCAAGTTAGAAACTAGCATATATAATGTTAATTTCAAGTTGAGATTAACATTGAAATGAAAAAATTGTTTATTTGGAAGTGATTTATTTTCACTAATCTAACATTAATTCACAAACTGATAGCATGCATTTGATTATCTATAGTTATTCCAATAATTCATTTTTACAAGATTATGTTCATTATTATTTATTTTTTTCCAGATCATCATGCATTTTAGAGTACGATGCTAGCTAAATTCTCTAAAAGTTTTACTCATCTCCCTACTTATTAAAAAATAAAAAGAAACAAAGATCACACTTGCTTTTTGATTCACTTGAGTCATTGGAAAGTTTACAACATTCATAAAAATATAAGCAAATAGTATATGAAATAATGTGAAATTATAAATCACATTTTTTTCTGTTAACTTGATGTTGCCCAGGCTCAGATTAGACTCTCTGTGCTAACTGCTTGGAGAAAGTGATGAAAGTTTAAAAAATGATACAAAGAATTCACATTTAAAGAGAAAGATAAAACTGATTTAGTGCTGAGACATTAAAACAGAGTTTTGAATCCCTATTCTTCCAATAGTCTAAATATATATTTACTTAGTGAGAGGAAATTGTGCACTTAACATCAATGCAGGAAACAGACACGTAACCTCTACTCACTACTTGAGGAGACAAAATAAGAAGGTGATTGCCACACTAGCAATAAATGTCACGCAGAGGGTGTACTCTCTATATGAAGAGATGACTCACAGGAAATATAATTGTACTCACTCACAAATAAAACAAAATGGAATGTGATTCAAAATGTGTAGACCTTCATATTCTTCAACTGATGTGATTTAAAAATGATAACAGGAAATAAAATGCATCATTGCAGAATTTCTTTCAGAAATTCTGCTTAATGCATATGGAAATTAGTCCAAATTTCAGTAATATTAGAATTGTGGCAGACAATTCAAATTTTTATATGGCAAAAACCATAATGTTCTGTAAGCTGTCCCTTGTCCCTTTTTTGTTTTTTAAACAGCTGTCGACTTGTTCTGTATCATCAATTCTGGTAGTTCAGGATTAATTTTCACCATTATCAGTGGCAGAACATGATGGTACAATAAGCCAAAATGACTAAAAGCACTGCAAACAGAAAAAAAAAAAAATACTGAGGAGACTGAAAGAGGATCTCTACATAAATGCTAATCCCTTATGAACAGCATATTTGGAAACTGCCTGCAGGTAATTACATTCAGGTAACCTGATCTGAAAATGCCAAGTTCACAGAATGGTTCATTTAATTCCATCTGGTGTACAATAATACATTCATTAATGGACACATTGATTTAAAAGAAAAAAATTACCTCAGATATCAAAAGCCCACATTCTCTTGGTAATTAAAAAATATTACATCAAAAATTAAAATCTCAAAAAATGATCCTGCATTGCTTAATCTATAAGAAAGGAAATTAAGGTAATGAACTTTAGACTTCTCACTGCCTAAATCCCAGCTTAGTTATGGTCTGGTTTCTTAGTAAGGGATATATATGTTAATATGAAGAATTGGGTCAGAACTTCTGATACCATGGGGAAAAATTGATATAGAACATATTTAAGTCATTACATCTATTAAAATATTTTTTAAAAGGAGATGATTAGTTCTTGGAATGGTGCCACCTGTCATCAGGATAGAAATGGTGCAAAACATGCACATGTCTAACACAGCCTACAGCCAGTTGCTGCTTTCCTTTCAGGTCCAAAATATGGCCAGGGAGCTTGGTTTTGAATGTAACTAGAATCATCTTGGCAATAATATAGGAAAGAAAAATCTGTATTTGTTCTTTTAAGGAATGTGAATTCTTTCAATGGATTTTCCTTCAGAATTCTAACCACCATCCCCACTAACCCTCCTTTTAAATTCTCTCTTCTTTCACAGAAGAAAGTAGGGCAAATGCACCTTCTGTTTGTGTGATTCCCACCCCCATTGGAAATATTTGCTTCCTATTTCCTAGTAAATTAATAAAAATCAAATGCTTTCCCCCCCAAATTTTGTCGAAATGTTACAAGCCAGGATGAACATGCAAAAACTGTAAAAAGGGAATAGCTTTTTCTTTCTGTCCTTCCCCCCCCCCATTGGAGATCCCCCTCACCATATTAATCTCACCTTTCATAACCAAAGTCCACCCATAGCCCCCTCTCCTTTCTTTTGGATGTGCCCTGGACTCACTAGTTCCTTTTCTCTGTCTCTACCACACTCTTGTAGCAAACTTTCTTTTCAATTCTACTCATCAAAAACTACATTCATAACTTGATTAACTCAGATTCTTGCTCTTAAATACAAACTAGGTAATTTAATAAACTCAACATGCAAATAGTTACTAGTGAATGTGTTAGCATGTTATTTCATTTCAGTTATCAAAATGCATTACTTTAAGGACCTCCTGGTGTCAGAGTCTTAACCTAAAGAAGGGACTCTATTAATGGAAAAGTAAGTTACCAAATCAATTCTTTTTAAAGCTATGTTTAGGAGAATATGTAGCTAGTGTCTTTCAAGGTGATGAGAAAGGAAAATGGTTCATGGTTTCAGTAATTCATTCATTCAATAAATATTTATTAAGAGCCTATAACATGTTAGGCAAGGCTCTCACCACTTGGGATTCAACAATGAACAAAACAGATAATGATCTCTACTCACAGAGATAACACAACAGACCAGACGTAGTATTTCATGCAGAGAAGTCAACAAACAATAAGAATAATACGTTTGAAAATTTTATGTTTGTTAGATAGTGACAAGAGCTATTAAGTATATTAAAGAAGATGAAAGAAGAAATGGAGAGAGTGCATCCACAGAAACAGGATATAATGGTGGCTGCCAGGGGCTAGGGAGTGAGGAAATGTGGAGATATTGGTCAAAGGCTACAAACTTTGACCAAGATGGCTAAACTCTAGGGATCTAATGTTCAGCATGGTGACTCTAGTTAATAATTCTGTGTTATATACTCAAAATTTGCTAAGGGAGTAGATAATAAATATTCTTACCACACCAAAGACAAACAAGGGAAAAAATGTTAACTAGATGAAGTGACAGATATGTTAACTAATTTGGCTGTGGTAATCATTTCACTATATATGCATACAAATTTATCATGTTGTACACCTTAAATTTACACAATTTTCTTTGTCAATAATACCTTAATTAAATGGAGTAAAAAGGGGAAAACAGCAAAGGAAGAGGGGGCAGTTGCATTATTCAATAAGACAAATAGGTTAGACCCTATTAAGAAGGAAATTTTAAGGAAACAATGAAAGAGGTAACAGAGTTAGCCAAGCTGTCTTCCAAAGGAAGAACATGCCAAACAAAGGTCTTTAGACAAGAGTGTAAAGAAAATATTCTGATGAACAGCAGGGTATCTTGTGCTTGCAGTAGAATGATCTAGAAATAAAATCAAATGTAAGAGATAAAATGTGAAGTGGAGCAAAGAGGTTATATGATGTTGGGTCTTGTGGGGCTTTGTTAGAACTTGGGCTTTTACTCTTATATAACAGTTGCAAGATATAATCCTGTGTGATAGTTTATTGGGAGTCACATTTTGAAGCAGGTAGATTTTTTACACATAGTTACTTCCTGTGTGTAGGGCTAACTTTGCACAATCTTTGCATCAAGTCAAAGAACCTTTACAGTCACAGTTCATCAACTACCTCTGTTAGGAATTCTAAACAAATCTACTTGCTAAAACTGCAAGAACATAATCTGTTTTTGGTTTAAAGATTCCTTGTGCCTCTCTGCATAAAAACTTTTGGGATATCTAGTAACTGATTATCATATTACTGTAAAAATATGTTTCTCCTCTGTGAATGCATACTCTATACTAATATTTAGTATAAAACCATATTTGAGTCAGAGCACATTCTAGAAATGGGAGTATGTTTGAATATTATTGCTATGTGTTGGAAGTCTCTTTTCCTCTTTCCTTAATAAGAGAGTAAGTTACATGTAAGAGAGACTTAGAGTTGTTGGTAACAATGAAGTATATCCTCTTCTGTAGAACCCAGAAGACACTAGTTAAGTATACTTGTCAATGTATAGAAAATGATACATTTAGTCATTTCAACTGGCATTATTCCAGGAAGTTTTGTTCCGTGGCTCACTGCTGTGAGCAGGGAATAGTGATTGTGACTTCAAGACATTCCTCTGTAAAAGGACCCATTTGAAGCATGACTGCTGAAGAAGAAAAGAATCATAGCTCTAGAGTGGAAATTCTGCTCCATTATGTCCCTTTTGAAGGCTGCATAGTGCTGACATCTGCAGAATATAAGGATTTCAGGTGATGTCAATGAAAGGGTGAAATGCCCAAAACGAAGTAACCTTGGCTAAAGTGCAGCCATTTTAACACTTCTTAGCTCTGTCATGCTTTCATACCAAATTGCCTAGCTTGCCCTCTAATCATTAACAAAGGGCAGAACTGGCTTCTCAGAGACAGCTATGGATAATTGTCTTGCAACTCCCCAGGTACTGACTACTTTTCTATTACAAGTATTTGTCTTCCTACCATAAAGGTCAACTAACCTAATCTATTGTGATCAGCCCTTCATGACACAGACTACCACCACTTCACCATGGTAGGTTCCAGTGCCTACCTGTCCCCTTCATGATGATGTAAAACAGACCACTACCCAATCACCTTGATGACCTGCCCCCTACAAAGGAAAGCTTTAAAAGTAGTCAACTTCAAACAGTCACAGTCATGCCTTCTTTAAGTTCTGGCCCCTCTTCCCAAACTTGGGGAGGTAGATCCCCCCTCTTTCTCTTCAATCTACTTTCTAAATAAATTATTTTTCCCAATCTAATTTTTGTGCAGTTATTTGCATCTTACCTGTGACAATAGCTCAGCCTACCGGCCCACTGACCTAACAGTCAATAACTCCTTTTCCTGCAGATCTTTTTCCCATTTGTCTGTTTCCAAGCATTCTTAATTGAAAAAACAGTGGTAAATGGCTGATGGAGAAATATGGCTCTATCACAAAAATGCTAACTTTTCTCAATAAATAATACACCACATTGTATCTTATTAGCTAAACATAAGTTCATGTCCTGCTGCAATTTCTTTTTACATGTCTAAGCCATAAAAAAAGTTTTAAAAACACCAATTAAACTCCATATTTGAGCACTTGTCTTTGGTATTTTTTTTTGTACAAATTATAGTTATTAATGAAATTTCTATGCCTGCCTATACACTTGGGGCTTTAAATGCATATTTAAATATTAACAAGGCTCTGATTAAGATGCAGAAACATGGATAATGAAGCTAATGGAAATACTTTGCTCTTGTCTTGCTTTTATATTATATTCATCAAAATTCCAATTAGCAACACAAGAATGTAGCATGACTTCCTTTGTGTATTCTAGTCCACTTATCCCTCCTTTGGATTAAAGGGTTGGGGAAAATAAATATTTTTATCATTGAAATGGAAGCAGGTTTTGCTGAATGGTAATTTCAGGTGAATTTTTAATGTGCATACTTCTTTGATGGGTTGAAATTTTATTCCCCCACCCTCAACTTAGGCATTCACAATTAATCAAAAAATAGATGCTCTTTTTTATGTCTTAGGCTTGTACCTGTTAGTTCACTTGATTGCTTCATCGTGCTAATGAGCTCTAGGTTGAAAGTTTTTGTCCCTGTATGAGACAGCTGTGTCTGGAGGAAATTTGGTTCAGAGACTTCAAAACACAATCCAATTTTCAGCAAAGTACTTGCATTGTAAGGCAATATAAACTCATCACCTTGTAGTATAACAAAAAAACTCAAAGTTAATCTGCATTTCATACTAATTATGCAATAGCAGGGAGAGGATATTTATATAGTTATTCACATTTTTCTGTAACATGTTGGTCTTCTATGAGTTAACCTGTGTAAGTTCCTTAGGATTGAGGTCTGTGCCTACTCTTTGCTGGATAAAGTGAATGAATAAATCAGTACATAGAAGGAAAGGAGGGAGGGAGAAAAAGAGAGAGAGGGAAGGAGGAAAAAGAGTATACTTACCTTTTCCTTATAGGATTATAAAGTGATAATGTAAGCAGAGAATATCCATATATACAAATATTCTAATCTCTCTCGCCTAAAAAAGTTAACTACTCACATTCCCACAATTATCAACTTACCTTTTTTCTCTATCTCAGTCAAAATCCTTGAACTTCCTTCAACTTTCTATTTACTCATCACTTTTCAACCTTTTCTAAGCTGTTTATTGCCTCACTAATTTCACTAAAACAGCTCACGCTAAGAGTGACGATGACTTTCAAATTCCTAAATGGACATTTTGGAGTCCTTAAATTACCTGAAGTCTCAACAGCATTTGTTCTTTTTGAACACTCTTACGTGAAGTTTGGCTCTTACACCCTCCTGCTCATTCTCGTACATTTCTGACCTCTTCTCAATCTTTGAATGCTCATCTGCCAATAACCAGCTGTTAAACATTGACGTTTCCCAATAATTAGTACTAGGCTTCTTCTCTTCTCATTAGTGCACTCTTTCTTGGTAATCGTGAACAGAACCATTTCCAGATCTTTATTATAAATGTATATAGTGATTACTCATAAATTTTATACTATCCCTCTGACCTCTTAACTGTTTATTCAACTTGTGTACTTGAATGTCTCAAAGGCTACCTAGAGAACTGAGACCACATGTGTCAATTGTCTTCATCGTTCCAGTAAACCTTTACACAGAAAAGATAAGACTGTAATTCTATAAATAACTCAATTGCTTGCTTCAGGAAATTCTTGCAGATCAATTAAGAGACAACAGTTCTACTTATCTGAAAAAATCTGCCTTGGAAAACCCACCCTAAAGTTCCTTATCTCAGACTTTAAAATAAAATAAAATCTCACTTCTGACTTTTCCCTTTAGAGATTCTTTAAGGATGACTTCTGACTACAATAAGTTCCAATACATTTAGCTTCACTTTATTAACAAGTTGTCCATTTGTAATCTGGGAGATTCAACAATTCCAATTCAATTTGTCCAAGAACAAATTTAAGAATTTTCCATACAAACCTACTCATTTTTCAGTTTTCTTTATTTTAATAACCCCATCAACACATTGGACTTTTCAAACAAAAAAAAAACTTCTAGGTCCCTTCCTTTACTTCTTCATCTTCTAGTTCAGCCAATTGTTTTGTTTTGCCTCTCACATAAATATTAGTTGAAGAAATAAACAAGATAAAATTGGTGATGCATGTTGTGTTAAAGTGCCTCAATCTGCTCTTCGAGTGAAGTGCTGGAAGAGCTAGATAAAAGAGTGTCAGTGGGGAGCTGTGTCTCCTTACACCTCTTGCAAGGTAGTAAGAGTATCTACTCTCTACAGAGTATTTATAAACAATTAATAGAAAAATGCAAAGTCAATCAGTTATATTATCATTACACCATAGTAACGGCATACAATTTCAAGAATAAATATTCTTCCAAGCAAGGTGGACAGGTTCAATGTCCTCTTCCCACACTTATTTTGGCATTGTTTAGTTTTACCTCCAGGAGTTTGTTTATTGACTCCTTAAAACTGCTATTCCCACTATTAGGAAAGCTGTCACTAAGTGCGACTAGACTGTGTTGATTCACGACTCATTTCAGAAGATAATGCCTTACTCTAGAATTAAGAGATATCTTTCATTCTTTGGAAGAGAAGTATAACCACCTCAGGATTCCCCTTGCAGCAGACTCTCCAGTTTCATTTGCTCATTAAAATATTATTGAGAGCTGGGCTCGGTGGCTCAGCCTGTAATCCCGCGCCTTTGGGAGGCTGAGGTGAGTGGATTGCCTGAGCCCGCGGGTTCGAAACCTGCCTGGGCAGCGAGACCTCATCTCTACAATAAATCAAAAAATCAGCCGGGCATAGTAGCGCATGCCTGTAATTCCGGCTACTTGGAAGGCTGAGGCGGAAGGATCGCCGGAGCCCAGCAGGCGAGGCTGCAGTGGCCGGGAGCGGCTGCTGCACTCCAATCTGGGCAACAGAGTGAGACTCCAACTCAAAAAAAAAAAAAAAATCTTTACCTTTAAGGAGCATACAGTCTGGTGGGAGATTCAGACAAGGAATGTGATAAATAAATAACATATTACACACACTGCTAGATATATAAAATATACTGCATATGAAGGTAAAAATAAATGAAGCGGAGAAGGACAGAGGAGTTGTACATATGTGAGGGAAGGTTGGACATTTTAGATAAAGTGGTTGTTAAAAATCTGTGTGTAGCTAGGAAACCCTTAGTTATTTCAGATATGAACTTTCACTCACTCTCAAAAGATTTCTTAAAGTTGTACTGATAACAAATTTCCCCGCACAAGAAACATCTTGTACTGAGTTGTTGATGTGATCAGGGAAGCAAAACTTTAATTGCTTATAGTTGTGAGAACAATTTTTGGCAAAAGTATTATTTCATGGGTGACAGTAATTTTTTGTACATTGTAAGAAAGTCTGTTTTTCAGTAGGTTCTTCAAAGTATATACCAAGTACTGTTTCTATTTTTCTTCTTTTCCTTTCTCATTATTGCCTTTCTCTCTTATGCAAATGTATTCAAATCTGTTTTTAGACTTTGGGACCCCACTACTAATGTATGGGAAACAGACCTTTCCTTGTTTTCCTTAAATAAGGAGTGTTGAAACTGCCCCAAAAGTCCACTTCTGTTGAATTTAAAATTTGCATAATAAGGAACAGTGGCTCGTTCCTGGAGATGTTCAATCAGCCAGGACCAACACTCAAAAAAACTGCTGTTCTATGAAGCCCTTCATTCTCATGGAAATGAATGTGTACTATGGAACCAAGAAAAGAATTTATTTAGAAATGTAATAGGTTTACAGGTCATGTCAGCCACTTCTGATGACCACAAAGCACAGCTTAGGTGAGACAGTAAAAGCAGGTTAACTTAGTCTTTGTCAAAGGACTTGAAATCAAGTCACCACTTCTGGTCAGATCATCTTCCAAAAGGAAAGGAAGTGGTACTCTTTATTATTTATGGCTATTTACATTATCCAATGTCCACACATAGTTAAATCACTGTTAATTTGCCAGTGGGATCTGCTGCACAGAATGGATATGCAATGTGAACAGATCTCTGGCAAAAACAAATGAACAAACAAAAACGCTAAAAGAAACAAAGTAAGGTATACATAGGGGCCTATCTGTGCATATAGAACTAGTTAGAAAAAAATTAAAATGCAGCTAGAATTAAAAATGGTAAAAAAGTGATGCAGTTTCCCCTTTTAGTGTGAATGCTGTTATTACATACATTTTAGGGAATTTTAAAAAAATATATAAAGTGGTCTGAGTTAATAACAAGATCAGAAATATACGGAATGGAATAATCGGCAATTTAGAAAGTTGATTATTATTATTAAATTTAAGTTGTATTTAGGATAAGCTGTGTTTTCTTTTGTTTTTTGTTTTTTTTAAGAATTAACCTATTAGTTGTAAAATGGTTCTCATTCTCAGATTAAAATCCAAAATTACTAATTGAAAAATCTGCATTATGACTCCTGCTTGGAGGGGTCTAGGGAGAATCATAGACAATGTAAGGTGAAAGTCAGCTTAAATAGGACTTGTTTAAAGAAACTGTGAAGTGCTTTAACCTAATATAAATTCTAATTTGGGTTAGGTCAAATTGGTGGGAAAGAAAAAAGTGACAAGAGAAAATTAAGAAGTTGCAGTAGTTTGCTGGATATTTACCAGGTAAAATAGGGCATTTAGTGTGACTTATTATTCTTTTTCCTGGAAAATATGATTCTGGTCCTCTTTAAAAAGCACAAACATTTCTGTGTTTCTCCACTATCTGTATATTTTTGCTTGATCTGTCATATATGAAAGACACTAAACAAACATAATCAAAAGTGCCTTCAATTCTTTGGATTCAGTATGTAAGGGACCTGTACTGAATTCAACAAAAAAACTTTATAATATGCTTTAATTTTAAAATGAGGTTCATTTGAAAAGAGGAACGTGATGACTTGCATGCTGAACTGTAAAACTGCAGGTGGGGGTGGGGCGGGGACTAGTTAAAGCTACTGAAATTCTGAGTTATAAAAATGCCTGACTCAGCCTGTAATCCCAGTACTTTGGGAGACCAAGGCTAGGGGATTGCCGGAGCCGCGGGTTCGAGACCTGCCTGGGCAACTTGGTGATACCTCGTCTCCACAAGAAATAAATGTGGGGGAATTTATGTTATAGATATGTACATAAGCAGGTAACAAGTTTATGTTGATTTAATTATGGAAATAGAAATCCAAGCAATTTTCTATGGGAATGAAAGATACAAATTTTTGTGTTTTTTTTTTTGAGTTGTAGTCTCACTCTGCCACCCAGACTGGAGTGCAGTGGCTGCTCCCGGCCACCGCAGCCTCGACCTGCTGGGCTCCGGTAATCCTTCCTCCTCAGCCTTCCGAGTAGCCGGAATTACAGGCATGTGCTACCACGCCCGACTGATTTTTTGATTTATTGTAGAGATGAGGTCTCACTGCCTAGGCGGGTCTCGAACCCACGGGCTCAGGCAATTCACTCACCTCAAATCTCAGATGGAGAAGCTTGAGGATGCAAATCTTGGATCACATAGATTTTAATTATTATTATTATTTACTTTATTTTACGATAAATATATGGGGTACAAGTCAGGATTAGGTACATAAGTAATGTGTAGGTCAAGTTTGGGCCTCCAACAAGTCCTCATTTACCCTGGTTTAGGATCAGCTACCCTTGTGTTTTTATGGGCCCCCCACTTACTCCCTCCCAAATAATGATCCTTCCCTTGTGCTATTGTGATTAATGTTCAGGTCCTACTTATGAGTTAGAACAAGCGGAATTTGGTTCTTTGTTTCTGTGATAGATGGCTAAAAATGACTGTGCCCAATTCCATGCAATTAGCTGAGAAGTTCATGATTTTGTCCTTCTTTATGGCTGCATAATATCCCGTCATGTATATGTACCACATATTCTTTATCTAGTCTACTTTCAATGGGCAGTAGGGTTGGGTCCATGCTTTTGCTACTGTGAATAGTATAGCAATAAACATGTGTGTGTGCAGGTGTCTTTTTGTGGAATGATTTGTGTTCCTCTGGGTATATGTCTAGGAAGGGGATTGCTGTATAGTATGGAAGGTCAATTTCTAGTTCCTTTAGCTATTGCCACACTGTTTACTATAGATTGGACTAGTTTGCACTCCCAGCAACAGTATAGAAATGTCCCCTTTTCTCTGAACCCACACCAGCATCTACTGTTTTTTGATTTATTAATGATGGCCACCCTTTCTGGTGTAAGGTGTTATCTCAGTGTAGTTTTCATTTGCATTTCTCTGATAATTAGTGAGGCTGAGCATTTTTCACTTATCTGTTGCCGACTCACATGTCTTTTTTTGGAGAAGAGTCTATTCGCGTCCTTGCCCATTTTGTAATAGGATTGTTTCTTTTTTTGCCTTTCAGTTCATTTGAGTTTCCTGTGAATCTTGGATGCTAGGCCTTTGTCAAATACACAATTAGCAAATATTTTTTCTCATTCTGTGGGTTGTCCCCCTGCTCTCTTGATGGTTTATTTGCTGTGCAAAAGCTTTTCAGTTTGATGAGGTCCTACTTGTCTATCTTATCTTTTATGACATGTGCTTTTGGGGATTTGATAAAGAATTGGTTGCCTACTCCAATGTGCATAAGGGTGTTTTCTGCATTTTCTTCTAAGATTCTTGTAATTTGAGGCCTAAGGTTTAGGGCTTTGATCCATTTAGAGGTTTTGTTTGTTTGTTTGTTTGTTTGTTTGTATATGGTGATAGGTGAGTGTCCTATTTCATTCTTCTTTGTGGTCGGCCAGTTTTCCCAGCACCATTTGCTAAAGTCTCCTCTCCCCAGTGGTTGGTATTGATGGCTTTGCCAAAGATGAATTAGTTGAAAATTTGAATTTTTGCTTCCAGAATCTCTGTCCTGTTCCATTGGTCTATAGGCCTATTCTTGTACCATACCAGGCTGTTTTGATTATTGGAAGATTAATAGTTTACTATTAATTAGGAAATATTAATTTTAGTATCAACTTAGGATTTAGACTTTCAGTTCTTATGGGTAGATGAGAGATGTTCTATGTCAAAGACAGAGAACTTCATGAGAAAATTCTTTTTTTTTAAGATTGAAAAAAATTGTTTATTTAGAAAGTAAATGAGAGCGAGAGGAGATTCACCTCCCCAAGGTAGGGGAGGGGACCAAAGCTAGGAAACATGGTGGTTATAGATTAAAGAATCACATGGCCTGACCACAGTTTAACAAAAACAATGGTCAAGAAAATTCTTAAAATAATCCATGAAAGAGACAATAAAGGCCTGATACATCATCAATGGTATTAAATAAGAAATTATTCTGGAAGTTCCTGTACCATTGACTTGGTTTGACCTGTCTTTACTTGGTCCTAAGATTGAAACTTTCTATTTATACTCAAAATTCCCAAAATCCTTGCATTGCTCTCCTTATATTTTTTTCTATCTTATATTTTCCCTATCCCCCAAATTGTGCTGTTTCTAGGAAATCTTTCTCACAGTCCTAGTAGTCTGGTTTAACAAACTCTTCAATTATACCTCTCTCGATATTGAAGAACCTCCTAAAAATATTCTCACTCTACCCTTGATATCATCAGTCAAAGTTGTCCTCTTATCCAGAGGTTTCTATTCCCTCCACCCTAAATTCAGTTCATCTTTCCTCTAGCCCATGGGCTTAGCCCATATACATTAGCATACTAAACAAATTCACTAAATTTACCCGGAAACTATGGATACTGACTCACTTTGGAGCCTTTTAAATATTTAAGTTTACATTCATATGTTACCACAGTTATTTCTCTGTCTATAAACTCCACAACTACATTCACTCCTATTCTGCAGTCAGATTTTGGGGAGAAATGCGCTCTTGCCACGCTGTCATTTCTGTAAGATATGTCCCATGACTTCTTCCTCTATATCAAGAGGCAGATCTCCAATTTTTGCAAGATCCTTGTTTATGAACTCACCAAATTGTGCTCTCTCTGTTCACTACAGTGATATATTTCTACTATAAGGATAAAGATTTGGCTGTAAATAATACCCTCTACATAGCTTTCTAAAAATATTTTATTGCATTCCTATTTAACTTAAAAACTATTGGCTGCCTACTATATACAAAACAATTAGTATGTTATTTTGTTTTAGTTTGGTTATTTTTTTCCTATCTGTATCCTCTTTGTTTTTGTTTTTAATTTTAAATTTCAAATACAATTCAGGGTTAGGTATACAAATGTTCATTATGTAGGTACCCTTGTGAATGAGGTGTGCCCCGCTGCAGCAGAACAACAAATATTTACTCTAGCTTAATAAAAAAGAACCTCTTTACATTCCTGGTAGTGTGTGGTAAAGTACACAAAACAATATTCTTTTGCTGAAACTAGTATTATTTTCTTGATTCTCTTTGCAAAAGTAATGTCTTTTTTCTGTCTTACTGAACATCAAAGCATTTATCAAAGGCTCTGAAGTGTGACCAATCTCAATTTTTCTAAAGAGAAGCCATACTTTTCCAAAGGGGAAAAAAAAAGTATCTTTATTAAGGATCATATGTATGGAGAGCTGTCCTGTCTGACTAGTGTTTTAACTCTCCATAGAATGCTTTTTCTACAGTTTTCTTGACATATTACATTCCCAGTTAATACAACATAGATAACAGGGTTTTTTTTTCTCTTACAGACATATTTATAACATTCTTTTCAAAGTATTGTATTAATTCAGAAACTATTCTAAATTCTTAATTAAATTTTAGGTTTTATGAAAATGAAATAAACACATTTTCTTCTAAGTAGATCGGAATAAAAATTAATCATATTTAAAATTTTTTTCTTTAAAGTATAGTTTTAAAATGTTGTTTTGCAATATTTAATAATCATTTTGAATTTGATGAATGTGAACACAATATAAACATTAAGGAAAGAAGAACATAATTCAATTAATTAATGTATTTAACCTAGAGAAATATTCTTTTAAACCTTCAAATACAATTAGTAAACTTATAAAGCAATATTTGCCTTATGAAGTGATAATATGGTTTCATTTGGCATGGCTTAAGTCTTGTTTGATAAAAGTGAAAACGAAGAGAAGAAAGCCATAAGATTTATAACTAATCTAAATCAGTATCATTAAGTCATAGTTATTAAGTTTAGATGGAAGGATAGATGATGGAAGGATGGATGGATGAGTGGATGGATGGATGGATGGATGGATGGATGGATGGATGGATGGATAAGATGGGTGAATGGATATACAGGCAGGCATATAGCCTGACAAGAAATATGAGTCTGTGGATCAGAGAATAGATTATTTATTATTGACACAGCATCTTAGCACTAGCTCCTGTGCTCTGATCACCGCAGGGCAGTGTGATGAGAGCCTGATATTTCCCTGTGCATGCAATGGTGTTGTATCATAGGAGAATAATAAAACTTGGAGTCCATAAAGGACAGCTGGCATATTGGCCTATCCTGCCCTCTTAATGAGAGAGCCCCTTACTCTAGAATGCAAACAAATCTCTGATAAGGGAAGGGAAAGCTGTCTCTGTTCACCAACTAAAATGTAAATGGATGCCTCTGGGGAAAATAAATTTATAACTCTCTCTGGAACAATGCACAATCTCTAGCTTCTAGGATATATTTGCGATTCAATCAATCTTTAATCATATTGTCAGCTTTTGCTCAGAAAGCCCAAACTCCACAGAAACATGAAAATATTCAAAAAATGACAAAACAAAGAGAAGTGGCTCTAATCCCACTATTTCAATAATAGATAGGTAGATAATGTGAGGCATAGTAAATATATCAAATAATTTTGGTGACATCGTAAGTACTGACCTTGTATGGTACTTTGATAAACCACAAAATGGAAACTTCAAATTAAATTGTTGCTGTTTTAAAATAAACCTAATAATATTATGACCATCGTTTCTCTTTTGTTCTCTATGTAATCATCAACATTTGTTTTCTTAAGTGTAGCAATAATTCCAAAAGACATTCAAAATGTATGGACCATCACAATGCTTTTAATATCTTTGTTTGTAGTAAGTTGTTCTTTGCATTCAAGAACAAGTCCCAGTTAAAGTCCAGACTTGTTTGCCACTATACAATGTGACCATGTAACCCCAAACTACTGGTACCCTCTAAAGCTATTAAAGTAAAAAGAAAAAAGCAAAAATAAAAATAAAAAGCTTGAAAGTGGAAAAAATGAGAGGCTATCTACCCTTTAATTTAGAAAGTGACATCATGTATGAACTTGTTACTTGTCAAATTATTACAGATTAAATAAAGATTTCTTAAAAACCTAGTCAGATAAATTAATAAATGGTATGTAAAATGAAAGGTATTAGGGATGTAAAGAAAGTTTAGGATTAAATATGTAATATATTTTTTAAAAGATAATAAATTTCTTTCTTATTAAGAAATACTTCATATATATGTTTAGAAAGTTTTTATAACCATGGGTCACAGTTCTTCAAGTACAAGTACAAGACATTTTAAAGAGTTCTTAAGGTTAAACAGATTTTCCTAATAATAGTGGGATGTGTTTGCCTTTTTTTTTTTTTTTAAGTTGGAGTCTCACTCTGTCGCCCAGACTGGAGTGCAGTGGCCGCTCCCGGCCACCGCAGCCTCGACCTGCTGGGCTCCGGCGGTCCTTCTGCCTCAGCCTTCCAAGTAGCCGGAATTACAGGCACGCGCTACCACGTCCGGCTAATTTTTTTATTTTATTGTAGAGATGAGGTCTTGCTGCCCAGGCAGGTCTCGAACCCGCGGGCTCAGGCAATCCACTCACCTCAGCCTCCCAAAGGCGTGGGATTACAGGCTGAGCCACCGAGCCCGGTTTGCCTTTTTTATTATGTTGACATTTGTACTTATAGAACAAAAGCAAAGATCTGCAAAAGTGCTGTACCTCAGCACAGATTAAGGATGGACACCAGACCTTCTGGTGGACATTGCATTATTCATTAACAAACACTCTTACTTTAAAAGAAAAAAAAATGTTAGGTTCACTTAAGAATGTCATCAGAGAAGCAGTGAACATTATTAATATTATTATATCTTGACCCTTGAGTTGACCCTCAGTATTCACAGGTTTCACATCTGTGGATTTAACCAACTATAGATAAAAAATATTTGAAAAAAATTAAAACTAAAAAATGTAATACATCAATGAAAATAATACAAATAAAGAACTAATACAGTAAACAACCATTTGCATTGTATTAACATAGTAACCTAGAGATGATTAAAGGTATACAGGAGGATTGTGTATTATATGCAAATATTACACCGTTTTATATCAGGGACTTGAGCATCTATAGGTTTTGGTAACCGCTGAAATGTTAGAAACAATACCTTTTAATATTATGTGCATGCATAAAAAATATTCTTATGCCTTACATATCTGAGACTCTTAGAGAAGGCACAGTATGAAGAAATGAAATAAATTAAATAACTTTAAAGTAATTTGATGATTTAAAAATAGAGATTTTAAGTGGAGAGGCTAAAGAAATAGATTTTAAATTTTCCTGTTGGAGACAGATAACTAAAAGGAGGTCATCACTGACAATTTGTTTTTTCAGTTTCAAATGATAGCAGAAGGTGCTTACATACTCATTTAAATTGAATTGATAACGTGAAACTTAAGGTAGCCATTTTGTGGTAAGCCTCAGAAGGCTAATGCCCCTCCTGTAAATTCCTCAGGCCTTTCCTTTCTAATATACTTACATACAAATACAAAGAGTTTTTACATCTCTTCTGAACCTTATTCACCTGCATGCAGGGAAGGCCAGAAATACCTAGAATTAAAGACCCTGAGAACAGCCCACAACTGATTGACACTTCTCTGGCAGATAACCTAAGTGAATTCTATGGTGGTTTTCAGTATTCCCAGCAGGATTTCATTTCAGATCCTTCTGGTGGTAACTTGTTTGAAAACAAATTCTTTATTGGGTGTCTATTTTTTCTGTCTTAACCCCCACTCTTTCTTCAGTGTTTCCTATGATCACCTCTCAGATAAATTACTTGTACTTGAATCCTCGTCTCATGGTCAGACACACAGACACTATATTTTTCATCACTGCGTATTATTCATAGCTGAATATAGGACCTAGAACATAAGTATTCAGCAGATAATTCTGGAATTAATTCATTAGTTTTCCAAAGTAAGTGTTCCTTGAAGTTTTCATATTCATTTACTATATCCAGACCCTGGCAGAATGCCTGTCACCAAATTAATGTTTGTGGAATAAATAAGTTCATACAGTTGCCAGTATTATTTTTTAAAAAACTATCTGCCTGGGGAGGTGGCTTACTTTGGGGGCTGAGACAGGAGAATTGTTTGAGCCCAGGAGTTTGAGAGCAGCCTAAACAACATTGCCAGACATCATCTCTGAAAAAAAAAATTAGTTGGGTGTGGTAGTGCATGCCTGTAGTCCAAGTCACTCAGTAGGCTGAGGTGGAAGAATTGCCTGAGTTCCAGAAGGTCAAGGTTGCAGAGAGCGGTGATTGTGCCACTGCACTTCAGCATGGGTGACAGCGTGAGAACCCGACTCAAAAAAAAAAAAAAAAAGAAACATACCCTATCTGACTACAAATAAAGAATATATTAATACTAAAGCAATGGTGAAAATTCAATAAACAGTTCAAATACAGCATTATGAAAATTATTAATAACAAAGTTATACTATTTGTCTGCTGACTAATATTTATACTCATTGAGTGAATCTGCATTAAATTAAGATAGAAACGTTTGCTACAGGATCTTGTGAATTACCAATATTTTTTTCAAAAAGGTGTACACAGAAAAGTGCCACATGTTTTGCAAACTGTACTAAAAAAATCTGCAGCTTATAATGACCAAAATGAATAACAGATAATAGAAACGAAAGCATTGGTTGATAGAAAATACATATTTACCTAACACCTACTAGGTATCAGTCATGTCTCTACTTCTATGGTTTTATAATTTTTGGCTGGGGTCTGCAATAGAAAATGTATTTTACCTCAAAACTCATACACAAATGTATAATGTAAGAATACACAGATGTACTCAGAACTAAAAACATAAAAAACCTTTAGTACCCAATATGTGTGTACTATATTTCATTCACTCTGACAAAACTCTAGTTTATTCTAGCCTATTTTATCAGGAAAGAATACTACACATTGCACATTACCAATTAATCTGATTTTGCTGCTCACTAATGGGTCCCGATTGACATTTTGAAAAACATTCGATTCTGGAGAGAAAATGAATGCCACGTATCTTCAAAAACTATTAGAGAAACATAAATCAAATCATTAAAAAAAGAGAAACCTAATGTAACAATTACCTCTGTAAATGCTGCAAAGCAAAGGTAAATAGGATTAAGCAGATTATATGCCAGAAAGATCCAATTGGTGTCGGGAGAGGAGGAATTGCAATGGGAGATTTCCTCAAGAAATAGTGATTGAGCTGGGATTTGAAGAGGGATTGAAGTAAATTCTGAAGGTGGCTTATTTGGAGATATTTTTGTCAGAGGTTAGATATGGAAAGTGTTATGTAGTGAATGTTAGTATCCTCTGAAAATTCATATGTTAAAATCCTAACCCCCACTGTGATGATAGTGGGAAGTGGGGCCTCTGGTAGTTTATTAGGTTTATGAGTGACATGAATGGGATTAGTGCCCTTATAAAAGAGACCCCAGAGAGTTCTATAGCCGTCTTTCTCACATTTGAAGATAAAATGAGAAGATGGTAGTCTGCAACCTGGAAGAAGGTCCTCACCAGAAACCAACAATGCTGACACTCTGTTCTCAAGACTTTGAGTCTTCAGAGCTGTGATGAATGAATTTCTGTTGTTTATAAGACATCCAGTCTACATCACTTCATTATGTAGCCTAGTCTAAGAAAATGAGTGAAAAGGAGACATCAAGAACAACTGCTACATTCATGGTTTGCCCAATTTGATGGATGATGGTGGTATTTTTAGAAATGGGAAGACTAAGGAGAACCAGATTTGAACAAAGGTGGGGTGGAAATATCACAAGTTGGTTATCAAGCATTCTTCTTTTAAAGGTACCAAAGTGATAAAGCCAAGAAATGAGTTGAATATGAGAATCTGGATTTCAGAAGCACAGTTTAGGACATAAATAATAATCTATTGAGTCATCTACACATGAAACAGTATTAAAAAAAGCAAAAAAAAATAGAGTCTAATAATAAAATAAAATATTATTTTACTTGTTATTTGCACTCTGATTTCATAAGTGAATTCTAAAAGGCTTGCAAATAAATTATGTACAGAAAATTGGTCAAGTGAAGGAGAATAATATTTATGTTATAAAAGCTAAAAAGACTAGTTGTACTATCAAACCTAAGCAAAAGATAGTTGCCTATGATCAGGATGATAAAAATAATGTTAAAAACATTAGACCTTTTAAATGCATTATCCTCACTAATTTTTTTTTAATCATATGAGGTACATATTCTCACTTTCCAGATGAGGAAGAGACACTATTCTAGATGAGGAGTAGATATTAAAGAACAGATAAATAAAACAATTAGCCCAAAGTCACAAATCTACTAAAGAATAAATCAGGGATCACTAAGTTGAATAGGTCTATCTCATTTTAGAGTCTGAGTTTCATTGTGCAGTCAAATGTTGTCAGGCAAGATCTTTAACCATCTGCTTTTCTCAAAAGAAATAATCTTTTTTAAGTTGCTGCACCATACCAATCCTATAAGTAATTACTCCTTTAAGTTTTTTCACCCAAAAAGATGTATTCCTAAATATGTACACAGCAGTTTAAAATTATTATGCATATGAATGCCCTTAACAGCAATGGAATAATAATAAACAACATAAAAGAAGTTATTTGTGATTTTATTGTTCATTTACTCATCAATATTTATTGAGCACCTACATATGTATCAGGTATTGTTCTTTATATCTATTATGCCAGACAGTCCATGGATAATAGAAATGGGAATTCAGAATAAATTTAAGTTTCCAAGACCTTGTGAATTACAAAAAGAAGAAGTAAGACATTCTTTTTATATCTCTTTTCCCTCAGATCTTTTTTATACTACATGTCAGAGATATTACTAAGGATTAAATGATTTGGAAAAAAAATAAAGACAAGCACATGGGAATTTAGTTTTTAATTGGCAATTCCAATATACCTATTTTAAGAATGTAGAGTAATTACTGGCAAGTAATTACTGGCAAGTAATTTTGGCAAGATGGCGACGGGGCAACCTGGTCTGTGAAACCTCTGCAAAGGAGAACTGCAGTGGGTCTCTGGCTCTTGCCCTGGGGACTGTGGACCCCAACATCGCAGCCTGCTCTTCATACGGAGCTCGGCCGTTGCCACCGCTGGGGCATCGCAGTGGACTGGACAGCCACTGAAGTGCAGACACTGCAGACACTGCCGCCGCCGCTGCCCGGGCCAGAGGCATTGCACCACCCGGGCCAGAGGCAATCCACGACTTCAGTCCTTGAAGTCCCTTCAGGGAAGATCTGCTGGGATCGCTGCCACCTCTCCTGTGACCCAGACGTCCTGCCCACTGTAAGTCTCCTGCCTGTGCCCTGAGGCAGGCATCCATCTCCAGTCTCTGTCGGTTCCTGTCCAGCCCCACCTCCTTTGGGGCAAGCAGCTGAGATAGCACCACCTGCTGGCGATTCAAGGTAACAACACCGAAATGGGAGAAACAAGCTTGAAAAAAGACAGGCCAGAGTGGTGAACGGAGGGTGATCTGAACTGTCCTTCACAGCAGACCAGGGGCAACTGACTCTAACTGCAAACTAATTTACCAGCTTGAAAAGAAAGCTAGAAATCAGAACTGAAAGGACATTGGACTTAAACGAAAAGGCTCAGAGTGTGCTTCATTGATTCTGTTAGTTTAATGACTTAATTCTATTCCTACTGTATTGTTCCTTTTTTTCCCTCTTCCTTTTCTTCTCTTTTCTTTTCTCTGTAAACCATATCTTTGTGTAGAGGAACAGCACTATATATATATTTTTTATATATATTTTTTGTATGGGAGTTGATTCGTCTATAGCTGTGGTCTATTGTTTTTATCTGTTTCAGTATAGGTCTCTCTCACCATTTGTTGGCACACTCATTTGTTTCCCCCCTTACTCCTCTATCTCTCCACTCCCCTTCTTCAACCCACTGTCTGCTCCATTCTCTTCCCTCTGCTAACCACATTTTATTTCAGGGAGTAAACCTATAGCCCCACTGCACGGACAGATTCCAAGGCAGTGAGAAGTGGATTCCAGATTATCCACACACCTGTCAGGGAATACCAGGACCTGCAGATAGATTTTGAATCACAGCTCCCTCCTTAAGTAAATCTCAAAACTGCAAAAGGGACCACCCCCAACCTACAGTGCAACTCCAGAATTGAACAAAGTAAGAGGGCATACATAAAGAATAGGAGATTGAACAAACAGAAGTAAAACCAATCCCTTTACCCCTAAATAACAGAATGAAAGAAGATGGTGATGTGGAGGGAAGGAAAAAGTAGGGAGGGGGAAAAACTGCACAAATGAAGAAAAACCAAAAGAAGAATATAGATCTCACACAGACCCCTGGGAGATCAGACACTGAGAAAACAGATTCTGGAACACAAACAATGAAGAGCCCCCAGAATGACTGGTCACATGCAACAAACCCAGACATCAAGACATTAATGGAAAGAATTAAAAAAATTGAGGAGAGACAAGAGGAAAATAGAAAGGAGCTGATGTCAGTAATTATAGCAGTAAAGAATACTGTGATGGAAATGAATAACAGACTAATAAGCATGGAAAGCAGAATCAGCCAAGCAGAAGAGAGAATCTCAGAGCAAAAAGACCAAAACACAGAACTAACCCAAACTGTCAAAAGCATAGAAAAGAAGCTCAAAAAGACAGAACAAAATCTGTAAGAGATGAATGATCACTTCAAGAGACCAAACCTAACAGTAATTGGGCTTCCTGAGGCAGAGAGAGAAACTGAAGCCACACTGGAACAAACATTTCATAAAATTACTCAAGAAAATTTCCCTCATCTCATCAAGGATGAAAAAATTCAAACACAAGAGATTCAGAGAACCCCTGCAAGACAACAAATGAGAAGACCAACTCCCAGATACATAATAATTTGCCTAAACAAAGTAGCTATAAAAGAAAAATCCTAAAGGCAGCAAGAGAAAAAGGCCAGACTACCTACCAGGGAAGACCAATTAGAAAAGCAGCAGATTTATCCACAGAAACCCTTCAGGCTAGGAGAGCCTGGGGCCCTATCTTCAAAGTTCTAAAAGAGAAACAATTTCAACCAAGAATAACCTACCCAGCCAAACTAAGCTTCATTAGTGAGGGAGAATTGAAATCTTTTCCAGATATCCAATCCCTAAGAACCTACGCTGCCACCACACCACCTCTACAAGAAACACTTAAGAAAGTACTGAACACAGAAGAAAAAGAAAAAAGAACAACAACATTCTTCACAAGAGTACAGGCAAAAGATTAAAAACACACATGAGCCAATTTCAAAACACAAAGAAAGACAACAAACAAACAGGAACAACTCTGTAAGAACCTTATGACAGGTATCGACTCTTGCATTTCAATTATTAGCCTAAATGTGAATAGACTAAATGCACCACTGAAAAGACATAGAATGACAAAATGGATAAAATATCATCAGGCAACAATCTATTGCCTTCAAGAGACTCACCTCACTAGAAAGGACACCCACAGACTCAAAGTAAGAGGATGGGAAACAAACTTTCAGGCGAATGGAATACAAAAGAAAGGAGGAGTAGCGATCTTAATTTCAGACAAAATACCCTTCAAGCTATTAAAAATCCAAAAAGATACAAAAGGCCACTACATAATGATAAAAGGCTCAATCCATCAACAAGAAACATCTATCCTAAACATATATGCACCCAACATAGGTGCGCCAACTTTCATAAAGCAACTTCTAGGTAAACTAAAGAAAGATATTGACTCTAACACCATCATAACTGGGGACTTTAATACCCCACTCACAACCTTTGATAGATCATCAGGACAAGAAATCAGCAAGGAGATCCGGAACCTCAATGTGACTTTGTACCAAATGGACTTAATTGATACCTACAGAACACTCCATCCAAAGACCACAGAATACACATTCTACTCATCACCACATGGAACATATTCTAAGATCGACCATGTAATTGGTCATAAATCAAGCATAAGCAAATTTAAAAGGACTGAAATTCTACCATGCACCTTCTCGGACCACAGTGGAATAAAAATAAACATTGACACCAACAAGGTCCCCCCAAAACCCACAAAGACATGGACACTAAACAGCATGATGCTAAACAACTCCTGGGTCAATGATGAAATCAAAACAGAGATCAAAAGATACCTGGAAGTAAATGAAAATGAAGAAATATCTTACCAAGATCTCTGGGATGCCTTGAAAGCTGTAGTAAGAGGGGATTTTATATCCCTACAAACACACATGAAGAAAAGGAAGGAACACAAATTAACAACCTAACAAGCCACCTAAAGAAGCTGGAAAAGCAAGACCACAAAAACCCTAATTTTAGCAGAAGAATCCAGATCACCAAAATAAAAGCCCAAATCCAGGACATAGAAGACAAAAAGATAATACAAAAAATCAATGAAACAAAAAGCTGGTTCTTCGAAAGGATAAACAAGATTGATGGTCCCATCAGTAGACTGACCAAGAAAAAACGAGAAAAAAGCCAAATAAGCACAATCAGAAATACAAAAGATGAAGTCACATCTGACCCTGAAGAAATACAAAAGATCATTAGAGACTACTACGTACACTTGTATGGAAACAATCTTGAAAACCTTAAGGAAATGGAGGACTTTCTGACATCACACAACCTACCTAGGTTGGAACAAGAAGAAATTGAGACCCTAAATAGATCAATAACAATCAAGGAAATCGACTACATAATAAGAAAACTTCCTACAAAAAAAAGCCCTGGTCCAGATGGCTTTCCAGCAGAATTGTACAAGACATTTACAGAGCAGCTGATACCAATCCTACTGAATATTTTTCATTGTTGATTAGTTTTTTTTTTTTTTTTTTTTGAGTTGGAGTCTCACTCTGTCGCCCAGACTGGAGTGCAGTGACCGCTCCCGGCCACCGCAGCCTCGACCTGCTAGGCTCTGGCGATCCTTCTGCCTCACCTTCCAAGTAGCCGGAATTACAGGCAGGCGCTACCATAGCCCAGCTGATTTTTTGATTTATTGTAGAGATGAGGTCTTGCTGCCCAGGTGGGTCTTGAACCCGCGGGCTCAGGCAATCCACTCACCTCAGTCTCCCAAAGGCGCGGGATTACAGGCTGAGCCACCGAGCCTGGCTGATTAGTATTTTAAAAGCTCTTTATATGCAAAGATGCTACAAATTTCCTTAACTGTCTTTAAAGATCAATGTAATTGCATAGGTATTCTCAAATTAATTTGAAATTAAACAGTTTGATTTCTCCTTAAAAAAAAAAGAATGTAATAGCAAAATTTGGAATATAAAATAGGGAGAATCACTTTGAAATATATTTAGAAATCTGGCTTGTAGGCCACACTGGGCAAATGGAAATGCAATGCTTTTAACATGCATTCACTGTAATTTTTTTAGAAAAAAAGACACTTTTGTAAGCACAAGTTTAAAATATAAAATGACTGTCATATATTATATAAATTCATGAAACTATTTCATGCCTCTCAGATGTATACACTTTTTTTGCCAAAGCATAATAATTACTAATAGTAACCTACCATAAGTGCTTTTGTTAAACAAGCAACAGAGATGAATGGACAGGCATGGCTAGAGTGTCAAACATATAAAATTTTAATTGTGCATGTCTGTACCTGATTGTACTGGATCTAGTACAATTCAGCTTTACACCTTAGAATTAAGTCACCAAAGGATGTTTCTTTATGATGAAAAGAATCTTCATAGATGTGACTCAAGACTCTTGAAGTGGGAAGATTATTTTAAATAAACTGGGGGCCCTAAATCCAATCACATTTTTTATAAGAGGGAGGCTGAAGGGGATTTGATACACACAGAAAGAGATCTGATATACAGTGTGAAAAGAGCAGCACAGATTGAAGCAGTGTGGCCACCAGCAAGTGCATGCTGGTAGCCACCAGAACTGGAGGAGTCAGCTGAGAGACTCTGGAGAGAACATGGCTGCCATCGCCTTTATTCCATTTTAGTAAAACTAGTGTTGAACTTCTGGTCACCAGAATTGTAAAGTAATACATTTCTCTTAATTCTTTTAGAACAGAAAATATAGTTTATTTAGAAAGTACATTAGAAAGAGAGAGAGGAGATTCACTTCTGCAAAGTAGGGGAGGGGGCCAAAGCTTAGAAAAACGTGGCCTGGCCATAGCTCAGTGAACACATGGCCTGACAGGTGCTTAATAAAAACAATGGCCCATTTCTGTTATTTTAAGCTACTTACTTTGTGGTCATTTATTACAACAGCCACGGGAAACAAACACAACTCCATTCCAAAAAACCTGCAGTACTCAAATTCTCAAGTGACCTGCTAGTAGCTAATTCCAGCAGTCAATGTACTTAAGTTCTCTGCATTTTCTGACATTGGTTGATTACTCCCTCTATTTAATCCTTCAGTTGGTGTGATGGTCAGTTCTATATATCAACTTGGCTAGGATATAGTGCCAGCTATTCCAACACTGATCTAGATGTTTTTGTAAAGACGTAATTAAAATCTATAAATAAGGGGCATTAAATGAGAGAGATTATTCCAGATTATCTTGGTGGTTCTGATTCATTCTATTAAAAGAATTTAAAATGGAAACAGGATTTTTGAAGAAGAAAAGTAAGTAGAAGGGTTAAGAGGAGGAGGAGAAGGAGTAATAATTCAATCTTTAGTTTGTGCCTTGAGTTCCAGCCTGTTATTCCTGACAGCCTACCCTGCAGATTTCAGATTTGCCTAACCAGTCTCTGCTATATGATAAGCCAATTCCCTGCAATAAATATAATAATTTATAAGATGGCTCAGTGAAAATGTCACATGATTGCCTCTCTCTGTCAAGAAACCTATGTGGAGGAGTGGACCTAGGGCTTTGCAGATCTATCTGAAAACCCAAGACGAGGTCCATCAGATGGTCACCAGGGAATGGGAAGAATGAGCAGTTCTAAGCTCTGGACACCTTTAGAGGCACCCAGATGTAAGAGCAGGAGAACTCTTTTTGTCTCTTTGGAGACAAAAGGGACGAGTGAAAATGACAGCTTTTCTTTGCTACAAACCTCATGTGAGCCTCTGTAGTTTCAGCCAAGGGAGAGACAGCCCAGAAAATTCTCCCCTCACCCTCTCCCACTGGCGAGGCACAGTGGACTGCTCTAAATAGAGACAGAGGCACAGGCACGTGCCACATGGAGCCCAGGGAACTCTACCTCCCAGGTGCCCCATTCCATAGCTGCAGACCTGCTCATGAAGAGGTTCAGTGAGAAACACCCTGCAAGGGTGGTCTCTGCCATGTGACAGCACCCTACTCCCTCCCTCCAGTAAAAGCATTGTGACCAGTTTGGGAAAGTTTTTCAGACTACATCAGCCATTGTGACCCTGGGTCAGGGTTGAACGTGTGGGTTGCCCTCAGACTATCATGGTGGCCATAGCTCCTTCTATGGGCAAGGTGGGATCTAAAAGGCAGCGTGCCTCTGCACAGCATGGCCATAGCAGGCCCTGTCCAACCTACAGATAAAGAAAGAAATAACAACCTCCTACTGCTTCCCTGGACCAAAGGGTTAGTTATGCCCTGATGTGAGGAGGCCACTAAACACCCCTAAAAGCACTTGAGACAGAGAAGGGCTGCCAACTGGCCTTGGTTGCCTGTGAATCCTGCTGACAAGTGGTCTGGGGAGGAGGACTCTGCTGGAGTTTCAGTCAGGATCCCTGTCTCATGTTCCGGAGGGAGAGGAACACCCTATTTTCTCAGACTGCAGGGATGAAACAGGTTCAGACAGTTTTCCCCAGATCTCTACCCTTCCTGTCCCTACTGCCCACTCCACAGGTGGGACAGAAGAGGGAGGACAAGCAAAACAAAACAAAACCACACAAATAGCTACCTTCATCAGTAGCAAAATTGTCTAAAAAAACAAAAATAAAAAGAGAAGAGTCTGCCCTCACAGATGAGAGAGAACCAGTGAAAAAACATTGGCAATCCTCGAAGCAATAATGAGATGATACTTATTAGGCCTTCCCAGATCCCAAGCAATGGAATCCATCCAGAACGATCTATCCTTGATGGCTTATATAGCATTCAGATTATGGATGGCAAAGATACTAATGAGATCCACAAGAAACTGGGCACAGAGTTCATTCAGGACATGCAAACAGTGTAGAAGGTGAAAGCTGAGCTGGCCATATTAAGAAAGGACAATCTGAACTCTGGGAAATGAAGACTTTTTTCCTGGAACTTCAACACACAATAGCAAGTCTCAGGAAGAGGAAAGAATCACAGAGCTTAAGGGTCGAACTATTGAACTAACCCAGTGTGACAAGAATAAGAAGAAAAGGCTTAAGAAGAATGAGCAAAACATATGAGAGGTTTGGGATTATGCTAAGAGACCAAATCTACAGTTCATTGTTATCCCAGAGAGAGAAAGGGAAACTGAGAACCTCCTTGGAACAAGGCATCCAAGATGTCATCCAAGAAAATTTCTCTTCTTTTGCCAGAGAAGTGACCATGCAGATGCAAGAGATTGAGAGAACTCCTGTGAGGTATTATATGAGAAGACCATCCCAACGCACATGATAATCTGTCTCCCCAAGGTAAGCATGACAGAAAAAAAACTCCTAAAGACAGCTAGAGAGAAGTGACAGGCCACCAACCAAAAAAGACCAATCAGAATTGCAGCAGACTTCTCAGCAGGAACTCTGTAAGCCAGAAGAGATGTGTCCAATCTTTAACATTCTTAAAGAAAAGCAATTCCAGCCATGAATTCCTACCCCACCTAGCTAAGTTTCATTAATGAAGGGGAATTAAAATCCTCCCAGACAAGTAACTCCTAAGAGAATATACCACCTCCAGACCAATGCTTCAGGAGATACTTAAGAAAGTTCTAAGCACAGAGCATAGGTAAGCACAGAGTTGTCAGACCTTATAAATCAACCACAAAATGTAAAATGCAAAGCAGCCTCTTAATAGCAATATGACAGGAACAAATCCCTACATATCAATAATTAACTTAAAAGTGAATAGACTGAATGCACTACTCAAAAGGCATAGAGTGGCAAATTGGATAAAAAAGCATAATCTATCCTTCTGCTGTCTTCAGGAAACCAATCTCTCTGCAAATGACACCCACAGGCTCAAGATATATGGCTCGAGAAAGGTGTTTCAGGCAAATGGAAAACAAAGAAGAACAGGAGTAGATATTTTTATAGCAGACAAAACAGACTTTAAACCAATAAAAGTTAAAAAGGATACTGAAAGATACTACATAATGACAAAATGCTCAATCTACCAGCAAGAAATATCCATCATGAATATATATGCACTCAACATAGGAGCACCCAGATTTATAAAACAATTATAATTAAACTGAGAGAGGAGATAGATACCCACACAATGATAACCAGAGACATTAATACCCACTAACAGCCTTAGACAAATTATTGAGGCAAAAAACTAACAAGGAAACCCAGAACCTTAACTCAACACTCAACCAACTGCATTCAAGCCCCTAAATCATCTTTTCTCTTCTGTCCTTGATGCAAAGTGCATCACACCCGCATACACACTCACATCCATTATCTATCTCAATAGTCTAATTTGCAATTCTTCTAAAATCTAAATCAGATCATTTAAATTTTCTGTTCCAAACCCTCTGAAAACTTCCTGGTTCAGAATAAAAACCCAAGTTTCTTCAGTGTCCTACTAGGCCTGATATGGTTCACATCTACAGCTGATCTCAACTCCTGCTACTCTTTTTCTCCCCTCCTTAGATCCATCCACAACAGTCTTTTGCTTTTTCTTGAACAAACAAGGAAGCTCAAGGATTTTTTTTTTTTTTTTTTTTTTTTTGAGTTGGAGTCTCACTCTGTCGCCCAGACTGGAGTGCAGTGGCCGCTCCCGGCCACCGCAGCCTCGACCTGCTGGGCTCCAGCGATCCCTCCGCCTCAGCCTTCCGAGTAGCCGGAATTACAGGCGCGCGCTAACACGCCCGGCTGATTTTTTGATTTATTGTATAGATGAGGTCCCGCTGCCCAGGCGGGTCTCGAACCCGCGGGTTCAGGCAATCCACTCACCTCAGCCTCCCAAAGGAGCGGGATTACAGGCTGAGCCACCGAGCCCGGCTCAGCTCAAGGATTTTTGAATGTGTGAATCCTTCCTATGCTCACTAGGTAAACCTCACCCTAGTACACATAGCTTGTTCCTTTACTTCCATCTCATCTGCTCCATATCATCAGTAACGTCATCCATGTCCATTCTTGTCAATTTTACAACTCTTTTACTTCATTCCTCTCTGTCCCTTGTCCTTGCTTTATTTTCCTCCATACCACTAATCACCATCTGAGATTAGTAACATATTTTATGCATTTGCTTAGTTTCTGTCTCCCATCATTATAATTTAAGTTCCTTACTGCTAAGCATTTTATGTTCACTGCCATATTTTGGGAGGTCTAGTACAGTGCCTGGGGCATAGTAGGCATTCAGTAAATAGTACATGAATGAAGAACTAAATGAATACACTTCTGCTTATGATTATATGGGTCCATAAGCCAATATGAACTAATATAAGAACATTTAATAGAACAGCCATTAAAAACTTTTTCAGGTTCAGACATTTTCTACCTTACCTTTGTAATGTTGCTTATTGGGATAAATACCACATATTATTTCACCAACAAATATTTTCCATCCTTAGTTGTTGTTGTTGTTGTTTTTGGATAATGTGTCTATCAGGATGTAATTATTACATTTTAGATCTCTTTTACCCTGCTTCATGTTAAAGGTTCAATGATGGAAGAGAAGAAATAAGGAGAGGAGCTAGAACTTAGGACAATAATATAATACTTTGTTTTAGTTAGAGATTTACAACAGAAAAAGCAGAGCTACTCTAAATATTTCAGAATTGGTTAAACTAATCCTATTCTGGAGGTTTTTGTTTTTGTTTTTTTTACTTGTTAGTATAGAATGTACCTAGATTAGATTCAGTGACTACATAGCTGAATGAGAGTAGCATATAGAAGCTCTGTCCACAACCAGATAAACACTCCCATGTTTCACTGGTGGAAAATGCCAGCACAGCAGTGACTTAGTGACTCCAATGCTAATTAAATGAGTATTTTACCTCACTTTTTTTTTTTTTGACTTGGAGGCACAATAATGTAACTGTATTAAAAGAACATGCTGTGTGCCTGGAGAGGGTGGGTGGTTAAGAACACTCTAAGGGTTTTCACTGATTGTACTCAGGGGTACAGCAGGACTGATTTGCCTCACATGGATGAATAGTTGACACCTTGTTGCTTAAAAATTGCTTTTGTTTAAAGTATACTCCACAGCTAAAGGGCCATGCAGATGCCA
Source organism: Cephalopachus bancanus (assembly GCA_027257055.1). NCBI lineage: Eukaryota > Metazoa > Chordata > Mammalia > Primates > Tarsiidae > Cephalopachus > Cephalopachus bancanus. The sequence goes on along the minus strand of JAPVLO010000205.1, from coordinate 5,290,368 downwards.
CATTACTGAATAGCATATGGACATCTCCGGGGCTATTAAAAATGATCACACCAACCGTCTGTTTTTACTGGGGCTTACTGTATTTATACAGTTCTAAGAGAGAAGATTACGCCTTTCAATGTAGCTCAGGGGACCTATATTGAGAAGGAAAGGAAGCAGGGAAAGCACTTGTGAACTTGCAAGAGAAACTTTATGTGTCCGTAATTGTCTCTTTCTTAACAATATGGCAGTTTTGAATCTCAGAAAGGCCAAAATAATTTTAAGATAAAAAGACACTATTTTTCAAATTTGTAACCTAAAACTTTAGAACTTCGGACTAAGTGCACTTTGGTGATGAGAATGGAGTGACTGGCATTTTTCTGTTTGGACATCAAACTCATATATAGTTGCTAGCACAAATTTAGATGAGTTCATAAGCTGCCCCCAACTTTATTGTAACTTCAGAGTTCTACTGGAAAAGGAAAGAACCCCAAAGAATGCTGTGTTCTCCTGCAATAACAGCAGTTAAACGTTACCTTCTGTGATCCTTTACTTCTTAGTTCTATTCAGAGCTTGTATCTTCTTCCATTACCATATCTTTAACTGCTCCCCATGATTTAAATAACCCACAGTATCAGGCATCATGCTAAGCACATAATAATCCTCAGTAGAAAAAGAATAAGGTGCAAGACACAGAGCTAACCATTGTGGGAAAGGCCATGCTCCTGCCCCTTATATTTTTGCCCCAAAGGCATGGGGAGAAGGACTGTAGCTTCCACTAGAAATAATCACCACAGCAAACACTAGATAAATTATGCAACGTAAGTTTCACTTAATGTGTCCTCTAGGTATGTAAAATCACAAGTTGTTAATTATCAAAACAAAACAATTTCTGAGCGCCGTTGTAGAAAAGACCACTGACGTTTCAGATGATGCTTACTTGACCTCATTCCAATCATGTTATGAGTGATGACAAAAATTTACACTATAATTAATAACAATATATTGTATTCTTGAAAAATGATTAGAGAGTAGATTTTAAGTTTTCTTACCACAAAAAAGTGAGAACAATATGAGGTAATGCATGTGTTAATTAACTCAATTTAGCCATTCTACAATGTGTGTGTGTGTGTGTGTGTGTGTGTGTGTGTGTGCGCGCGTGTGTGTGTATGTCACATCATGTTGCACATAATAAATATATACAATTTTTGGAAAGTTAAAATAATAAAATATAAAATAATGAATAAAATGCATGCCCACACAACTTTACACAAATTTACAAAGGCCATATTAAGGCTCAGAAGAATGAACAAAATTCACGTATTTATCACACTAATACAATAATCTTACACTTTGAAACGAGAAGAGCAGACATCAATTTTTTTTAATATGGAATGCTTCACGAATTTGTGTATCATTCTTGCGCAGGGGCCATGCTAATCTTCTCTGTATTGTTTCAGTTTTAGTATATGTGCTGCCGAAGCGAGTACTGAGACATCAATGTTTTACATTTTAAATCTTTTAAATCTTAACATTTTAAATCTTTTAAATCTTAACATTTTTAAAGCATTTGGACATCCAAGTGATTTTTATCAGTGCCGAAAAACCTACCATCGGCTTATTTTAATTACTATAAGATTATATGCTTTCTGATTAATTTACCTTTTGAATCTAGTTTTTGAAAATTGTAATTGGATTAATATTTAAATCAGCATTTACTGTATTTCAGACACTTTGAGAATCACTCAGCTCTGGTTCTAACAAAACCTGAGTAAAAGTTCTATCGTTTTTCTCATTTTACAGATGAAAGAGTTTAGTGATACTAATAACTTGCCCAAACTAACACATCTATTACATGGCAGAGTCAAAATTACAGCTTTGCCCCTTTACCCTAAATGCTTTTTTGATATAAGGTGAAAAAAACAAAAGGAGAAAGATAAGATAATACAACGTCCCAGAGCTTTATCTGCATATATAAAAATCATTTCAAAGTAACTTGTATGCTTCTGAACTCTTGGATGGCAAGATATAAATGAAGCATCTTAGACTATGCTTAGAGTATTAAAAATGATAAAACATAGTCACAGTATAGTCGAAAATGTTACTGTGAACAACAAAAAAACTGACTGTAAGATAGTAGAGCATTAGTTTTCTTGATTACTTATTCTGGTTGAGTTTCTCTAAAATCATCATATAGCACACCTATATGAATACCATAGCAAACACACATGTGGACATATGTTTTTTTTTAAAGACGCTATCAAAATTGCAACTATCAAAATACCAGAAATACCAAATAAGACAGGATGAGACAGAGTTCCTGTTGTCTCCTGAGATCTGGAGCTGATACTTGTCCCAGATAAACATCACTGATCTCTCCAAGGCACTAAGTACATCAAAGAAGCCCCAAATCATGGATAGTAAGAACAAAATAGCTACTAAAGCATGACAAATTTATAACATAGACTGTCTTAAATAAGGATACTTGATATTAGCAAACATAGCCAGATGTGAAAATTAATAAATCAATTACATATGAACTGTGGTTTCTTTGGATTATAGCCATTTCCTACCCTCTTAACCTATCAACCTCCAGCTCTCCCAGTCATTGTTATTGTTGTGGCAATTAAAAAAAAAAAAGATATTTGAAGGCAGAGCTTTTACTAATGGAAAGGCAATTGACTGTTGTGGTAAGTGCATCAGCTCTAGAATGTACCTGAACTTAAATCCCTTCTCTGCCGCTCACTGGGCCTTTGATCAAGTTGCATTACTTTTCTGCGCCCCACTTTCCCTCTTAAGCCCTCATTGCACACACGCAGCAATGCCACTTTGCCATAAGGATTAAGTGAGTTAATACATGTAAAGCACAGAAACAGGTCCTGGAATATACTATGACTTACATGAGTGCTAGCGTGATTATGTTATAATTAATATTACTTCTCCTAGATGCAAAAAAGATAATGTTCAAGGCTTTATTTTTCAAATTGTTTTATCCTTTTAGTAGGTCACGAAGTTAGATTAATTGTTGGTAAGAATTATTTCATTGAACAAATGCATATGTGTTCTCAGTCATGCCAGAATTTTTTTTTTTTTGAGTCAGAGCCTCACTTTATCACCCAGGCTGGAGTGCAGTGACTGGGTCACAGCTACCGCAGTCTCAACTTGCAGTGTTCAAATGATACTTCAGCCTCAGCCTTCCAAGCAGCTGGGACTACAGACAAGTGACACCATACCTGGCTAATTTTTTAATATTTATTTATTATCAACTTTTGGTAGAGATGAGGTCTCGCCATGTTGCCTAGGCTGGTCCCAAACTACTGGGCTCAGGCAATCCTCTCACATTGGCCTCCCAAAGTGCTGGGATTACAGGACTTATCTTGCCCTGAAGAGTTTTTCTTAATGACAGTTATGGCCAAAAGCATTTGAAAAACATTGGTTTCGAATTATCATACAGAAAGTATAGAGGCCTTATATCTGTGCAAAAGAGATTTTAAAATTTTGCTGCAGTCTTAATGTTAAGAATTTAATTTATTCATACATTTAACACACAACATTTTCTATTTTCTAGGCACTATGCTAGCTATGGTGCAGAGAAACAATGACAATAACATTTGACATGGCCCTTGCCCTAATAGAACCTACAGTTTAATGAAAACACTCTTTATCTAATAAGTAACACTAACCACCTGTTATGACACATGTAATTCCAATTTTTTACAAATATACAGAGATGGAATGACCAGCAGACATAAACCAAAAGTAAATTGTAAATAATTAGAAAATAATCTCACACAAAATTTGGAGTGAAAACAATACAAAGATGCATACAAAACGGGACACACCCTATACTGTTCCATAATTACTGATGAAGCTGGGAAAAGTACAAATGCAGTTTGCCATTCTTGTTTCTAATTAAATATCTATTGTAAGTTATCATCTCTACCACCTAATATTCATTAAATTGCCTGGATTCTATAGGGTCATAGTTAGTAGCTTATATAGAATATTTGTTAAATCTCTGTAAAATTAACTAGTATCACTTAAATTTAATATATACATTTAATGTAATTTATTTTTTTTTTTGAGTTGGAGTCTCACTCTGTTACCCAGACTGGAGTGCAGTGACCACTCCCAGCCACCACAGCCTCAACCTGCTGGGCTCTGGCGATCCTTCTACCCCAGCCTTCCAAGTAGCTGGAACTACAAGCGCGTGCTACCACGCCCAGCTCATTTTTTGATTTATTGTAGAGATGAGGTCTCGACAAGTTGCCCAGGTAATTTTAATGAAAATCAGACTAGTGCTTTACTAGGAATTGGATAGAATAATCTTAAGCTATACATAGAAAAATATATTTCTAACTATTACTAAGAAAGGTATGGAAAAGAAGAGGAGTAATAGGTTTCTTGTTTTATCAAAACATACTATAAAACTATGATATCTGTAATCCCGCGCCTTTGGGAGGCTGAGGTGAGTGGATTGCCTGAGCCCGCGGGTTCGAGACCCGCCTGGGCAGCGAGACCTCATCTCTACAATAAATCAAAAAATCAGCCGGGCATGGTAGCGCATGCCTGTAATTCCGGCTACTCGGAAGGCGGAGGCGGAAGGATCGCCGGAGCCCAGCAGGAGAGGCTGCGGTGGCCGGAAGCGGCCACTGCACTCCAGTCTGGGCGACAGAGTGAGACTCCAACTCAAAAAAAAAAAAACAAAACAAAAAAAACTATGATATTCTGAACAACGTGGTCTTGGTAAAAGAAAAAAACTAGATAAAATACACAAGTAGGACAGTTTTCTTTAACCAATGTGTACAAGAAGTCAATATTTGACAAAATACTAGTAGTTAAATTCAATGAGCAAATGTATTTACTTATTAAAAATGTGTTTAAATATCTGAAAGAAAATGAAGATAGAGCCCTTCTTTTCAGACACATAATGAAGTTAAAGAGCAATAAAAATCTTAAATATGAAAGAAAATACCTTCTGGGAAAATATAGGAAAGCAAGTGTACAATCTAGGCTTTGGGAAATTCTATCAAAATAGCACTGTATATCCAAAGTTATAAAACAAACTGCAGACAAAATTTGCTTATAGAAATATTTCTGAAACCTTTTACAACAGTAAGCAAAAAAAAAAAAAATTAGAAAAACAACAGTTAGGGAAAAAGTATTCAATGTAATTTCAATGTAATTCAAATGACATGAGGAATAATTTTCTGTACACAAAAGACTCTTCCAAATGGATAAGAAAAAGATAACCCAATGGGCAAAGCCTAATAATAAATAATTCACAGATGAACAAGTGGAATGGACAAAAATATATGAACAGTTGCTCCAGCTTAGGAATATAAAAAAAATTAAGTAACAATATCTCTTTTTCAGCTATTAGAGGGGCACATTTATCAAGACCTAAAATATTTTTTCTGGCAGGTTTGTAGAAATAAAGCATAATAATATACATCGTTAGTAGAAATGTGAAGTATTGCAGCCTTTTAGGGATGCAATCTGTCAACATCTACTAAAATTAAAATTATGCATACCTCTGACTGAGCAATTCCATTTTGGTGTATATATTTCAATTTATTTCAACATGTAAGGGCATTATACAGTGACATTTAGTGTGGCAGTTTTTGAAATAGCCAAGAATGGTAAACAAAGTCACTATCCATCAATAAGGGAATGGGTGAATAGATTATGGTAAATTGTTCCATGGCTTTATTATACAATAATTTTAAAGACTGAATTAGAACTATGCCTGATGACTGAAAGTCTTAAAGATATTTCTATGAGGTAATTCTGAGTGACAAAAGCAAGGTATCAAAAAATATGTCTAGTAAAGATTTTTGGTAAACTAAATAATGACAAAAAATTAAACACATGTATATCTATGCTATGGTTATATAGGTGTGCATTTACATGTATAGAAAAGTATAGGTATATATGTAGTATGTATATTATGTAAAGGATTATATAAATATGGATAAAAATATGAAATTAATAACACTAAGTGTTATTAAGTGGGAAGCCAAGAATGAGAGGTGAGATGCTGATGAGTTGGAAAAAGAAAAAAGGGGAAAAAACAACAACAAAAAAACACACTCCAAATACTTGTTTTTTGACAAGTATTATTTGACTTCACTTATGTAAGTTTGTGTATGTTAGAAACAGAGAAAACGAAGATTACAAAAATGCATGCATAGGTGACTTATACTAAAAAGTTAACGAAATATAAGAGCAAAGGTGAAAATACAAGATAGAAGAATGAAGAATAAATCAGTTGGTATCATTCAAGATTAAGTATAAACATATGTATCGGCGAAAATTAAGCTTTTTAATGTTCTCTAGATATAATAAAGTTACTGGTTTTCTTGTTTTGCCAGAGAAGTTTTTGTCACTAATTAGATTTTTAGTCTTTTTTTCCTTGAAGTTCCTTCTTCCCAACCCTCATCTCTACACTACAAACACACTCATAAACACACACAAATAATCACGTCATAGAATAGTTTCTACTGGGACAAACTTGAGTGTCAGTCCTTCAGCAACACTGAGGAACCTTTTTATTTTATTTTATTTTTTTGAGTTGGAGTCTCACCCTGTCACCCAGACTGGAGTGCAGTGTCCGCTCCCAGTCACCGCAACCTCGACCTGCTGGACTCCGGCAATCCTTCCGCCTCAGACTTCCAAGTAGCCGGAATTACACGCATGCGCTACCACGCCCGGCTGATTTTTGATTTATTGTAGAGATGAGGTCTCGCTGCCCAGGCGGGTCTCGAACCCGCGGGCTCAGGCAATCCACTCACCTCAGTCTCCCAAAGGCGCGGGATTACAGGCTGAGCCACCGAACCTGGCTAACTGAGGAACTTTAAAATGAAATTTATTTCTAACATACTATAAAGATATTGCCATTTTGATGAACTACTGGGCAGTTTTGCTAGATTTTAAGACTTTAAGTGAGTCAGTGGGTTACATGGTTGGCTCTTTATGAAGACAAAAGGAAACATATTTCTTTCAGTCCCAGGAATAATTGTGTCCCTAAGCTCTTTCATATACACTGAAAATCACATAACTGCCTGAACTCCATCTTAGCTGCTAGAAAGAATGATGTCAAACTGTACTCCTAGCTTTATATTTGTCTTATCTTATGAATACGTCACTGCAATTTTCTTATTATCTTTAATGGCTTTAACATATGAATATTTTGTATGACCTTTTACATCTTTCAGGATCCATATAGGTTATATGTACATATCCATAAATGACAATATGGGCTCCCCAAACAAAAAGTGGCATCCCAACACTGACTGAAGAGGACAGAGGAAAATAGGTCTTAGCGACACACTAAGGGTGACCACTGTTCCTTAATAAAGAGGTGTTCTGCCGGGCTCGGTGGCTCAGCCTGTAATCCCGCGCCTTTGGGAGGCTGAGGTTAGTGGATTGCCTGAGCCCGCGGGTTTGAGACCCGCCTGGGCAGCGAGACCTCATCTCTACAATAAATAAAAAAATTAGCTGGGCGTGGTAGCGCACGTCTGTAGTTCCAGTTACTGGAAGGCTGAGGCGGAAGGATCGCCGGAGCCCAGCAGGTCGAGGCTGCGGTGGCCGGTAACGGCCACTGCACTCCAGTCTGGGCGACAGAGTGAGACTCCAACTCAAAAAAAATAAATAAATAAATAAATAAAGAGGTGTTCTAAATTGATATTATAACCCATGTTATATTAGTGGTTCATTTTATCTGAAAGAAACGATGTATATGTATATGTTCTCATTATAGAAATACATCAACTTTTAAAAAATTTTCAAATTAAAAGAACAAAACAAAACTTCTGCACATACCAGTATATGTTAATGGATGCCTAATCTGAAGGAAGGCTTATTAACTATTACAGAATGAGAACAATCAGGTGGCTGGGTACCCCTGATAGAATTATCTCTACGGAGCCTAATAATGTCTGGTTTTGCCACATGTCTCAGTGCATTTCAATGAGCTGCTTTATAGAGAAATAGATGTAATAAGTAGCCAGTTGATTGAATTTGTACTGAATCCAGTCTCTCCTCCCCTTATAAAAGAGATAATTATTTAGGCCTATTTTCTTTGCTTTAACTAAATTTTTTCTTCCAGAAGTTTATTTGATTGTATCAGCATGATAATAGAAGCCAAAGAGGTTGATTATGTTCTCGTTCAAGCAAAATGACTAATAGAGAAGAATCTAGCTATGAAGCTTCTTTGCACCAAATTTACCAATTTTGTACAAAACACTGCAGGATCGTAAATGGTAACTACTTATAACTGACAAATACATAAAGTAAATTTATCATTTAAAAAATAGCTTGACTTAATTTTTAAAAAAGGTTTATTCTTATATTACAGTCATTTGGCAAAAGAAAGTTTGTTGTTTCATGCTTAATAAGCCAAATACTATATCTGTACTATATCTGTCTTGAAAGAAAATTATAGGAAATAATTTAGATCACTGAGATAGGGTCAGTCAAGAAATAGAAAATCGATTTAATATTTCAAGAGGGCAAAACTACTTATCATTTTAACAAGGCTGTTACTCACACATCATGGGGGAAAAATAAAAGTTAAGCATAACAAACACAATTAATAAGGGAAATTCAAGAAAACAAGTAAATTTGGGAAACCCACAGGAAAGAATAAGCCAGAATTTACTTCATAAACAGAAATTTTTGCTCTGACACAAAATATCAATGTGTGGTCAGCAGTTCAATTCAATCATATTTGTAAGGATAGAGTCTCATATTTAATGTTTATAATAAAAAGAATATAGGTGAGGAAGCTCAGAGTTATATGCAAGCCAATTCTCTTGGGACAGATTGAGCCCCTGAGGCAGTTAGAATCCATTTTTCTGAAAAATGGTGGTCATCTAAGGCCAACACTGGTGCTGCAAATGAGGCAGGAAACTACCTGGCTGTCTCTAATAGCATCAGGAATGCCCCAGGCAGTGCATATGAGTTCTGAGGCCTTGGACCCCCAAGCACCAGGTACCCAGCTGACACTGGTGTGAATAGAAGTGGTCTATTTGAAGTTGGCTCATGAACACAGTCTAATAATTTCAATTGCATTACCATTTTGAAACTTTTTAATATTTACATCAGTCCAACTGCTGCATTATATCAACAGCATCTTAGCAGAAACAATGCTAAGACTGAACTCTTGATCTCCATCTATAACATGAGAGACATCCGGTCTAACATCACTTGAGGATATGTCAATCAAATATCATCAAAAAATATACCAAATCTATATTTTAAAAATCTTTCTTGGCATAAAACACAAATCTCAAAAATAAATTTTAGGACAATTTCATATGTGGAGATAATTTTTCAAGGTTAGATGGTCTGAGTTCTGTCATTTAAGTTCAATAATTATGGAAGGTAAGGGTGAGCGAGGAAGGAAAAATATTGTCCTCTAATTTATGCATTCATTTCTTTAACTATTCACTCAAAACACATTAAGAGCTCTTCTGCCTCTAATATTGACAGATTGCTATTGATGAAACTTGTGTAATGGAGAAATCCCATCTAGGTATTGTCTACAGAACTGGCAATATAGTATCAGACCGATTATCAAGTGAACCCACTCACATTATCAAGCGAATTTAGCCTTTCTTAGTTCTACAATAGAATATTAACATAGTTACTTGGCCAAAATGCTGATATGACAGGTTTATACATTAGTGAACTATTTTAAAATGTCATCTGAAGCAAAATTTTAAAAGGCAAATGTATTTTTGTTAAGTTAGATGATTTTAATCTCCTCTAAATTCAGTGTAATTTTTCTGAATTCCTCCATGTCATTTTAGAAAATACTTCTAAGGCGATGTCTCTTTTCTCAGTGACTATGGCATTCCTGGTGGTTAAAGTGCTGTGTTTAAAACTGGCTTTTTAGGTTCTGCTGACTGTGTCTTAGGATAGCACTGTGGGAATTCTCTCTTCTGCAACTTCCTGCCTGTGTTGAAGTGGCTCCTGGTGCCATCACTGTTGGTTTGGCCTTCCTGCAGTTCATCTCTGGTAATTCAGCTAAGTCAGGTAAATCCTGACACTTCCTTCTTCCTACCCTTCTCTTCCACACTCTTTTATCTCATAAACAGTAACAAAGTAGAAAACTAAGATTTTTAAAAAAACATTCATCATAAAGCTTTTCAACTCCATAATAGTACTTTTACCAATAGAGTGATTACTTGGGTAGCTAAGCCACAATATCAACTCACTTCTTTTTATTCTTTTCTCATTTATGATATAAGGAATAGAAAAATAGAACTAATTTTTACTGAGTGTGTACTGTGATTGAAGGCTGGTGCTGAGTATTATATATATATATTTTCCCTTACTTTGGCTTCACAATAATATTACCATTATTATGTTCACTTTAAGAATAAGGACATTTCAGTTAGAGTTAAGTCTTAGAGAAACACTAATTGCCTCTCATGCCAATTTTTTTCTATATAGATTTTTGGTACTCTGGTTACTAATTTTAGAGGAATGATGAACTTCATCCAAAAAACATAAGTTGTAATTTTTTTTTTTTTTTTTGAGTTGGAGTCTCACTCTGTCGCCCAGACTGGAGTGCAGTGGCCGCTCCCGGCCACCGCACCCTCGACCTGCTGGGCTCCAGCGATCCTTCCGCCTCAGCCTTCCGAGTAGCCGGAATTACAGGCGCGCGCTACCACGCCCGGCTGATTTTTTGATTTATTGTAGAGATGAGGTCTCGCTGCTCAGGCGAGTCTCGAACCCGCGGGCTCAGGCAATCCACTCACCTCAGCCTCCCAAAGGCGCGGGATTACAGGCTGAGCCACCGAGCCCGGCTAGTTGTAATTTTTTTTTTCCAGAAGGTAAGGAATAGTCTTGTAGGAGTCACTCATCTAATGACATTATATAACACTGGTTGGATTAATATAAAAGTCCACAGCCAGTGTGCAAAATCCTTTGCAAGCCAAACACAAATAAATTACCAGGAAAAACTTTTTCCGGCTGAGAGGCTTAGAAGAGGCTCCAAGGAGATGATCTTTGAGATGGGTCTTGAACAACAGCATGCATTTTGTTAAGGCAATATTTGTGTGTATTGAAGTATGAGGCTAGGGAATGGTGTGACAAGGAAGTTCCTGGGTAAAGTGTGGCACAGGCATGGACAAGGAGGTAAGGAAAGGTAGAATGAACTCAGAAAGAAGCATGCACTTCTTGAAACTGGAATGCAGACTGAGTTGATAAGATGAACTTGTAAATAGTACTAAGCTTGGACATGGGACAAATTAAGTTGCCTGTTAATATTAGGAACCAATCCCTAGTACAGATTTTATTGGCTTAATCTAAGTTTCCTGGCTAATCCATCCTCCTAATAGGCTACAATTGGTTCACTCATTACTGTCAATCACCTCCACTTACAAGTGTGGGCTTCAGCATACAACTAATATGGTGCTCCGAGTCTATTTTCAGAGTACTCAAACCTTCTACTCATATAAGAGTTCTGTTTCATTTGTTTTTCACATCACTTACAATTTACTGAAGTATTTTATCTACATTCATGGACATATTCTATATGTAGAAAAAAAGGTATTCTTCTGACATGTATTGTTATTTGATAATATTTGAAATTTAGATACATTTAGCTAAAATTATACTTTCAACCAAAACTACAGTTTATTGATACTCAAAGCCTATAAAAATGTTAACAAAAATAATTTAGATAGGCTGCAAAATTACTTTCCCGGGATTAGAAATATGTCTGTAGCTCCAATTCACGACTCAAGATTTGATTTCCAAGCAATATATCTGTCTGATTATCAATTATGCAATCTTATTCTTATAGCAGTAGGGAAAATTATACTTTCAATATTAACACTTGATTTCTGTATCATTCCAAATGCTTTTTAAATAAGATTTAATTTTAAATCATATTTTAGTATTTGCAATATTATTATTTTGCTAATTTTAACAAGTCTTTATTTTTAGTTAACTCACATATTTGGTTTTTGATATCAGGAGTTTATATGCAATTTCCTTCTCCTACACACAAAATTTTAAAAAGAGTAAATATAGTTTTAGGTCTGACATTTAAGTCTTTAATCCACCTTGAGTTTCTCTTGTATATGATGAGAGAGATCAAGTTTCATTTTTAGCATATAGCTAATCAATTTTACCAGCATCATTTGTTGAACAGGGTGTCCTTTTCCCAGTGTACGTTTTTGTCTGCTTTCTCAAAGATCAGTTGATTGTAGGTATTTGAGTTTATTTCTGATTCACTATTCTGTTCCATTGGTCCATGTGTCTGCTCTTGTGCCACTGCCATGTTGTTGTGTTTACTATAGACTTTTAGTATAATTTGAAGTCAGGTAACGTGATGACTCCAGCTTTGTTCCTTTTGCTTAGGGCTGCTTTGGCTATTTGGGCTCTTTTTTGACTTCATATGAAATTTAGGATTTTTAAAAAAATTCTGTGAAAAATGACATTGGTACGTTGATAGGTATTGCATTGACTCTGTCAATTACTTTGGGTAATATGATCATTTAACAATGTTGATTCTTCCAAACCATAAACATAAGAAGTTTTTCCTTCTATTTGTATTCTCTATAATTTCTTTCAGGAGTGGTTTTAGTTCTCTTTGTACAGATCTTTCACTGCCATGGATAAATATATGTATAAATATTTTAACTTTTTGGTGACTTAGGAAAAACTCTTCTGGACATTGACTTAGGCAAAGAATTTATGGTTAAGACCTCAAAAAAAAAAAAGCAACAACAAAATGGGACTTAATTAAACTAAAAAGTTACTTCACAGCAAAAGAAATAATCAACAGAATATAGCTAATCTACAGAATGAGAGAAGATATTTTCAAACTATACATCTGAAAAAGGACTAATATTCCAAATCTACAAAGAACTCAAATCAGCAAGAAAAAAGCAAATAACCCCATTAAAAATTTGGCAAATTACATGAACAGACATCTCTCAAAAGAAGATACACAAATGACCAGCAAACCAATAGAAAAAATTCTGACATTACTAATTATTAGGGAAATGCAAATTAAAATCACGAGATACCACCTTATCCCAGTCAAAATGACTATTATTAAAAAAAGTAAAAAACAAATAGATCTTAGTTTGATTGCAGTGAAAAAGGAATGCTTATACACTATTAGTGGGAGTGTAAATTAGTAGAACATCTATGAAAATCTGTATGAAGATTTCTCATAGAACTCAAAGTAGATCTACCATTTGATCCAGCAATCCCACTACTTGGCATCTATCCAAAGGAACAGAGGTCGTTATGCAAAAAAGACACCTGTACATGTATGTTTATCACATGTATGTTTATCACAGCACAATTCACATTTGCAAAGATGTGAAATTAATCTAAATGACCATCAACTGACCAGTGGATAATAAAAATGTGGTAGGCATGTGTGTGTGTGCGCACGCGCGCGCGCACACACACACACACACACACACACACACACTCTAGAATACTGTTCAGCCATAAAACAGGGATGAAATAATGTCTTTTGGGGCAACTTGGTTGACGATTATCCTAACAGAAACAAAAATTCAAACTCTGCTTGTTCTCAACTGTAAGTGGGAGCTAAACTGCAAAGGCATATAGAGTAGTATAGTGGACATTGGCGACTCAGAAGAGAGAGGGTGGGAAGATGGAGAGGAATGAAAAATTACCTTCTAGAGCTATTGAAATAAAAAAGAACAAGTATAGAAAAAAGTGTATAATCACTCATGTTTAAACTTCACTGGACTTTCACAATATTAGCTATTTAGTATGTTCTCTAATATGTCTCTTTGGACAACAAATTGTATTAAGGCTCGAGAGTTAAACAGCTACTTCTTAATTTTTTTCTTTTTAGTGCATATGTTTTATTTTTCCTGTTCATGAAAAAAGTTTATATAGAGAAGATTCACTATCTATCTTTCATGGAAATACAAAATAAGAAGCACCTGGACAGGACAAATAGGTTTCTCAACCTTGAAGAATTCTAATATTCTGTAAGAGTTGATCTTTAAAGGCATTTGAAGTGCACAGACTCATGCAATGATGTGAAAATACTATTCAGGTGGTCCAGCCACATACATTTACTTGGAAAATAATTGTATTATAATATGCTTTTTAGAGAAGTAGGTATTACATATTGTATGCACAATTACACAGGATGCTTTTAATATTATACCACATCGCCTGTGTTGCTGGTATAGTACACGAACTTAAATGAGCTACTGAGAGATTGAGAAATTTTCTTGATTTAAAAAAATTTAAAAAAACCAAACATCATTGACTTACTATTTTTTCGTGTTCTTAAGTTAGTTTAGAAGAAATAAGGTCATTGAGCATGGTGGCTCATGTGTGTAATCCCAGCACTTTGGGAAGTGGAGGTGAGAGAATTGCCTGAGCCCAGGGGTTCGAGACCAGCCTGAGCAACATGGGGAGACCTCATCTCTACAGTAAATTAAAAAATTAGCTAGGTGTGGTGCCACATGCTTGTGGTTCCTGCTACTTGGAAAGCAGAAGCAGAAGGATCACCTGAGCCCAGCAGGTCGATGCTGTGGTGGCCAGGATCGTCCCCCCACACTCCAACCTGGGCGATGAGTAAGACTCTGACTCAAAAAAAAGAAATAATTTATATTACATTCATTCACTTAATCACTCATTCACTCGTTCAGAAATGTTTATTGAACAACTGTGTGGGTCAGGTGTACATATAATAAGTGATTCACTTTCATTTTCAAGGAACAATGTTTTCTCAAAAAAGACAAAAATGTACTGAAGTACATTTTAATTATTCTAATTGTATTTTTATCCATAGATTTTATAAAAATTATGTAATTATATTATTTCCTCTGTGTAAGATATATATTCTGTACCTTCATTATTATGTATATTAAATTTAGTATAACTCTGTAGAAAATTAATAAAAAGTAGTGTATTTTATAACTTCCAAGATTTCACTCCATCATCAAACAAAGGTGTAGTGGGGAAATTGAAAATATAAGTGTTCTATTGTAGTCACATAATAGAAAGAATGTACTTTTAAAATGTAATGAAAAGCCTTAGTGACTGAATCCATCTCTTCTAATATTTCCAATTTACATTTAAAGAGACAGGAAGCAAAAAAGGACAAAAATATTACTGTGTTATTTCCTTCTTTAGATGCAAATGAATCAAGCTATCATTATAGGGTATATTAGGGCAGTAAATTGAAGACTTAAACATTAGTAAAAGGAGACCAGGAACTGCAAGTAAATAAGTAGGAAGAGATAGAAAATCTGTCATCTTGTAAGAAAAGGGAAATCAAACTAGATGTGAAGAAAATGAATATTAGTGCAAAAGTAATGAACAGTGAAACCTAACTATAAAATGTCTAATACTTGAAAGTACATAATGTAACCATTAATATGCCTCTATGACACAAAATACTATAGTTATTGAGCAAGCCCTTCTACTGTAAACTATTATGTGAGATTAAGTTTTGAAAGGTTCATGTATTCTGTGAGGCCATTGGAGTTAATTTGTTTTTTGAAAGAGTAGTGCAGTTCAGTGGTCACTAAACTCTCAGTTCAGAGTATTCCAAATAACCTGAAGCTGCTTGTTTGACTTCCTATAGGGATTTGCTTATTTGAAGAAGTAGGCAATATGTCAGGAAAGTCTGACATAGTATACACAAGTTCTTTCTATTACACAGTGTACCATTCTAGAGCTGTAAATGAGTACCCACAAGCAGTATGCCTTTCTAGGGGCAATGAGGATTAACTGCCCATACAATTTATCCAAGCTGACAGTCAATAAAGTTTAGGAAAGTTTGACATTATTAAAATTTATAGTTTTAGGTTTCGTTCTTAGAGATTTTGTTTTTCTGGGTCGTGTGTTCAGGAATTTGTCATTTTTATGAAATTTCCAGCTGATTACGGTAAGTTAGGTATTGTTAACTCATCTTGAGACGCGATAGGACAAGAATTTGGGAGCTGGAATTATACATAAACCAGGATAAGAGTTTTACTTTGTATTAAAAAAAGACCTTTGACCAGAAAGGGGCTTTTGGGGTTGTGGTCATTGGGGTATATGTGATTATCTTATTAAAATAAAATGCCATGTAATATTTAAGATCGCATTCTTTCCCTTTTCATGTATTGTGAATGCACATTTCAAAAATGCTTTGTAACATTAGGGTACGAGGCTATGAATGGATCTAAGAGATTGCCCAAGTGTATTAAATGTTTTGGGTACTGCTATGATTAAATGTGTTCATGTGTTGAAAACTTAAGCCCCATTGTAACAGTGTTAAGAAGTGGGACCTTTAAGAAGTGATTAGGTCATAAAGGCACTGCCCTTATGAACTGATTAATGTCATTATCACAGAAATGGGTCAGTTATCCCTGGAGCAAGTTCCTGATAAAAGGATGAGTTTTCTTCCCTTCCCTCTGGCCCTGCCTCTGCCCTTCTCCTTTCTTCCATAACATGATACAACAAGAAGGTCCTCACCAATGTAGACACCTTGACCTGGGACTCCTCAGTTTCTAGAATAGTAAGAAAGAAATCTCTGTTCTTTATAAATTACCCAGACTCTGGTATCTTGATATGGTAGCACAGAATGGACAATGACAAGTACTTTGTAATTGTGTGACTACGTGAGGAAAGACTTATACAAAAGCTGACATTTTGCTGCCAAGATTTTAAAAAAGCAATGAGATCCTTAAAAGAAACAACATCAGTTTTTCTCCTTTCTGGGATAGTTTAAACTTTATGGCCTACTCTAAGGAGTAGAATCAACTTCAAGAATTTGTATTAAAGAATAATATGGCACTTACAAGAAAAAGAAAAGAAATGAACACTTAACTCATTTTCCTTCTGTTTTCTCCACTCTACCAACCAATAGTGAATGAAAATGTAAGATCATATTTTGTTTCATTATTCAGCTTTAACTGTATATGTAAACTGTAAAACTTATGGTAAGACTAGTGAATATGAGATACTAGTTTTGTTTGCTTTTTAGCACTTATATCTTATAGAATTCATTTTGGAAATTTTCCAGAGGGTTGTTATTTATTGCTGTTTTATAATGTTACAGAAAGAAGCTAATCATAAACCTTTTCTAAGATTTATATGATTTCTAGCTTTCTTTATACATGGTCAAAATTTTGAGAATGCAGAATGAAGAATTTAAGGCAAGAAGGAACTTCAGATATTACGTATTTATGTCACTCAGAGCAGTGAATCTATTTACCAAAAACTATACATCTTAGAACGGTTTGAAGGCAAGACAGGGACCCAGATTTCCCAAACTTTCAAGCCCCCAGTCCTGCTTCCCTGCATTATGTTAACCACACTGGTATAGTTTAGAGACTGGGTTACCTGGGTTGAAGTCTTAATTTTCCAATTTATTTTGTAGTCTTGATTCTGTTAAAAACATAAGTCAGATAATGTCACTCATGTTTTCAACATTCTTCAAAGTCTCAGTTAAAATCCTTAAACTGGCCTATAAGTCTTGCAAGGCCTGCGCTCTCCCCCTTACTTCTTGTACTTTCTTTCCCTCCTGCCACTCTCTTCAGATGCACTTGTATTAACCTCCTTGCTTTTCTGCCTCAGAAACACTTGGTCCAGCACACCTCAGAACCTTACCTTTGGCTATTTCCTAAATCTGTAAGGAGTTTTTCTCTGATCTTTGTCATTTATTTCCCTCTCCTCTTTCCAATTTTTCCCAAATATCTGTATCTTCTTTTTGAGAACTTCTCTAGTTATACTGTGATGATACCCTCCTCTGATCCTCTCCCTGCTTCATTTCTCTCTAAAACATTTATCATAAAGTAAGTATAATGCATCACACACACTCACACACACATATGTTCTCTCTGCCTTCTCCAGAATGCAAACCTCACTTTACCTCCAGGGCAGGAAGTTCTTTTTATTTTTGTTTATTCTGTACATTCTATGTTCCCTGTGCCTAGAACAGTGTTTGACACATAATAGGAGTCAATGTTTGTTGCCTGCTAAATATTATGCTTTATTTTCCTCAGACCAGTAAATCACAAAAAGAAATAAAAGATGAGCCCATTTACTCCAGATAATATCTGAAAGAATTTAACTTCACTCAAGGCAGCTTAAATTATAATATCATTACATTTGAATAACTATTCATTTCTTTGAAATCAAATTTTCTGCAGGATTCTTAAGATGACTAAAAGTGCTTATTGTTCCATAATCTATGTTTCTCACTGTCAGGGTTAACCACATGATAAAAGTCCTGCTACCTCATTTAAACCATAAAAGACAAAGCTTCTACTCAATAAGGGGGATTGTGTAAGTCAAGTAATCAAGGGATGTAGAATCATAAGCGAAGATTTATGAAACCTATTAGAGTACAGAATAATAAAAAAGAGAAAAAGAATTTTGTCTATGGAAATTTATTTAATATTGGGTTCACTATCTTTCCAAGACAATGTTTCCCAAAGCTTAAGATTATGATTTCAGTTTATCAATTTTGTAATTTGACAGATGTCTACATGTGACAGAAAGCAACCTAGATATTAGATTCATATGTGAGAAACTATTTTATATATATTTATATGTAATTTATTATGTCTGAGTGAGAATAATTTTTTAAAAAATGGAAAAATAGGCTGGGTGCAGAGGCTCATGCCTGTAATCCCAGCACTTTGGGAGGCCAAGGTGAGAGGATTGCTTGAGCCCATGAGTTCAAAACCAGTCTAGGCAACATAGTGAGACCTTCTCTCTACAAAAAATAAAAAACTTGGCCAGGCATGGTGGCGAGTGTCTGTAGTCTCAGCTACTAGGGAGGCTGAAACAGAAGGATTGCCTGAGCTCAGGATTTTGAGGCTGTGATGAGCAGCGATGGTACCAAGGCACTCCAGCCTGGATGACAGAATAAGACCTTGACTAAAAAATAAATTTAATTAAAGTAGTTAATTAATTAACTTTTAAAAAAGAAATGTGTGTTCCATGGCTAGGTAGGGGTACTTGTAAGAACTGATTAGTGCAATGACAGGAAGACAAGCAACTGAGATTTCCCTAAAGAGAGCCCAGTTAATGATATTACCATTCTCCAAATCTTTCAAACCATAAATCTCTGTTTTGCTTCCTCTCTCTGTCTTGCTGCTGATAGGTCATAAAAATCTATCACAAATACTAACACTTTCCCGGTTCCCATAGCCTTAAACCTAGCAATCATCATTTCTTGTTTGTACTTTTGCAACAGTTTCATAACTCCCTGCCACCTGTTAGTGCTTTTCCAATTCATTCCTCACATGGTTGCCACATACATTTTTCCTTTACACACACTCAGGAACCTGTCACATGGGATAAAATCCAAACTCTGCAGTTCGACACACTTCAAAGCATGAATTCATTTTTCCAGCCAAATACACTAGACTTGTTTTACTTCTGATCCGGACACAGAAAGTGTCAGAGCTCTGGATTTAATGTGACTTAATATCTTCAAAATTTATGGGTTCAGTAAGGTATAGTCAGAATTAACTTGGTTGTTTTTTTTTCTTTTTTTTGAGTTGGAGTCTCATTTTATCACACAGGTTAGAATGCAGTGGCACAGTCACAGCCTCTGCAACCTTGACCTGCTGGGTTCAGGTGATCCTTCTACCTCAGCCTTCCAAGTAGCTGGAACTACAGGCATGCACCACCACGCCCGGCTAATTTTTTGATTTTTGTAGAGACAAGGTCTCGCCAAGTTGCCCAGGTTGTTCTTGAACCCCTGTGCTCAGGCAATCATCTCGCCTCGGCCTCCCAAAGTGCTGAGATTACAGACTTGAGCCACCGCACCTGGCTGCTTATTTTTAATACATAATAATTATGTAGATTTACAGGATACATAAAAAAATGGAAAGAATGCCATCAAGTTCAAAGGTCTTTGAAGTTAAAAGGTAAAACATCATTCATCTATCTTAGGAGTCAAACATTTCTAAAATTCAATCAAGTCATAAAATATGGGTAGTTTATAGACTTACATAATTAGATCTGGGTCCATATTACAGAGTCCTTTCAATTTATAGAGTTATGTTAAAGACTACAGCTAGACCTCAGTATCTTCCAGTATAATCCTAAACAAAGTCTGTCAATATCTTGGCTCGGTATCCCTCAAATTGCTTAGGATTACCTACTTATTACTTTAATGGGTAAACTTATTTTAACCCGAGAGACTTAAAATTAAAAGAATTATTTAAGAGAATAAAATGAGACATATTCGTATCTTAATTTTAGCTATATTGCTATTTTATGTACCAGTAAATTTCAACATTTTGTGCACTTATCATGTGCCTAAGTGGAGTAATATATAATTGAACAAAAAATTTAGGCATGTAATTTTAAGGCAGAAATTTTAGTGATTTTATATCTAGTATTGAAGCTTGTAAACAAACTTGAGAAGCCATATACTTACACATTCATTAGAATCACTCAAATACCTGGGATATTTTGTTAATTATGCAACTGAAGTAAACTTTAAAAAGTTAATCAAATATACTTAATTTATAATTGCAGTTTTAATACTTGAAGGTTTATAATTAATTGTTTAAGTGAGACCAATATTATTTAAAGATTTAAAAGTGATTGTTAAAACAGAGAGGATAGAGAAAGAGGGAGTGGGTGAGTGTAAGGAAGGAAAGTAAGAGGAGGGGCTAAAGGTGTATAAAGTTAGAGGTTTAGTAAGAAAGTAGATATTTTGATTTGCAACTTTAATAAATTGTATATTAATTTTTAAAAATAATGTAGCAACCCCTACAAAGTCTTTTCTGTCCACAAAAACCCCCTTCAAAGACACCAAAATGTCATTATGAAACACTCTTTAACAAAACGATTTTTCCCATATCCATAACACTTCTTTTTTGGTTTGTTTGTCTACAATTCCGTTTTCTTAAGTGGGCTATGAGCTGCTTGAAATCTGTTTTGTGTATTTATTATCTACTCAAATATGACTGAACTAAATTAATTGCATCTCTCATCCTGAAACTATTTTCTAGATAATGTGCTGCTTCACTCTGTCCATAAAACCCTTGCTGTCTGTCCTGTGTCACCCTTTCTTCTTCAGGCCCATTAGGAGTGAGCATTCCTTAGGCCTAAGAGTCATTTCTTCACATTGTGTTATATCACTGCCAGTCTTCCCTCAGAAAGCTCATCTGCTCTCACAGTTTCAACCTCTACTTCTCAAATCAATACCACTACTTCAGTCTTTGTCTTTGAGCTCCAGACTTCCATTTCTGATGACCCACAGGCATTTCTACTGAGATGTCTTCTCTCATCAAATAACATGGCTTCTAAAAAAAGTCACAGTTATTTCTTCAAAGTAAAATTATTCTGTAGTTTTCTCAATTTCTAGCATATACAGCATTGTTCTTCTAGTAACCTACCACCAAACACTTGGAAATCATGACATGTTTCTCTTTTATCATCCATTACTTACCATTCTCAGTGTCACCTAATAATTTATTTCTCTATGACCTTTTTTATTTTCCTCATTTCCACCATTGCTCTCTCTCCCTTCCTTTGCTTTTGCCATCATAGTTCAGGTCCTTACCCTCTCCCATATTTAGCAGTTCAGGAACTTCTTCCCGAGGGTTGTCCTTCCATCTTGTAATCTACCTCATATAAGGCTGTGAGGATGCACTACCAATTTGATACACATTGTTCCTCTGATCAACCTTAAGTGCAAATGTTATCCAAACTCTTGAGCCATCGTTTCAAAACTTTGTATTCTATCATCTATCACTTTCCTGCAAAGGATCAGATAGTAAATATTTTAGACTTTGTAGATCATAATGGTTACAGTCTGTCTCAACTACTCAACTCCACCATTATTGCACAAAAGCAGTCATGGAAAATACATTAACAGCTGTAGGTAGCTATATTCCAATAAAACTTCATTAAACAAAACAGGTGGTGGGTGATATTTGGCAGGAGTATCACAGTGCCCACATCTGTGTCTAATTCAATCAAATTTATCTGCTCATTTTCTTCAGATGCAACCACATTTGCACCTTCATACCCTTGTTCAAACCACAAATGCTCTGTCTTTTCTTCTCTAACTTTTTTATGCCTAATAGTTTCAAGTGTCTTGTGATTTTTGCAATAACATTAAATTGAACTAAGTTTCATAAGTTAAAAACCTCCTTACAAATAATATTGAATCATGTGAGTACAAGTCAAAGACACAAGATTAAACTGTTATTTTTACAGAATGAAAATATAGTGATGTAGCAATGGATACCCATTAGTGACATGACCATTAGCATTGGAGACAATTTTCCATTTTACAGATGATGATGCCTTTCCTCTTTGGTTCTTGCCGTAATCTGGTTTTCTAATCTTCTCCTCTAGTTTATATGTAGTAATCTAATAAATTCATTTTCTGGTTAAAAAAATAAAAGCCTGCTTAAAAATATGTATTTAAAAAAGATAAGATAAAGGTTACCAATTGTTAATAATTTACTTACAAGTGTACTAAATTTGCTAGTTCTTGTCTCTATTTTTCATTGTGGTCTCATATCACTATTTTGCAAGCAACATATTGAACTTGTTATTCTATTTTTTTGCAATTACTTAATGACAATTTTGAGTTAAGCAAAAAAAAAATATTTATATATATATGAAGTTTCTTTCTAAGCATACAAGGGCAAGTAAATCTATAAGGTAGATAACTTCTATTTTTACTATGGGGCCTATAACAATGCATACAAACATTTATCTGTCTATACCACCTTTTCCACTAGATGATAAATAAGTTTATAGAGACCAAGAATCATATAAAATATCTTTTAAAATCTTTTTAAATCTTTTTTTGACTTTTACAGTATCTAATTAAAAATTTATTTATTTAATTGTAATAATAACAGCAGCAGCACTAATAATAACATAAACAACAATAGCTAACAGAATGTAAGTGGGATGAGGATGTGAAGAAATTGAAATCCCCATACACTGCCAGTGAGAGTGCTAAATAGTATAGGAGTAAAAGGTCTCAGGTAAGTATATTATCTGATTAAAGGGATTAATATGAGGTTTGATTTAAAAAGAAAACTTAGAAGTGAAAGTTTTATTAACTATTCCATATTTGCTTTAAAATAGGCAGTTACAGTACATATAACTGTATCTGCTTTAGGCAGATACAAATCAATATACAAGATCAATTATATTTCCATGTATGAGCAATGAACAATCCAAAAATAAATTTAATAAAAGAATTCCATTTACAACAGCATCAAAAGGAACAACATAGAAATAAATTTAACAAGAGTAGGATTTATACACTGGAAGTTATAAAACATTGTTGAAAGAAATTAAAGACAATCTAAACAAATGAAATGACATCATATTTTCCTGGATTAGAAAATTTAATACTATTAAGATGACAATACTTCTCAAACTGATCTATGGATACAACATAATCTCTATCAACACCTTAGCTGCCTGTTGTATAGAAATTGACAAGATGATGCTAAAATTCACATGGAAATATAAGGGGCTCAGAATTGTCACACACACACACACACACACACACACACACAACTTGAAAAAGAACAGCTTTGGAGGACTCACATATTCTCATTTCAAACTTACTACAAGTTACAATAATCAAGATGATGGAGTGCTGATATCAGGACAGACATATGTAACAATGGAAAATAATTGAGAGTACAGAAATAAACTCAATAGCCAATTGTATTTCAAGGTGCCAAGGCCATTCAGTGGGGGAAATAATAGATTTTTCAACAAAGTGGTGATGGAACAATTGGAAATTCCATGCACAAAAATAAATTTAGGTGACAATCTCACATCATATACAAAAATTAACTCAAGATGGATCACAGATCTAAGTGCAAGAACTAAGATTATAAAAATTTTAGGTGAAAGCATAAGAGAAAATCTTTATGACTTTGGGTTAGGTAATAGTTTCTTAGATATGCCAATAACCCCAGATGCAAAAGAAAGAAAATAGATACATTGGACTTTATCAAAGTTAACAGCTCTTGTTCTGCAAATAATAACATCAAGGATGTGAAAAGACAGCCCACAGAATGATAGAAAATACTTTCAAGTCATAGACCTGATATGGGATTTGTATTCAGTATATATAAAGAAGCTTCACAAACTTAAAAAAAAAAGACGGCTCAATTAAAAAATGGTCAAAGTATTTCAATAGACAATTCTCCAAAGATATACAAATGACTAATAAACACATGAAAAGATGCTCATCATTAGTCATTATAACAATGCAAATCAAAACTATAATAAGATACCACCTTACAACCACTAAAATTGTAATAATGATAATAGCAGCTGCAATAATAATAACAAAAATAATAATAGATAACAGAATGTAAGTGTGGTGAGGATATGAAGAAACAGAAACCCCCATACACTGACAGTGAGAGTGTTAAACAGTATAGTCACTTTGGAAACTAGTTGGATAGCTCCTCAAATGTTAAGCATAAAGTTACTATATGAATGATCAATTCTACTCTTAGGTACATATCCAAAAGAAGTGAAAAAAGTACGTCCACGCAAAAACTTGTTTATAAAAGTATATAACAGCATTATTAATTACAGAAAAAAAGTGAAAACAACTCAAAAGTTTATGAATTGATTAATGGGTAAATAAGATATGACATATCCAGATAATGGAATATTATTTACCAACTAAAAGGAATAGATTATCAGTCCATGCTACAACACGATAAATCTTGAAAAGATAATGCTAGGTGAAAGAAGACAGACACAGTAGACCACATATTGTATGTTTTCTTTTATGTGGAAAGTCTAGGCAAATCCATAGAGAGATTAACGTTGCCAAAGACAGGAGAAAAAGGAGGAGTAACTTCTATTGGATACAAAGTTTCTTTGTGAAGTGATGAAAATTTCCTTAAAATACATAGTCCTGAAGGTTGAACAACTGTTTGTATATACTAAAAGCACTAAATTTTATGCAGTAAAAGAGTAAATATTATGGTATTTGATTTATAATTCAATAAAGGTGTTTATTTTTAAAATATGAGCTTCTTTCCGGAAGTGCTATGTTTTTTTTTCAGTGAACAGAAAAAATAAAATCTGAGAGAATAGATTTTATGATACATACACAATTTTTGGGGGGTGCAAACTAAATTATATTTCAGGATTCTAACCATGCAGCAGAAGCCAGCCTTTACACACAGCTGACTTTCCTACCAAAGAAATACAATATTTGAACATGCTTCAAAGTTTCTTAGTTCCTACTGGCATGTGGAAGAAAGACAAGAAACTGGTATGTGGAAGAAAGACAAAAAGTACTGTTTTCTCCAACTTGGGCAAATGTTCGGTGTTTATGAGCATTTTTCAAATTTGACAATATTCCTAAAACCTTTTAAAAATGAAAGTGACAGGAAATAAAATGAATGGATTATCCAAACTTCTCATTGGTCATGATTATTTACTTCTCTTTTCTTAAATGTGCTAGTAACCCTTCTGAGAAGTTACAGTAGCAAACAGATTTGAGTTACCTTTCAAGATTTCTCTTTTCCTTAAATCCAATCTTGTAGCTCTGGGTAATAATTGTAGGATCAAAAATGTAAAATAAAGGTCATAACAATAATACAATAAGATCCAAGAAAGCAATAAGCGGTGTTAGAAAATGACTTGTTAGTAAACAAATGGCATAATTAAGATTTAACTGTATCTAGAAGGTTCTTTAAATCTAAATTTTGATTTTATTACCCACTATCAATGCCACTGCAGACTTTAATAATATTAATATTATGATAAAATATGAAGAAACAACTCTTAGTGTGAAAATATATACCCATAGCATCAGCTGTTATTTACAAAATAGTTACAAAAATATATGAGGTTTAAAACTAACAAAAAGATTAGGAAAAAGTTCTTATTTTTATCAAAGATGCTAATCATGAATACTTTACATTATGATATCCAAAGATTCTGCATTATAAAAGTGAGATAGCTTAATGGATACTGGCACATACAATTCCATTAGTTTTCTATTGCTGGCATAACAGACTACTACAAATTTAGTGTTTTACAATAATATGAATGTGTCTTACAGTTCTTAAGGTCAGAAATCCTGAATGTGTCTTATAGACTCAAATCAAGGTACATTCTTTGGGAATGCAAAAAAATAAATAAATAAAAATAAAAAAATAAAAAATTTTGCTCATTTCAATAGTTTGCAGAATTCAATCCCTTGCAAAGAATGAGGTCCCTGAAAAGCATTAAATTGAGAGGAACTGGCAACCAATTCCTGATCAAAACCCGAAGTGCCCAGACCATAAGAGATAAGATAGACAAGTGGGACCTCATTAAACTGACAAGCTTCTGCAAAGGAAACCATCAAGAGAGCAGGGAGACAACCCACAGACTGGGAAAAAATATTTGTCAACTCCATGTCTGACAAAGGCCTAACATCAAGGATCTACAAGGAACTCAAATGCGCTGAAAAGAAGAAAACAAACAGCCCCATTACAAAGTGGGCTAAAGATATGAATAGACACTTCTCAAAAGAAGACATACAAGCAGCCAACAGACATATGAAAAAATGTTCAGCCTCACTAGTCATCAAGGAGATGCAAATTAAAACTACACTGAGATACCACCTAACTCCAGTCAGAATGGCCATCATCAATAACTGAAAAAAATAACAGATGCTGGAAGATGTGGCGAAAAGGGAACACTTCTACACTAGTATAGCCTCTGTGAAAATCAGTGTGGCGATTCCTAAACCTCCTAAAAATTGACTTTCTATGTGATCCCACAATCCCCCTACTGGGAATATACCCAGAAGAATTCAGGTCACTCTATAAAAAAAGATACCTGCACATGTATGTTTATCACAGCATTGCTCTCAATAGCAAGAACATGGAACCAACCGTGCTGCCCATCAAAAGTGAACTGGATAAAAAAAAATGTGGTATGTATACCCAGTGGAATATTACGCACCCATAAAGAACAAAATCATGAAATTTTCAGCAACATGGATGAAATTTGAGCTTATAATACTAAGTGATCTCTCACAGAAGCAAAGAGCTGAGTATTACATGTTCCCACTCATAAGTGAACCTTGAACAACTACCGTATTAATGTAGGAAAGGGATTGAAAGTAGCAGGAAACTGCGGGGAGAGGGGTAGGGGGTGGGTAGCTGGGATTGACAGTAGTGAATATTCACCTGCGGAAGGGAGGGGGATACACTTCATCAATAAGGGTACCTGCACAGTAAACATTTGTATACCTAACCCTGAATTGTACCCTACAACTTCAAAATAAAAATTAAAAGAGAAAAAAAAGTTGAGAGGCATTTCCAACTTCTCAAAGCATCCATATTCCTTTGCTAATGGTCCACTTCTTTCATCTTTAGTCAGCAATAGCAGGTCCTGTCCTCCTCAGGTACACCTCTCAGATCTCTCCAATCTCCCTCCCTATTCTACTTTTGGAGCTTATATGGTTATGTTGCACTCACCCTGATAATCCACAATAATCCCCTATTGTAATGCCAGCTGATTAGCAGCCTTTGTTTAATCTGCCACCTTAATTCCTCTTTCCTGGTTACATTCCCCATGAATGTGACATATACATAGGTTCTGGGGATTGAAGCATAGATATGTTTGGGAGGATAATATTCTGACTACCACAAAAATATAGCTAATGTAGTCAGAAAATTAGGGAGGATATTCTCTTTTTTTTTTCTCAAGTAAAGGAATTTTTTTAAAGAAACAATTTGGATATTTCCCTTAATAATTTCACACAGATAGACACAGAGAATGATAACTGCAATACCTTAGAAGGAAAATATAAGGTACTATTATTTTTATTTGCTTACTCAAAATAAACTTTTTATTAACTATCTTGTGTCAAATTATAGATTAAGCACTCAGAATGCAGAATAAACAAAACAGAAATAGACCCTACCTTCTGCAGTCTTAAAGCCTAATGAGAAAAATGAGCAACAGTGATATAAACACATAAATAAATGTATATCATAATTTATAATGTGTCATAAAGAAAATAACTATCATTCAGTGATAGAGAGCTCAACTAACAGGGTGACTATGCAAAGGGAGGGTGAACTACAAAGGATGGTCAGGGTTTATCTAAAATGGTAGTGACTTGAAAGATTCTATTTCAAAACAGAGAGTGAAGAATCCTTGTACATAGAGAGCAAACTTTTTCGTAATAGAGACCTGTTTTCATTACAGATTGCTCAAATATGACCTAAAGAAATGCAGTATGAGGCCAGCTATGGACCAGCTGCAGAATAAAAAGTGAAGAAAGTAGCAAACACTTTTTTTTCCGCCTCTACTACCACCCTCACTCTTGCCTGGACTATTACTGCAATCATCTCCACGCTGGTCTTCCCACTCCTGCCATTGCTTGGTGATGTCGATTTTTACAATTCAGCCAGAAGGACTTTACAAAAAAGGCCAAGTCAGGCAAAATTACTCCTCTGTTGCAAACATATGAGTGGCCTCTCCTAGCATTGATAGTAAAATTCAAGTCTTTACCAGGTCATGGGTGGCCTTCTAGGACTTCCTCCTGAACCGCATACTTCCTTGCACTAGAGCATCTTCAATGACCACATTCCTTTGCCCTTGTTCCAGCCACAAAGGCCTCTTTGCAGTTTGTAAATGTGCCCTGCCACAAGCTCTGCTGCTCGATCCAGCCCCATAGCCTAAGTAACATGCAAGTCTGGCTCCCAACACTTTCTATCCTGTTATCCTTCTTATTTGTTTTATTGATATTTTCACAACATTTGCCACCTGACAAATCCTTTTATTTGTTTGTTCTATTTAGTTACTGTCTGCCTCCCTGTATTAATAATGGGAATTCTAGATGAGTTGTGGAATTATCTTATTTTCCTTAATGAATACCCACCAATGCCTGGTACACGATAGGCAGAAGATCAATAATTTTTACTAAATGAATTAATGAAAACAACTTTTAGGGAAATTTCAAAGGCTAAGTGCTCTTAGGTAAGATTTAGAGATGGTCATCTGAATTCTGGTCCTAATTTAAAACCTACTTCAACATGTATAATGTTACCTATTTACACAGATTTTCAGGTTATTCTTCTACAAAATTGAGAAAATTATTTCCATTCTACCCTTAAGATATTTAGAATCAGATAGGATAATACATGTACAATTATAAAATACTGCAAAGGTACATACCATATGTTTATTAGTCTATGCCTTTCTTAGTCATTTACAATTCTTGACTTTGAATTTTGTTAATATTAGATTGAATATGCAACATTCATAAAATGAAAATAATCATATTTTTGTGTCTCACAATTAAAAAAAATTCTTTGCAGAGTTAAATTTTCCCTTATTCTTGGATAAAAATATAGACAGATACAATGAATTTTTCTGTTCATTTTTAAGCAATAGAATGACTTAATGATTACATTCTGAATAAAATAATTTTTAAAAAATCTCTAAACTTAGTAAAAATTCAAACTCTGTCTCTGGTTACACATTTAAGCTTCTTCCCTTCTTCTATTCAGGTGTATGGTAAGTAGGAAATCTACAGTTAGGAAAATATGGATGACATTTTTTCCCCTCATGATCAGGCCAACTATTCTATGACCTCTGCTTCCTCAGTTTTCTATCTGGAGTTTCTGGCTCCCTCAGGATTGGAGTACAGAACGTCAGGAGAGAAAAACATAGCAGGAAAGTTCCCACTTTATTGGTCCTGATTCTGAATTTGCAACTGTCATGAATTCTTTGACGGCTACTACATTTTCCCATCTCTCCTCTACAAGCACATTTTCTTATTACACAGGGTTCACATCTATTCTAGCAATTTGCTAGCTTCTTTCCTAATCTCTGGGATTCCAGTGGTGCTTCCAGATTCTCTCTAATGAGGTCTGTCTGTGTCCATTAGAATGGTAACTGACATGACCCAGACAAGAGAGGTTCTGTCTTCTGTAAGGCTTATATTGGTTCATGGGACACAGGCATAGTATTCTTTATGAACAATGAGGGTTCATATTACCCAAGGTAGCATCAATCTCTCCTTCAATCAGTTATCAAAGCAGTTAGCCAATCAGTTGCTCATGTTTAAGATTTCTCAGGCATGAGTCCGTCTCTTGACCTCTGTGTCCTCCAACTTGCAAGAAATACATATTATGTTAGTCTCTCTTGATTGAGGTGAAGGCTGGAACCTTCTTCAGCTCTCTTTGGTGAAGTGGGAGTGCTGCTACAATGTCAAGACTCATAGTATACTAATAGCGTTTCCAGATAAATCCTTTCCAAAACGTTTCTAACTTTTAATATGCTTATATCTTCTGTGTGGGTAGAGTATTTAAGAATAGTATAAGCAGTTACTGTACACTAAATAATTTCTTATTTCAGCATTTTATCTATTTTGGATTATCATCTGTATCACATCGTGTTGCTACAACTAAAACATTTCCGTGTTCCATCCTGTTACATTTCTATTTCTAAAAACAATCCTGCAAGCTCCTGTTTGCTCTGTGTGAGTTTGTGTAGACAAACAGTTTAAATGGAAGTCCTGACTGCTTTAGAACAGCTGTTACCAAGGTTTTCTGGCTGATTTCTTTGCCTATTGTTTCTTCCTCTTTAACTACAGCTTGCTAGAGAGTCAACAACTTCTTTAAATACTTCTCTATACATGTAACTTACTTGCTCAGAAAAATTTAATGGCTCCCCTTGCTTACTAGGAAAAAAAACTCTGAATCCTTCTGCATCCTAGTATGCTCCCCTTATTGTAGGGTTTAACAGAAGCAGAATATGGCAAAGTCATTCCTAAAGGATTGTGCAAATCAAAATATGCACATGTTGGAACACAAATGAAGTAAGAAAAGAGAGTATCTAATTCAAATGGTCACCCGAGAAGTTTACTCCCTATTTGTCTAGTGATTTGTTTTGATGACACTTCAGTGAGCTTCTTTCCTCTTTATGTGAAATTTCTGCACTCAAGCGGCTAACAAGAATCGTTTGGTCCACACGGGCTGGGTCTTCTAATTTCAGACCAAGGAATTTAACTGGTTGCTGCATTAGGCAATATCCTAATTGCTTTCAATGTTAGGACAGTGGTTATTTGTATACTAGAATTATCCAAGAAGTTTTTTAAAATGCCAGTTCCCATATCCAGAGATTCTGATTTAATTGATTTGGAGTGGGAAAAAGGCACTGGATATTTCTTTTTAACAGCTTCCTAGGTGACTGTAATGTGCAAAAAGGTTTAAGAACCGCTGCATTAAACTGACCATAATTTTATTCCAGCCATGGACATTCTAGAATCTTTCTAGCGTTGACTAAAATTCTCCTGAACTATGTCTGGATATGATCCTGAATTAAAAAATACTGACATGTTAATTTTTTTATTTCAAAGTTACATACCTGTAAGAGATATGGTTTCAGGAAATAGATTCAATCATTATCATAGCTTTATGATGTTCAGTCATAAAACTTGTATTTCTTCACATCAGTTAAAAATAGGAACAGGAAAGGAGAATCATTTACTCAGTTGTCCATCAATCTAACATAATCAGCCACGGGTTACTGAGATCATGCAACAAGCATTTCTCTTTTCATTCTAATTCAGTTCCTTGAGAAGATGGATGTGCTTTGGCTCAGGACTTTTATATGTTTCCAGCCAAGATACCTGCTGTCAGTTTAGATATCTGGCTATAATTTAATAAATCTTTGACCCACATTTATTCTATGTATTCATTTGTATAATTATATCTTTTGTTCTCCCCCTAGCTGAGTTAGTTGAACTGGAACATGCAAAAGGTAGCAGAAACTTATGAAGACTACATTCTATTGAAATCTATTTTTATTTCATAAAAATTATTGTGGAGACCCCATTTGACCTAATTACATAGTCCTGTAAAAGCTTAAATTTATCCTAACATAGTTCTTATCCTATAGTTTTTGTTATGGATTGTATGTTTGTGTTCCATGAACCATCCATATACTGAAGTTCTAACCCTCCTGATAAATAGGACCTATGAGGAGGTGATAAAGGTTAAATGAGGTCATAGGGTGAGGTCCTGATCCAACAGGATTAGTGTCCATGTAAAAGAGATACCAAAGGGTTCATTCTTTCTCTCTCCACGAATGCACAAAAAAGGGGTCATTTGAGTTTATTTTCAAAATATGACAAAACAGAGGCTTTGAAAAATATCATGTCTCACCCACTTGGAAATAACAAAATAGTGTGTGGGGATTCATACTGTGAGCTTTTTTCCAAGAAGGAATGCAAGAATACAGCATAAAACAAAAGAAAACTTCAGATATGGAAACAAGAAGGTGGGCAGCAGCCTATGTAGTAGCAGCCTGTGGAAAACTGTAAGTAAACCTCCAGCGCAAAAGAGGGAGCATTAGTGTCTCTGCGATATACATTGCCACTGAGGAGCCAGGCAATCCAGGTCACAGGGGAGCCTCTTGACCCTATCACACCCTGGATCTGACTTGGAGAGCAGTCAGGAGACTGCAAGAAAGAACAGATTGAAAAATATTTGCACGTGCTCCCAGATATGGGCACCAACAAGAGTAGGCCAGTCCTGATCTTAGCTCATAGAGAATTACATGGAGACCAGTTAGTAGGGGCAGCAGTCACTGGTTTAGAGAGTCTTAGGCAGGGTTTTGCCATCTGGTCTTGAGTGAGGGAAAAGGCCTCATGGCTAGGACTGAGGGGCAAATATGGTGTAGGCTCCAACCAGGGGTGGTGCAAAATTTGTTGCCCCCCCCCCTTAAAGACTGGACTGGGGGGAGTTTAGCCTGAGAAATGTGGTTTTAACCCAGGTGATGAATTTTGCAGCCAGGGTGGTTTTGTCATGGTCTGAAGGCAAACTGCATGCAACTTGACTAATTATCTTGAATTTGTTACCAGCTTTGGGCCACAGGAAGGAGCCCTTCATGGTTGGTGCATAAGAGCAAAGTGGGTTCCACTGCTACTTGCTAGGCTATGGAGCACAAACCATCCTTCTTTCCCCCATGCTGGGTCTTTGGCATGGCAGCAATTACTTTGTTCCTCACTAGGGCATTTCTCCAGATGATGGAGGACTGTGAGTAACTCCTGTTGGGGTTGGTGCTTACATCTAATGTTGGGGGCCCTGTGTATAGGCTCGTCTAGCCCAGACCAGCCTGACTTCATTCCTCAACTCTGCCAGGGAGACAGAGCAGGAGACAAGGGCCACTGAACCATCTGTAGTCCAACCTATTGTCTAGGACATCTGAGTACTTCTCCTGGTTAACAAAGGTCAAACATAAACACCACTACCACCACCATAGCTGGCTCTCACCAGTAAATGCCAACTACTGGCCAGGAAGTTGACCTGAAGAGTCCGTTAAAACAACTGTTCACACGAGTACACAGTGCTTGGGATAGAAACAAATTCACAAGACCTTTGTCAGCACCATCACCCATGCCGCCTTGACTACTCTTGAAAAGGAGGTATGAGCCTGCTGACCTGCCAATATATTGCTATTAAAACCAGCATTTGAGAATCCCACCACACTAAGGCTATTTATAACCACAGAAGTCATACAGTCTATGCCAATGAATACACCCAGAAAAAAATCAAAGAACCTCACTCAACATACATCATAGACACATCCTCAAAGAAAAGGAAGTCCTGCCCCTATAAAAGTAATTTAAAAATACAAAGAAGTAACTATTTTTCCAGATAAAAATAAATCTGTTAATAATACTGGAACTATGAAAAAGTAGGGTGTTAAGCCACCCCACAAAGAGCATAGTAACTGTCTTGCAATAGATCCTAATCAAAATTAAATTTTTGAAATGCCACATAAAGAATTCAAAATATTGATTTTTAAAAAACTGAGCTAGGTCCAAAATAAATCTGAAAACCAATACAAAAATAAGTAAATCAGTTCATGATTTTAAAGATAAATTTACCCAGGAGACCGATATCTTGAAAAAAAAAAAAAATAGAACTTCTGAAGAGGAAAAATTAATTGAAAGTGTTATAAAATACAGCTGAAAACTTTAACAACAGACTAGACCAAGTAAAAGGGAGAATCTCAGAACTTGAAGACAAGTCTCTTTAATCCAGTCAAGCAAAATTTTTTTTAAAAAGAGTTAAAAAGAACAAAGTCTTCAGGAAATCTGGGATTACATAAAACTACTGAATTTATGAATCATTGGTATTTCTGAGAAAGAAGGAAAAGCAAAAAATCTGGAAAACCTATTTAAGGAAATAATTGATAAAAACTTCCCTAGTCTTGCAAGATATTTAGACAACCCAATAGAAGAGGTTCCATGAACACCAGGAAAACACATTGCAAGATAGATCTCATCATGACATATAGTCATCATACTATCTAAAGTTAACGTGAAGGAAACATATTAAAATCAGCAATAGAAAAGCATCTATTCATCTATAAAGGAACCCACATCAGACTAACAGTAGACTTCCCATCAGAAACCTTACAGACCAAAAGATACTGGGATTTTTAAAGACAAGAAAAAAGCAACCACCATGAATTTTATATCCTGCCAGAGCAAGCTTCATACATGAAGAAGAAATAAAGTCTTTCCTATAGAAGCAAATACAGAATTCATTAACACTAGACTGGCCCCACAAGAAATGCTCAAAAGATTTCTAAACTTGGACATGAAAGGTCAACATTCACTATCATAAAAACTGAAGAAAGTATAAAACTCATGGGTCTTATAAAACAATTTTACAAAGAAGGAAAAGAAAGAAATCTAATGGCAGCACAACAGAACTCTACCAAACTACAAAGACAGACAGAGGAAAAAAATCAAACATAATCAAAGAACCCGCAACTAGGTAAACAATGAACATCAATGACAGGAACAAACCTCACATATCAATATTAACCTTGAATGTAAATTGATTCAATGCTCAACTTAAAATATATAGATTAGTTAAATAGATTTTAAAAAATGAACCAACCATACACCACTTACAAGAAACTCACCTTACTAGTAAAACACTTATAGACTGAAGGTAAAGAGATGAAAAATATATTCCATACAGACAAAAACCAGCAGCAAGTAGAAGTAGCCATACTTATATCAGATGAAACAGACTTTAAACAAAAAACAATTAAAAAAAGACAAAGAAGGTCATTATATAGTGATAGAGGGATCAATTTAACAAGAGGGTATAACAATCCCAAATGCACATGCATCCAAAAGCAGAGCACTGAGATTCATAAAACATATATTACTAGGCCTAAAGAAAGAGACAGCCATAGTGAGGGACTTCACATCCCATTCACAGCATTAGCTAGATCATCTAAACAGAAAATCAACAAAAATAATTAATCTTAAATTTGACCTCAAACCAAATAGACCTAACAGATATTCGCTGAACATTCTACTCAAGAGCCACAGAATAAACATTCTCATCATCACATAAAACATTCTCTAAGAAAGACCATATATTAGATCACTAAACAAGTCTCAACACATTTTTAAAAATTGATATGTCAAGTATCTTCTCACATCACAGTGGAATCAAACTAGGAATCAATATCAAGAAGAACTTGCAAAACTATACAAATAATATACATAGAAATTAAACAACATGCTCCTGAATGCTTTTTGAGTCAATAATGAAATTAAAATGTAAATTCTAAAAAAAGATGAAATGAATACAAATGGAGACACAATATACAAAAATATCGGGGATACAGCAATATCAGTGCTAAGAGGAAGTTTATTACATTAAATAGCTACATCAAAAAAGTTATAAAGATCACCAAATAATAACATAATATTGCACTGCAAGGAGATAGAAAATCAAGAGCAAATTAAAACCAAAGTTAGTAAAAGAAAAGAAATAACAAAGATCAGAATAGATCTAAATAAAATTAAGAGCAAAACAACAACAACAAACAACCAAAAGCTCAACCAAACAAGTTGATTATTTGAAAAGATAAGCAAAGACAAGATATTGTTAGCTAGACTAACCAAGAAAAGGGGAAAGACGTTTCAAATAAACATAATCAGAAAAGTAAAAGGAAGGTTTACAACTAATAAACACAAGAATACAAAGGATCACCAGAGACTTCTATGAATAATAATATGCTCACAAACTAAAAAAAACTAGAAAATGTGGGTAAATTCTTAGAAACATACAATCTACAAAGATTAATTAGGAGAAAATAGAAATCTTTAACAGATCAATAACAAGTAATGAGATTGAGTCAGTAATTTAAAAAAATCTCTCAACAACAACAACAACAAAAGTCCAGGACCAGATTAATTTACAGCCAAATTCTACCAGACATACAAGGAACTGGTACTAATCCTACTGAAATTGTTTCAAAAAAAATTAAGAGGAGGGAATCCTCCCTAACACCCTCTCAAAGCCAGTATCACCCTGATACCAAAGCCGACAAGGACACAACAAAAAATAAAGATACACACCAATATCCCTGATGCAAAAATCCTCATCAAAATACTTGGAAACGGTAGCTGGGCTCGGTGGCTCAGCCTGTAATCCCACGCCTTTGGGAGGCTGTGGTGAGTGGATTGCCTGAGCCCGCGGTTCGAGAGCCGCCTGGGCAACTTGGCAAGATCTCATCTCTACAATAAATCAAAAAATTAGCTGGGCGTGGTAGTGCACGCCTGTAGTTCCAGTTACTTGGAAGGTTGAGGTGGAAGGATCGCCGGAGCCCAGCAGGTTGAGGCTGCGGTGGCCGGGAGCAGCTACTACACTCCAGTCTGGGTGACAGAGTGAGACTCCAACTCAAAAAAAAAAAAAAAAATACTAGGAAACGAAATCCAACTGTACATTACAAAGTGCAACATGACCAAGTGTGTTTTATTCTAGGAATGCAAAGGTTGTTCAACATATGCATATCAATAAATATGATATATCAAATAAACAGAATTAAGGACAAAAACCATTTGATTATCCCAATAGATGCAGAAAAGCATTTGATAAACTTCAGCATCCCTTCATGATAAGAAAAGCCCCCAACAAACTAGGCATATAAAGAACACACCTCAATATAATAAAGGTCATATATGACAAACCCACAGCCAACATCATACTAAATGGGGAAAAGTTGAAAGAAATCCCCAGTGAACTAGGAAGACAATGATGCTCATTTCCACAACTTCTATTCAATATATAGTACTGGAACTCTCAGCTGAAGCACTCAAATAAGAGGAAGAAATAGAAGGCATCCAACCTGAAAAAGAGAACATCAAATTATCTTTGTTCACTGATGATATTATTGTATACCTAGAAAATTCTAAAGACTCCTTCAAAAAACTTTTAGTTTCAATAAATGAATTCAGTAAAGCTTCAGGATCCAAAGTTAATTTACAAAATTGGTAGCATTTCTTTCCATTAACAACAATCAATCTGAAAACCAAGTCAAGAAAGAAATTCCATTTACAATAGCTACAAAAAATTAAATACCAAGAAGGTAAACAATCTCTACCAGGAAAACTACAAAAAACTGATAAAAGAAATTATAGATGACACAAACAAATGAGAAAATACCCCACACTCATCTGTCTAAATAATATCATTAACATTATCACATTTCCCATAACAATTTGCATATTCAGTGTAATCCCTATCAAAAATATCAACATCACTCTTCACAGAATTAAAAAAAAATTCTAAAATTCTTGTGGAACAACAACAAACGAGCCCACATAGCCAAAGCAATCTGAAACATAAAGAAGAAAGCTAGAGGCATCACATTACCTAACCTCAAATTATACTACAAGCCTACAGAATCAAAAACAACAAGGAACAGCTATAAAAATAGACACATGGATCAATAGAACAGAATAGAGAGCCAAGAAGTAAACCACATATCTAGACAACTGATCTTTGACAAAACTGACAAAAACAAGCACTGGGGAAAGGATACTCTTTTCGATAAATGGTGCTGAGAAAACTGGATTGCCATATGCATAAGG
The DNA here is from genome assembly GCA_027257055.1 of Cephalopachus bancanus. Lineage (NCBI taxonomy): Eukaryota > Metazoa > Chordata > Mammalia > Primates > Tarsiidae > Cephalopachus > Cephalopachus bancanus. The sequence goes on along the minus strand of JAPVLO010000205.1, from coordinate 5,252,468 downwards.
ATGAAACTGCACCAATTCTCTCACCATATACAAAAATCAACTCATGGTGAATTAAAGACAATAGAACACTATTCAGCCTTAAAAAAATGAAATTATATTTTTTACAGCAACATGAATGGAACTGGAGGCCATTATCTTAAGTGAAATGATAAGACAGAAAAACTACCATATGTTCTCATTGATAAGTAGAAACTAAATAATGTGCACACATGGTCGTAGAATGTGGAATAATGCACACTGGAGACTGGTAGGATGAGAGGGTGGGAGGGCATGAAAAATGAGAAGTTACTTGATGAGTACAATGTGCACTATTTGGGTGATGGCTACACTAAAAGCTCAGACTTCACTGCTATAGCATCTATCCATGTAATAAAACTGCACTTGTATCCCTTAAAGTTATAAAAATTTAAATAAAGAAAAACAGGCAATTTGAGCACATTGCAAGAAGACTACCATCTTTAACCTAAGAGGATGTCAACCCTGCTGGAACTTTGATCTTGGATTTTCAGTTTCCCCAACTGTGAGAAAATAAATTTCTGTCATTTAAGCCATCCAGTCTATGGTGGTCTGTTATGGCATCCCAACCACACTAAGACAGTTTTGTAGGTTGTTGATTTGCTGATATCCCTCACTAGACTATATGCTTTGTGAAGCAGACCATGTTCATCTTACTCCCCACGCATCCGTAGTGCAAAATAGTAGAGGGGTTAACATATCTTTGAAATCAAACAAATTTCAGTTTGAATACTAAGTTTGTTACTGTTAATGAGTGGTTAATTAAGCCCTCTTCCTCATACTGTGAAATGTACATATGTTAAGATGATCTTCACAAATGGTTGTTGTAAGAATTAGAACAACTAGGGATACCTGGTTAGAAGTATTTTTAAATTTTTTTCTTATATTAATTTAATGTTTCTATTATTATTATTGATTGATTGAAGGAATAATGAGATCTAAATATTAGGAATGATAATAGGATTACATCTTACTTTTATCCATACCAGTTTAAATTTCAAACTTCCTGGTAAATGCACATACAAATTAAATTAAACAGTGTTACAAGGTCGTAGTGAGGACTCTATTATTTGCAGACTATAGAACCAAATTTTAATTAGGAAAGACTGGATCCTAGAATTAAACCAGTATTTGCAATCTTTTCATACCACTCACCTCATTTCTGAGTGTTGGTTTTATTTTATTAGTCTGGTTATCTCTAAGAAGCAAGACTATAGGTACCTGTGGGCTTTCATTCTAAAGACCTAGTATCAAGAGGAAAAATATTCCTTTCCAACAAGTTTTCCTTAAAAAAAGACTGGAAAAGAATTCCAGTTGATATACTTTGCATAACATATTCATTACTGGAACAACCCTTGGGGTTGGTGGGAGGAAGGCCATGATTGATTAATCCAGGTTGGTTCATAATCCCAACATTATGGACTGTGTGTGGGGGTGAATGGGGGGTGGGGTGAGTGTGTGGATGTGTGTGTGTTTGAAATATAATGGTGGTGCTGTTCTGAATATATAAAGCAACACAGGTAGCTTATGGAGCATGTCTAAGAATTATATTGCTTTTTCTCTTTACTATAGCCAACGGTGATAGATTACATCTTAGTTAGCCATATATACGGACTATAGTTTAGGATATTATAAAGAAAGTCCTTGAATAACAACATTTTGTTCAACATTGTTTCATTTTAAAGTTGATGAGAAAAATAATAGATTCCTGGCCCAGGGCAGCTGTCTGTACAAAGTTTACACATACTTCCCATGTCTTCATAGGTATTCGGTGGGTATTCCAGTGCATGTTAAGTGAACTAGTGAACTGGCATGTCTACATGATCCTAGTTTGATTGAGAGAGAGAGAGAGAGAGAGAGAGAGAGAGAGAGAGAGAGAGAGAGAGAGTGTGTGTGCACCCTGTGATGAATAGTGTCCTGTTCAGGGTCAGCTCCAAACTTGTACCCTGAGCTGACAGAATAGGCTCTGGCCACTCAAGACCCTAAACTGGAATAAGGTGGTTAGAAAATAAATAAAATGAATAAATATAGATAATTGGAAAATAAAAAAACCCCGTATTCATCACTGCTTGATTTTGTATACATGGTGAGAAGAGGTGATTCTTAACGTTTTCACTTTGCAGACATTTATTCCTTCATTTAATACATTGCACAACTGCTGTCACTCAATAATTTATCAAAATTTAGTAAATAATTATATCATTCATTTTTATTAATTCTTCTCTAATGCATGCATTGCTCATATTTATTTTAATGTTTAATATTAGTATTGTTCTGGACCTTCATTTAGAAGTTTGATGTTTTTGCTACCACAAATATACCACAGAAACTTAACTCTTGTTTATATTAATTAGTCTATGGTATAATTGGTTTTGTTTATATAACATTTCCTTTAAAGTGGTAGTACTCAAGAACCTATCAATGACCTTAAGTGAAAACTCGCTACAGTTTCTAAATGAATCACTTCCTTACTCATCTGATAAAGTCATTCTTCAGAATGTTCACAACCTGGTTAGAGTGATGAGATTAGAAAGTAAAGAAGAATTTCATGAGGAAAAGCTTTCCTAAATTGTATAAATAGGAGTGAGGACCTACCCCACCTGCTATAAATAGACATTTTGTAAAACTTTTGGTAAATCCAAACAGGTTTTTTAGTGTCCCAATTGCAGGTAAATGTGGACCTTATTATTTTTTTTTTTTTGAGTTGGAGTAACACTCTGTTGCCCAGACTGGAGTTGCAGTGGCCGCTCCCAGCCACCGCAGCCTCAACATGCTGGGCTCCAGAGATCCTTCCACCTCAGCCTTCCAAGTAGCTGGAACTACAGGTGCGCGCTACCACACCCGACTAATTTTTTGATTTATTGTAGAGATGAGGTCTCACCAAATTGCCCAGGCGGGTCTCGAACCCACAGGCTCAGGCAATCCACTCACCTCAGTTTCCCAAGGCGCGGGATTATAGGCTGAGCCACTGAGCCTGGCTGGACTTTATCTTTTTAGTTCCTGATTTGATAACAGTACCTAAAACCTAAATGAACTTTCAACAATTTTATGGGGGGAAAGATAAAATGGAATCCCTAAGAGACTGCCAATTATTCATGCAATTTTAATTTTTTCAAAATAATTTTATAGCATTCAAAACCCAAACGTAACTCCTTGTGGGAGACTCAGGACCAATAATCAAACCAATACCAGGCACTGAAAGCATGTCTCAAGGAAGAGAGAAATTGTAGGAACAGAAATCAGATGCCAGTCATGAAGCTTATTTCTTCTAGGTTTCTCATGCTTAGTAAAAGTGCTTTAGATTTAATATTCCCAAGATATTCAGTCTAAATTTTAGCTTAGAAAGTTTACATTGAAACAACAGATAAGATTATTTTGCCCTGTTTAAAGCTTAACAGGGGTCTAATCTTTGCCTTGTTAACCATAATTTTGCTACAACATTACTCAGGTAAAATCACATTATAACCTATTTCAAATAAAGAAGTCAATGTCCTTAAGATGAAAGAAACATTGTTGGCCTATGATGTGCCTAAATGACAGAGTTATGAGCATAATCCTTAATGAGGAATAATTGGAGGTGTTGTATTCAATGTTACATATAGTCAAAGTTAAAAATGAACCAATATAATATTTTGTTTGCACATTTCAATGACCATTACTAGATTTTTGAATCGGCGGACAAATACTATTTCTGCTCTAAACTTGAGTTGAACATAGAATCTTTATCATTAGCTGCTTGAATGTAACCTGCATTTTAATAACACTGCAAAATATGAGTTCGGTAAGAATGGTCACCACAGATCAGATAATAATTCCAAGCGACGCAAAATGGGACTCTTCTGAACTGCCCTAAAACAAACAAATTCATTTTAATTACTTGAAACAACTTTCAGTTGACTTTTATGCTCCCATTTCATAGCAATTAAGATAAGCATATTTCCCTACAATGATGTAGAGTCATTGTCACAAAACAGTAGCAGCCTGGTTCTGAAGGATAAAATGTCTGACTTCTTACAAAGGCTTTTATCTGAATAGATTTTTCTGACATCATCTCTTCAAATTACCTAGTTTAACACCTGAAGAAAGATAAGAAAATGAAAATCTGCAACGTATACCCTGAAGAACACAAATCACTCTATAAAAAAGATACCTGCACACGTATGTTTATCGCAGTGTTGTTCACAATAGCAAGAACCTGGAAACAACCATACTGCCCATCAAAAGAGGACTGGATTAAAAAAATGTGGTACATATACGCGATGGAATACTACGCAGCCATAAAAAAGAACAAAATCATGAATTTCGCAGCAACCTGGATGGAACTAGAGTCTATAATACTGAGTGACCTCTCACAGAAACAAAGATCCGAATATCACATGTTCTCACTCATATAATGGACCTTGAACATCCAATGTAATACTATAAGAAAATGACTGACGGTACTGGGAAACTATGGGGGGGGATGGGATTAACAGTAGCAAATATCTGTCTGGGGATGGGAAAACACCTCTTATCAACAGGGTGCCTGAATGAAACGTAATTGTACACCTAACCCTTAACTGTACCCCACAAAACCATAATAAAAAATATTGATTAATAAAAAAAAAGAAATCAAGACCATCAGTAAGCTAGACTCTGAGAAGATGATCTACTAACAATAAGACAAATTAACCGGATTGAGAAATGACTGTGGGAAAGCAAGTCATCTATTTAATCCAAATATAATATACTAAGATTTTAGTACATTTAAAACATACATAGCAATTTCAGACATAAATAAATCAATGGGAAGGGATGTATTTTTCAATATATAGAAAATTGTTCAACTATTTTGCAGTGGACTAGAGAAAAGGAGTTGGTGTAATTCTGATTTCTTGCTGAGTACAGAATTCATTGTATAAAAGTCAGTAGAAAAAAAAACATAAGAAAAGTGATTTGACCATACTAAAATTACTACCTTCTTTAGGTCAAAACAAAGTAAATTTAAAACCAAATCATCCATTAGAGAAATATAATTTTAAAAATATGACAAAGGGTAAATATTCTTGGCATGGAAAGAGCTCACAAAAATTGACTGGAAAAATACTAGACTTTAAAAATATATGTGAGGGAAGAATATATATAACTCAAAAAAAGAAAGAAAAATGAATTACTTGACACTAATAATAATAGAAATGCAAATTGATACCATTTTTTTTCCTATAGTTATCAAAGATTTACAACAATGTGACTCTAGTACTGAACTGACAAGTGGGCTAAGGTTACATTTTGTAAATAGGCACTTTCAAAACGGAAAAGCCTATTTTAAAAGTAAGTGGAAATAACATTTAAAAACTTTGGAAGAGTACTATATACTTTAGTACAGAGATTTCATTTTTAGAAAACTATTTATTGCATTTAGTATAGCATTTAAAGAGTAAAGATGGAAAAAAAACACAAAAATTAAAAATTATTGAGATATTTGTATAATTTAAGTTATAATCCAAAAATACATTCATACAGTTGTAGTCTTTATGTAAAATAAGGAAAAAATAACCAAAATGTTAACAGGACTCTTATTCAGGATATTAGAATTATGAATGATTTTTCTTTTTATTTTCCAAGATTTTTTTCCCCAAGGAGTAAGTAATTATATAATTAAACAAAAACAAAGAATTGGTTTTAAATTCTTTGTAAATTGAAGTGGAAAAATAGGTATGCAATTATTTGGTGAACATCTGATTATAACATATTTTATGTTTTCTTCTTGAATCTGTCTAGAAACTTAAAAGATCTTGCCAGGAGCCGCAATTACTAGTAAAAGTAAGGTAAAAGGGACCTGAAAACAGGAAAAACGCCGGCTGGGAGCAAGGCCCCAGTAAAATGCGGCCATGACGGAGGCAAAGCCCCATGGATCCTGTTGATGGACCTTTCCTAACTTTGAAGAATTGCGTGCATAGGCTTGAGAATATTCCCTCTTTAATTGAGATAATAGATGCGCAAATGGATGATGGCATTTGACAGCAAAAATTATACATAGGCATAATGGAGGTGAGATTGCAGCAAAAAGGTGCCCCTTAGAATGTGCAAGGATGTGGAATTAGCAATAAACCTATGAATAAAAATGTAAAAAGGGCTCAACAGCAAAAAATCTCCCCCCTGAAGGGACAAGGGAATGCAAATTTTGAAACCTTTAGCTAAAAAGGAAAAACAAGTACTTCTTCATATCCTTTATAAGTAACAACATTGACAGTTGTGATTGATGAGGAAGTGGGAAACTGAGACAGAGTATCTCCACAAACAAGTGTTTTTGGGAAAAACAAGTCACAGACATGCCTTTTTGATTTAAGAAATATTATAGTTTAATTAGAAAGAAGGTTAAAATTAAAGTAAGGATTAGAATTAAATAGATAGCAGTTATAATTAAGAGATAGATGTTTATTATAGATGTAGGTATTAGTTAAATAGAAAGAATAGGAAATAATTAAGTTTTAAGGTAAACTTAAAATTATATACACTTAATGTAGGTTTAAAATTAGATACATTTAGGATTAGAAGTAAGATTAATTTCATATATAAGTGTAGATTTAGACATAAGTTTTGTTTAGAAATATAAAATACAAAATGGGTAGAATTAAGAAAATAGATTAGTAAAGGAAAATAGATAGAACAGTGAAGGGAAGAGCTTCAGTTGGCCTAGAGGTCACAGGATGTGGCTGATAAATTGGCAGCTGGTATTTTGTTACACCACTGGTAGCAGGAAGGAACAAAATGATACTTGTAAAGGTCAACTTCCCCATAAACAAAAGAAAAAACATGATGTAAACATTTAATGTGTAACATTTTGTGGGTAGAGGGGTCAGTAAGAAACTATATAAGCTTGTAAGAATTGAATAAAAACTGGCAGAGTCTTGAACTCTCCCCAGGAAGAACGATCCTGTCGTGTTCGTCTTTTCTTTTTTGCTGCTTCCTGATTCCCCCATCTCAAGCCCTGACTCTCTCCTGGAGCTGGACTCCAGCAAGATCTTATATTTGGGACACAATTCTTAATCAGTTCCATAACTTCCTTCTTAACTATTCATAGTTACATTCTCATCTTACATTAAAAGTATTTCCAAACAGCTATGTTTACATTTGGTTTACAAAAAAAGAGTGAAATCCTATGTGGGAAACTGCTTTTAAAAAGAAATGCTAAGAGGGACTGGCCTGTTTTATCCTCTTAATAATAAGATCTGTGTAGCTGACCAAGGTTTGAAGTGAGCGTCTGAAAGGCTGGAATCAAATTCTTAAGCTCAAATATAATAACTATATTAGTTACTTTAGTATGCTTTGATATTTTTATTAGTTTTTCTTTACTAGATATTTTTTCTGACAAATCATTTATTTGTTAATTCTTTATTATTAATTTATTATTTGTAACATAGGCATTTTATTTTCCTAAGTCTTAAACTCTTTGTGGAAGAAGCTAGAAGCTAGATAAAATCAGGGGTTAGCAAACTACAGTCTGGCCATTAGGTCTGTTTTTGTCATCCTGAAGTGAAGAATTCTTTTACATTTTTAAACAATTGTAAAAAATGCATGCATGCATGCATACACACATACGTGCATACAACATAAACAAAGAATATGCAATAGAGACTATAAGTGGCCCACAAAGCCCTAAAATATTTACAGAACATTTTGTCAACCCCTGTATTAGATGGCTAGATGGTTAATCGGCTCCATCTTTATAGCCTCTCAAAATCTTCCACAATAGAAATAAATATACATTCTTGTGCAAATTCTTCTCTTAATATAATATATTGCCCAATTTGTTATAATCTATTCAAGACTTGTCCTTTTAAACCTGCCATGCCCACTCTTATATCTTACTCTGTATATAGAGGTTATTTCACTTGAAATTTTTTTCACCCTTTCTTCTATTATTTCCTGATTTCCCAGGCAATCCTTAGGGACTGCTACATTACAGGATATCTTACAGAATTCACACCCTGTAATGTGACATTTACAAGGCTTTGTCACTAATAATGACTTGTATCAGTTTGTATATATGCCTTGTCCCATAAGAGGCCGTAAACCACTTATGTACATATCTTTCTGTAGTTCCCAATATATACTCATATTTTTCAAGCTTCCTATAAAGCAGTGTTTCTTAAAGTGTGGTGGGCCTATAGACCCCAGCTTGTTAAAAATACAGTTATTTGAGCTCCCATTGAAAGGCACACAGTTATAATCTCCGGGGACAAGGCCCAGAGATGGTTTTTAACATGCTTCCAAAGCAATTTGTAGATATACTAAAGTTTGATAAAGATGAATATATATTTACTGATTTGCTTTGTCAGTGAACTATGAACCCCCAGTCCCAAGGATCTATGATGAATAGGATGCCCATTCACTACTGTCAAGAATGAATACCTCAGGTCACAGAACTGTGTTAGTTAGACCTTGGTTTCCACAGGCCAATATTTCAATTAAGACCAACCCCTGTCAGCCATGGAGTGTTGCTAAGATTTCTGCAGTACAGTTCTTGCCACATCATGACTCCTGTGTTTCAGTGTTTATAGATAGAGGTTTTCAGTAAATGCTATTACTTTATCTCAGTATGTGGGAATATGGTTATATTACAATTCATCTAAGTTCATCACATGTGAATCAGAAACCCCATGGTAATCCTGCAACTGATTTGTTGAAAAAGGAAGTAGGATCTAGGAACCTTAGATACAAACCAGTATTCATGACCATACTATGAAGCTGAATATAGGTTATAGAACAATGGTTTATATTTTGAATGTTTTGCAAAGACCAAATGTCACAACATAAAGCCATCAGATAATTTGAGTATAAATAACAGTTGAAGCTCTAATTTCTTTTCCCTTTTGCTTTACTTAAATTGTTTTAATGTAATGGTATGCAAAGGCTATCACCTTTTTAAATTGCAAATTTCAAACACATAAAAAATCCATAAAAACTTTCTAGTGTCATTTTAATATTCTGTTTTTTCCTATTCATTACAGAGTTTTCTGAGCTTTTTGAAAAAGACGTAGGCAAGGTTTCCAACACATATATTTTGATTATTAAAATTTGATATCACAAGAAGTTTCATCAGTTCCTCTTACACAGATAATATGTAGAATAAAAACAATTTTGATTATAAAGAAAATTTTGTTTCCAAGATAAAACAATATAAAATTGATTTTGTAATAAGGTCCATGAACGTATGGTTGATCAGAATTCCAGTAAGAACCATTCTCTCAAGTGTGCCAAACTACTAATGCTTCTTAAAACATAATTCTAAAGTAAGCATGAATTCTATGTATTAAAATCACAATTCAAGGCAGAATAATTTAATAGCTGACTTATAGTTTTTGCAAATACATCCTACATAAAATATTAATTCGCCCAAATCTTCCCATGAGACCCAACAAAGAAAATCACAAATTTTAATATCACAATGAGCTGTGTTCGAAAAATTCTCTTTCCTCTTACTCATTTAATTATGCTTTACTAATGACAATGGCAGCAGAAATATAAATATTTTTAACACACATCCCCACATCACATAAATAATATTAAGGATAGCCATCATTAGAGAATTAGGAAAATATAACTTAAAACTCAAGAGAATGTGACTATATATACATTTAAAGGGGCTATTTACTCTAATTACCATTATAAAATGAATTAGAAAATATAGTCATTGAACGTCACATGTGATCATTACATTACCATTTCTAATGAAATATAGGGTAAAACATATAGCCACATGTCTTAGCTATTTCCTTCACATATTTAAATACCTCTGGATAATAAAAAAAACTTTGCATGAAAATAAAAATAAATATTGGTGATCAATAATATTTTATTCATTTACTTAATTAACTGCAATAGATTTTAAAAACTTCTTTGTTGGAGTATTATCAACACAATATAAATTGTATATGTTTAAAGTATACTGTTTGAAAAGATTTGACTTATATGTGCACCTATGAAACCATTTCAAGAAATCAAGATAATGAACATATTCTGTGCTATTTTTAAAAGGAATACTGATTTCTTTAGGACACTGGTGAGAGATAAGGTACTCTGAGAGTTTCAGTGCCTAATTATGATTAATATGGAGCTATCTGTATATTTACAGCAGTAACATTAACTGATGTTGGAGTGACCAGAAAAGTCCCTTCATAGTTTGGGATCGTAATTCTGCATGATTTTATTAGGCACTACTTGTCAGGACAACTAATGAGTCTTCCAAGTAATTGTCCCTATCATGCAATTTTTAATTTATTCAAACATTAATTGAGCAAATATTTATACTCTGAGAATGTAACCAAGCTCAACATGAAGCAAAGGGGAAAGTAAGCAAAACATACTTCTCACATTTTTCTTTTTTTGATTTGTTCTCCCTTTCTTTCCTAGCTCCACTGCCTTAAGGATACTCTAGCAAATCAGTCCTTACTAAAATTCCTCACGTGGGGCCAAGTACTTCCAGTAGAATCCTATGATATGATTCTTTCCTTCTGTTTATGGAAAAGAGAGGACAATAAATAATTCCTCCACTAGTTGTAGTGTTTAATTACTAACATCCTGTTTATGGAAAAAAGAGGTCAATAAATAAATAAATGCACTAGTTGTCATGGTTAATTACAGCTTTAAGTGATAGTCTTTCCAGATTCAGATAATTTAAAATGCTATAGTCCTCATGTGGCCCTGCATAACTAATAACAAACTATCAAGCATCTTATGGATATTTTGGGTTATGATAACCATCACTTTGCTGCTGTTTAAATCTTACCAGGAAACACTAAAGGAGCAATGCATAAAGTCATATTGGTCTCCTTATAACTTTAAGTTGTTGATTAAAAATCTGCCTCTGAAATAATATAAAATTTCACCATTTCTATTTCCACGTGGTTGACAATAAATACATGAAAAGAGTATTGATGTGACTTATTTTTCATATTAGATCTTTAGTTCCTTCATGGGTTTCTCCTACAACATAGTTCTTAATCATTTCAGTAATTCTCATTAGCTTCTTGGCAGACTTAATGTTTTTGCCTCCTTTGACCTTATGATCAACTAAAATTTTTGGTTTTTTTTCACCTACGCTTCTATTAAGAAATATCTTTGCCAGTTTTTATCATTGTCAGTTTTTTTCTTCATTGCAAGTGAAAAGTTTGTACTTTATCTCTGTCCAATTTATTTCCATTAGCTAAGGCACATTAGCTTTTGTTAATACTGGGGACTTCACTATTCAAACACAGTAAAATTTTTTATCATTTTAATCAGGAGTTGTATTTTTTTGTGAGAACAATATTTTCAAAAGTGTGGTCTGCAATGGACTATGGCATTATTATTATTGTGTGTATATATATTACATATCCAGAGTTAATAACTCAATAAAAATTAAATATTTTTATGCTGTAAATCCTTTTTCATCAATAAACAATAGATAAGATTATATTTTGTTCTATGTCTTGTTGAAGTAAGAAAAAAAATTGGGAAATAGGAAAATAATAAATAGATATCACCAAGTAGGGGCATTCACAAAGTATATTTTTATTACATAGTATAAGAAAATAAATGCTATCAAAATTAAAGGCAGGTTTTAACATGAAAAATATGAAATGCATTAGAATATTTTATTTACAATACTTCTTTTTAGTAAGTAGTTAATATGTCTTAATTAAAGATAAAAATAAGAAATATATTTTCAGTTTATTTCTTGTAGGTTTAAATTCCTTCAACCTGTAAAAACAAGTTCAGTATTTGTAAAAGTAATATCCTATAAATAAAAATGATTAAAACATTTCCTAAATTATACCATTATAAACACTATCAACAGACAATCAGCAAAGTATTAGGTTTCTTTTCCTTCTGAATACGCTCTTAAACACAATGCCATTGAACTGCATTGAAATGCGTGTAATGGGACCACATAAGTAATTTTCTTCAATAATCTCTGAATTACTATAACCAAGCTATAGTATCATTCAAACTTTTGTAATGTCTCTTATATTTGGAGGTAATATCTATTGTTGATATTATTAAGCAAATCAGATCAATCAGACCAGGATGCTAAGCACTATACATATGTCATGATTCTGTATTTCAGAACATCCAGAATGAACTTAATTTTTATCTTTTTATACTTATTATTGACTTTAATATTAAGTTGTTATTTGTAGCTCTTTTGCTATTACTTCTCTTTCCTTTTTGTCCCACATGCAGTAACAACTAAGAAAACTATATTCGAATTAGATGCTTTAATAAAATTGTGCAGTCAACATGAAAGCATGCCACAATCTTATAATGCTTTGAAATAACCATAGATTTCTATATCTTATGCTATGATAATACCTAAGCATAAGACCCAAAGCAGGGTCAGAATTTTTTGTATGTTTGTCACAAAACTACAGCACCCAGTATAGAATAACTTATCTACAAAATATTTGACCCATTTACCTTTCTGCAAATATTATTAATATACTGTGTGTTTGGTCTCTGTTGCCTTCTATGTTCAGTTATCTTCCTTCTTTCCAGTGGATGCTGTCTCTACCGTATCACCTACCATCTTTTTATTATCTCTATCTCTATTTATCTGTCATATCTTCACTAAAGAAAGATACTTTACCAACATTTAGATACTCAAAACTGTTTGATGATGCTATATGTTCTTGAAGAAGCCTGTAATTTTTGTTCTTCAATATAAGGTTAACCTTGCTATGTCATGATTCACCCAAATCTTTTTTCAGGAAAAGGGGATTGACATAATAGACCCATCATATTTTTGTCTGAGACTGATTAAATTGTGATAAACTTCCCAATTCCTGCAAAATAACACATTTGACTGGAAAACTGTACTTAGAATTACTTACTTAACTAAAAATGATTTATGAAAACATTTTTGTCAACTTCATAGTGAGGTAAAATGTAGCTGTTACTCAAGTAAAGGAAAGAAAGACCTTGAAAAAAAATGAATGGAAATATTATCTCTACTATAAAAAGAAAATGTGGAGAATAAAGAAAAAGCCAAAAATTAAAAATTACATAAAACATTGTATAATAAAATCAAAAGAGCAGAATGGAGTACAGCCAAAAAAAAAAAAAAAATCCACATTTTAACAATCAGGATTTTCTTTCTTTCTTTCTTTCTTTTTTATTTATTTATTTATTTTGAGTTGGAGTCTCTGTCGCCCAGACTGGAGTGCAGTAGCCGTTCCCGGCCACTGCAGCCTCGACCTGCTGGGCTCCGGCGATCCTTCCGCCTCAGCCTTCCGAGTAGCCGGAATTACAGGCACGTGCTACCATGCCCGGCTGATTTTTGATTTATTGTAGAGATGAGGTCTCGCCAATTTGCCCGGGTGGGTCTCGAACCCGCGGGCTCAGGCAATCCACTCACCTCAGTCTCCTAAAAAGCGGAATTACAGGCTGGGCCACTGAGTCCGGCTGAGCCACTGAGTCCGGCTTATTTTTATTTTTTTTAACAATCAGGATTTTCAAGAGAAAAACTGAGAGAATTGAGGTCATTTTATAAGAAAATATGAACAATTTTTATGAGATTTTAAATGGATTTTTCTTGAATTTAATAACTATAAAACTGCAACTATAAATATATTCAGAGACTAGTGCCATGCTTACAATATGTCAGTCTGTTTTGTGTTTCTATAATAGAGTACCTGAGACTGGGTAATTTATAAAGAAAAGCCAGGCTTGGTGGTTCAGCCTATAATCCCGCGCCTTTGGGAGGCTGAGGTGAGTGGATTGCCTAAGACCATGGGTTCGAGACCCGACTGGGCAGCGAGACCTCATCTCTACAATAAATCAAAAAATCAGCCGGGCGTGGTAGCACATGCCTGTAATTCCGGCTACTTGGAAGGCTGAGGCAGAAGGACTGCCGGAACCCAGCAGGTTGAGGCTGCGGTGGCCGGGAGCGGCCACTCAACTCCAGTCTGGGTGACAGAGTGAGATTCCAACTCAAAAAAAAAAAAATTATAAAGAAAAGAGGTTTATTGCAATTCTGCAGTTTTGGAAGATCAAGAAGCATGACACTGGCATCTGCTCAGCCCTAGGTGAGGGCTTTCATGCTGTGTTACAACATGGTGGAAGATCAAAGGGAAAGTAGACATGTGCGAAGACACAAAACCCAGGAGGCATTCTGGCTTTTTAACAACCCACTCCCCAAAAAACTAATTCCGTCTCCCAAGAGCAAGAATTCCCTTATTTCGATGGGAGAGCATAAATCTGTTCATAAGGAATCCACCCCTAGGAAGGTTCTACTCCAAACACCTCCCATTAGGTCTCACCTCCTAACACATTGAGGATGACGTTTAGACAAGAGTTTTGGTGGGGACAAACCACATCCACAACATAGAGTAGTGGAAAAACAAAGCAAAACAAAACAATCCTTCCATTTACAGTCAATCAGTAACAGGTGAAGGTTTTTAAAATTGTAAGAAAAAGAAACTGTACTGCAATAAAAAAGACATTTAACTAGAAGTCTAGTTTTAATTCTTTTAACAAATTAAAGGTTTTTAAGCACGTCATTTAACGCACAAAACTTAGACACTGCACATATGCACATTTCACCAAATGATTTCTACCTTTTAAAAAATCTTTTGGTCCTTCAGAAATGTTTGGGAAGAACAAAAACAACAAAAAATCACCTACTTGGAAAAGCAAGAATGTGTTTGAGAATGGATAAAATATTCACATATTTATTTTTAAAGTAGATATAGCTTAAGAGACTATAGGACAAAGAAAATACATAGAAGAATACTGTCGTATAATTTATCTAACACTAATAGAATGACTAGAAAAGAAGTAACATCTAAGAGATTGGAATTTGTATTTGTTTGTAAAAGGTTGAGAATGCTAGAATTAAAGAAAATAAAAATAGAATGCTAGAATTAGAGAAAGGGAATGAAGATAAACAAATTATTACATGACTTTCAATAAATAAAATTCACATGGAATGAGAACCTAATTCCTGCATTGTAATTACTTTGTTTGGCCCAAGAACATTTATCTAATTTCCAACTTTCTTTGGAAGGAAAAAGTATACATTAATACATGACTTTCTGCATGAGAAAAAGAAATATGCAATTTCCCTACAATCCTAAAACGACATTATCTCCTATTTAATGAAAGTGCACTTATTCAGATTATATTATTTCTTCAAATGGCTACAATCAGACATTCTAAAATGCATGAGCCTGTGACTCAAATTTTTCTCATCTCATCTTGGGATATAGATTCATATCAACCTTGAAAGATTCCAAGGAAGAAATTCACAAGCAAAGCCTTTCAAATACATTTCCATTTAGAACCACAAAACTACTTTTATTCAGGTACTCCAGAGTAATAAAACCTTCCATAGCTTCTGATTAAGAATTGCTTGAAAACATTTTGGGTAGCTAAGTGCTTTTCTCTTCATGAGCATCAAGTGACTGACTCAGGATGATTATATTCAACTAGATGCATTCATTCTATGTTAAATATTTCAAAGCACAACCTATATTAATCCGAGATATTTGTACAATTGTATTAAAAATGAGACTCATTTCTTACTTTTAATTCTTTAAAAAAATCCAGGTATGCTATTTTTTCTGTTTTAATGGAGTTTAGCAACCCTGAGTAAATGTACTGAATTCTTAAAAATCAAAATTTACTGCCAATACATTTAAAAGTCCTTTACTGTGCCTGAATTACTATGATTAATTAAAAGTAAAGAGCATCTTCATCTCCAAACATTTTATTTATCAAACTGGAAAGAACTCAGTACAAACTTAGCTTTCTATATGACGTTGATAGATTGTATATTAAATTCACTGAGAATTTACTAGAAAGTTATTTAAGACCCTAGTGAAAATGTTGATAATTTAAAGTAAAAATAAGTTTCTCAAAATAACACTTGTAGCTTCAACAAGAGTGGAGGGAAAAGAAGTAGTAAAATAGTATAACTCAGGAAACAACATTAATATATCAACATTAATGTATCCACAACATTAAGCTGCATGAACATAATAAGTGATAGTAATAGTACTATGCATCTTAATAAGGCTTTATTTTGGAATAAAACCATTTAATCATCACCGTTAAAAACTGTCAGCCGGGCTCGGTGGCTCAGCCTGTAATCCCACGCCTTTGAGAGGCTGAGGTGAGTGGATTGCCTGAGTCCGCGGGTTCGAGACCCGCCTGGGCAGTGAGACCTCATCTCTACAATAAATCAAAAAATCAGCCGGGCGTGGTAGCGCATGCCTGTAATTCTGGCTACTTGGAAGGCTGAGGCTGAAGGATTGCTGGAGCCCAGCAGGTCGAGGCTGCGGTGGCCGGGAGCGGCCACTGCACTCCAGTCTGGGCGACAGAGTGAGACTGCAACTCAAAAAAAAACACACACACAAAAAAACTGTCCTTCAGGACATACCCTCAAGGAAATTGGAACTGGCATCCAATTCCTGAACAAAACCCGAAATCCACAGGTCATAAGAGATAAGATAGACAAGTAGGACCTCATTAAACTGACAAGCTTCTGCAAAACCAAAGAAACCATCAAGAGAGCAGGGAGACAGCCTACAGACTGGGAAAAAGTATTTGCCAACTCCAGGTCTGACAAAGGCTTAACATCTTGGATCTACAAGGAACTCAAACGTACTGAAAAGAAAAAAACAAACAACCCCATTATAAAATGGGCAAAAGATATGAACTTCTCAAAGGAAGACATCCGAGCAGCCAACAGACAACCTCACTAATCATCAGGGAGATGCAAATTAAAACCACTCTGAGATACCACCTAACTCCAGTCAGAATGGCAATTGTCAATAACTCAAAAAATAACAGTTGCTGGAGAGGATATGGTGAAAAGGGAACACTTCTACACTGTTGGTGGGAGTGCAAACTAGTGCAACCTCTGTGAAAAACAGTATAGCGATTCCTAAAAGTTCTAAATATTGACCTCTCATATGACCCCGCAATCCCCCTACTGGGAATATACCCTGAAGAACTCAAATCACTCTATAGAAAAGATACCTGCACACGTATGTTTATCGCAGCATTGTTCACAACAGCAAGAGCCTGGAAGCAACCATGCTGCCCATCAAAAAGAGGACTGAATTAAAAAAATGTGGTACATATACACAATGGAATACTATGCAGCCATAAAAAAGAACAAAATCATGAATTTCGCAGCAATCTGGATGGAGCTAGAGTCTATAATACTGAGTGACCTCTCACAGAAACAAAGATCTGAGTATCACATGTTCTCACTCATATAGTAGACATTGAACATCCAACATAATACTATAAGAAAATGACTGACTGGTGGGACATTATGGGGGGGGAGATGGGATTAATGGTAGTAAATATCTGTCTGGGGATGGGGAGAAACCTCTTATCAACAAGGGTGCCTGAATGAAGCATATTTGTATACCTAACCCTTAACTGTACCCCACAATATCATAATAAAAAAATACTGATTAAAAAACAAACAAACAAAAAAAACTATCCTTCAGAATTCTTTGAAATTTGAAAAAAAATTTGATGAAATTTGAGATTTTATATATTTGTTGATGTAAGCTTTATGAAAACTATTGATGTGGGTTATCTTTGTTTTTCTTTTTTACTTTTCCAATTATCTATACACTTATTTAATGGTTAGTAGATATTTGGGTTTCAGAATGATTTACTAATCTCAAGCTAGAAACAATGTGGACATTTATGCTTTGTTAAGACTTTTTGAATAACATGGAAAACTTTATCTGAACTTTTTTGCATTAATTATTGATCATTGAAATCTAGGTAACTATAAGTTCTGTGGGAAAATTATCTAATATTAATTTTTTAAAAATTAGAACATCTATAATTCTTCAAGGTTTTGTTTCTTGAGTTCTTACTTTCAAAACTTCACCAAAGGAGATAATCTGAAGTCAAATTTCATATATCCAAAATAATTATGGTTATGGCAAGAATCTTTAGTTTTATTATCACATGTAAAATAGCCATACTATAAAATTACTTTAAATGTTTTTATATTAGTCCAAAATTGGAATATTCACAAGTATGGTTACAAATTGATTAGATTATGGCAAAGCCATGCTTAAAATAATGTAAGATATAAATTGCATAATCTAGTGTCATAGATCAGTTATGTTCAACCTGTGGCCTGTAGGCCACATGTGGTTTAGAATACCTAATAATGAGGCCCCACAAAATCTTTTAGCATCATTTTTTTTAATATATATTTTCTTTGCAACCCCATGAGTAGTTCCATTTTTGAAGTCCACAGTCATGCCTTATTCATGACATCATTTTTTGGCAGCATATACATTTTTGAGTAGCTGTTTTCAATTATAAAGCACACGAAGAACAAAATTTGAATAAATATTTCTGATGAGCACCTTGAGAACTCACTAAGAATTGCAACCATTTCTATCAAACCAGACTTTATAATAAATATATATATAAAAGAAGTCTTAGTATGTATATACTCTATTATATAATTATATTATATAATTTATGTGTGACCCAAGACAATTCCTCTATACTTGATGTGACCCAGGGAAGTCAAAAGGTTGGACACCCCTGTCATAGAAAATAACTGTAAATAAATAAAATAATTTCTTTTCTTTTAAAAAAATAAAGCATCAGAATTATTTATGAATGCAAGGTGATATTGGAGTGAAAGAATCATAAAATGCTAGTTCTAGAGAGGAGATTCTATTTAAAGTCACAAGCAAATAATAAAACTTGTTTTCATTAAAATCCAAATTACATGTACACTTCTGATAAATTGAGAAATAATTTATTCCCTCAAAATATATAAAGAATTTTAAATTTGAAACTTATATACAAAACTATGCAACTAACATGGAGAAAGTAAATGTGATTTTATTTCATTTTCCATTGCTATAAATAAATGCCTGTTGTGTTCATGGTCATAAATCTGCACATGTTGTGAAAGATGTCTCGATATTTCTTGAGAAAATAAAGGGGGGAATCCCAATTTTTAGAAATTTTATTATCTGATAAATAAGGACATCTTTATAGTACCAGTGGGCATGAGTTCAAGATCTCAGTAAAAATACTATACATGTGAATAAACACATTCCAGTAATAAGTGAAGCTTCCTGCTTATCAGCCTTGGTGTCAAGGTCTCTCTGATTTGTTTTCCTATAACATTTCTTAGGAATGTGGAAAAGTCGAGAGTTTGGAGATGCTGTTTTCCACCTCCCTTGTCAACTAGGATAAAACCCTCAGGGTGACAAGAGAGGCCACCTCACCTGGTGCCAACAGACCAATTGATCTGTAGGGGAGAAGCCCTCCTGGCATCCCAGGGCAAGGATCCCAAAAGCACACCAGAACCCACTGAGGCACAGGAACCAGCGTAAGGAGCATCACCCGACCTGAAGGGTAGGAACTGGGGTTACATGAAATAGACCTGTCCTTAAGAAACAGAAGGAGAGCCTGATCAACTCCCAGAGTCTGTTAGTAGTCTGAAACCTGAAGGAAAAGGTTAGAGGCAGTGGAAAGAAACACTGTCCTGAGACAAAACTGTAGACTCCAAGGTATGGGTGGAAGTTTGGAGTTGTTGTGTAATTATGTATAAATGAAATAGCCAGAGGAAGGGTTCTGACTCAATCAAAGGGCTGAAGCAAATGTTGAGTCCTAATCTAAGCCAGTGGCAACCTCATATAGCTGAAGGTGGCCCCAGTCCCGTAATAGGGTTGGTCCAGGTTGGGGGTTATACCAAACTGCCAATTGCTAAGAGGTGTCTGAAATATCTCTGAGAGGAGTAAGGCTGGAAAGGGACAAAGCAATTGTTCACCTTACCCCTTTTTCCTCTTTCTGTGTGTGACTGGTGTCTTTTAGGGGGAGGAAGATAGGTGAAATACAAAGTAAAAGCACCTCTCTTGAATGTATGTTGAAAAAGTTTTGGCAAGGTTACTCAGGAGACTATGATGTAAAACTGACTCAGAGAAAGCTCCGAACATTCTATGAAATAGATTGGCCTTCTTTGGGGATGAAATGGCCCATAGAAGGGTCATTAGATAAAAAAAATAGTTGCTAAGGTATTTAGAATTATCATAAATCCAGGTCCTGTCCACCCTGATCAGTTACCATACATTGACTACTGGCAATATGCAGTCCTTGCTCTTCCATCTTGGCTAATAGCTTGTTGGGAAAAAAATTGCAAAATTCTGATGACACTTAAGTTGGCTCCTTCCAAGTGCCTGACCAAACCAAACAAGCATATTCTGGCTAACAAAATAGAAGGGGACACACCAGCTCCTCACCCACTTATGAAAGGCTAAATACAGGGTCTCAAAGAAAAAGGCTCAAATCTGCCAAGAAAAGCTTAGGTATCTCAGCTTCCACCTATCTCAAAGGCAATGCCAGCTGGACCCAGAAAAAAAACAAACCATCTGCTCAATCTCAGTCCTACCATCCCGATGTCAAGTCCGGGAATTTCTCAGAGCCACAGGATTCTGTAGAATCTGGATACCTAACTTCTCTATTTTAGCAAAACCCCTTTATGAAGCCACAAAGGGGGAAAAACAGGAGACCCTGATTTGGGAACAAGCCCAACAAAGGGCCTTTGAAGAAATTAAGCAGGCTCTCATCAACACACCTGGCTTAATGCTCCCAAACGTAATCAAGTCCTTATTTTTATATGCACATAAGTGCTCCAGCATAGCAATGGGGGTCCGAACTCAGATGTTAGGGTCATGGCACAGACATAATTGTCAAAGCAACTGAACTCAGTCGCTCAAGGTTGCCTGCCTTGTTTGCAAGCACTTGTGACTACAACCCTTCTGGTTGCAAAAGCCAACAAACTAACTATGGGACCCCAACAGTAACCAGGGGTTGCAGATTCTCGAGCAATGCCACAAAACCTTCTTAGGAGACATGAAGAAAGGAGGGGAAAAGGCCTAGACATGAACAAAATCTCAAAAGTGCTCCAAGGATCCGATGAGCGCATGAGCCAATTCTATGAAAAACTCTGTGAGGACTTCAGATTGTACACTCCTTTCAACCTGGAGGCAGCTAAAAATCAATGGATAGTGAACGCAACCTTTGTCAAACAAGTCCAAGGAGACATCTGACTACAAAATTACAAAAGTTAGAGGGCTTTGCTGGAATGAACACCAGCCAGTTGCTGGAGATTGCTACAAAAGTATTTGTCAACCAAGACCAGTAAGCCCAACAAGAAACTGACCAAAGACTGAAGAAAAAGGTCACTACTCACTGCATTCTTGTCAGGATACCAGGTACTTGCCCAACGCGAATGAGGCTGAGGCCAAGGTCAGGTTGGGGAAGAGGCCAACCCAACGGCCACCCAGAGATAATGCCATGAGCATACCAGCACGTTAACAAGCCACCCTACTCTAACAAGAAACTGAAAAAAAAAAAATCAATGGGCCCACGTTCATGACAGAAATAACAGTTATTGGCCAAATGGCTAAAAATTACCTGGAAGTTACACACCATCCATCAGCCCCAAAGTTTGGGAAAAATAAAACAAATGAATCAGACATTAAAACTGCAACTCAGTAAGCTGTGCCAAGAAACTCACTTAAACTGTGACCAGCTCTTGCCAATCGTCCTATTAAGAATTAGATCTCAGCCTGTAACCCCGTGCCTTTGGGAGGCTGAGGTGAGTGGATTGCCTGAGCCTGGGGGTTTGAGACCCGCCTGGGCAACTTGGTGAGACCTCATCTCTACAATAAATCAAAATGAGCCGGGCGTGGTAGCGCGCGCCTGTAGTTCCAGCTACTTGGAAGGCTGAGGCAGAAGGATTGCCGGAGCCCAGCAGGTCGAGGCTGCAGTGGCCAGGAGCGGCCACTGCACTCCAGTCTGGGTGACAGAGTGAGACTCCAACTCAAAAAAAAAAAAAAAAGAATTAGATCTAGCCCTACCAAGTAGACAGGCTACTCTCCTTTTAAGATCCTTTATGGAAGGCCACCCCCTCTTGTCAAAAACATACAAGGGAACTTAAAGAAGTTAAACACATCAGCCTAAGACAGCAACTGCAGGCTTTTGGTACAGCCTTAAATATCTTACATCACCAAGTCAAAGAAAGGTTGCCAGTAAGTTTAATCACAAATGCACACCCCTTTAACCCAGGAGATATGGTATAGATCAAGGAATGGAATGTACAACCCCTAAAACCCCTCTGGAGGGGCCCATTTACTGTCCTTTTGTCTACCCTAACTGCAGTAAAGATTGCTGAAGCAATCCCCCGGATCCACTACAGTAGAATTAAACCAGCTGCTCAAACCTGGGAGTGTGTGACTGACCCCTCAGTCCCACACAAACTGACCATCTGGAAAAAAGAAATAAACGGCATGCTTCAAAGTTCGAAAAAGATCTGCAGCCCTGTTCTAGTCATTTCGGAAGCTGACTAGTCAATGCATGGCCGAAGAGTGAGAAATCTGCATCCCTGCTTCAGCCACTCCGGAGGCTGGCTGATCAACACATGGCAGACACTTGAGGAAACTGCAGCTGGAATACAGATAAATTATTTTTTTATTTTTTATTTTTTTGAGTTGGAGTCTCACTCTGTCGCCCAGACTGGAGTGCAGTGGCCGCTCCCGGCCACCGCAGCCTCGACCTGCTGGGCTCCGGTGACCCTTCCACCTCAGCCTTCTGAGTAGCCGGAATTACAGGCATGCGCTACCATGCCCGGCTGATTTTTTGATTTATTGTAGAGATGAGGTCTCACTGCCCAGGCGGGTTTCAAACCCGCGGGCTCAGGCAATCCACTCACCTCAGCCTCCCAAAGGAGCGGGATTACAGGCTGAGCCACCGAGCCCGGCTAGATAAATTATTTTATTTTATTATTTTTCTAAAGCAAACCTTTAATGTACTGCCACTCCTTGTTTCTATTGTTTTAGGCTTTGCCCTAGTATTTGCTACAGAACTAACAAAAGCAGCACCAGCAAACTGGATATGTGGCAAAAGATTTTTACTCCTTCTTCCTCCTATAAATAGAATGTTTCATTGTTGTTAGTTGCTTTTAATACACCTGCTTAATTCTCCCCTTCATACACTCACTGCTCATAAGGTCTGTCTCTAAATTCACTAAAACCATGGTCGAACCAAAAAAACGGCAGCCCATATAATAATGTTAAATCAAAATGATGCTTTTAAGCCCTGAAGGGTTCGAGCATCAAAGGGGGGAATGCGGCAGGGGGCTTTTAGAAAATGCTTCAAAACATATATAATAATTAAAATATTTCAGTTTGTTAATGCAAAACGCCGTGCTCAGTACCTGCAGTTAAAACCACAAGCCTCTTCCTGTAACGCTATGCTCAGTGCCTGCAGCCCAAACCACAAGCTTGTGCTATTGTTACAAAAAGTACAAAACCTTACACCATGAAAATCCCCTTCCCAAAGCCAATGTAAAACCTATATAAGCTGAGACCCGACTGCGATCGGGGCCCAACCTTTGTGACTGGAGTCTGCTGGGCTGGATGCCGGCGTTCCAGTAATAAACACAGTTTCCTGCTTATCAGCCTTGGTGTCACGGACTCTCTGATTTGTTTTCCTGAAACACCTGGAGCTACAGTTCCCCTATCATACCATGAATTTTACTGCATAACAAGTTAGTCTGTTGTGGGTTTCCAACATTCACAAGTAAATAACTTACTATTTGACCCTTTTCTAGCACTATCTGCCCACTCATGCAACCTCTTTGAAATAAACCTTTGATATCTGCCACTTAAAGTTCAATCAAGGCAATGATACTCTGCCAAAGGAGTACTTATATGAGCAAATGATTATTAATTAGTTACCATTTACAGCTGAAATTGGGAATGAAACTGTTCAGTGAAGTACCACATATCATGTTGGTGAATTTGAGCTGGTG
Organism: Cephalopachus bancanus; assembly: GCA_027257055.1. Lineage (NCBI taxonomy): Eukaryota > Metazoa > Chordata > Mammalia > Primates > Tarsiidae > Cephalopachus > Cephalopachus bancanus. Next base: position 5,228,611 of record JAPVLO010000205.1, on the reverse strand, counting down.
AGCTAGATTGGAGTGTCATTGGTGGTAATGATAGTGGTGTGTGTGTGTGTGTGTGTGTGTGTGTGTGTGTGTGTGTGTGTGTGTGTGTTTATCTGTCTGTCTGTCTGTCAGTGGTTGGAGTGATGTGGATTCCACTGTGTCCCACAGTATGTTCCATCTAGGAGAGTTGGAAGAAAATTAAACCTTGCCTCTTCTGTATCAGATATAATCTTGACTCTTAACCCATTCAATCCTGAGTATGTGGAATAGAGATGACACCATAGACTCTCTGGGTGTTTTTATGAGTACATACATGTCTGTAAACATAGCCTGATAGACTGCACGAAAATAACAGCTACTTTTCTCACAACTGGCTTTTTTCGCAAAAGTGGTAAAATAATCCATGCCAAGTGTACACACACACACACATATGTATATATTTAAATATAAATATATGACATATAGAGATTATTATAAGGACTTAAATCACACAATTATGAAGGTTGAGAAGTCCCAAGATCAGTTATCTGCAAGCAGAAGAACCAGAAAAGTAGGTGGTGTAGTTTCTATCTACCTGATCTCCTGAGAACCAGGAGAGCCAATGATGAAAATTCTGGCCTGAGTTTAATGCCCAAGAACTTGGAAGCCAGGGGTATGATACGCAGTTGAAGTCAAGGCCTGAGAACCCAAAATAACCTTGTCTGAAAGTAGGAGAACATGGATTTCCCAACTAGAACAAGAAGCAAATTACCCCTTTCTCAGACTTTTTGTTTTATTCAGGTTGTAATGGATTGAATGATGTCTACCCACATCAGTAAGGGAAATCTTCTTTACTCAGTCTACCACGTCATATGATCATTCCTCTGGAAATACTCTGCAGACAGACAGAGGGATGACATTTACTAGCTATCTTGGCATCACTTAGCCCATACCAAGCAAACAATTCATACCAAGCAAACAATTCAGATTTTATAGTCCTTCCAGAAAAGTTTTTCCTGTTTCTACCAAGTTGGACTTGGAATTGGGCTTTACTAGGTGTCTTTGATCTATTGTGGAGAGATCAGCATCTTCCTAGTGACCAGAAGAGAGATCTCCTGTTCTGTTTAAGAAGTAGGACCCCTTTAGAAGTCCTCTCAATCCAACCAGCAGCTAACTCTTCCAGAAAGTTAAAGTAAGCCTAAACACCAGCAGACATAGCTGTTATTTCCTCTACTCTGTAGTGATAGAAGATGGGATCTCTCAGAAGCAAAAACAATCTGGTCCACAGTACATAGTTTTCAAGAGAGCAGAGTTTCCCTACCCATGAATAGACACTGGAATCAATAATTTTGAGAGTCTAAGTCAATGGGAACTTCATAAAGTTTTAGATTGAACATCAATCACATGACTTTGTGTTACAAGATACTTTCTTGAGGATGCATCAGAATAAAAGTTGGTGGAGCTAAATTTATCATAATTGTATATTGTTTATAAAGGAGGATGGAACAAAAATATAAAAGCTGTTGTGTTTACAACATGTTGTCAACTCATAACGTTTTTTAGATTCTCTCTATTGTATAGACATTCCAAGACATAAGTTCACTGTTAGCTACATGAGCATAAATAAAGATGGCAAACTTTCCAATTAGGGGCTTATAATTATAAAGACTGGGTTCATGCAGGCTATGCTTATCACCAATTTTTCTGCTATTAGATTTCTATGCAACAGTAGATACTATATGTCCCAAGTCTTGATGAACAGACTTGTAGAAAATTGAGTCAGAAAAAAACATTAAATGAAACAAAAAGCTTACTGTTTCATGCTATCCCTGTGATTGCCATGTGAAAAACTCTGTCAATCACACCTAAAATAAAATTACTTTCTCTACCTCACATAGCAATTTCTTGTCAGAATAGCAACTAGACTTTATATGTCTTGTATTGGCCTGAAAACGAATTTCTTATATTAATGTCTCCTTCAGCAAATAGGTATTATTTTAAGTATTCCTCATTAAATAACCTACGAACATGATTTCAATTAATCCTACAATGATCCTCAGACATAAGTAGTATTATTCACATTTTACAGATAAAGAAATTGAAACTCAGTTTGTTTGGAAGTCCAGAAATCACACACCTGTAAGTGACAGAGGCAAAATTTCAATGCAGATGTGTCTGATAGCAAAAGTCAACACACATTTTCCCACTACAGTATATTAAATCTAGCTTGGTTTGTTAAAAAAATAATCTTGTACTACAAATACCAAAAGACCTAATGAGTTTGTACGTTTATAAGTCCTTCCATCTTGCTTAGAAAAATCAGTCTAACTCCCTACTATTTCTCTATTCTCTATTAATTCCTGCAAACAAATTACATGTATATCTTTCTTAATCACTAAAATAATTGATTATATTTTTAGCGTTCAAGTGCACAACTGTGATAAAGATTGAGGATACAAAGTTGGAAAGAGTGTAATCACATCAACCTTCTAGTAAGTGTAAATGCTATTTTTCATTTGAATAATAAATGACTGCTATACTTATCAATGCAGAGAAAATTCTATGGATTCTTATGTCAGTATGCACATGTGTTGATCAGTTCATTTGTTAAATATTTACCAAGCATCTATTACGTGCCATGCATTGGGAATACAACAGGGAACAAACAAATTTTCTTGTCTCACGGTAATGGGCAAGACAGACTGTACAAAAGCAAATTAATTATATTTACAAATACATATTCTCATATAAGATAATCATACATATAATTTTTTGTATGCATAGAACATCAATTTGCAAAAGAGTGTTATAAGGAAACATAAAGAAAACTAGTACAAAAAGGAAAATGTCACCTTAGAAATTCCAAAATCAGAGCTCAAACAATGTTGAAGAATATCAGTACAATATTTAATCATTGGCCATTTGAAGGCAAGACTTTTTTTTTGTCTTTTTAAGTACAAGGCAATAGAAGATTTCAGTTCATAACAAATGGACCAATAGCAATCTATATGATATCCTTTGTAAAAAGAGTACATTATGTTTGTCCAATAATGCAAAGTATATTATATATTTGTGAATTTGAAGAACATGATAAAATTTTAAATATATCTGTCATATATCTATAATATAACCATTATACCTAGCACCTAAAATACCATTTTATTTCGTCAACTTGTAAGAAAACACTTTTATGAAGATCAAAGTATTACTATGCAATTAGGACTGGTTGTGAAACCAGCTCTAATTTGCTTTTCCTAGCGTTATTTTCCTGTTTGTGATAAAATTCAAAGACATTAAGTGTAGAGTATTAAACTTTAATGCTGGAAGTCAGTCTTTACAATAAAATGTGAATAGCATTGGCAAACCTAACAAACAAAGCAAAATCAAACAAATAAAAAAAAAACTATTATGTAGAATTCTTCTTCTAAGGAAAAACACATTGATTCCTTAAATTTAGAATTATTATTATCATTATTATTTTTTGAATTGGAGTCTTACTCTGTCACCCAAGCTGGAATGCAGTGGCACGCTCTTGGCCACCACAGCGTCTACCGGCTGGGCTCAGGCGATTCCTCCATCTCATCCTTCCAAGTAGCTGGAACCACAGGCATGCACTACCATGCCTGGCTAATTTTTTTGATTTATTGTAGAGACAAGATCTTGCCCTGAGTTCAGGCAATCCTTCGCCTCAGCTTCCCAAAGTGTTGGGATTGCAGACATGAGACACTGCACCTGGCTTGAATGTAGAATTACTTATTACTTTTTTATGTCTTCTTTTAATAAATTTAGTTGGAGATAATTTGATAGAATGGTATTACTCACATTAGTTTTATTCTTAGAAATTCTGTATTGTGATCAATAGAAAGAGGAATAACAGTATTCTTGGGGAAAGTTTAAGAATATAGAAAACTTTGCTGATTTCAAAATTTGGCTTTGAGTTTTCCTGAATTTATCTTCAAGGATACACAGTGTGCTAACTCTTTGAATATACCATATACTGAATGAAACACCACCTTACATAAAAGTAAAAGAACATGGAAAAAATATCAAAGCAGGAAAGCTCTTCATTTTGATCAACATCGGTGAAAAATAAACAATCCTTTCCAAATTCTCATCAAATTCAGGAAAATTAAAGCTTCATTCATATAATGCCAAGAGAGCAGAAACTAGTCCAAAAATTGGAAGTGTGAATCCTTGGTACATCTCACATTCAAATCCTGAGCAGACACAATCCTGCTTAGTTTATGAGATCTGACACTGTCCCTGCTCGAGGTGATAAGGCTGCAGGCATTGTATACACTTAGCCATTGGCAGCAGAATAAACACTGACAACTTGACAGCTTATCAATCGGAAAGCCAACCACTCCTTTTGAGACATAGAGAAACTGGGAGTAGAACTTAAATCTCAACACACACCTGGTAAGTCTATACTGCAATTATTTGCACGGTAATTAAGGGTAAGGTGTTCCCTTAATAAGTATCTTTGAAAACATTATATATGTAAATTCCTATATGAAGGAATTGCCCCATTTATAAATGGAGCTGACAATCTACAAACTAATTCATAATACTCTTTTTTTTGTTTTTTGTTTTTTTGAGTCGGGGTTTTACTCTGTCACCCAGGCTGGGGTACGGTGTCGTGATCATGGCTCACTGCCACCTCAATCTCCTGGGTTCAGGGGATCTTTCTGCCTCAGCCTCTTGAGTAATTGGAACTACAGCCACGTGTCACCACACCTATCTAATTTTTTCATTTTTGTGTTGAGATAGAGTCTTGCTACGTTGCCCAGGCTGATTTTAAACTCCTGGGGTCAAGTGATCCTCTCTCCTTAACTTTTCAAAGCGCTGGGATTACGAGCGCACACCATCGTGCCTGGCCAATAATATTCTTAAAATTAATTGAGCACCAAGATTTGGAGTTTTATAAACTCAGTAATTAACTAAAATTGCTTTAGTAGAAATTATGAGTTATAAAAACAAATTAAATATTACAAAATTAAGAATTCTTAAAAATTTTAAAATAATACAAAATATTTTTGAGTGTCAAAAATGTAAAAGGCACCATGGGGTTAATATTTATAGTGCCTCTTATAGTATTTACATAATGCCAGCTCACAGGAGCATTTCAGTCCAGTTTGGGAGCTGAGACATAGAAACATAAGTAGTTAAACAATTATAGGAGTTATTTAATATAATTTTAAAATAAAATAGACATAATCTAATGTATATAATTCAATGTTATTTTAATGGTAGAGATAAAAATTATGGATTTTGAATTCAGAGCAGTGTAGTTGACCTATACTGAACTACATTGGCCTTGGAAGGTTAAATGAGGCCCTCTTCTGCCACTTTCACAGACATCACGGGGTGAGTACCTAGAACCTACTCACCCTTCAAATTTTGACTTCAGTTGTCTCTCTTTCCAAACATAATGTCCTGGATCTGAAGAGCTCTTAATCCATATTAACATACCAGTTCTTCAGACATGCTGAAAACACGCTATCCTCTTGAGCTATATTTTATTTCTATTACTGAGACTTTTCCTGTCTTCATTGGCATCCGTACTCAATTTAGATTTTATGCTTTGTAACGTCAGCCATTTTCTTACCAATATTCTTAACCTCACTGCCTCATTGTATGGCTATTAGAAACAAAACAACACAAGACAAAATAAAAACAACCTGAAAAAGTTCCAAGCCTATGTTAATTTAAATTCATGCAGTCCACTGAATGCTGCTGGACACACATAACTGTGCAGATTAGTGCTTCAGTGAATTCTTGATCTTCAGCCTCCGATGAGCCAACAGTTTTGCCTGACAATTCTTTCATGTTCCCTAGTCATCTCTCTCCCACTTACCACAGCAGCTATTTCAAAGCTTCTTTACTGTCGTTAAGTCTCCAGCCTCATTTTCAACAATGTCTTTTTCTACTTATTCTTTACTAGAAGATAATCTCACCTCCCACTTCTCCAAGAAACAATGTTCTATTTCTTAGCAATTCCCTTCACTTCCAACACCAAACATGAATACTTGCTTGCAAACACAACATTCTTCCCTTTTTTCTTCCCACTTATCACTCTGGAAAATAATATCCCCCATGCCTAAACTTAAGCACTCCATCTATGTCTGGATCCAGTCCTCTCTTTCTCTTGGACCTCTATCAATGCTCATTTTTCTTTGCTGTATCTTCATTTTCTTCCTCCCTACTGGCTTGGTTTGTGAGTTTTAAAATAGACTCAAGTCTCTTACATTCTAAAATTCTCCCCTTAACTTCACAAAGCAATTCAACTACCACCCCAACACGTTAACTCCCTCACCTTCCTTTTACTTTTCAACTCTTGTTATTTAAATATATGGTATAACCATTCTACTGAGATTTCTCTCATTAATGACAATTTATTGCAACATCTTTTGATCTACTAAGCACAATTTGAGATGCTTAATATTACTAACTCATTTAAGACCAGTCAGCATCATCTTAGTATGGAATCTAGCAGAAAAGTCAGTTTCATGCAACCTCAGATATAAACATTAATGTAAAGCCCTTAAGCAAGTTGGTAGCAGTTTAAGCAATTTTTATAAAAGCATAAATATAACAATAATGTTATATAAATATAAACCAAACATTTATATAAAAATTATGCGTATCCCAGACATGTATGGAGCTTCTTTAATTGAATCTATGTTAACAAAAATTTAAAAAGGAAAAAATTATATTTTGTAGTATAATGTTGAAATTTTTTTTCTCTGAAATTGGTAACAATCTATTCAACTATTATTTCCATTGAACATCATTCTAGAGGTCTTAGTGCAGTAAGGCGAGAAAAAATAAAAGTCATAAAATTATAACGGAAGAGATAAAAATTCTCTCTACTTGAGATGATCAGACAATTTGCAAAACAGTCACAGGAAACTACAAATAAATTACAAGAATTAGAATCTAAGTAATATACCCAGAGGAACTCAAATCACTCTATGAAAAAAATACCAGCCGGGCTCAGTGGCTTAGCCTGTAATCCCGCGCCTTTGGGAGGCAGAGGTGAGTGGATTGCCTGAGTCCGCAGGTTCGAAACCTGCCTGGGCAACTTGGCGAGACCTCATCGCTACAATAAATCAAAAATCAGCCGGGTGTGGTAGTGCGCGCCTGTAATTCTGGCAACTCGGAAGGCTGAGGCGGAAGGATCGTGGAGCCCAGCAGGTCGAGGCTGCAGTGGCCGGGAGTGGCCACTGCACTCCAGTCTGGGCGACAGAGTGAAACTTCAACTCAAAAGAAAAGAAAAGAAAAGAAAAAAATACCTGCACACACATGTTTATTGCAGCATTATTCACAATAGCAAAAACATGGAACCAATCATGTAGCCCATTGAAAATAGACTGGATAGAAAAGAAAGTGTGAGCCAGGCTCGGTGGCTCAGCCTGTAATCCCGCGCCTTTGGGAGGCTGAGGTGAGTGGATTGCTTGAGCCCGCAGGTTCGAGACCCGCCTGGGCAGCGAGACCTCGTCTCTATTAAAAAAAAAAAAAATCAACCGGGCATGGTAGCACGTGCCTGTAATTCTGGCTACTTGGAAGGCTGAGGTGGAAGGATCGCCGGAGCCCAGCAGGTCGAGGCTGCGGTGGCCGGGAGTGGCCACTGCACTGCAGTCTGGGCGACAGAGTGAGACTCCAACTCAAAAAAAAAAAAAAAAAAAAGAAAAGAAAGTGTGGTACATATATATGATGGAATATTATGCAGCCATAAAGAAGGAAAAAATTATAAACTTTGCAACAACTTGGACGGATTTAGAGTCTATAAAACTGAGTGATCTATCACAGAAACAAAGAACTAAGTACCACATACTCTCACTCATAAGCAGACCCTGAACATTTATCATAGTACTATAAGAAAGGATTGGCAGTAGTGGGAAACTGTCAGGGGTTGGGGGAGGGCACATTTCATCAGCAAGGGTACCTGAAGTGCTGAAGTGGTAACCAAAGTGAGGCTCAAACTTCACCTGTACAATGACCATTTGTATACCTAAACCTGAATTGTACCCCATATCTTTAAAATAATAATTAAAAAATATATATAAATACTCTAAGCAAGAGTGCGAGATATACAATCAATATAAAATATCAATGGTATATTCATATCAGAAAATGATATTTTAAATTGTACCATATTATATTCGTAAACTATTATACCACTCAGCAGTATAAATTAAAAACTAAACAAAGCTATTGGTACATGAAAATAAGAATGTATCTAAAAAAATGTCGAGAGAAAGAAGATACAAATGAGTATATAGTACATTATTGATGTATATGAACTTTCAGACCAAGCAAACTATCTGTATATGTAAGAACAAAAACAAAAATGATAGGACCTTCTGGGTGATGGAAATATTCTATAATTTTACTAGGGTGCTGGTCACATAAGTGAATGCAATTTTGGAAACCCCATTGTACACTTTAAATATGTGTATTTTATATTTCAATAGAACAATAAACAGATATTTTATTGAAGACTACAGTTTTACTCTTTTCTTAGCCCATATGTTACCAAAAACTTCCAAGTAGACAAAAGATATTCACTTAAAAGGCAAAACTGAAAACCTTTGGAATATAATTGAGTATAAGATCTTTTTGACTCTGAGGGGGCAGGGAATAATTTTTTAAATAAGATTAAGCGGCAACAATCATAAGAAATAAAATTCATAATTCTACTAAATATAAAGGTAACATAAATGTCATGAAAATAAAATCCACAGAATGGAAAACAGTCCTTGCAACATAATTAAAATAACAAAAGAATAATATTCAGAATATATACATAACTCCTAGAATCAATTATATATAAAAAAAAAACCCTCCACAAAAAAGAAAATGGCCAAAAAATGTGAATGGGCAATGAACTCAAAGAGACATCTGAAGAACTAAAATATGTAGAAAAAGATGCAGAACATTTTTATAATTAGGCAAGTGTAAATTGACCCATGAGAATATGTCTCTATATACCCAATAAATTAATGAAAATTAAAAAGTCTTACAAATCTAAAGTTTGATGAAAAAGTAGGGCAATGAGAACTTGGCTGCGCTACTGGTGGTATGTAAATTGGCAAATCTCTATGAAAATAGGCTTGCTGTTATCTAGTAAAATTCAAGATGTGCTTTCTTATATTGCAACATTCTACTTCTGGATAACAAACTAAAAAATATATATGTACAAGTACAAGAAAATCCAAGATCTATGTCCAAGAAATTTTGTACCAGCATTGCTTACAGTAATCTAAAAATGGAAACAAACTATAGTAGATTGTGGCACAGGCATACAGTAGAAAACCATACAGCAATAGAAATTAACGAACTTCAACTACATGTAACAATGAGGATCAATAACACAAATATAATATCGAACACAAAAAGCCAGAAAAAAGAATATGCATTACTGAGTTCAATCATAAATTGAAATAATGGCAAAACTCAATTATAATCTATAAGGAGGCAAACATAAGTGATAAAATTATACACAAGGCCATTGCTTTGCTAAGCTCTGGTCTGGTCACATGATATTTTGAACTATGGTCATCATGTTTTCCTAGCTTTTTCCCCCTACTTTGGGGAGATGTCTCTCTCTCTCTGTCTCTCTCTCTCAAATTTACTTTCTAAATAAACTATATTTTCTAATCTAAAAAAGTTATATTTAAAATGTATCATAAAATTCAGATTATAGATTACACTACTGATTACTGAGAAGGGAGGTCTGGTATATAATTAGGGAGAAACATAAAGGGATGTCTAGAATGTTGGGTATGTTCTAGTTCTTGAACACAGTAATGACTGTCCCCTTTAAAATAAATTCACTAGACTGTGTTTTATTCAGTTTTCTATATGTTTGCTATTATTCATTATAAAACAAAAATTAAAAAATGCACTAAGAAGGTTTCAACTCTCTTAGCATAAATGTACTGAGAAATTTTTATTACTGATAATAGCTCCTAACTTCATTTTGTCTAGGTTTCTTTGCATTTCACATCTCAGCACTGGGAAGAAATTCCTACTGAAAAACCTCTTATCATCAATGCAGTCAATGTTATACAGTTAGAAATTTATAGTTATCAGCTCTGTGTATACACTCAATTACCTTAGTTTTTTTTCCTAACAAAAATAAATAAAAATGGCAAATTCAAACTATAGAAAAGTTATTTCTACAAGGGCTTTAATATTTTTCCTTGAGAAAGTTATTGTCCCAGTATTTCATGAAACATCCTTTATTGACACTTGGCTTCCTCTTCCATGTGATCAGTAATATTTAATAAGAGCTCATTCTTTGCAAACTATTTTTCTACTTATTATAAGATACATATCAAAGTTACAAATACTGTAATGTCACATTTTATAACAGAGTTTCTGTCTTACTATATAAAATGTATCCAAGCTCTTATTCTGATTTTGTGTATGTTTCAAGTTAAAAAACAACATTAAAATTTACTACTTTATACAAATTATTATTATAATGAATGAAAGTTGATGCCATTTCCCAAGGCAAGCATCAGATTACTTTTTTTCCCTTTAAAAGATTCAAAGGTATAAACAGATTTACATATTGCTTAATACTTCTGGTAAGTATCTAAGGTCAAAGGTCATTTAAATGCCTAGTTCTCTCTCCCTCCCTTTCTCCCTCCCTCTTTCCTTTCACTTTCAAACTGCAGTATGGACTTTAATGTGTATTGTGATCACATTGCATGGAGAACAATCAAGCAAAACTATAGTATAGGAAAAAAGCATGTTTATCAGTGTGTCTCGTCTTACTTTGCGAACACCTCTGCCAAGCTCTTCTCCATAGTTGGTTCCGAGAATTTCAAAGTGGACATTGGGATTGCCTCCATTTTCTCCAAATTCAAGCTCTCCAGTCAACCCATTAACTCCACCCTAAAGGAGAGAACAAATACTAGTGTAAAATTTCAGAAGTACAAACAAAACAATAATAATAAGACATAAAAGGAAGCTGTAGGAATTCTCATTCCATCTACAAAATAATCTCAAGCATGCAATTAATAATAGGCTATTTTGAATAGGTACACAGCAAGTACAAGAGTACAGTTAAAAGTAATTTTAGAAATTACTTAATCTAATCTCATCCATTTGTCATACAGGCAAAGACATTTAGACCCAAATTGTCAAATGACTGCTCAGAATGACACCACATTAGAGCTGAGACTAAGTTTAAGGCTAGAATTGATGTCACCATACCTTGTGACTTGCATAGATTCATTAGTTAGAAAACAAGATGCTTCTAAAAAGTATAAAATCTACTCCGCAGACAAGTTTCAACAATGTTCTTTGCTCCAGCACAATTCCATTCAAATGTGATCTAAAACTATACTTAGGAATTTTTGAACCCATAGTTTCTAAATTATTAGGAGTTTCCCCTCCTCTTCTTTAAACATATTTTCCAAATTAAAAATAAAAGAAAGCTAAATTAGCCTTGAAATCTGCTTTTGCTCTTAGCTGGTAGTTCTGGGTGTTGGGATTCACTGGGAATTTCCAAGCTTCATCTTTCATTCAACATGACAGATGTTCATTTTTCCAACAGATGGCAATGTAGGTCATACTTCTGTCTTTCTTGTTTATCATTTTTTTTCTGCTTATTTTATAAGCTCTCTTATTATTTAGGATTTCACTAATGAAAATCACATTCTGAGTCACCTCAATGCTAAAATATGTCTAACTTAAAATTTCGACCAGATAGTGACATTTATTTGGACAACAAATTATCTCAGTTTGTGCATTGCTCCAAGTATCACATCTATGATGTTGATATTTAAATATATCTCACTTGCCATACCCTGTAACTCCATTTCAGTCTTTTTGGCTGGCATTATGCTGTCTGCTATATTGCCTGCTTTATCTGTGCCTTGTAGCACTTCACTTGATGCTAAGTTCATAGTGAGTCCAATTAACTATTATTGATTGATTTTTTTAACCTTAATTTCTCATTTGCAATTGTTAACCTATTTATTTTTGTAGCAATAATAATCATCAAAATTAATCCTCTGCTATTATTTTCTAATCAGCCAGCTTCTCTTTTATTATCTAGTTTTATTAATTTAAAAACCTGTTGGAGTTCATAAGTTTGTGCTCTTTTCATATATGATTTATCTGTCAAAACCATATGCTGCACTTCCTGGATTTCATCAGTGGCATCAGAATCTACTAGTTGTGTAAACCTAAGTCATTTAATTTCCATATGCCTCAATCTCTACATCTGTTAAGTGGGAAAAATAATAGAACCTACCCAAGAATATTATTATGATTCTTATTATAATACTACACATGTAAAAACAATAGAAGAATACTTGACATATAGAGAGAAGTTAGTTACCATTATTATCATCATAATTACCTTTATCGTGACTTAATTTTTTAATTTTTGAAGCTTTATAGTTCTAGAAATTGTAGGCATGGTCTTGTTTTTTATTTTTTTAATTGAGTTTGCAATTTTTTTTTTTTACTATATTGAATATTTAGATTGCTTTGGAAAGTGTTTTTGCAAATTCAACTCAGTTATATTTCATTGATTAGTACTTGGGGGGGATTGAAGCATCTGGTCTAAGATTTGCTCACTCCACTTACTGGTGTATGTATAGGACAGTAGCTGGGGTTTGGAGTGGGGTCCAATGTCCTTGTCAACTAGAACTTGAAGTAAATAGGTAATAGGGAGAATACTGATCTATGCAAAGACCTTAGCAGCATATCCCAGACTAAGTAAACATTGTAGTAAATAAATCCAGGATCTACAGATTAATATTTTGTGTCTCCCCAGAAAATGTTATGAAGCCTTATATTTTCTAGGGTAATTGAAATCTTTCATAATGTAAATGCTCTCTGTTGTGACAGGTAGACTTGTGAAAACTTCCTTAGGGACCAAATGTGCATTTCCAATGTGGAAAGGAAAGAACCTGGGGAATCATGCAGACAAGCTTCTACTCTATTCTTTGTGCCCCTTACTTGCCTGTGTCTTTGATAGTGGTTATATGAGAGGGGACTCCAAAACATTCTGGAATTTACTTATAAAAAATTGTGCATTCATTCTTTTTTTTTTTTTTTGAGTTGGAGTCTTACTCTGTAGCCCAGACTGGAGTGCAGTGGCCTCTGGGCTCTGGCGATCCTTCCGTCCCAGCCTTCCGAGTAGCCGGAATTACAGGCTCGCGCTACCATGCCCGGCTGATTTTTTTTTACTTATTGTAGAGATGAGGTCTCGCCAAGTTGCCCAGGGGGGGTCTCCAACCCACAGGCTCAGGCAATACACTCACCTCAGCCTCCCAAAGCGCGAGATTACAGGCTGAGCCACCGAGCCCGGCTCATTCTTACATTTTTAAATTTCAGTTACCTTCAAAGTACTCTCTGTTTTTCTTTGTAAGGCACCTATTGAGAAGCTGTTTCCACTGCTCAAAACAGTTTTTGAACTGGTCAATTTTGATGCCTTTTAATGATTTTGTCGTTTTTTGTCTCACCTCTTCCACATTGGTAAAATATTTCTCCTTGAGGACTTTTTTCAGGGAAACAAACCAAAAAAAGTCATTCAGGGTAAATAGGGAGGGTGGGGCACGAGGGTCACGCCCTTTTTGGTCAAAAACTGCTAAACACACAGCGTGGTGTGGGCAGGTGCACTTGCAAATCACCCATCATGAAATGGGAAAATACGTTAAAAGAATTTCAAAAAAAAAATCACTGAGGCCAAACACAGCCTCTCACAACAATGCTAGCTGATACATTGATGCCAGTGAGTTCGCGCTCCAAAAGATAATTCCGGGTTTTTTGAGTCCTACCTTGTATGTCTGATTCTTGTGGGTCTATTCAATTCTCTGTGTTAGTTCAGCATTAATATTCAAAATATCCAAATACAACTTAAGATTTTAAAGACTGAGGTAAGTACTGTGTATCTTATCATTAATATCTCCTAATGGCAAATATTGTAGGAGTTTGATTGACAAATATAGCTTATATCACTACACATGTTAAAACTATTAGTATTTCAAAATATTCTTATAAGAGAATTTCTTAACCTCAATCACACATTTACCTGAATAATATCTCCTAAGTATATCAGCATCTTAAATTTCTGTTTTATAGTACTTTATTTATAGGGAAAAATATTGTATATCAATATGATTACTACATAGCAAAAATACTATACCCTTAAGAAATGTGAACATTTGAGCACTCGACTCTGGGGCTAAATTATTATTCTCAGTCAATATGGCCATTCTAGGCTATGTTTTTATCTTTCCCTTGTATCTGCCATTGAGTGACTTAGTTTACTAACATTGAACAAGATACAAAAAAAAAAAAACCAATAATTTGGGAAACTTGCATTTGCATTGTTCACTTTTTTGACATTGTAATTTATCTTCTTACCTTGTTCACCTTTTTGACTTTGTAATTTATCTTCTTTATGCTATATTCTTAATGAGCTATTGATATGCATAATCAGTAAAACCTTCCCTCTTGAAGATGTCAAGTATGGCTGAGAGGTTAGTATTTCAGGCAAATAAACCCTTTAATTAAAGACCTTTGTTATCCTACCTAGACTTAACCTCTCTAACTTTGTATAGTCTTAGAAAATTTCAGTGCTTTTAAGCTTTTTTAGAAAAAAATCTATCCTCAGATTAACCTTGAAAACAAGCCAGTAAAAATGTGTACTGGTCAGGTGGTAATGAATGGTCATCATCTTTGTGCATATATGGTTGTATATCTCTTGGGGATACAGCAAATTCTAAACACAATAAGCTAATGGGACATTGGCAGCATGAAATACATATACAAATAATTTCTAAATGTCCTTTAAACTTGTAGTAAAAATTGCTGCCAGAGTAATTCTCTATAAAAATACCAAGTAAATTTTGTTTAGATTTCATCCTACCCGCTAGATATAGAAATACCAATGGACATCAAATATAGAGTGAAGACAAGAAAATTAAAAAGAGGAGAGAATCAAAGGTTAGGCATAATCTACCACTGGAGAATAAGTTCTGAAAGGCAAAAGTTTGCTGTTTCTCCATGGCTAGGAAAATTTGGAAAAAAGGTGAAAAAAATATATCTACTAAGACTTTATCTCACTGTTTTATGAGACTGAAAGATCTTTTCCTGTTCTTGAGATTGCAACTTAGAGACACTTATGAAGGATCATATGGAAAATCAAATATTTACCATACTTGCCAAATTTTCTTATACATATTCCTAGGTTCCTGCAGACATGTTTGGTAACCAAGGATATGCTGTTAAATAATCAGGATCCCAGTAAGGCAAGGAACACTCTGGGAGATGCAGTCTCAGTGCCAAGCCCTGATGCCTCCATATTTTATCAGTGTTAGGTTCAGAGAGAAGAATCCCTGGCAGAATTAAAAATAACACATTTCCTACCCAGCAAAGAAATATTATAATAGGTAGATAAATGTCAAGCTGCAGGGTGCAAAAAACACAAAAAAACGATTTATGTAAACTATTTAGGAAAATTTGAATTGCCATGTAACATTTATATGTGTATATATATATTATATATATATATATATGAATGTGCATATAGATATGCATTTATATACACATATACATTCAAATGGTCTTTCACAATGTAGACTTGCAGCCAATTGAGATATTAGTAGAATGCTACTAGCATTTTGGTCTTGCTGCCTCCACCTTAAGAGTAACTAGAAGGCTGGGCTCGGTGGCTAAACCTGTAATCCCAGGGCTTTGGGAGGCCGAGGTGAGTGGATTGCCTGAGCCCGCAGGTTCGAGATCCGCCTGGGCAACTTGGCAAGACCTCATCTCTACAATAAATTTAAAAAAAACATTAGCTGGGTGTGGTAGAGCGCGCCTGTAGTTCCCGCTACTCGGAAGGCTGAGGCGGAAGGATCGCCGGAGCCCATCAGGTCGAGGCTGTGGTGGCCAGAAGCGTGCCACTGCCCTCCAATCTGGGCAACATAGTGGGACTCCGACCCCCCCAAAAAAGAGTAACTAGGCTTAGACAACTAGTTAATTGAGGAGCCCAAACTGAAACCTTCAGCTCATGCCTCATATTTGTTTCCTTTCGACTCTGTAAACCATGTGTCCAATATAACATATGTATCATAGTGGATTGCTCAAACATGCGTGTTGCACGGAATTAAATTAAATCTATTCTACTTCACCCACTTTAGAATTCAAATGATCTGAAGCTGGAATGTCCACTGGTGAATCAGCAAGAGGTCTATTCCAAGGGTTTGAATGCCATTTTTAAAATCTTCCTGTGGCAAAAAGTTTATTTGCACACATTTTTGTAAAAAGTCAAACATATTTTAAGTCAATACTGTTTGTGGTAAATCAGATTATGTTTTCCTAAAATCTCTCCTGCAGATTTGTCAATTCTAAATGATATATAGTGCTTTACACAAAAAGCAAAGGAATATGTTTTAATTTCTCTAAGTATGCAAAATTTGTAAAAATCCACAAAACCAAATAAAACAACTTATTAGAGGTAATTTTGTCTAAGTTGTTAACCTAGGAATAATTACTTTCCTCTTCTTTCTCACACACTTGTATTAAGACACCAAATTTTATTTCAGTCTCATAAGTATCTCCCAAAGATATCTACTTCTATTCATCCATGGCCCACACCCTACCCAGGCCTCCTCTAAGGGAGCATTAGCCTCTTAATTAGTGTTCTTTCATCCGATCAGTCCGTCCAATGGCAGTTACAGCATAGATTCTCCCTACTTGGCAGCCACAAGATAATCTGACATGTTACCACTCTATGAAAATAGTTCAGTGTCACCTTGCCCCTAAAATAAATTTTAGAAACGTTATCATAGCTTATCAAAACCATTCATGATCTTTCTTGCTCTCTTAACTAATATCTTTATTCCTTCTTTGTTCTGGCCACCTTGGGCTTATTTCAGATGCTTAAATGTGCCACTCTCTCTTTCCTCCAAGCCTAGAAACATTCTATTTTCCTTGCATGAAATAGTCTTCCTTCCCCATTCCTAGAATACACTTTCTTTTCCTTTCTTAGCTAATGCCTACTCATCCTAAAGATTTCCACTTGTCTGTTCCTCTTAAGCCTAAGTAGGCCCTCAATCACATATTTCTAGAACAGTTGGTATTTCCCCTTTTTAAGAACAAATCACACTTGTAATTATTTTTGATATTTCTATTTTTCTTTCTTATTCTGTGATCTCAGAGTATCGCATATGGTAGTATTCAATAAACATTTGCTGAATGAATAAACTGCCACATAGGAATTGGTATAATTTAAATAATTTTGCCATTTCAAAATACTCTTTCAGATATCAATATATATCAAGAAAACTCTATTACACATCAATATGGATCAACATACATCAATATGAGAAAATATTGGTACTTAAAGATTTGAAACATTCCACAAACTGATATTTTCTATTTTCTCACATTCAGAATTGAAAATAATTATGACAAGAACTTAACAAAAATTGATCAATTAAGCCAATGTGAAAAACTGGATCTATCAAATCATAGTTGGCTTCTCATGTGAATACATTAAAAAAAGGATCAGTGGTTTTTTATATAATCACCAATTCTTAAATGTAACATTCTTCATTTTTCTTAGATTTTTAAATTAAAAGTGGTAAGGGTATTAGTCTAAAATCAGTTCTCATTTAATCCAAAGTTTCTTTGGTGCCTTTCATTTACTGACAAAAGAATGTTTTTTTCTCTCAATCACTTTCTAGTCCAAACAATTTTATGTGTTCTGTGCACTGGTAAATTAGTCAACTTTTGTCATTGTACACATGATTTAGTCAAATAGATATGTCAGCTACAGCACTCCACCACCTGAAATATCTTCCTCCTATAGCTTTATAGATCCTAGGACTGCTAGTTTTCAAGTTTCCATTAAGATTCTATCAGTTCCATGCAAATATTTCTAATCTATTTTCTAAGTCAGGTTCCCCAGGAAACAGCTTGGAGATGGAGATTTGCTTGTATACAGAAGTTTACTTGAAGAGTTCCTAAAAAAGCATATGCAAGGGAGTGAGGAAGAGAGGTTGGACAGAGAGAGAGGTGAAACTGTGATTCAAATACTTCATCAGCTCAGGTGATTCAATGGGCTAGTTGGTAGATAATGCTTCAGAGTTGTCCCAAATTGAAGGAAGGAACTTAGACCTTTCTAGTTTTGGATTCACGTTGCTCCCAAAAAAGAAGGTGGAGAAATTCCTCAACAGGATAATTCCTGAACAGAGGCTCACTGTGTACCTTGGCTGTGAAGTAGGTATCTGAGTTTGTACCACAGAACATTTAAAGTCTTCTCGAAGAGTTTGCAGAATCCTGTATTTATCACATTTGGAGGCTGTTTTTGTCTCTGGTCTTAGAGTATGGCATTTTGTATGTTTAGTCAATATTCACTTCTAAGCTCTAAATTTATCTTTTGGATATCCTATAATTGAGTTTACACCATATGTTCCGCAATATAAACATCTGATAAACACTTGTTGGAAGAGTGATTAATAAATGAATGAATAAAGTACACTCTTGGAAGTTGTTTCATCATTAAGAATATTTTGTTTTTTTGTTTTTTTGAGTTGGAGTCTCACTCGGTTGCCCAGACTGGAGTGCAGTGGCCGCTCCCGGCCACCGCAGCCTCGACCTGCTGGGCTCTGGCTATCCTTCCGCCTCAACCTTCCAAGTAGCCGGAATTACAAGCATGTGCTACCATGCCTGGCTGATTTTTTGATTTATTGTAGAGATGAGGTCTCACTGCCCAGGCGGGTCTCGAACCCACGGGCTCAGGCAATCCACTCACCTCAGCCTCCCAAAGGCGCGGGATTACAGGCTGAGCCACCGAGCCCGGCTCATCATTAAGAATATTAACACTAAGAAAAAAATGATTGCCATGTAAATAACAATGGGTTGTTTATGTTACATGGGCATGATACTATCCTACTATCTGTAAGAAAGAAGGTAGATGTGCACTGGTTAAATTAATTTCTAAAAGTCCCAAGGGAGTAGTTTTCAAACTGTGGTTCTAAGAACTGATTTTGATGAGAGTCTATCTGTGGAAATCCTCTCCTACTCTCTTCCAGGGCAGTTCAACTTTCATTGATTTTTATTTAGTTAGTTTTAAATGTTTGAAAGCTTGCTCTAGGCTATATAAAATTAACAAATTAAATTACACAAAAAGAAAACTCCTCTCCCCAATATATACATATATATCAATTAAATGTAGACTCTCATAATAAACTAAAGATTGCACACACACACACACAAAAGCCAAGTTAAAACTAAGCTGTGGTATGGTTTATATAATTTTTTAAACTAGAAAAGGTAAATTATTAAAGGATAGATATATCACGAAGGGTACAATGAACAGGACAATAATGAGAGTGTCTGCTGTCTGCTACTGGGTTTATATAATATGAATACATGGTGCTTATTCCTATGATTTCTTGGTTTGCATGTTTTTAGTCAAGAGATTTTGACATGAATGAATAAAAACTATTGTCATGAACAGTAAAAAGGGTAGTGGTCTGGCACACAAAACATATCATTAGAAGCCAAAAATCTTGGTATTTAAAATTAATTCTCTGTATAATGCTTACTAATTAATTTAATTTTCCTGAGATTCAGTTTGCTCCTGCTTAAAAATGGGGAAAATAGGTTACATTAATTTTCTTGTACTTTGCTATCCTAAAATTGCACGTTACTAATAAAAATTCAAAAAAAATTAAGTAAATATTATAGTAAAACAAAAATAGAAAACTATTCTATTTTTTCAAAAATTCCCTCTTCAAAAATACCCTTCATATATTTAGAAGTATAATACATGTGGTATTTCTATGCTGCTTTTTTGTGTTTATGTCAAGACATAAAACATTAGAATTGCAGTGATAACATTAATTTTGTTTGCCTGTGATATCAATTTCTACTTGAAAAACTACAAAGAAAGATATGAGAACCAGTAAATAAATCTCAAAAGTTGATCAAGTTAATCACAAAATATATTAAACGTTAATATATTCAATGTACACCTACAATAACTAGTTTAGAAATATAATAGAACATATCTCATTCATGATAGTGCGCACACACACACACACACACACACACACACACACACACACTCATAGACCCTAATCAATTTTAGGAATGGAAATTTGTGTGAAGAACACTGTAAATCTTTGATGAGGGTTAAAAAAGCTGACTATATTGGGAGATTCTATATCTATAAATGGAAAAACTCAATATTTTAAAAACTATACTTCTTTAAAAAATAACCTACAAAATCTATATAAATAACAATGGCATGAGAGTTCTGATAATATGGGAGAAAAAACATCTAATAATTAACCTCTAATTATTTAAAATAAAGAAAAATGAGAAGGCACATGTTCTAATTCATAAACTAAATTATAAAGCTAAACATGTGAGTACCTGAGAAACAGTCACCTCCCCTTTTACTGGACACTTACACTACTTATGCCAACTGTAGCATTTTTTTTAACTCTTCTGTCTCATTTCTATCATGAGAATATAAATTCATTCAGGGACAGAAATTTGTTCTTTTGCTTGCTTGTACTCTTTGCAGCAGCATACAGCTTTGTAATGTGTATATCGCATGTCCTTAATATAAGCATTTTGTATTTACATGAATGTAATTAAAATTTTTATCACTAGAATATTCCCATTGTAATAAAGAGCCTGACCTCATTTGTGAAGTTGGCTGCTAACTTCTTTTTAAGACTTGTCTTCCCTTTCAGCTGTGTCTCACATCTATATAGGATGATTAAGAAAAGCCATCCTACACTACTTATTTGACACCTGCGGGAAATTTAAGCCTCTCAAATCTCCAGTCCACGTGAGTGGGAATTTTTCCTCAGCCCCACCATCTAGTCACTAAGAAGACTCAGCACACTCTGTTTTGCCCAACCAACTTGCATCTGTTTGGGTCCCCTCTGTTCTTTCCAGGAGTCTCTGTTTGAGTAATAAACTTTAATCAAATTCTCTTGATGTGTGGAGTATCATCAGTCTTGATTTCCAAATAGAATGACCAAAAACACTCATACGAGGCAAAAAGTGGTATGATTAGTAAAACAAAAACAAAAAAAACCCCCCTTCATTCTTAAGGCCAGTTTGGTATGTGAGTTAAAAAAAATAATGAATTTGTACATTTGTAATCATGTATATTATTCAAACTTAGCTTCTTTTTTAAAAACATTTTTAAAAAATTTTAAGGACGTGGAGTACAATTCAGGGTTAGGTATACAAATGGTAATTAAGCAGGTACCATTGTTGATGAGGTGTGCCCTCCCCAGCAGTTTCCCACTATTGCCAATCCCTTTCTTATAGTATTATGATAATCTTTCAAGGTTTGCTTATGAGTGAGAACTTGTGGTACTCAGTTCTTTGTTTCTTTATGGTTGTGTAATATACCATTGTGTATATGTACCACATTAAAATAATTTTTATTTTAAAGATGTGGGGTACAATTCAGGGTTAGGTATACAAATGTTCATTATGCAGGTACTCTTGTTGATGAGATATGCTCCCCCTCCCCTGGCAGTTTCCCACTACTGCCAATCCCACCCGCCCCCCAGCAGTTTGCTACTACTGTCAATCCTTTTCTTAGAGTATTACCATAATTGTTCGAGGTCAGCTTATGAGTGAGAACATGTGAGACTCAGTTCTTTGTTTCTGTAATAGATCACTCAGTATTATAGACTCTAAGTCCATCCAAGTTGCTGCAAGGTTCATAATATTGTCCTTCTTTATGGCTACATAATATTTTAGTGTGTATATGTACCATATTTTTTTCCCAGTCCTCTTTTGATGGGCAGTATGGCTGGTTCCATGTTTTTGCTATTGTGAATAATGCTGTGGTGAATGTGTAGGTGAAGATATCTTTTTTATAGAGTGATTTGAAAACTTAGTTTCTTGATACAGAGAATATTCCTTTTAAAAAGTTCCACTGAGGCAGAAGCTTACAGAGACAAATATCCAATTAAATCCTTAATATAAAATTTTAGAATGTGTATGTTAAATCATTATTTTGATTATAAATTTCCTAACAGCAACATTTAGATATTGAATTGCTACATGAGAAATACTGACATATTATGGTGTCTCTCTTTCCTTCATGTTTATTCTCTCACTAAATAAATGTCTCCTAAACAAACTCTGACACTATTATTTTTTTCTTTGCATGAAAGCTTCAGAAGAATAAATATATTCAGGTTCCTGCATCCTAGCCAAACCATGAATTAATAAATTGGCAGGATCAGAATCATGTTCAACAATCTCCCTTGGATTCTTATCTGCCAGCTCTCTACACAGATAAACTTGGAAGATTTTTGTAACACCTTGATTTTAGATTAGACTTAATCATTTTTCAGTTGAAAAATCTTTCTCTGCCAATATATTCAATGCATTTAGTTCTCAAATACTTCCTTTGATAGTAGCCTAAATTCTCATTTAAAGTGATTCTTTTGCAAAGCCAAAACAATACCATTATGATTTGAAAGTCCCCTCCAAAACTTGTGTTAAAATTTAATTGCTCTTGTAATGATGAGATCATTTAGGGATGTTAGGTTATAATGGCTCTGCTCTCATGAATTAATTAATGCCATTACTGCAGGCATGGGTTAGTAATAGCTCGAGTTTTGTGCCCTTTTCTCTCGATCTCACATGCTTGCTTGCCATGTGATATCTTTCCACCATAAGATGACCCTCATCAGATGCTGGCCCCATGTTCTTGTACTTACCAGACTTCAGAACTGTGTGACAAATAAACTCCTATTGTTTATAAATACCCAGTTTGTGGTATTCCAGTAGCAGAAGACAAACTAAGAAAAGCAGTACCCAGAAGTTGGGCTGTAGCTATAACTAATACCAGAAAATATAGAAGTGGCTTTGAAACTGTGTAATGGGTAAAGGCTGGAAGAACTCGAAGGAGCAGGCTAGAAAAAGATTGTATTGTTGTGAATGGAGCATTAAGGGCAATTCTGGCAAGGGCTCAGAAGAGGTGATCTGTAGGGATAATCTGAATCTTCTTAGCATTTACTTAATTGGTCATGACTAGGATATTGGTAAAAATATGGACAGTAACAACCATTCTGATGAAGTTTCAGACAGAAACAGGGAACAAGGTATTGGAAACTGGAGTAAATGTCATTCTTGTTTAGAGTATCAGAAGCCTTGGCTAATTGTGTTCATTTCCTGGGACTCCATGGAATGAAATACTTAAGAGAAATGACCTAGGATACCTGGCTGAAAAACTTTCTAAACAGCAGAGCTTTTAAGTTGCTGTGTGGCTACTTTTAACTGCATACAATAAGATGAGAGAGGGAAGAAATGACTTAAAGATGGAATTTATAATTAAGAGAGAAGCAGATGGAAACAATAGAAAGATTCACAGCCTGATTATGTAAAGAGTAAAAAAAAATATTCAAGGAGCGAATACTAAGGGTACAGCCTAGTGATTATCGGCTAAAGAAATTAATATGACTAGAAGGGAATCAAGTGTTATCTAGTAAGATATTGAAAGAAAGAACCCAAAGGGAATTTGAAAAATCTTTAAGGCTACTGCTGACATCAACTTTGGGAGAAAAAGAATGGTTTCAGGTGATAGCCCCAAGGCTACACTTCACAGGTTCACTGCCCAGACCTGCCTTAGAACTCTGCTCTTATATTCCAGTGCAGTATTCCTCAGAAGCCCAGTCATAGCTCAAGGGGGCCCAGGTTTAGGAGGGGCTGCCACTCTGGAGGGCACAAGTAGTTAGACTTGGTAGCATCCACATGGTGTTATTCTGCAGATGCATGGAATACAAGAACTATAGGATATGGGTTCTTCCACTTAGATTTCCAAAAAAAGAGAAAAAAGTCTGGATACCTAGGGTGAAGCCGCCATAGAAAGCTCCTACGAAGGCAATGCTGAGTGGAAACATGGGATCAGAGCTGCCACAGAGATTCTACTGTGACAATGGCTGCAGAACTGTCGGACTAACAATAAGTGACTCCAACCTGTGAGAGCTGTATGAACTGAGCTTAGCAAAGCCCTGGTGGTGGGGTTGCTTGTAGCCTTTAAGGCCCTACGCCTATTTTGTTGTATCCAAGAAGCAGAATGTCGAGTAAAAGGATATTATTCTCTAGCTTTAAGGACCTGATGTTGTTTTTCCTGTTGGTTTTTGGACTTACTTAGGACCAGTTACCTCTGATTACCGATTTCTCATTTTTGGCATAGGAATGTCAATTCTGTGCCTGTTCCACCACAGCGTTTTGGAAGTGGATAATAGGTTTTGATCTTATGGGGCTCACAACCAGAAGACATTTGCCTCATAATGAGTCATGCTTTGAATCTTACTCATAACTGATTTAGCTGAAACTCTAGAATTAGAACTTTTGGGACTGTTGGGATAGAAAGACTATTTATATGTAAGAAGAACATGAGCTTTTTGGGGCGGCAGGAGTGGAATTTCAAGTCATGTTGAAATCTAACTGTCATTGTAGTGGTATTAAGTGGTGGGACTGTTAAGAGGTGATTCACACTTGAGGGTTCTGCCCTCATGAATGGAGAGTACAGGAATGAATTAGTTATTGCCAAGAGTTTGTCCTCTCTTTTTCTCTGTCTCACCTACTCACTTGCCATATGATGCCATTCCTCCATGGAATGACTTTCATACGATGCCAGTGCCATGGTTTTGGGCTTTCCAGCTTCAACAAACATGAGGCAAAATATATACATATTTAATGTTTTTTATAAATTTCCCAGTATGTGGTAGTCTGTTAAAGCAGCAGAAAAGGACCTTCTACAAGAGTACCAAGAAAAAGATCCAGGCTATTCTCCATTCAAAATATTTTTTTCCTCAACTTCCCGTTTTTCTATATCCAGGCCACTTCTCATATTAAATTTTTAGGTTTTTCTCTGACTTTTCTCAATGCATGCATACTTCATTTGACTAGCTATTTTTTCCCTATCATGAGAGAAAGCAAACACATGCAGAAAAAAAAAAGGATGGGTAAAATAAAGAATATGAACTTCCAAATGGCTGTCTCTTTTGTGTAAAGGGTACAGGAGAATTTGTTTTATTAATCATTTCATTTTAAATCCAAGAAGCTGTGCAAGACAAAAGGAAAATGTCAACAAGGATGACATGACAAAAAGACTAATAAACTGCAGAATGCTTATACCAATGAGAGGAGCTAAACAACATAAACTGCCTTCTGGGATTGGAACAGGTTGCTAAGTCAAACAGATTCACAGCCGGGTTTAGCAACACCTTGACAGCAAAGAAAAATAATAATGCCTTAGACTGCTCAGCTACAGTGGACACAGGTAGTTGCAGAGGGTACACATAAAGCACAGACTTTGTCACCATTATGGAATGCATCCCATGCAACAAAAAATCGTTTGTACCCCCCAAAACTATTGATAAATAAATAGTTCTTAAAAAATAATAATGCAGCCAAGCACCCCAAATAGTTCACAAAGTCTGCAACATATTAGCTGTTTACAAATTATATCTTTATTGTGAGATAAATTAAAGGACTCCACATCCAATATCTTACCATGTTTCGTCCGAGTAGCTTCTAAGTCTACCATTCATTTTTTGGTTGATGGTACCATTTAATAAGAAAACAACTTCTTGTACTTCCTGACAGGCCCCAAAATAATTTGAGTATCTCTAATGCTAATGATATAGCCAAGGCAACTTAAAATATCTCAACCACTGATTTTTTACTTGTATAAAATTATCTTACAAATAAATATAAGGATGCCTTGTTTTATATATGATTATGACCCTTGGTCTTTTTCTCTTTCACTATTTCATCTTCACATCATACTATATTATGCTTTGTATTAGCAGCAATATTAGTCAGGGAAATAATTCTTCTAGAAAGAATCTCATCAAACAATGATTTATTATATTCTTTTTACATGAAAATTAGGAATTTACCTTCTTGATGGTTTCCAACATGGAGCGCCCCCCCTGCCAGGGTTTCGAGTTCCTCCTGATACATGACAAACTGGCCATGCTGTGCCACTTCCGGTCCTCCAGCTTCTTATGAAAAGCATTAGCAAGCAGAAGCACTGTGTCATAGATGTAAAGATTTGAAATCTGAAAAGATATTAGACAATGATCATTAGAATCATTGGCATTGGCCATCAAGAATAAGGAGAAAATCATTGGCTTAGTTGCTTCACTTCATGACATTGATGGCTGGTTCACTGGGTTACTTGTTAAGCAGATTTTTTTTGTCATTTCCTGGACAATTTTGCCATTGAAAATGAAGTCTTGTCTGATTGTATGCCTCAATTGCTTTTTCAGCTTATTTAGGGGTGTGCAAGAGAAGATTTCTTTTTTTAAAGAAGTTTCAACAGAGATAAGGCTGGTAGTGTCAGACCATAGAAAATCATTGACCCTTATTTCTTTCTGAGGAGGTAAGAATCTAAGGGTCTAAGAATGGAAGGGAAAACTGAATAATACCTTTACTGAACATGATAAGTTTTGCACTCTAGTCATTGAGATGGAATCTTATATATATGAGAACCAGAGGTGCTTAAAAAGAAGCAGCCATCTGTGTGTATGTTTATGTCTATGGTGATTCTTAATGAAAAAACGGAGGAACAGAACCATTTATAAATATTGTAATAATCAAGGATCTGTGCAAAATTATATAACAGTATATTGCAATTCATTGACATAAAATTATTAACTGTTTGTGAATATGTTTACATTAACTGTTTCTTCTACTAACATAATCGTTATTATCTTCTTTCTACATTGATTGTAAAATAAATTATAGCCAATTTTTGGAAAGGTCTATTGTACTTTTTTTTTTTTTTTAGTTGGAGTCTCACTCTGTCACCCATACTGGAGTGCAGTGGCCGCTCCCGGCCACTGCAGCCTCTACCTGCTGGGCTCTGGGAATCCTTTCGCTTGAGCCTTTCAAGTAGCTGGAACTACAGGCACGCGCCACCATGCCTGGCTAATTTTTTTTTGATTTATTGTAGAGATGAGGTCTCGCCAAGTTGCCCAGGCAGGTCTCGAACCCGCGGGCTCAGGCAATCCACTCACCTCAGTCTCCCAAAGCGCAGGATTACAGGCTGAGCCACTGAGCCTGGCTATTGTACTCTTAAAATTAAGTTCTTGCCAAAGCTACTATCCTACTGTTAATTAATTACCAAAGATTTTTATTATTCAAAGAAACTAAAAATTGTTCAAAAAACATAGCACCAAAAGGGATCCTAGGTCAATGAGAGCCGCTAAATGCTATATTACTACCTCTGAAGGAAAAACCCAATGTAAAATTAAAAACGTGAAGTAATGTAGCATTCAAATTGGCTCAGGTTTTTAGAAGTGTATTGTTACCACTTTTCCTAAAACCAAAAAGGAGAGTTTGTGGATTGTCCTTTGGTTACAATTGATCATGAAGAAAATTTTTGACACGGTCTGACCACATCACAGGATGGTATTAAGCCTCAGCTACTGAAATAATTAGAGTTTGATGCTATGCACAGCTGTTAATAAGAGCGTTCTAACAGTGTCTTGTAAGTTTTCTTTTACATGCCATGTAAATCTGTAATCATTTGTGTTGTTAAGCACCATTATATATGTATTAGTCCTTTTTTCTCAAGAGTCATTGAACACTCATGAATTATGTAAAATACAAGTCTGTTCTTCATAAGGTAATATTTGGACTGGCTATTCTCACCCCCAGTCCACCCTCACCCCATCCTGCCAGACAGACTAGAAAAGAATGACTGAATTCTACTACAAATAAATTGTGAAATTTGAAGATAAATGTAGTTTATGAGTCAAAATTCAAGTTGGAATTAGACTCTGAAGACTCAACAGAAAAATGTGAAAAAAATATAAAGATTGAGCGGGCTGTACCCAACTATCCAGGGAAAATATTTTTATTTTCAAAATGATTATCAAAACGATATACAATTATCTGGGTTTTTCTTACCTTTCCTGACTTTCCTGCCTGAAACTTGCCTTCTCCTAACTCTCGAGCTGATTTTGCTTTTTCCTTTGACTGTTTTAAATGGGTATATCCGATTGTTGGGGAAGCAACCTTTGATATCTCTTTACCTTTCTCCAAATAGTTAACATTTTTCAATATTTAGTTCAAAGGTTACAAGCAAGAAGAATCCTACCCTGACAACTCATCTCTTTCCATCCTAGGTTACATTGAGCACCCTAGGCTACGTCCTTTTATTTTCCAGAATACTCACTGCATATCTTTATTGAAACATATCATAAAGCTAAGATTTTAAAATATCTATCTCTCACACTAGAATATGAGTTACTTCTGAATGAGAACTTTTATTGTACATCTTTTTTTTTCTCCCTTGAACTTTGTTTTCCTTATACTTTTTTTTTTTTGAAAGCAGGATTTATTGAGATGACAAAAAAGCTACCACAGTGGGAGGGGACCCGAAGGGGTCGCCCTCCTTATACTTTTACTTAGCCTAAAGCCTAGGACATATTGGCTTTTGATAAACAGCCATCAAATAAAAGAAGACAAAGTATGGAAAGAAAGAAAAAAAGAAAATCAAGTTCTAAACTAGAAGGGTTTGACAAAAGTTGAAACAGGAGAAATCTGGTAACATGAATTCTATGTAAACCTGATTGCTTCTGTGGCACCTTCTCTTTGCATAATCTGAGGCATGCACTATACCTGCTATGTGAAAGGTGTTTTCAACAAATGACCGCCTCTCTTCATTTGTCTGCATTCCAAACTTTAGGGTCAAAAAGTGGTGTTGACATTTTCTGAGCTTTTAATTACCCCCTCCTAAACTGTTACTTCTTTCTCAGACAAGTGCCCATTATTCTCTGAGGTTCAAGCTCTTTCTTATGCTATACTTTATTGCTTCTTTCTGATATCAATTGACCTTTGGTCATTTTTTATTTGTGAGGTCTTTGACTCCTCCTGCACAGTGGTCCCAAACCATCTCTTAGTATTTAAAAAGTTCACTTTGATTTCTACACAGATGACCTATACTTGTACTTTGGCCACAGCAAACACAAATGGCTATTCGCCAAACACAAACATATACTATCTCTAAAATCTCAAACTCCAGTATTTCACATCTGACCAATCATTTCTCTCCATTTCACTGTTACTATACCTTTCATTGGCATCACTGAACTCGCAGCTCCCACATCCTCTTTAGGGCTACCTTCCAATATCTGACACAACTATTGCTTGCCCTGAAGCATCCTCTTTCATTCAGTTTTCATCATCATTTCATATCGTTTCTAGGCTGCTATCCTAATTTTCTTATTCTGTCCTTCTCTTGTTTTTCAATGCTTCTGTTAAAAATTTAGTAGCCAGAATTGACATATTATTGCAGATATGATCTAAGAGAGAGTAGTGTGACACTATCTCTCTTGATCTTAGCAAAATTCTCCTGACACAGAACAAGATTATGTTTTAAAATGGTTAGAGCAAATATGACTTGGGTTATGCTCATACTGAATTTGCCTTCAAGTTAACGACTTTGAACAGCTGTCAAACCAGGATTCTTCCATATAGACGTCAAGAAATTAATTTTGAAACTATACTTTCTCTCCATAAAATTTCAACTTATTATTCAGTCAGTATTAACAATTTGGATCTTGACTGTGTGATACATTGTAAGCTTCTTCTCCTAGCGTTATGTCATTTACAAATGTGAAAGGCATGTTTAATTTATTTTCATTCATGTAGTCATAAACATTTTTAAAAGATTAGACCTAAAGACAGAGTTTTGTGAATGACTATACAGAGCTCCTTGCATTTCAAGAGTGGAATATTAATTAGTCAGCTTGAATATTCATTTGGTTCTACACACCTTAACTCAGAGTAAAATAATTCCTGGTGGTAGGTTGTAGCTATCAGAAAGTACTCAAAACTACAGAATATATGAAAGGCATATAAATATTGCTTGAAGATTTTGTTGATATATTTAAGTACCAATTTTGTTTGAAGATTTGGAGAAAAACAACTAAATAGCTTAATTGACAAATTATTTTAAGTATTACCTTTAATTTTATAAAAACACATGTTAAGCTTTTTTTCTTTTTGAGTCAGGTTCTCACTCTGTCACCCAGGCTGGAGTGCAGTGGCATGTAGGTGTGTGCTACCATGCCCAGATAATATTTTGATTTATTTTTAGAGATAAGGTTTTACTGTGTTGCCCAGGCTGGTCTCCTCAAACTCCTGGGCTCAAGCAATCTACCTGCCTCAGTCTCCCAAAATGCTAGGATTATAGGTGTGAGCCACCATGCTCAGTCACAAGTTATAACTTTTATAGGTAATAATGAGAAAAAATATTTTGAGGATTTTTTTTTCTTTCTATATGAGGCAGGGGTTTTGCTATCTTCTGCCTTCAGGAACCCTTTGGTAAAAATGCCTGAGTGGCATTATTCTATCGAGGCTTTTTAATATCTTTCTAAGGATTTCATATGAAAATTTGTTAAACCCTATAAAAACCAACTTACAATATACAACTTTATGAGTCTCTCAATCTAAAAATACCTATTAATAAGGACTTAAGCTTGACAATGCTTGTTCCTAAGGAAGTCCTATTGTCTTATTTTTAGATTTTTTAGTACCCCCAAACCATTTATATAATAATACATCCTATAGTTTATCGAAATATTAAAATTTAATATACCAAACTCTGATTACCAGAATCATTTATCTTTCTTTTTGAAAAATTGGGAAAATCTCTTATACTTTGGTTCTCTTCCTAAGTATTTCTCTAGTATTTCCAAACTATAATATTGTGATCTCATCTGCTGGCTGATAGACTGCTCTGAGTAGTTTTCTGAGAGGCCTAATTCAAAACAGTTAGACCTACTCTTGCTGTCTCTAATCCCCTGTTCCTTCTAAACCAGTGGTTTACTTTCTTTTCATGACTTTTACTAATTTTTCCAGTTTGAAGACAGTTTTCCTTAGATGGAGAAAACAGTAGCAAAAGGATTTGAATGTTTATCTTTTCTCTCCATTGGCAGTCAAACTAACATTGGTTTCACCAAGAAGTGAATGAATCACCTCCTTCTTATTTCATATATCACTAAAAACTCTGTTTTCTAGCTAAAAGGCATTGTTGAACATTTATTTTGCAACTTCAGCAAATCTTAAGTTTCAGTCTTTCTGATACTAATTTAAACATTTGTGAAACTGAGGTTTTTCTAAATTTTATTTCTCTTTCTGTGTACATTAAAATAGGTAACAGTCAAGAAACCAAATCCTATTACACATAAGAGGGAAGTTAATATGTAACACATTAGCAAATAAAAAGGTAGTTGTCCTGTTTTCTTCTATCAGTGGATTTCAGAAGAGTAGGATGAAAGTATGGGTTAGGGAGAAAGACATGAATCTTGTACAGCTTAAATGTATCAGATATGTTTGGAAATATAGAGCTAAATAAAACTATTTGTTCCCTGATATCAAGAACCTCATTAACTGAAGTGAAAAAATTATGTTAAGTGAATATGCTACGATATACTGCCTACTTTTCCAAAGTGACACAATCAGTAGTTTCTCTTAAATTTGTCCTGTATTTCCAGTGCTTATTTTGAGAGAAACATCTTTAATGTTTCACAACTTTCTAAATCAAAATTCTTTCATGATTTTCTTCATTAAAAATTCTGTCATTTTCATATCAATCATATTGATAATCAGCTAAAATGCAAAGATGGGCCATTATAAGCATATCTGTAAGAGTGGAACTGAAATTTAAACAGGTCTTGTTGAGGCTTCAGATTGACTTACTTTGATTATTCTCTTCTCCTTAATTACATTCAAATCTACAAATATTCACAAAGATGCAAAGCACTGTGGTAGGTGTGATAGAGGAAATGATAGAAAAGTATATTATGGAATTTTATGATGTCAGGTCCTGGAAGATACCTATTCTAAAGGAGTTTTAAAATCCATTCCAAGACAGTGATCTTGGAGCTAAGCTTCTTGTAACACATATGAAAAATGGTTGGTTAAATGATAATTTATCTAAAAAAAATTCAAAAGTGACAAAAGCTAGGGAGGCTATCAGGTTGATTTTTAATAGAAGCAGTTTTGCAAAATCATCTTATTTTCTGATATTATTGGAGATGACCTAGTTTTTCAAGGGTTACATTTCCAAACTCTGAAAACTGAGCATCTCTAAGTACCAAAATGTTTTCCATAGTAAACATTTAAAAAAAAATAGGTTTCTAATAATCCTATAAGAAAGGGATTGGCAGTAGCAGGACACTGCCTGGGGAGAGGGGCACATAACACCAATAAGGGTACCTGATCTCAAACCAGGCTAAATGGGGACCAAAGGGAGGCCCAGATTTTACCTGTATTATGACCACTTGTATACCTAATCCTGAATTGTACCCCACATCTTTAAAATTTAAAAAAAAATTTTAAAAGAAAAACAACAAAAAACAGATTTCTAAAATATATAACGTTTTAATAGTTATGGTGAGGTTGTGGAGAAGAGGGAACACTTCTATACTATTATTGGGAGTGCAGACTCATCAACCTCTATGGAAAGCATTGTGGCCATTCTTAAAAGAATTAAAAATTGACTTGCCATATGATCCAGCAATGTGTTTCCTGGGAATATACACAAAGGAACATAAATTGTTGTACAAAAAAGACACTTGCACAAGAATGTTTATAGCTGTACTGTTCACAAGAGCAAAAACATGGGACCAACCCCATTCCTATGAAAAGTGGACTGGATAAAGAAAATGTGGTACACAGACACAATGGAGTACTAGGCAGCCATAAAGAAAAACAAAATCGTGGACTTTGCTGCAAATTGAATGGAGTTGGAGATCGTCATACTTAGTGATCTATCGCAGAAACAAAGAAATGAATACCATGTGTTTTCACTCATAAGTGGACCCCGAACACTAATCACATTAACACAAGGGAGAAAGCAGCAGTTACTGGGCGCTGCCAGGGGAGGGAGGAAGGAGGGGACACATAAAAACACAAAGGGTAACTGATCCTAAACCGGGGGAAGTGAGGGCCAGTTGGAGGCCCAGACTTCACTGGTATGCAGCCTACTCATGTAGTTCATCCTTAATTGTACCCCACATCTCTATAATAACATAGAATTAATAAAAATGTATATCATGTTTTTCTTCTAAAATCAATCACGATTTTAATCTTTGCTGATATTTCAGGAATTTTGTTTAAATAATAACTTATAAGCTAGTATCATACTTCAGTGATATGTTTAGGAACTGTTTTATGACACAGATTTGGTTTTACAGGGAAAGTCCTATATTGGTAGGATATACGAGTTAGTGCGTATGATTGATTTTTCTTTCCCTTGTCTCTTGCCTTGCTAGATAGTGCTCCTTGTGGCTTTCCGCTGTCGTCTGTGTGTCTGCTTTTTGTAACACTCTTCAAAATGACTAACTGAGATATCCAGCAAAAAAGAAAAAAAAAAAAACTGGTAGGATTTTCCTTAAGAAAAAGAAATGGGCTTCAAGTGAGTATTTGAAGGGCATTCTCTGGAGTAAGCTACAGGGACATGGTGTTCTCTGTTTTTGCTGTTCAAAGATTTTATTTATTTACTTTCAAATTTTTTGTTGTATTTTGGATGGTAGAGGTTTCAGCTTATGTCCTAGCTGAGCTGGTTATTACCATATAATACCATAGCACTTTCCTTTTTATTTCAAAATAGTTTTGTTGTTGTTGTTAAAGTTATTCTAACTGAAGACTAATCTTTTTTAAAATAATAAATATCCATGTCCTTTTTATGTCAGAAAAGTCAAGCAAATTTATTAGCTTAATAATTTGGAGTTTGGCATTAAGAATATCAATTATAAATTCTCCCGTGGAAATGCTATGAATCAATTTGCTTAAAAGGAAAGAGTATATATTTATTATATTTTTATTAAAAAAGTAGAAAGCTCATCTACGATGAGATCAAAAGAAACAAAGACACAAATTCTTACCACTTCTTCCTCATCAGACATATGAAATTGCTAGAGGAGGAAAATTGTTCAGAAATGATATGTATAATTCTGAATTCAATGCAATTCAAAAGGTTCTTTTTGTGATTGCTCAACAAAGCACCGTGGAAGAAATATTCTGGCATTTAGAACATACCTCCATATTCTGAGCAAATGGATCCTTAGGATCACACAATGTTGAAGATATTCGATGGTTGCCACGGAAACATCGCTGACTTATATTCTGGGGTACTGGAAATGTCTGCCGAATAATTGTTAACCTTCCAATTGACCTTCTTACAAGTTCCTGAACATCCATATCGTTTATTTCCTATAAGATAAGGAGTAGAAGAATTAGAAATACTTTAATATAGTAACAGAAACACAAAACCATTCATAATCTAAAAATGTTAAGCATTCTGTTACCTTAATGCATTGGCTTAATGCTTAGCCCACATCTAATGGAAAACAACACATTTTTCTTTAAAATGATCAACTCATTTATAGTTGCTATCTGTGCTTCAAATTATATATATTGATGTCTATACAATTCCAAATAAAACAATTAACTTAGATACATCTTATTAATACGTTTATAGTTTATTACATTGAACAACAGAAAAATATGAGTACAGTCAAAACATTTAAAAAGGTCACAAATAAGTTGCTATTATAGTTTATTATCTATTAATGGATTTCAAGTACCGATTAGAGTACTTGAGTACCTTGGAAGATTGTGCAATGTAATTGCTATATGTATAGTATATATATGTGTGCGTGTGTGTGTGCGTGTGTGTGTGTGTGTTTGTGTGTATACACATATATATGAAAATTAAGGTTTTTAAATGAGGCAAGTAGAGAAAACAAGAGGAGGACGAGCACCTTTTAAAATCAAAGTGTTTTATAACTTTTGAATGAATAAGTTAGTATATAATTGTGGTTTTGACAATTGTGGTCTATACAAAGATGAAAAATTCTGTTGCTTAATACAATGTGAATCAGGATGAGTAAAAAGAGAAATCCAATGTTCTTTATCTAAAGGAATTTTATTTTGTATATGAGTGTTTGCCAAACTCAAAGAAATATAATTTTTACTTTTTCCCCTACCTCCAAGCTCCTGACTTAAATTTTAAGTTTTGGCTCAATCATGGCTATAAAAGTATATTAAAAAAATAATATTTTTTTAACACACATCTGTTCTAAATGAAATTAGAATAAAAGTGATCAGACTGAATTTTAGCTTTAAGGCATTCTTTACTAAAGCAATCTGTGCTTAATAGTATCCATTTGAAACCTTTTATACCAATGAAGCTTTACAATTGACATAGATTCTTATGTGATAGAAATAAAAGATTTAACACAAGGTAAACTTAAGACTGCAGTGAGCATTTCTTGATTTCGATCCAAGAAATTATTACAGAAAAATGAAAGACAAGATAGTTCACAGGTGTAAATTTACTTTTTTCTTACTAGACTAATTACATATTAGTCTTTTTTGTAGCATATGTTCAATTTAAAAATCATCCTTATGATCTTTATGACATAAAGATTTTTCTGAAAATAACACCTGCTATCAGCTGGATCTAGTGTAATATCCTGGATCTGGGCATTTAATCAATCCTTAATGTACCATAGAATAGTTTTTCTCAGTTTAAAATGCCATCTTTTTCCTTTAGTCTGTGTCATTTCATTGCCCACCAAAAACTCTGTCTGGCAAAGAGCAGGTCACTCTGTAATCCTATGTCATCTGCTTGAAAGGTAGAATTAAACAGTGTCCTGCCAATGCCATCTTAAGCCCTAACTTTAACCAGACAGCTTTTAAAGTCAATTAATATTAATACTGCTATTCAACATCTTTCAATTTTTTACATTTCATATTGTGCAGGCAGGAACTTTTATTTAAAAGGTAGTAGAAAATTGTACCTAGCATTTTTCTAATATTATTAACTAAGTTGCATTATATTCATGGTCATTTTTCTTTAGCAGTACTAAGATTTATCAACATTTTTATCAAATAGCATCATCTCTATCTATACTACCTGCAATGAACACATTTAATAAGTGCCTAATATATGTTAGACAAAATATTAACCATTTTGCCCATTTTCTGCTAAAAAGATTACACTGAATCAGACACTGTTTATTCTCACCTTATAAATAAAGAATCAGAAAGATTCTAAGCTCTTCATTCAAAATACTCTATTTATAGGATGAATGTACAAATATCATGAGAAGAAACACTCTCTGAAGAAATTATACAAAAAATGTTCATATTTCCTTACAGGAATTATTTAGATTATTATTTATGAATGAAAGGAATTAATACTATAAAGATACATTATTTTGGCATTTAATTTCCTGACAATTCAATAAGGAATGACAAAGTCACCTATCATGAGCCAAAGCCTTTAAGAGGACTATTTCAAACTCACAAAAAAGGGGAAAGGAATGGTTACCTCAAAGTTGTAGTTCTCAGGTACCTAAGCAACTAAAGTATAGCTGAAGAAATGTCAATTTGAATTGAGTATATTTTGCCTATTATTATTTGAAGAAGGAAAAATAAAGTAATTTTCTGGGAGGAAAGAATCTGCCATTCTGAATGAAGCTAACAGACAGTCTGTCTCAAAAATTCACTTGCAATTTTAGTTTTGACACCTGATATCAAAAACAGTTTGATAGTGATATGAAAACTTGATTAGGCAGCTATTTTATATGTACAGAACTTTACTTCTGCATTTCAAAGGTTGCATTTCAAGAGTGGCAGGTGCAATGTTATATAAACACTGAAAGACAAGTGATTACTTTATTTATAAAGAGATCATTTTAAATGAAAAAAAAATCCACAAGTAAACTTTGTATTAAAATGTGAAACTGTTATAAAATCTATTAGTATGTGAAACTGTTATACAATCTATTAGAATCTATAGAATCTATTAGAATCGATAGTGTTCTAATGTTCTTAACTTTAAAAATTTAATAGTTTAAATCTTACAGTTTAAATTAATATTAGTTTTAGCCGTCAGACTTATGTGAAGAGCTAGTTTACCAAATAAGCACTCACTCAGACACCAGAACCACCAGCATGCTAATCGCTATCAAGATGTACAGCATTCCTGAGATTTAAGTTTAAAGAACTTGAATTATAAATTATATTTTCTTCTTATATCTTTATTATATCAAGTATATTTATAAAAGTTAAATCAATATTGCAATAAAAAATGAGTAAATTTTTTTTAGCGTACCTGATTTTTTAAAATGTGCTTCTTTAGGAGTAAAGCATACAATCTTTTTTCTCAAAACTAATTTACCTGAGTAATAAAAAATTATTAGGAATTAAGTCAATATGTTCAACAAGGATATTCTTATTCACTATGCTTCGATACTTTAATGTAGGTTGGATCCTGAACTGTGTAAGACCCAAGGAGGAAAAAAGAGTTAAATTGTCTACTGGGGATATAACTCCATCCAGAAGCAATCATTACCCAGAAGAAGTCTTTTAGAAGAACTGAGTCATTCCTGAATCCTTGTAGTATATCAGCTTTAGATTTAGATTAACAAGATTGTGGAGAAGAAAATACTCTAAAAATCCATTAGATCCAATGCCAATTAAGACAAAAAACGACTATATTCCCTTTTCCCATTCTTTTACCTATTAGCATCTAACAAATTTTCTGGCTGTAGTAGGTATTCAATAAATGTTAATAAAAAATTAATGAATGAATGAATGCAATATTTTACCAAGCCGTCTTCTAAAGATTGATACCTAAAAATTCAATTCAAGACACTAAAATGTTGTAATTCAAGACACGAGAATGCTTTAAACAATCTTGCATAAAGCAGATTTCAGTAATGAGATTAAGTTGCCTACTATGTGGTCTATTGAAACAGATAATGCTATTTTTTTTTTTTTTTTTTGAGTTGGAATTTCACACTTTTTTGCCCAGGCTGAAGTGTAGTAGCACCATCATAGCTCATCACAGCCTCAACCTCTTGGGTTCAGGCAATCTTCCCAGCTCAGTCCCCTAAGTAGCTGCGACTACAGGCTCACCCTGCTAAATTTTAATTTTTTTGTAGAGATGAGATCTCACTATGCTACCTAGGCTTGTCTTGAACTTTTGGGCTTAGCCTCCCTAAATGCTGGGATTACAGGCATGGGTCACCACCCCTTGCAAGATTATGCCTTTTAAAAACCATTTTAAAATATCTGTTATGCTTTAGTAAAGATGACTTTTTGATACTTCCCTAAAGTTTAACATTAATGTAAAACAATTATGCATATATTTTATTGAAAATGGAACAGAACCAGCTGTAGGCTATATACCAACATGATGAGGAGCAGAATGGTAACTTTCTGCTTGATAGATTAGAAGTGAGCAATTTAATTTATCACTAAACTAGAAAAAATAAAAAACATCCATAACACATATTAACTTTTTAAATCTCAAAACAACACCATCACAGCCCCCAAACCAACAACTTTCTCCTTAAGTACTCAGTAGTGGTTAACAGGAAATGATGTGGTGAATTAGTTAAGCAAGAAGTCAGTAAAATCACAGCAAGACCTCAACGGTCAGGTTCAGTATTATCAGGGAATAGAAGGGCACATAAAGCACTATGCTTCTCACAGCTTTAAACAGTGTACATCTTCCTATCTGAATTTCTAACTTTTAAAACTTAAATAAAGTGCCAGGCCATCTGGCATCCAGGGCCCTGAAGGGATAACAATACTTATATGGAAAGGCTGTTCTGAGATGGATTCACTGATTGCAAGGAGAAGATAAATACTGGTCCCAAGTACTAACATATGATTGATTGCACCATATGAGCTAGCACAGCCTCTCATTATAATAGCATAGTGAATGCAAATGCAAAAAATACATTGTTTTCAAGTTTCTACATCAATTTGTATCATGATGCACAATGCCAACTTTGATTTATATTCCCCCTTTAAGAAAACTATTGGTGCAATAAGATTAAATAAATGTTTGCAGCCCATTTTAAAATTAGCAACAAAATAATAGCTGCACAAACCAAACTAGACAGATTCATAGTCTCCATGTTCAGTCAAAATGGGCATTTGCATATTGTTGGGGTTTTGTTGTTTTTACATTTAGAGTTTACTAACTTAGATATTCTGAGAAATCCATGTTTTTCCTTTTATGGAGACTAGGGAAAATTATGATTCATCCATTATAAATTTTTGTAAGCCAGTGTGTAAATGAAAAGTGTGTAAGAAAGAAGTGAGAGTCAAATCTTCTGAGGCATATGTAAGAGAGAGACTCGGGTGACTGAATGGAATCACGTGCAAGTGAGTGCTGACCTCAGATATACTGGCTGACAATGGTGTTTTTTGTTTGTTTGTTTTCTGTTTTTTGAGTTGGAGTCTCACTCTGTCCTCTAGACTGGAGCGGTCACTGCAGCATCGACCTGCTGGGCTCCGGTGATCCTTCCGCCCCAGCCTTGCGAGTAGCCGGAATTACAGGCATGCGCTACCACGCCTGGCTGATTTTTTGATTTATTGTAGAGATGAGGTCTCGCCAGTTGCCCAGGTGGGTCTCGAACCCTCAGGTTCAGGCAATTCACTCACCTCAGCCTCCCGAAGAGTGGGATTACAGGCTGAGCCACCAAGCCTGGCGACAATGGTGTTTCTTAAAGGTGAAATACAGAAAAAATATTTACTCATTCTCTGAGTTTTAAACCTAGTTCAGATAAAAGTAATAACCAAATGTAAATGGCATGAAACATATTTTTCAAAGGCTAGACAGTATGACTTGCCCAAAAGAATTTATATCTCTGTTCAAGGACAAGGAAGTAGGACTGTGAGTAAAAAAAAAAAAAAGATAAGGGTTTTAGTGACGGCAAAGGGGAAGTTATAACCATTTACTGCAGAAAACCCATTTGAAGAATGAGAAAATAATTGAGGTCTTCTATATCATCTTCTATACTTCTAACATTTATTGAGCTATTTACCAGTTAGCTTGCTTTGTTTATATGGATGTTCAGTTTAGCAAAATAGTGGTCCAGATTATGGAGCATCTATTGCAGGACAATATTTCCCTCTGAATATTTTATGAAACAAAATTTAAAGGTAAGTTCAACAAAATGAGTCATAAGAAAGATGCTATAGGATATACACTTTTATTTTCTGTTCATGCTATTTATTACCAATGAAACATGTTCATCTATTCCAGCTATGCCTATATAATAAGAAGAGACAATTTCTTCCAAAGTACAAATTGACCCTCAGTCCGTGGATAAATGATCATGGTGTTCTAGGAAGCTCTACTTGAGTGCATACTTTTAAGATTTAAGTGTAGTTGTAGAAGCTAAATTGGATATGGAAAAAATTAATTCAGGGGCTGCTTCTGCAATCTTATCAGAGAATGGAAAGGAATGGACATTTCCAGTTAATGATTGCAAATATTAATTTGCTTTGATTAATCTGTGCCTCTAAGGAGGCAAGAAGTCACTTTATTTTTCTAGCCAGCTCTATTGACATAAACGGGTAAAATGACTTCAGTTTGTTTTGCATCAGGATTGAACCTATCTTGCTGACTATCTTACCCCAATTATCTTGTCTCTAAAACAAATCTTATTATTCTATAATTCCATATGTAGTGTCATAGATAATGCATTATCTTATTTTTATTACCATCAGATTGGAAAATATAGTTTATTTAGAAGGTAAATTGGAGAGAGAGAGGGAGAGAAGAAGAAATTCACCTCCTCAAGATAGGGGAGGAGGCCAAAGCTAGGAACACATGGCGGCCATGGCTCAAAGAACACATGGCCCAGCCAGTACTTAACAAAACAATGGCCTGCATTATCTTTATTCATAAATAATAGGCATGAGTGAACACCACATCTTGCTGAGGACAAATCCACATGATTCCATTACTTGTCCATGACTGATCTCCTCACTGCCCCTTCCATTCCTGACTGACAGATGCTAATGGAACAACTTATTTCACAGGGTTTTCAGGTTGTGATAGATTTTTAATCTTATGTATTATCGCTGCAAAAATTGAAAGACATTCACAAGGAATTTGACAAGTCTATGGATTTTAAAGCAGTCGTACTTCCTTATGAAAAGGGAAAAATCTGTTTTCTGTTTATTCATATTCATATGCAGAACTATTTAATTCTCAAGTAAGGGGGGTGAATATAAAAGTTCTAGAAACAACATTAAAATATAAATGAAACACAAGCACTCCACTGGGAGGAATTCACTTTGCTTACAAAGAAGAACTGTACTTTTTATAAAGATGATCTCCCTAAGCAGTCAGGATGTGCCAACAGAAAATGTTAAAAGATACTCAGTGGGAAAGACTTTCTCCATTTATTTTATTCATATAAAGCCCTTTATCATTTTTAAAAAAACATTTCATTCTATTTTTATTTAACAGCATTGACTCAGTAAGCTGAAAGTTTACTTCATGTTCTGTTTTCTCTTAAAAATTCAAGATTGTAGAAAATGTTTGGACTATATATATATGAAAACAGGAAAAAGAGTTGGCGATAAGGTTTAGTTGAGTTTACCTCATTTATAATGATCCAGTGACAGTCAAAAGCAACCAAATTAGTCTCCACAACCTAGAATAGAAAACAAACCAGCTATCAGTCAAGATTAATCATGCAAAACAAACTTAACTAAATGGATATACTTCACAAATGGCAAAAAATGAATCGCATGTTACAAAGGTCATTGTTATTCAATTGAAGATAGAAAATCATTAGCAAAGCACTGTAGATATATGTGTGTTTGACATGTAGATGCTCTGTAGAATTGCTAATTAAATTTGAAAATATAATTCATCAAAAACTTAGAAAACCATAGGTTTCAACAGGAAAAAAATTACTATTTGTGATTTAACTGAGAGTGGAGTTCAAATCTCAAACCATATTCCCAATTTAAAGTAAACTTGGATGACATTCTATTATCTACCTAATAAATATGTGAGTACAAAGCTCTCTAAAATCTGGCTCTAACTTAATATTCTTATTTTCTGCACTTCCCTCTGTATATGCATGCTACTGTCTTGACTAAGTAAACTGTTATACATTCTTCTGAAAATTGTTGTCATGGGTGTTTCAAAATGATCCAATTCTAAAATTATCTGAATGCAAATACTAAAAGAAATAGAAATCTTATTATCATTAAAGTGTGGATAAAAATTTTTAGTAGTTTTTAGATTGCTAATAAGATGAAAAGAAATAAAACGTATACAAAAGGAAGAAGAAACAATATAGCAATCTTGGTTGACTAACTTTGGATACATTTATTCTAAATGATTCTTGGCTTTTGCCAAAAAAGTAAGTTTCGGGATGGGGGAATATGTTCACGTGAGTAAGAAGCTGGGTTGATTTTCGTATTAAGGACTCCAATATATCAAATCTTATCATATACATTTAAGGCACGCTCTTATGATTTATACCATGACCATTTAATAGGTGAGACTGTTAAGAGATTATTCTATTATTTTTAGCAATAATACTGAATGATTGGTTTGCAAGTGAAGATGCTTTCTAATAACTAGCAAGAAGTTGTTATAAAGTGTGAATTGCATTTCGGTGGTTATTCTTTGTCCTACCGAGAAACGCCTATTAAAAAACACACAGAATCACAAGAATACAATTGGAAAAGTATTTGCTGTGTGATTCGATGTATCCTCAAAGTATAATTATTTGCAGAATCTTTGTTTTTTATATTATGGTATCAAATTTATACTATTCTAATGTACATTACATTTGTCTCTGTGACTTTACTGAGGTGTGTAGGTAAAGCATTATCAGAAAATGAAGGATGTGTTATCTA
Source organism: Cephalopachus bancanus (assembly GCA_027257055.1). Lineage (NCBI taxonomy): Eukaryota > Metazoa > Chordata > Mammalia > Primates > Tarsiidae > Cephalopachus > Cephalopachus bancanus. The sequence continues at coordinate 5,185,897 of JAPVLO010000205.1, read as the reverse complement.
TTTTTGCTTCATCATTATTATTTTTTGTGAAATACATGCATGCTCAACTTATAGGTAAAACTTAATGTAGAAAATAACACTCATGGAAGTTTCAGTTGTAGCTAAAAATAAACAAAAAAAACCATTTATACTAGTAATGGTGACTATTATTTTTAATTTTCTAATTATTTTTCTTTAATCATACTAGAGACAAACTATCAATAATTTATTAACAATGAAAAGGGTTAGAAAATAAGTGGGAACTTTACTAGAATTTATTTTTATTTATTTATCTATTTATTCATTAGTCAGAATCTCACTCTGTTGCCCAGGCTGGAGTTCAGTGGGACACTTATGGCCACCACAGCCTCGACCTGCTGGGCTCAGGTGATCCTTCTGCTCCAGCCTTCCAAGTAGCTGGAACTATGATTGTGTGTCACCACACTCAATTAATTTTTTGATTTATTGTGGAGACAAGGTCTTTCCAAGTTGCCCAGGTTGGTCTACAATCCCTGGGCTCAGGCAATCCTCTTGATTCCACCTCTCAAATTATTGGGATTACAGGCATGAGCCACTGCACCCAGCTCTTTTTCTTTTATTTTTTTTAGAATTTAAAAGACTATGAACTAGAGACTCAGATAAAGAGAAGTAGGTTTTTTGGATAAAGTGAAGAGAAATATGAAACATTAAAATAGAAAGAAATCAGAGGGGAAAAAGGGAACATCAAGATGTAGGCAATACAGATTGAAAGTACTTCTGAAGCACTGTTAGTAGTAGAGTGAAGAGAAAATTCAATTTAGCTTAAATTGTCTTCCTTTAGATACTCTGTATGGGTAGCCAGATTAAGCAAAATTTAAGCTAGAATTCTGCATTGCCGGCAGAAATTGTTGAGAATTTATTTTGTGCAACACCATGTATGAACTAAGTAGAAAGTAAGAGTTACAACAGTAACTTATCAGTAATTTGTCTAGACCATAAAATTTACTCTTTACTATTCATCTTTAAAGGAACTTTCAGGCAAAAACACAAAATAGTATTGAGGCACAAGGTTTGATGTTGTGTTTCAAGAAAGGAAGGCAAATGTCTCATCTAAGGCCATGATGCTACTCACTGCACTACTTACTCTCTTTTGTTTGGGGTCAGCAGGGAGAGAATCTCTCCTTCTTGTCTTTGGTTTTATTCATGAATATTAAAATATAAGATATTTTAGTAGTATAAATTTGTTACAAATGGAAAATTATTAGCACATTTCTGTAGAAAAATAAATAAAACAGTTATATTAATATTCTATATTGGGGGCTCTTTGTCATAGGTGAGCACCAAGTATATGTGAACTCTTAGTATGAGTAACTGGAAATCCATTCACATGTCTTAATGTGTGCTTTAAAGAAAAAGTCTACTGGAGCCTCTATCAGACTTTCAAGTTCTCAGGTCTCCTATAGTGTCTCTGTGAGACAGAATATTCTAAAATCATTAATTCCCAAGCTTCCCTCCAATTTAGGGTACTAAATGAATTTAAAAATACTCTGCCCCAAGAACAAGCAAGTGGATACAAAGTTTACCAGAAAAAGTAGATGATACTAGCAGCATATTCACTTAAATTCACCTCTATTTTTAAGCAAAATCAAGAATTCATATAGTAGAAACTGCTAGATAATCATCAAAATCCCTTTTCTCCTTCTACCGGGACACTCAGCTAGGCCCATGTTTCCCATGACTTATTGCAGGACAGAATTAAAGGGCCATGTGACTGAGTTCTAGCAAATAGAATGTGAGCAGAAGTGATGTATGGCATTTCCAAACCTGACCTGTAAAACCTGACCCATGTGCTTATGTCTGCCTGTGCTTTGACCCTTTCATCTTACTGGAATTGTGATGTCATCATCAGAGGACCATGGAAGCCACAATATCTCCAACTCACGGAGCAGACCCTTTTCCCCTACTCTGTTGTGGTTCTGTCCTGACATGAAAGAAACCTCTGTTGTGTTGGGACTTTACATTTTGGGTATATTTGTTAGAGTAATTTAGCCTACCTTATCTTTGATGCAAAGCTTTTTTGTTAGCTTCAGCCTGACTTTTTAAAAATCAATAAATTTTAATAAATATACTCAATAGAGTAACTTTTAATTCTGTGATTTTATAAAGTCATAATTTGAAACTCAAGTAATATTTTTTGGCCTTTTGAAGAATATAAAATATTCAGAACTTCTTTTTACAGACACGTTTTTCTCTGGTGAATAAAAAATTATTCTAGAAAGGTATTTAAGAACAAAACATATATATGTGTGTGTGTGTGTGTATATATATATATATACACACACATATATATAGCTCTCTCTATATATATCTTGTCTTTTTAATTATATACAAAGTTTTTGCAATAGACACAACTAAAATCCATATATTATTGTGACACCATGTGTTAAAGATGCTTGAAACTTTATGATTATAATGTACACAGAAAGTTAATGCTTACATTAATTATCTGAGTAAATGACCATTACAAGAGAAATATAATTTCCTTAGGTCTAGATTAACATCTTTATATATAACCAATGAGTTAGAATGAATTTTCTGATTTTGTGTACTTGAATGTTACCAAAAGTGACCAATGTGAAAAAGCCACTAATTTTAAAAGTAAGTGATATCAGTAATGGAAGGAGCACTTAGTATTGGGTAAAAAATGATCACAGACCTTGAAACTCAGTAGGCTTTGAGTTCTTTTGCTTAAATGACTAGTGTAAACAGAGTAGTACAAGATATCTCTCTCTATATATATAATATATATACACACACATACACACACAAATTTCTATATATACATACATGTATATCTAGAAATATATATTCAGTAAGATATATGTGTGTATATGCACGTATTATCATTTCAGAAAGAGTAAAACTTATAGAAGTGGAATTAAGGAAAAGAAAACAGAAAAAGAAGAGATAATTGTTTATGCTTCTCACATATTATCAAATTGAACTAATATAGAGAGAGCCACTCTTAGAAGAGACATATTTACATCAAAAGCAATTCTGAGTTCTTGTGTAGAGAACAAGATTATTATCATAAATTCCAAATCAATTAATCTGATTATTTATATATTTTTAGCAACATTCTTCCCTTTTCACTTAATAACACTTGAGTCTATGTATTGCTTTATCACTCTAGTGCATTGCTATCTTGAAGGACTGAATTACTTCTAGAGTTTAGAAGTTATTTTAAGACGTCCTAGAATTTTTCAAGTCTTTCTATTTATTTCCACAGCCAAACTGTTTTCTTTTCCCATCTTCCTTACCTAAATAGCACATCTCCTGTTTTAGCAGTAAACGTATTTGAAATCAATGAAAGGAATTAAGCAATTTGATTTAAATTTTCCCTTTGTTGGAACCTATTTCATGTCCAAGTCCATCTTTGTTATGTTGTCTGGTTTCATTGTGTGAATTCCTATAAATGTCCTGGAAGCTAGTAAACACTAGTAGTGCTTTTTAAACAAAAAACTCAAAAAGTTTTAGATTGTAATGAAATACTGAAAGTCTTAAAAATAATATATTTTTTTACCATAATGAATAAGGAACACAGTTTAAAAGGTGATATTATGTTTGGACTATCAAAAGAAAGTAGCACGTCAGTAAAGAAAAAAAACAGACAAACAAATTATCCAATGGGAACTCAAGTATATTAGGTTATCAAAGTAACAGGAGAAATGAATGTATGAATTTCCCTTGGTAATTTGTTTCTTCTATTCCTCTTATCCTATAATTCTCTTATTATTATACATATGTATATGCAAAAAGAGAATGGTACCTGATCATGTAGAGTTGATGCCACTTACATATATAGCAATGTAATGATAACAAATGAAAACTATCCCGCCTTCCAAAAAGCTGAGTTTACTGTGAGGTAATTGAGCAAAAAAGAAAAAAGAAAAATCAAGTCCTGTCAGGAAGACAAGCAATAAGTAAGGACACACCATCTGTCATTGACAGGAACTTTAGAACTTCTGAATCTTTAGAAAAGCTCAACAATTTATCACTGTGTCTTCCATCATTCATTCTCAGATCTTTAGATGTGCTAAATATAAGACAATTCAAAGCAAGGAAATCAACAGCACTGCCAGAGTGTGTGTCTCACTGGTAATAAATGTGGAACAGTTCCTACGAGTGCAGAGGACAATTTAATTGACTAAACAATAACTGCAGCATGCTATTTTTCACTCAACCTTGTGGCTTAACTAAATTACGCTTGTTTCCTTTGCAGGATGTAATAAACATCATATATTTATGCAGAGTTGCAGTGCTCTCTGCACCAGCAACAGCAAAGCTATCAGGTGTTTGCTTCTCTATGTCTATTCATTCCAAAAAGTCAGATGGAAACTAGCGAGTGGCATGCCTAGGTAGAGGACACCAGTAGTTATTCTGGAACAAATGGCCAGCAAAGTACTAAAGAGCTACTTATTCCCTTCCTGGCTCCTCATCTATAGCAATACTCTAGCATATATCAACATTTCTAGAACTGTATTCTGTGGGACACTACTTTAAAATTAGTGAGCATTCTGTAGTCAGATAGATTTAGAAGTGTTAGGTTAAGCAAAGTTAAACAGTTGTCATTACTGCATTACTCCTCAAAGTTTTAAACAGGTTAACATTAATAAATAAATACAATTAACATTAAAGTTATGTTAACATGCTATATTATTTCATATATTAGTATTGTGGTACATATCACTTCAAGCTTGTGAGTACAAGCTCTAAATCTCACTTTCCTCATTTGTCAATAGAAGTAATGATAATGCCCACATAACTAAATCATAATGAGGATTAAATGAGACAATGACACATAGTAAATGTTCAATAAATGTCAACTCCTTGCATTTTAGTTTATGTGCCTTATGGATTTCTAGGAGAAAATATTTAGAATGTAGTATATTTCAAATGGATTTGACCATAGAAACCATTTTTCCCACTGCAGATCTCATGGGATTGGTATATTTTGGGAAACATGGTTTAGAATCAACGTTAATTTAGCAACACATTTCTAAAAATTCTATAATAAATACATTACCAAAAAAGTGAAAGTCAGCCAATAAAAGTATATATGATCACAAAAAGTTCTAAAATTTTAAATTATACCATCACAATGAATTTTGTAATTTCAAAATTATGGTCCCAAGTCAGTCCTACAGAGAGCATGACAGAGGAAAATATTTCCATAAAACAAAAACAAAACATATGACTTCATATATTTTATATAAGACCCAAATGTATATATAATCGTTTTGATCAAATGGTGATACATCTTCTTTTTTTTTAAAGTCTTTTTCTCCCTTTCTAATAAAACAAAACAAGACAGAAAACAAAACCACAATGTTCTCTCTAATAAAACGGAATATGTAGTGTACAAACTTTATAGTGCATAAAATATTTTTAGCAGGGGTTCCATGGAGTTCCAGTACAACCTATACCCAGTTGCCTGAGTGCTGTATATGGCTAACCTGTACTACTACGGAATTCTGATTTTAAAAACAACAAAATACTGTAAGTCTCTGAAATGCAGTGACAGTACAAATTTTAGCCTTCTTAAGGTGCAACACACATGTACATGACCTATACATTTCCATTGATTGGTCTCCTTAGCTTGTTTTTGCTGTTGTTGTGTTTATTACTGCTTTTTTTTTTTCACTAGAAGAACTAAAGCCACAGTACAGGAGACACTGAAGTATTGTGTGTGTAGATTCCATTTTTAAACCCCAAATCTATCCAGCAGATGGCATTAGTAATCCCTTATGCAGATATTGGACAGCACAGGATATTCTGAAAGGACTGCCTTGTTTGCATTTCCTCTTGAGCTCAGCATGGATCCTCAACTCTCTTCTGTTCTTATCCAAGCAGTCACTATCTGCCATTCTACTCTGTGCTTTTAGCTTTGGAATCTCTGCTCTGATCTTCCAGCTGGAAGACCACAAATACACTTTCATCCAAATCCTCTTGCCATTACTGCCAAAGTTATTTCATAAACGGATATGCTAGATTTATTGTTACTGCCATGCAATTGGGTCTTCCCACACCCCTTGGGAGATGGAAATACGCCACTGCAGAGACATGGCCAACACTATGCTACCTGCTATGCTTCTTAATGCATAAAGACGGGTGCTAATGCAAGAAAATAGAAACTGTGTTCATCAAGTGGCATAGACCCACCTCCTGTGCTCAGTATTATTGAACAAAGATTGAACAGTGACTAAAAGTAAATTCATGATTTCAATACTTTACTTGAGAATATAAATAAAGATTTGACAATGATTGCCAGTGCAAGAAACCACTGCTACCGTTTTTTAATTCTTTGTGAGTTTCTGCTGGCATTGGGGTTCTTTTGGAGGTATGGCTGAAGGTGTGTTATGCCAAAACAATTAGGAAAAGTACTGTTTGCTGAAGGACCACTCATCCCTTGCCTGTTTTAGCATATTCTAATATGGTAACTTTTGGCACAACCAGGAAATTACAACAAAATATTTATTTCATTGTTGCTACTATTCTTTAATAGCCAAATGATTCTTGGCAGAGCAAATTAACTGTTAAGTATGGCAGGCAAACAAATGTATATGAGTCCTTAGTTGGATTTTACTCAAAGCTAAAATAATTTGGGAGCACATTGGCACTTAATTGCTAAGATTTATGAACTGAGGCTTTCTTGCTATCTTGAAGTTAATAACAGAAAAAGGAAGTTCTTAAAGAGAAGTCACTTGATCACATCCAAATGCAACATAGGAGCCTTTCACAGCTGTAGACGTTCATGTCTTTGCTTTGTGACTTTTGATCTCTCCTCTATCCTGTCTCCTTGACAAAGTGTTTCTCATAATTTGAAAAATGAACCAAATGTCAAATCCTTTCTGTCTCCCACCTCTCTAACCCCACGCAGCATTGTCTCCACCCTTGTGCTTTCCTAACAATGCTCTGAGAGAACCTTTATCCCAGCCTTAATGAAACTGTATTTAGTTACGTAAGTGATGAGAACTAGATTGTACATATTTCATATCCCACCCATTCCCTTTGGTTTAGTTGTATTGACTTTCCTGCTGGTCCTCCAAAATAGTCCAGCATTTGCCCTTATTTTGCCTCCTGGATTGCTCTTTGAATAGAGACACACATGTATGTTAGTTCATCTGGCACGACTCCTAGGATCACCTGTTTTTGTTCTCCTGTGCTTTTCTGTTACTTACTCCTCTTCTGTTCTTTAGAGCATTTATGACTACCTGAGACAAACAAGTGCACACACACACACACACACACACACACACACACACACACACACACTCAGTTATTTACTATATATTTCTGTGCTCAAAGGTGTATTTTACGGGAGTAAGGACTTTGTCTTGATTACTGGTCAATTCCCTTACAATAATGAGTGACATATAATTAGAGTTCCAGCAAAATTTATAACCAGGAACAAGGCAGATTTCCCCTAAACATTGTGGAAAAAAGATAACCATATACCCCAATTCACGTTTATACATCTGTGAAAATTCCTATTTCACTAAGGACTAAACCATAATGAACTGAAATGGAAGGGAAGTCAATAGAAATAATTTAATAACAAAAAATTTAAGTAATCAGAAATTGAATCAATTCAAATTTTCTTCGTGAGAAGATATTATTTCCATCATAATGAAGTTTATAAGTATTAAATTCAAAAATCTCCAAAGTCAAATATCTCAGGACTTGGAAGTCATGTGATACTAGAAAAAAACATAAAATTTGAATAAATGGGTTTGAGTTCAAATGCTAAACCTCCTTAATGACAATCAGGCATGTTACATATTCTGAGACTCAGTTTCTGATTTCTTGAATAACACTTTATTCATGGCAGCATAGTAAGGACTAAATGGCTAAATCTATCTAAAGTATGTGGAACATTATAAGTCTTCAAAAATCACTCAAGTTACTGTAGTACTTTTGACATTACTCATAAATGGCCATGAGTGCATTTATTCTATTTAGTAAATGCTTATTGAATGCTATTTAGAGTATGTCAACAATAACAACATAAGCTAAAATTTACTGAGTGCTTACTTTATGTCAGACACTAAGTGCTTACACACACACACACACACACACACACACACACACACACACACACACAGAAACTCATGTAATTCTCACAACATTCTTATCACGTAAGCACCACAAATATATCTTTACATATGAAGAAACTGAGGGAAAAAAGTAAAGGAACTCAACCAAATTATAAAATTAAACAAGAGTGGATACCAGAATCAACAGTAAAGATACATTTTACAAAATTCTCTCATGGCCCTCTTTCCCTAAGTTGCAGAAGCCATTAAGCATTTTTCAAAAATTTCACTTAAACTGCATGTTGCAGAACATTTGTGGCATACACTGGAGTTTTCTGTATTTAAACTCCACTGCGTTAACTTATTTTCATCCACTGTATTTCTGAGAGAGAGAGGAAGAGGGAAGGAGGAGGGGAAAGGGAGAGGGAGGTGGAACGTAATGAATCATAGAAGACTTTAAAAGATAAAATATCTGAGGCCGGGCTCAGTGGCTAAGCCTGCAATCCCAGCACTTTGGGCGGCCAAGGCGAGTGGGTTGCCTGTGCCTGAGGGTTCCAGACAGCCTGGGCAACTTGGCGAGACCTCGACTCTATGATAAAATGAAAATAGCCTGGCGTGGTAATGCGCGTCTGTAGTTCTGGCTACTCGGAAGGCTGAGGCAGAAGAATCGCTGGAGCTCAGAAGGTCGACACTCGGGTGGCCGTGGGTGTGCGTGCCACTGCACTCCAACCTGGGCAAAAGAGTAAGACTCCAACTCAAAATAATAATAATAAAAATTTCAAAAGTAAATAAATAAAATATCTGGGTGCGGTGGCTCACGCCTATAATCCCAGCACTTTGAGAGGCAGAGGTGAGAGGACTGCCTGAGCCCACGAGTTGGAGACTAGCTTGAACAACATGGGGAGACCTCATCTTTATAATAAAAACAAACAAACAAACAAACATAGCTGGGTGTGGTGGCACATGCTTGTAGTTCCAGCTAATTGGAAGGCTGTGGTGGAAAGATCGCCTGAGCCTAGCAAGATGAGGTTACGGTGGCCGCAAGCATGCCAATGCACTTTAGCCTGGGTGACAGAGTGAGACTCTGACTCAAAAAAATAAACAAATCAAAACAAAACAAAATAAAGGCAATTTCATCTACCATTCTACTCCATTACGATTTACCTTGAAGTGGTGCAAGAAAGTTTGCTTTTCCTTTAGTGGGTCTCATTTCCTAGATTCTTTTCAGAATGTGAGCAATTTGCCAAGATGATTAAACATTATAAATATATACATACACACAAACATACACATGTACCTGATGCTTAACCAGAGAAAGTCATCTGTAAACTTTCTCCAAAATAAAACTTTCCATCATCACCATATAAGGAAGGCCTAAAAGCTTCTAGAGGAGAAACTGGACAATGATTCTTAGGCATTGTGCCAGTAAGGCAATACAGCAATCAAGCATCTAGTTTCTGTGGGCAGTTAATTAGTTTACTACTGTTCTTACACTTATGGAAGTCGTTGTGTAGCTTGATAGTGTCCTGTGTTATAAGTAGTTCATCATTGATGAAGTTACTATGGAAGCTGATTATTGCTCATTAAAAGACATTCCTAGTTCAATATTTCTGTTATCCTTGGGATTTCCCAATATTACACAGGGATTTTGCTTTCTAGAATCTCAAGAGTCATGTAAAATATTAGTGATTCTAAAATCAAAAGACTGCACAGGAAAAAAAGTATTCCAAATATTTTACTGGTGTTGATACACAAAGTACCCAAAAGAAAAAAAAAATAGAGAAATGCAAATTGTGACTTTCTGTGACTATCATTTTCTAAACAACTTGTGTTAGTTATTCTCAAAGTATTTAAACTCAATGAAGATAGGATTGATGAAATTTTTCCTCAATCAAAACAGGACCTTTAAGCTTTCTGGGGTTTCTAAATTTCTTTCATATTTTCTTTCATAAAAAAGCAGACTTGTGGCTTACTGTTTAAAAAAAAAATACTTTCAACGGTGTTGAACTTGACAGCATGGACATTTTCTAGAATTCCAAGCAATTGACTCTCCTGCCTATGCTATTTCACTATGGTGAAATATAAACTACCTTTTCTTATCATTGACAAATCACCTTATGGTGTTAGAACAGTGTTTAGTAACAAAATGTCATCTGAAACTGAGGCACCAACTGCTAACAGTTTAAACAAAATGTCATTGCAGAACAGAATTACAGAATTTGACAAAAGAACCTGTGCTATGATCATGTAAGGCAGGAATGTTCAAAATAATCTCACACATTTTTTAACATTTTTTTGAACATGTTTTACATGTATGCTTATCTGTCAGTGTTTACAATTGCATATTTCTTATAAATGACTAGTGTTCCTCAGAATGCCATCTTAGACTTCATTGTTCTACCTTTCTTAGAAATGGAACACAACTGTGTACTTTGGTGTCACCGCAAAATCATGGCTTCTAACCACCAGTAGACACTTAATGCTGATCATCATTCTTTTTTGTGTATAATAAGTTTTGCTCTTCCTCCATTTCCCACAGCAATTACACCAGTTCCACTAACCCATTCAACCTTCAACCAGCTCCACTCATACATGACCCATTTTTAGTAACAATTAAGTAACTTTGTTTCCTATTTAAACAAAAAATAAATAAAAGTCAACAAGTAGAACTAATTTCAAGGCTCAAATTTCTGCTCTTGCAAAATGCAAAGCAAAGCAATCCTTATTTAACAAAAATAGTTAACACTTATTGGGTGTGGATTACATATCCGAAAGGATGGTAAACACAATAGTGGTTTTCTATAATTTAGGTGGTCTCACAGCAACTCTGTGAAAGTAGCTGCTATTATATTCCCTACTTTGCAAATAAATACACACTACTTTATCTTCATTCTCCCCACCTTCATCAAACAGGCACTTTTCATCTTACAAAGGCACTAATCTTTTTAATGTAGACCTGATTCTTTCCTTCTTTCCCTTTTGAAAGCCTGCATCATGGGTTATCTATATAATCCTGTCATTAAGCATCCTTAATTTTACCTGAGGGTTTCCTTATAACTAATGCACAACACATCTGTAAATCTACCTTTACACTCTTCTCAAATATACCTGTGATTGCTTTTGCTTTGTTCGTGCTTCCCATTCACAACTGCTGACTCCCACTCCACCCCACCCTGCCCACCCATATTCCTTTTCACTTGTCTGGTCTTTAAGTGTCTTTTAAAAATCTGCTTTAACATTATCATCATCAACATCATCATTGTTATCATATTCTTTAAGAAGTTTCTCATGATTATTACACACTCTCCCACTGTAACTTCCTCTTACAAATGTGGATGTATCACCATCAGTGAATGTGTATAATATTTAACTGTCTTTTTATTTGTATATGTTCACTACACTAAATGCTTCTTGAGGTAGGGATTATGGTTTACCCATTTTTATATTTCCAACAACTAACTCTGAACCTGATGAACCCGACTCGTAACAGACGTTAAATAAGTATTTGTTAGCTGGCTGAAAGTTAGAATGTTAGAAAGTCACTGTGTACCACAATGGACTTGGCCTGGTTGGTCTTCAGCCCACACGAACTGTGCTGCAACTTCAGGTGAAAGCAATTTCCAGTATATTAAAATGTCTCACCTCAGGAGTTCATGTCTCATCTTCTGTGCCTGATGACTCTCTTCTCTTCAGCTTATTTGGTCATACACAGACAACCCAGAAGAGGGATATGTTAGAATCCCTGGAGGTCAACTCTCAATCAATAAGGGATGGAAATACATACATGTCTGTCTCCCCACTCTCCAGTAGGGTGATTCTGAGGCATATTTCATAGTTTCTTAGATGGTTCTCTAAAGGATTGAGTGAAATTTGCCTACATACATGACTCATTTTTGGTAACATATTCTTAATGGGTTTTTCTCCTTACCCTCCCTCAATTTCACCACTTCCTCACTTGTGGTTCCCGGGACTATCTCCCTAGTAAACCATCTTCATTCAAGTCCTTGTCTTAGGACCTGTATCCATCACTCAAATGGAGTCAGCTTTCCTACACAAAATATACAATTTACTACATAAAAAGAGAATAATTTCTTTAGTTGAAATGAAAAAAAACTCTTAAGAAAGATAATAAAATTCCTGAGAAATTAAAACTACTCACAATCTGTCCATAGGAATTTTCTTCCTATAATACATTGTTCAGACACTTTCATAATTCTAAAAAACTGTGTGTACATTGTATTTGGGGATTCTTTACATTAATGGCTCTCAGTTTTAGCATGCATTATAATCACCTGGAGGGCTTTTTAAATACAGATTGCTGGGCCCACCCCAACAGTTTCTGACTTTAAAGGTCTGATATGGAATCTGAGAATTTGCATTTCTAACAAGCTCCCATTTGATGCAGTATTTCAGGTTCAGTGATTTTGAGATCTGCTACTTTATGAAAAGCCTTGATTAGGGACTGAGTGTAATAACTTGCCAGTGATTCCATATCTTTTTAATTAATTTAACAAAACCATTCAACCTTTTTAAGCATCTGAAATGTACTACACACATGGCTAGGTACTAGGGTTGTTTTTAACAGGTTAGTCCCTTTTCCAAGTGAGCTTTCAGCCTATCTCCACTGGATGCTTAATAGGAATATGAAAAGTGTGCAAACGTCTGCCAGTCTACATATCATAGTCCGGCAGAAATAACTAAAGACATGTACCTCTCCATTGAAGGAAAGGCAAAAGTCCTGTTTGGAAAAAAAACATTGTATTTTTAAGACTACTGTTTCAAAACAACTTATTTGCAGTAAACTTCTTAAAACACACTAAAGTGTGTTATTGATACCCTAATCATCCCTACATAAATTATGGCTTTGCACAAGTTATTTGGATCACACATAGCTTCCATTTGGTGTGACGTGCTATTATTTATAAGAATTAAAATTTCGGGATTCGTAAACATAAACTGTTCTTTTTACTATTATGTTTTGTTTTTATTTTTGTTTTTTTCATCCTAAGTGATAAGGTCAGTCTTGAGTACAGACTACTAATTATATCTTGAAATGTATCACTGGATTTGACTGTTCTTTATTTCTTATATGCCATTCCCGGTTCAGCAGTAGGAATCAGCTCTGCTAAATTGTTAAATAAATGATGTGTCAAAGCTTGTTTCAACTAACTCCAGACAGATAAAGAGAAAAAAAAAATCCTGAAGATTACTGCATGTATTCCTGCCCTTTATTCAGCTTTATTCTCTCTTGAGAACTCATCTCTATTAGAAACTACAGAATTGAACTAAGGTGTGTTTGTCACTAGGGTTGACACCATAAATGCTGTGTAGTACAATTGAGGTCCCGTAATTCAAAGCATGGCATGGAATGTGTGCCAAGACTTTCTTGGTTTATTTTAAGGAACTATATATATAAATTTTGAATCTCCTGTATGAGTTTACTCAAATACATATCGCTGTTTCACAGTGAGTCTAATTTTATATTTAGCACAATTTCACAGTTTACTCAGGTCAGAATACAAAAGTAAGAGAGCAAAGAAGGATCTGTCTGATAATAATTCCTCAGTCTCCCTCCAAACCAAAGAGATGCACTGACAGCTGCAATTCTAAGGACCACTTACTTTCTTCTATAGAAAAAATTGAAAACAGTCATAAAGAAGGAGGGTTGAAAAGCTTTAAAAGTCTTCCTTCTAGGATCACTTGATGAAAGAAGTTTTAGAAGATTGTCTTTAAGGGTATTCTGATAGTCCTTATTCCTGTGAGAATTAATGACAAGAACATACTTAAAGTAAATATTCTGTGGTCTGATCATCATAATTGTTGAAATTGTTGAAATGAAGTGACCTGGCTTTTTTGTTTGTTTTCCTTTTTGTTTCCTTCTTTTGCAGACTTACTGGCAGAATACACAGAGAGTTTAAAAATATATATATGCAGTCCTCTACACATCAAGTCATTATTGTCTAATAAATAATGACAGGCAGTAGCTTAGTTTAACATGCTCTTTTGGTAGACGCATTTCACTCTGACTTGCAGTGTGACACAGTGGGGTTAGCACAAGGTAATTTTCAGGTCAATAGAAAACCCCTTTCTTAAAACCTACTCGTCCTTTGTCTTTTAGGAGCAAAACTGAGAAAATAAATTTTAAAAAAACACTAATTGTATCTTATACTATATGTTGTAAACAACTCACTGAAGTGTTTATCATTCAGGTTTCTAATGTAAGCCTTTAAAAGCTGATGCATTTGTTAGAGAAGGCCATATGTTTTCCTAAAAATAGAATTTTGGTCTATACAACTTTATTTTTCAAATTATTTAGATGAAGTATGAAATTACTTTAAATGTTATAATTTGTTGTTGGCTGCTCATTTTGTTAAAAAGGAAAGTGTTAATAAGGTTATAGATTCAGCTTCTGTCTAGGTAAATTACAATTCCTCTCTTCTAGAATCATGTTTACATCTGGAGACTCCACTCTCAATGAAAAAAAAACTCAAAAAACTAAATGCTATCCAACTACCATCAAAGCTTCAAATGCAAAATAGAAAAGGCAGAATACTGATGTTATAAAGAAGTATTCAAGAGGTATACAAAGAACAATGAATGACCATATAGAAATAAATGGAAGACACTCTGGGTATAATGAGTAATTTATTGTCGACATTTTCCAGAGTGCAGTGGAGAAATAAATGTTTTTAGAAACGTTATGATAAGTAAAATATATTTAAAAAGAATTTTGAGTGAATGAAAAGCAGAGATTGATATTATTAAGCAAATACCTATATGCTCCCTGACACAAAGAATTGATAGGCTAGGTAGACTGGGTTTAGACAAAAACAGTTTAGATCACATAGAAGGTAACTAGGCAAATCTGGATGAGACGAAAAGAAAAATTTAAATAATGCATTTACAGTTATTTTTAATATTATTCCAAAAATAAGATTTTTAAAAACAATCTTTAGTGATAAAGAATTAAAGATTTATAGTAACTATTTTGTGTACAATTTATGATTTGTATGAATACTATTCAGAGTAAACTTTTTAAAAGTATTATATGTAGGGTAAATTTCTTAAAAACTTACATATCATTTAAAAATCAACACGTGGGTTCAGTTATGTTCAACAAATTAATGTTTTTATTTATAAAGAACATAGTTAAAGAATCTCTACTGACATTTTAGAAGTTAAGTATGTAGGTTAAGAGAAAGATAGCTTGCTATCTATTGCAGTTAAAATTCTGATTCACAGAGTAGAAAAAAGCAGGCAAGCAGGATTTCTTACCAACTGATCCTGTAACATGGTTAAATTCTTCCTAGGTGTGAGGTTTTTGCCATAGAATAATACCATTAAATTATTACAAAGACTGTATAAAGTTTTGATATTTTTTCTTTAAAAATGAATATGTTCCATGTAAAAAATAAAATATGTGCTCTTTTATTCTTCTAATTGTATTAAATTTTACTTTGCATATATATTATTTAAAAATGCATAATAGACTGCTTTTATTTGAAATTTTTCATACTTGGAGTTGTACTTATTCTCAGAGTCAATAAAATCTCTGAGAAAAATTAAGGTTAATTTCCAGAAAAATATTCTTCAAACTATCTTGTAAATTTTCTAATTCAAGTATAAATACAAATCACAAATAATTTTCAAAATTTCCAAACTGTATTATATTCAAAGTTATAATTTAACTTCATTTTACTTAAACTTACTTTATGAAAAAAGGTCTCTGCAACTAAAGAAAAAATTATGTCAAAGACAAAAAATATCCAGTGAGAATTATGATTAAAACAGTAGTAGGAAAGAAAAAAAACTAGGTCAAAGAGTTATCTAGCTTTAAAGATAAGAAATTGCGTTATTTTGCTAACTTGTGAATTTTCTATCCTAATTGATTAGTAAAAAAATTCACACTATTGGAAAATCCATTTCATTAGCTTTGAATATGACTTTAAGAGAGTTAAAAGAAAATATTTAAAATGGAAAAAATGTTCTTGAGAGGCAAGAAAATTATATTTTTAGGGTTGAGAGTCAGATATAATTTGAAACCTGAAACACCAAATATTTGCTGTTTGAAATCCACACTAAGATTGAAATTGTCAGGTGGTTCACCAAAATGTCAAGGGCCATCCAATCTGCCAAATTTCTGAATGGAGTTGAGGAGACAGTAAATCTTGGCTGAAGAATAAGCTTTTCTTTCAGAGCTGAATTAATTCCTCTGTATTAAGTCAATGGTTGTGTCATTTTAAAGCAGTCAATAGTGGCTTTTGAGATACAGGTTAATAAAATATAGAAATCTATATTAAATTCTAAAAATATCAAGATTGTAAACAAAAAGTTAATGTAAGACAACAGATTTTCTTTGTTATTTTTATTTTAATAAAAGCAAAACAAAAATGCTAGATCATTTCCTTTGTTAAGACATTTAATTGGTGGAATAAATATGATATTAAGAGAATGAAACCACTGGGAATAAACTATGCCCAATATTTATAACTATGATGTTTTTAGAATTTAAAATATACTACAGAAAAATAGAAGCAGTCAATGTGACAATTTTGAACTTTAGTAGTTGCAAATGTTCTCATTGAAAGAGGGCAACAGAAATTAATGCCAAGACTAGGGTCGTTCTCAGAGTTCAAAGAGAAAAATATATCACTATGTAGGGAGGCAAGAACTTTGGTCCATTGTAGGCTTTCTATTTTATCAATCATTTCAAAAACTACTACTTTTCAGTAGCCAAAAAAGGAAATATTTACACAGGTTTTAAAGACTGGCAATAAATGTGGTATCAAAATTTCCAAAAAGGAAATTTAAAATCTAAACCAGATGGTAATTTTATGTATGCTAGCTATGTTTCATTTTTAGAACTAAATCTGAGAGGGAAAACAAAAAAGAAAAAACAGAACCAAACAAACATCTGGAGCAACAAGATCTTAGTCTGAATATGTGTGTGTGTGTGTGTATAATGTATGTATATTTGGACATATGGAAGCAATGGCTATATTGATAGTTTTGTGAGGTACTGAACAAAAACTTAAGGTGTTTCAATGAAGGTACATGTATTGAATGATCAATCAAATCCTCCCTGGAACTAGTAAAAAAATGAATGTTTACAGAGTTATTGCCATGATCTGAATATTTTTGTCCCTCCAAAATTCCTAGGTTAAAAGCCAATCACCGGGATGATAGTATTAGATGACAGGCCCTCTCAAGGACTCTGTCCCTCATGAATGGGATTAGTGCTGTCATAAAGAAGTGTAAGGGAGCTTGTGCCCTTTCACTTTTTGCCTTTCCATCATGTGAGAAGGGCCATCTTTGAAATAGAGAGGAAGCCCTCACCAGACACCAAATTTGCTGGTTTCTTGATTTTGGCTTCCCAGTCTTCATAACTGTGAGCAATAAATTTATAATGTTTATAAATATCCAGTCTATGGTATTTTTGTTACAGCAGTCCCAATGGATTAAGAAAGTCATATTAATGATGGTATTAAATATAAATTTAGTTATAAATGTGTTTAAACTATATTAGGAGTGGGGATGGTAACTTGTGTGAGAGATAATGCATGCAACCTAAATTCTTATCTTCTAGGTTAGTATATCAATAGGCATCAATATCTGAGAAATCAAGAAAAAGTAATGTGAAATCTTATTTTAAAATATTTGGAAACTACAAGAAGTAGCTAAAACAAAACAAAACAAAAATCCAAGTGGGAAGAGCATGAAGGGAGAAATGAAGAAGCAATTTCTGTTTTTTATTAGTTCTATAAATAATTTTTTTTACTGAGTACATGTGAAATTTTAATAAAAATGAATTTTAGTTTTTAAAATTGAGTGTATATTTTTGACAAAACTGTTATAAAATAAACTATTAATTTGAAGAAGCTATAAGAAAACCTAAGCAAAGTATTTTTTTTTAACGGTTTTTGTTAAGTTTTGTTTAAAAATCACACTGAAGTGTAATTAATAGCTACAGTTCTAAAGACCAGTCTTCTCAAAATACCATACTTCATGACTATATTCTGAACCTTAAATCTATCCCTTATATTATGAAAGTAAAGCAACATCAGCGTCCTCTGTTGCTGACCGTGTCATGTATCTGTATATTAAAAAAATGATTCGTGTGTCTATAGTCAATTAAAACTGTGATATCCCATAGAGAATGTTAATTATATTCTTGCTGATTTTATTATCTTCTTTGGGAACAGTGACAGTCCCCATGGTAGAGAAAAGATCTTTGGGAGGCCACTATTCTATCATAGGAGATTCCTTTGAAATTCACAGCAACCAAATGACAAAAATATTTCTTACCACAGAGACGGCTCTAATTAAGGGAGCAAAACAGAGGCACCACTGAAATTTCTTACCTCTACAGGGGGACTTTGATTCAAAATAAATAATACAGAAGCATTTACAAATTCACTGACGTTAAAGAATAAGCCAATCAAAGGCACCTTTTCTTCAGACAAACTCTACTAATCATAATTATCCACAAGAATTTCCTAACAGAGGCACTATTGAAATTTCTTACCTCTACATGGGGACTTTGATTCAAAATAAATGATACAGAAGCATTTACAAATTCACTGAAGTTAAAGGATAAGCCAATCAAATGCACCTTTTCTTCAGACAAACTTTACTAATCATAACTATCCACAAACAGTTCCTTAACATTAACTAATAATCCTTACTAACTGTTTTGAACATTTTTTTTTGAATGATTTTTCCCGAGAGATAATATGGTTAAAGAGAGAATTAATCCCGTTGGCTGCAGAGGAGAGGTGCAGAACAATCATTTACATGAGGAAAGAGAATGCAGATTCCAAATTAGAGCCGAAAGAAGCAGGAACCTCAAAAACTTGACTGAACATCCAAGGGCACAGCCAGCAAATATACCACTCAAGTCGGGCTAACTGGCACTGTTCACTCTTGTTTTTTAATTGCTAAAATGTGTGCCTTCATGTATCGCAGAGCCAAGTAAAGCCATTCTCTATTATCCATTTGGCAACTAAACTGTCCTGGGCTGATTTCACCATGGCTGGAACCTGCCTTTCTCGATTCCTCATTAGATATTTCTGCTTAACAGCGTTTCCCATCTGGAATACACTTACTTCTTCCCTTTATCCAAGACAAGACCCTTTTCTTTCTTTCTTTCTTTTTATTTATTTATTTTTTTTTTGAGTTGGAGTCTCACTCTGTCGCCCAGACTGGAGTGCAGTGGCCGCTCCCGGCCACCGCAGCCTCGCCTGCTGGGCTCCGGCGATCCTTCCGCCTCAGCCTTCCGAGTACCCGGAATTACAGGCGCGCACTACCACGCCCGGCTAATTTTCTGATTCTATTGTAAAGATGAGGTCTCGCCGGCAATCCACTCACCTCAGCCTCCCAAAGGCGCGGGATTACAGGCTGAGCCACCGAGAGGACCCTTTTCTTTCAATGAACATTCGCGTTGAACTTTTCCCGGGATGACTTTACTCCCCTTTCACAGTTACTGCTTCCTTTCTAATCTCCCCAGCTAATAATGCGCATTATTCATTTAGGCATTTAATGTAAACTTCTAAGATTTGCTTCTTATGTTTTATATAAGAAGTGATACAGCAGAAAGTACATGGATTTAAAAATCAGTTCTGATTTTAAATTTCATCTCCATTGCTTCTTATCTGATGCATTTGAACAAGTTCTCAGAATCTCTCGAACTAATGTGTCCTTATTTGTAAACTGGGAATTATGCCAACTTCCCTGAGTAGCTACATGGATTAACTGATATAGTTTATGTTCTCTTGCCCTGTGTAGTGCCAGGCTCATGATAGCATGAGCCAAATGTGTGGTCTGTTTCCTTTCCTTTTTATTTGAGGCCAGATTATAAAATCCTGGAGGACAGAATTGTCTTACATTGCCTTGTATCCTGTTAAATGTCTGGCAGTAATTAAGTACCTTGTGGGCACTTACTAAGTACTCGTTTGAATGAATGTATCAATTGGGTGCCATGAGGAATCCCTAATGGGCCCTCTATTGAGTGCTCTCAGTAGCTACAGGGACTCTTTAAATGTATTAGAACAAATCCATCACAATTGAAATCTATTGATTGGGAATCAGTACTATCATTTTTCAGTATTGAGAAAAACATGTTTATGTCTTTAAAGAAGGCCAAAAAATTATTATCTTAACTGGTATTATATTCAATTTATAAACTTGACAGACATAGGTCAAAGGTTTTTTAAAAAACTGTCATTTTGTGACATTAGATATTTGTTTTTATTATTCCCAAATGGATCACCTCATTACAATTTCCTTATTGGTAATTTGGAAATCAGTGAAATTGGACATTTTATGTATATTTGCAGCTATATCTCAAGCAACTAAATTTTAGAATTTTCTGGTTTCTTATATCAGGTACCCAATTTACTTTATTTTCCTCATTTCAGTGTACTTCTATTTAGTTTATGAGTAAAAGAATCTGTGAATGTCAGACATTTTTCTAAGTCTAGTGCAACGTTCCTCAAATTCTATCACGCATCAGTATCACCTGGGGGCTTAGCAAATGTAAATTGTAGGGTTCTATCCCCAGAGTTTCTGACTCAGCAAGGTTGGGCTAGAACTCCAGAATTTGCTTTTTTTTGAATGCTTTCTGAGGTGATGCTGATTCAGGGACCACATTCTGAGAACTACCATACTAGAGAAGAAAAGGATAAAATCAAAGTACTTTCTCTAAAAGGGGTTAGAGTTTTTATTAAGCTTTGGCATATTCTAAAGACCTAATTGCTGATAAGGGCAATGATGTCTAGGTGTAGAAACTTAGAGTTTCTGATAATTCAAATATTTGAAGATTCATATTTGAACAATCATGTCCTCAGAACAATCAAGACCCAAGTAAACTTAAAAAGTATGCCTGCAGGGATATTTTAAAAATTGTTTTAACTTCTGTTAATGCAGTCTTGATTTTATTTTTTTATTTTTTTATTTTTTTATTTTTTTTTTTTTGAGTTGGAGTCTCACTCGGTCGCCCAGACTGGAGTGCAGTGGCCGCTCCCGGCCACCGCAGCCTCGACCTGCTGGGCTCTGGCGATCCTTCCTCCTCAGCCTTCCGAGTAGCCGGAATTACAGGCATGTGCTACCACGCCCGGCTGATTTTTTGATTTATTGTAGAGATGAGGTCTCGCTGCCCAGGCGGGTCTCGAACCCGCGGGCTCAGGCAATCCACTCACCTCAGCCTCCCAAAGGCGCGGGATTACAGGCTGAGCCACCGAGCCCGGCTCAGTCTTGATTTTAAATCACTATTTCAACATAAATGAAGTATAGAGTTAAATTTAATACTAATTAGGAGTTGCCTATATGACTATTTTTAATCACTGTCTTCTAATTGATCAGTTATGCATTTGAATTGTCAGAAGTAACCTCATTCTTCTATATTCTATTTTAAGGATAATAGAATATAGTTTGCCAAAGAAAGAATCTCTTCACATGTAAAAAAATCACACATTTAGAGTTTTAAGTTAGATTATTTTTAAGTTCACAGGGAGACACAATATCATTAGATATTTTTAGGAAAAAAAAGCTGTTAGAATGATCTACATAAAACATAGATTTTGACAATTTAAGAGGAAGTTATATAATCCTGGAAGAGGTAGTTTAAGGAATCCACATTTTTTAAAAGTCCATTATCAGATTGACTACATCTTAAATACGAAAATGAACGCTCACCTTAATCTTGAATGGGAATTGAAAATATTTCAATGACATTGAAATTCTAAAGTGTTAGAATAAATAGAAAGTTCACTTTGGCAAGAAGTTTCTGAAATACCTGTGGTGAAATTCATTAAATTCTTTTTTCTAAGCTTTCTTATTGATATTCTCATAGACTGCATATTTTGTAAATATTGAAAACAATTATGTTCCTTCACAGAATTTTGTTAAGGTAAACAAGAGTTTCCTAAAATATGTTTTAAAATAAACTCATTTATTTATTGAGTTGATTTTACTTAAAATCAATTCTGATATTTGATATTGATCAGAATTGATATCAAATATCAGAATTGATAAAATCAATTCTTGAGCATCTTTACATGTATAGGCACTATCCCAGGCACTGTGCATACAACAAAGTTTGAGAGAGATCCAAATTTCATGCATTAGTTTTCTATTGATGTCCTAATAAATTACCACAAATTCGGTGTGTTTCACTACACAAATTTACTCTAGTTCTGTAGGTCAAAAGTCCAACGTGAGTCTCACAGAGCTAAAAATCAGCAAGTTGGCAGGGCAGCAGGAGTGATAACTCCTTTCGAGGGACTCTAGGGAGGACCAGTTTCTTTCTCCTTCAGTTCATTGGTAAAATTTTCTTACTTGTGGTTGTAAGACTGAAAGCCCCTTTTCCTTATTGACTTATCGAAATGCCATCCCCAGCTTCTACAGGCTAACTGCATTCCTTGGCCTGTGGCTCCCTTCTTCCATTATGAAAGGCAGCAATGTCAAATTGAGTTTTCCTCCTGCTTTGCAAGTCTCTTTGGTCTTTTTCTGTCTCATCACTCTGACCCAGCCAGGAAAGGTTCTCACTTTTAAAGGCTCATGTAATTAGATTGAGCCCACTCAGACAAAGCTGAGATAGTCCGAAAGCTAGACTTCTTGTGCCAGTTAGTCAAGTTGTGAAAGCAAAAGAAAAGTTCTTGAAAGAAATTAAAAGCGCAACTCCAGGGAGCACACACATGATAAGAAAGAGAAACAGCTTTGCTGCTGATATGGAGAAAGTTTTAGTGGTCTGGATAGAGGATCAAACTAGCCACATTATTTCCTTCAGCAGAAGTCAAATCTAGAGGAAGGCGCTAAATCTCTTCAATTCCAAGAAGACTGAGAGAGCTGAGGGAGCTGCAGAAAACAAGTTAGATGCTAGCAAAGATTGGTTCATAAAGTTGAAGGAAAGAAGTCCATAACATAGAGGTAAAGGTGAAGCAGCAAGTACTGATGGAGAAGCTGCAGCATGTTATCCAGAAGATCTCGTCAAGCTTAGATGATAGCACATATGTTTACATCGTGATTTACTGATGATTTTCAGGTCATTATTGAAAATTACTGTTCAGAAAAAAAGATTATTTTTAAACTATTACTGTTCATTGAAAAACCACTTGATCACCTAAGAGCCTTGATGGAGATATGCAAGAAGATTCATGTTATTTTCATGTCTGCTAACACAGTGTCCATCCTATAGCCTATAAATCAAAAAGAAACTTTGACTTTCAAATCTTTTAATTTAAGAAACATATTTTGCAAAGCTATATCTGCCATAGATAGTAATTTTTCTGATGGATTTGGACAAAGTAAATTGAAAACCTTCAGGAAAAGATTCACTATTTTAGATGCCACTAAGAATATCCCATGATTCATGGGAGGATGTCAGAATATCAACATTAATGATAGTTTGGAAGAAGCTGATTCAAACCTTCATGAATGACTTTGAAGAGTTCAAGACTTCAGTGTCAGAAGTAACCTCATATTTGGTGGAAATAACAACAGAACTAGAATTGGGAGTGGAGCCTGAAGATGTGACTGAATTGATGCAATCTCATATAAAATTTGAATGATGCTTCTAATGGATGAGGAAAAAAGAAAGGGCTCTTGAGATTAAATCTACTCCCAGTAAAGATGCTATGAACATTGCTGAAATGACAACAAAGGATTTAGAATATTTCATGCACTGAGTTGATAAAGCAGCAGCAGGGTTTTAGAAGACTTGCTCTAATTTTGAAAGATATTCTACCATGGGAAAAAAGGCTATGAAACAGCACTGCACTTCTTCCTTTTGAGAAAGGAAGAAGTAATTGATAAGGTCAGCATTATTGTTGTCTCATTTTAAGAAATTATGGCTGGGCACGGTAGCTCATGCCTGCAATCCCAACACTTTGGGAGGCTGAGGTGGGTGCTTGAGCCCAGGGGTTTTGACTAGCTTGGACAACAAAGCAAAACGTCATCTATAAAAAAAAAACACAACAAAACATACAACAAGTAGTCAGGTGTGGTGATGTGTGCCTGTAGTCCCAGTTACTTGGGATGCTGAGGTGGAAGGATTGCCTGAGCCCAGGAGGTGGAGGCTGCCATAAGCTGGGATCATCGCGATCATGCTACTGCACTCAACCCTGGGTGGCAGAGTGATTCCAACTCAAATAATAATAATAATAATAATAATAATAATAATTGCCACAGCCATTCCAACTGTCAGCAACCACCACCCTAATCAGTCAGCAGCCATCAACATCAAGACAAGACCCTCCACCAGCAGAATGATCTTGACCTGTAGAAGGCTCAGATGATCGTTAGCAATAAAATATTTTAAAATTAAGGTATGCACATTGTTTTTTAGACATGATCCAATTGTACACTGAACAGAACAGTATCATGTAAACATAACTTTTATATGCACTGCAAAACCAAAAAATAAAAACTATGTGACTCTATTGTGATATTTGCTCACTGCAGTATTCTGAAACTGAACCTGCAATATCTCTAAAGTATGTTTGTATATGCCGACAGAAAAAAAATTCAAATTTTGGTTTGGATTCAATGCAACAGTGTGAGGTTGTGAGTGGCATTAAATACAGTTTCAGGGCTGTAGTTTGAATAACTGAGTGAATGATGATTCTGTTCTGTGTATGCCTCTTGTCTTCCTTTAATATTATTTTATTTGAAGTTCAGTAGTGAAAGAATTTTAACCAGCACTTATTCAGTCACATAGAATGAAATATTCAGGTTTTATTTAAAAAATCCACTAGCACTAGGGGCTCTTGGGGTTTCCTTAGGAAACACAGTGAGGTTCAACAGGTAGACCTAGCCAGTGATGCCAAGTTTATGTTTCAATTCCCTCATCATTTGAAGGAACGACATCTTTATCTGCCTGCATTAGTAGTGCTGTTTGAGAATAAACCTAGATATTCTACTTACTATCTGTATTATCTTGAGTAAGTTATTACTAGTTTCTCCTAAATCTCGAATTCCTAATCTGTTAGTAAGCCTTCATAATAGTTCTCACCATATTGGGTTGATTTGATGATTAAATAAGAAATATGCAAAAAGTACTTAGCACAGTATCTGGATGATTGTGAGTACTTAAGGAAACTTAGTTTCTTGTATTTATTTCATGTATTAGTGTTCTGTATATAATTTCTTTGGGATAAATAATTACCAGTGGTTGCTTAAATACACTGAACAACATTAGTCCACACCATGCAAGTAATTTTCAAAATCCATAATATTTCTTACTCCCCAAGACTTGAGGGAAAGAAAAAAGAAAGTGACATTTGTACATTTCATTTTTAACCTTCTATATTATAGTCTCAAAATGAAATTGTTATTACTGACCTTTGTAGAAATGATACAGTTACTACAAAGAAAAAAAAGTAATACTAGCTTTCACTTCCATGTACCCTGGCTGCAATTGCTATGCTGTCCAACAGTGTCTGTGAATTAGATATCAAATTGATTTATGCTGGAAAAAAAAGTGTTACAAAATCAACAATTTGAAATGTAACAAAAGATTTGTCTTCTCTTTACCATTTGCCTCAGTAGGACTCCTAGCTCTGATCCAGCTCTTCCCAAGCCCTTATCTAAGTGACTAAATTTTACTAAAGCCATCAGTTTTTCTTTGTTCTGTTTTATGGAGTGTCCTTCTCCAGTCAATTCTGTATATCTTAAAGAGCCAAACTATTAGCATAGGTCCAAATAAAAAAGCCAGATATATTGACTTAGACTCCAGGTGGTAATCAGCTCTTTTAAAATGAGTAAGTAGAATATTTGTTACTTTGGGTTACCCCCACAAACCTTCATGGCAATTTTATAGAAATAAGGGCTCAATAATAAAAAATGATATAATAAAGTCCCAAGCAGGTAGTGTTTACAAATTAATAACATGAAGGTTAAAAACAAACTGTTTCTTAAATGACACCAACACATACACACAAATCACAAAAAGAAGTTAATATAAATTTTCCTCTTAACATTTTTTAAAGGAAAACTATGTAAGTATTAAGATGGAAAATGATCCTCAGTATTGCATGCTAGAGAATGTTGGGTAGATGAGGACTCAAAGTGATCACTGAACATGGTGCTAGTAGGTGACCTGGGGGATAGGGTGCAGAGCCAGATGACAGGGGGTTGAAATAAATAGGAGTGGCAAAAGGAAGACAGTAACCTTCACTTAAAGGATGATTAATGATGAGGTAGCTATGATAGAAGCTACGGAAAAGCACAAATATAAGGAAGGGTTATTTGTTCACTAGTTCATGTGTTTATTTTTCAAGATGAGTAAAACCAGACTGCATCTATAGACCAGAAGGAGACAGCAAAAGTAGAAATGAAAAGTATAAGCCAGAGAGTAGAGAATTGAAGGACTAATGTCTTAAAATTATGAATAGACAGGAGGAGCTTAAGATGGAGGCCAACAGGTGGGGCTGTAAAAATTTCTGTGGAGTCAAGTGACAATACTCTCCATGTGAGTAGGCGGGTGCTGGTGAGAGCATGAAAGTCCATCTGAGGGGATACTTGCCTGCATGCACCCGGGTCCCCCCTCTGAAGGTGATTGCAAGCTCTCACCACCCTGAAATTAGAGCTCAGCTCTCAAGAATGCCGCACAAACGTCTGCTGCCTGCAGGAATGCACCTGAGAAAAGCCTGCTGAATTCAGTTGATTCCTAGCACCGGGCACCTGGCAAACACCATCACCTGGCATATGAGACCCGCTGGGAGTGCAGGATTTGATTTTTGGAGAGAGACCATTGGGGAAATCTGAGAGAGGAATATGTGCCTGGTGAGAAGCTGCCCACCTCAGCCATTTTTCAGGCAGAGGTTTGCATTGCTCCGCCCAGCTCCTCCCCCAGCCCCCAACTTGTTGCCTAAGCAACACACAAATAATTGCTCCAGGTGCTCCCTTACCATTCAAATAGAAGATAGACCTAACAAGGCACTGGAAGGGGCTGAGGACACAGCTCAGAAACCTGGTCTCTGTGAATGGCAGATCAACTACTCAAGGCTGGATTGTGGTCTAGAGCAAATATACTGAGAGCACAAACTTCAGAGGGACCTGAGAGTGCTGAGTTCCAGGTGCCCCACCCCCTACCCTGATCCAGCCATGGGACAAAGGTTGTGGCCAGAAAAAGACAAGGATGAACTCCAAAGAGATCAGAGGTGAGTCTGGGCTGACACCAACCCTCTCCTCCCGAGCAATCTTCTGAACGTCAGACCCACATAGCTGGGCCACGACTGAGAGGGACAAACCCAGACATAGACTGGACATCAGTCACAATAGGAGAAGCCCATTCCAGGATAGACTTGGCTGGGGCAACCTTGTGAGAGTACATACCTGGGGAGGAGACTATCCTGTACATCCCCAGCAGAGAGCTCCCTGACCATAGGAGAGTGGGAGGGGAGGATTGCAGCCCCACCCACCTCCACTCTCCCTCCTCCTTTCCTGCTCCACTCCCTGAGGAGAGAGTGAAAGAGGTGGTTCACAGGAGAGATCTGATTAGAGGAACAATTACAGAGTCTGCCACAAGAGGACAGGTTTTTTTGTCTTTGTTTTGTTCTGTTTTGTTTTTTTTCAAATTTTCAATTATTTTTTAATTTTAAAAATTTTCTGTTTGTTAGTTCATCTATTGTTAAAACATTTTCCCTTTGTACATGAATGTGTATGTGAGACTTTGACCTGCACCCCCCCAAATTTTTTTTCCTTTTCTTTCTAAGTTTCTTTCTGCTTTTATTTGTCATTCTCTGTTTATGTGTGTATGTGAGTGACTGAGTGTTCATTTTTTGATTTTGCAGTTGGTTTTTGCTCTGTTGTTCTTCTGGGTTTTTTTTTTAAACATTCATTTTTTATAATTTAAGGAGTGTGTCAATATATGTGTGAGGTGGGAGGGTTCCACCTAAATCCTCCCCCTTTTTTGCTTTTCTTTTCTTTTTTTCTCTTTTTTTAATCTTATTCTCCCCCCTTCAGTCTTTTTGTCTTTCTTCTCTATTTACTTCATACTAGGCATGTGTGTGTGTGTTTAGTTTTCTTGGGGTTATTCTGTTGTTGTGGTTTGCTTTGTCTCACTTTGTTATTATTGTAGATTTTTTGATTTCTGCTTTGAAGCATCATATAGAGTGGTGGTGGGGAGTGGATCTCAGGGTAAACATACCACAATAAGTGAACATTTTAAGTTGCAAGTAGCATCCAACTCCTAGCACCCCATCCCCCACTTTACTCAGATTTCAAAAACTTCCCATCCATCATCCTATTTCAAAATAGAACAAATCCAGAGCCTGGGTCAAGGAAGAATAGAGGACTAAGCAAACATCAGAAGGGAAAGCCTCTCCCACTGACACTGAATAACAGAACTAAAGAAAAAAAACGGCCATTGTCCTGACTCTCACTTCCAAGGCAGTGGTGCAAACATGGTGTCCAAGAAGACAGGTAGGGTGTAAGAACAGAGAGTTCCAGTGTTCTCCTCAACAGGATTGACTATATTTGAAACAGAGTATGGAGAAATTAAGAACAAGTGTTTGTTAAAATAATGAAGCGCGGAAGCCGAGGCAAGATGGCGACGGCATAGGTGAACTGGTGAGATTCTCTGAACGTGAGTTCCCAAAAAGGCTATTACTTCTCTTCCCCCATCCCCCAGCCCACCACCAACCGTGCTGGTGCCAGGCCCGGGAACTTCAGTCCCACACAGGGCCAGATATTGCGCCCCCCCTCACTGCTGCTGTTCTACTGCATGTGTGGAAGTCTCCGGTCCCAGCCCCCTCCAGATCCCTCCCCGGCTGCATTGTCTCCAGCCCGGGCACCCGGCACCAAGCCGCTGGTCACACAGGGAGGCTCTGGGCGCCCGCCCCTCAAAGACACCGGTCCCATTCCTGGCTGAAATACTCTGTAGGGGGCCCAGCGCCACTCTCCCCGCTCACCACCTGCCCTTTGGAACTTTGGAGCTCTGGAACTCCGGGTTCACCCTGGCTGAGGCACTCAGCGCGAGACCCCAAGCCGGAGGACCCAGACAAGCAGAGAAAAACAGATCTGCTTAAACTGCCTCGCCATTCTCCAGGCAGAGACTTCCATTGCCCCGCCCACCTATCAACAAACTTTACCTCATTTCCTAAGGCCAGATATTGCAGCCTCCTGCGGTGCTATTCCACTGCGTGCAGGGGAGTTTTGGGTCCCTGCCCCCTTCAGCTCTCTGCCCAGCTGCATTGTCTCCAGCCAGGCACCCGGCACCGCCGGACACACAGGGAGGCTCTGGGCGCCCGCCCTTCAGAGACACCGGTCCCATTCCTGGCTGAAGTAGCCTGTGGGGGGCCCAGGGCCACTCTCGCCACCCACTGCCTGCCCTTTGGAGCTTTGGAGCTCTGGAACTCCGGGCCCACCCTGGTTGAGGCACTCAGTGCGAGACCCCAAGCCGGGAGACCCAGACAAGTGGAGAAAAACAGATCTGGGTAAACTGCCTTGCTATTCTCCAGGCAGAGACTTCCATTGCCCCGCCCACCTATCTACAAACTTTACCTCAGTTCCTAAGGCAACAGCGCGAAACAGGAGACAAAGCCCCACCCCTACGCTGCAACGAAAAACAAAAGGGAGAGGCTGGAATCGGAGATCACAGAAGTGACTCTAGTCTGATCGCTTATTTTGACTTATGATTTTATCATTGAAACTGTTGGTTTAGATCACGTTTGGTGTTTACCTTCTGACTTATACTGTTTCTTGATTTTATTGGCCTGTCTCTGTGTAGCTATCAGTATTCTTTAGGGAATCTTTCTTACCTGTCTTTCTTTACTTCTTCCCAGCCCTGTGTCTCTTTCTCACCTGATAGTTGGTATGTATATCTGTTTTCCCTCTCTCACTTCTCTCTTTTGCTTATTTTGACTTATGATTTTATCATTGTAACTGTTGGTTTAGATCACGTCTGTTGTTTACCTTCTGACTTACGCTGTTTCTTGATTTTATTGGCCTGTCTCTGTGCAGCTATCAGTACTCCTTAGGGAATCTTTCTTACGTGTCTTTCTTCACTTCTTCCCAGCCCTGTGTCTCTTTCTCACCTGATAGTTGGTATGTATATCTGTTATCCCTCTCGCACTTCTCTCTTTTGCTTATTCTGACTTATGATTTTATCATTGTAACTGTTGGTTTAGATCACGTTTGTTGTTTACCTTCTGACTTACACTGTTTCTCGATTTTATTGGCCTATCTCTGTGTAGCTATCAGTACTCTTTAGGGAATCTTTCTTACGTGTCTTTCTTCACCTCTTCCCGGTCCTGTGTCTCTTTCTCACCTGATAGTTGGTATGTATATCTGTTTTCCCTCTCGCACTTCTCTCTTTCTAACTCCCTATTGACCCCCCTTCCTCCATTATTTTCCTCTTTTATATGCCCCCTTTTTAAATCTAGGGACCAAGACTGCATACTGCTGAATAGACAGACTGTAAAGCAGAGGGAAAAGTGAACAAAGCCAGAAGACCCTCATAAGGAAGAACAGGTCATTGCGGAAGAGAAATAAAAGCAACCCCACCTTCCCTCAAAAACAGAATTGAAGAGGGGGAGGGAAAGGGGGAGAGGGAGAAAAATCTAGGGAAATGAAGAAAAACCAAAAGAAGAGTATGGGTCTCTCCCAGACGCCTGGGAGAGCAGACACTGAGAAAACTGACTTTGGAATGCAAACAATGAAAAGCCCCCAGAATGAAGGGTCTCAAACTGCAAATGTAGATATCAAAACAATAATGGAGAGATTAAAAAGAATTTAGGAGACACAAGAAGAAACTAGGAAGGAGCTGATATCTGAGATAACAGTAATAAAGAATACTGTGAATGAAATAAATAACAGATTGATAAGCATGGAAAGCAGAATTACCCAAGCAGAAGAAAGAATCTCAGAGCTTGAGGACCAAAATATAGAAATAACCAAACTCTTAAAAACACAGAAAATAAGCTCAAAAAGACAGAACAAAACCTTCAAGAGATGAGTGACTACCTCAAGAGGCCTAACCTAAGAATAATTGGACTCCCTGAGGCAGAAAGAGAAACAGAGACCACATTGGAACAAACTTTCCATGAGATCATTCAAGAAAACTTCCCTTATCTAATCAGTGATACAAAAATTCAAACACAAGAGATTTAGAGAACCCCGCAAGACAACAAATGAGAAGACCAACTCCTAGACACATAATAATTTGCCTAAATAAAGTAGGCACAAAAGAAAAAATCCTAAAGGCAGCAAGATCACCTAAAAGGCCAGATCACCTACCATGGAAGACCAATTAGAATAGCAGCAGATTTATCTGCAGAAGCCCTGCAGGCTAGGAGAGCTTGGAGCCCTATCTTCAAAGTCCTAAAAGATAAACAATTTCAACCAAGAATAACCTACCTGGCCAAGCTAAGCTTCATCAGTGAGGGAGAATTAAAATCTTTCCCAGATATCCAATCCCTAAGAACTTATGCTGCCACCAAACCATCTCTACATGAAACACTTAAGAAAGTACTAAACACAGAAGAAAAGGAAAAAAGAACAACGTTCTTCACAAGAGTACAGGGACAAGAATAAAATATACATGAACCAACCCCCAAACCAAAAGAGAGACAAAAAAAAAAAAAAAAGAAAAGAAAAGAAAAGAAAAAACCAAGTGGAAGAACAACAACTCAATAAGAACTCCATGATAGGGATGAACTCTCACATTTCAATAATTAGTCTGAATGTGAATGGACTAAACGCACCACTGAAAAGACATAGAATGACAAAATGGATAAAATATCACCAGGCAACAATATACTGCCTTCAAGAGACCCATCTCACTAGAAAGGACATACACAGACTCAAAGTAAGAGGATGGGAAACAAATTTTCAAGCGAATGGAACACAAAAGAAAGGAGGAGTCGCGATCCTAATTTCAGACAAAATACCATTTAAGCTATCAAAAATTAAAAAAGATACAGAGGGCCACTACATAATGATAAAAGGTTCACTCCATCAACAAGAAATATCTATCCTAAACATATATGCACCCAACATAGGTGTGCCAACATTCATAAAGCAACTTCTAGGAAAACTAAAGAAAGACATTGACTCTAACACCATAATAACTGGGGACTTTAATACACCACTCACAACCCTAGACAGATCATCAGCACAAAAAATCAGCAAGGAGATCCGGAACCTCAATGAGACTCTGGACCAAATGGACCTAATTGATACCTATAGAACACTCCATCCAAAGACCACAGAATACACATTCTACTCATGACTGCGCGGGACATATTCCAAGATCAACCACATTCTCGGTCATAAATCAAGCATAAGCAAATTTAAAAGGACTGAAATTCTACCATGTACCTTCTTGGGCCACAGTAGAATAAAAATAAACATTGACACCCAACAAAGTCCCCCCAAAACCCACAAAGACATGGACACTAAACAGCATGATGCTAAACAACTCCTGGGTCAATGATAAAATCAAAACAGAGATCAAAAGATACCTGGAAACAAATGAAAATGAAGAAACATCTTACCAAAATCTCTGGATGCCTTAAAAGCTGTAATAAGAGGGGAATTTATATGCCTACAAACACACATGAGGAAAATGGAAGGAACAGAAATTAACAACCTAACAAGCCACCTAAAGAAGCTGGAAAAGCAAGACCACAAAAACCCTAATTTCAGCAGAAGAATCCAGATCACCAAAATAAAAGCCCAAATCCAGGACATAGAAGACAAAAAGATAATAGAAAAAAAATCAATGAAACAAAAAGCTGGTTCTTCGAAAGAATAAACAAGATCCATGGTCCCCTAGCTAGACTGACCAAGAAAAAAGAAGAAAAAAAAACCAAATAAGCACAATCAGAAACACAAAAGATGAAGTCACTTCTGACCCTGAAGAAATACAAAAGATCATTAGAGACTACTACGTACACTTGTATGGAAACAAACTTGAAAACCTTAAGGAAATGGAGGACTTTCTGACATCACACAACCTACCTAAGTTGGAACAAGAAGAAATTGAGACCCTAAATAAACCAATAACAATCAAGGAAATCGACTACGTAATAAGAAAGCTTCCTACAAAAAAAAAAAAAAAAGCATTGGACCAGATGACTTTCCAGCAGAATTCTACAAGACATTTAAGGAGGAGCTGATACCAATCCTACTGAAGGTATTCCAGGTGATTGAAAACAATGGAACGCTCCCCAAATCATTTTACGAAGCCAACATCACATTGATACTAGGTAAAGATCCAGCAAAGAAAGAGAACTACAGGCCAATATCTTTGATGAACATAGATGCTAAAATTCTCAACAAGATCCTAGCAAATCGGATTCAGCAATACATCTCAAAAATCATCCATCATGACCAAATAGGCTTCATTCCTGGGATGCAAGGCTGGTTCAACATTCGTAAAACCATAAATGTTATTAAATACATCAACAGATGTCAAAACAAAAACCACATGATTATATCATTAGATGCAGAAAAAGCTTTTGATAAAACCAAGCACCCCTTCTTGATAAAAACCCTTGAACATCTAGGCATACGGGGAACATACCTCAAAATAGTAAAAGCCATCTACGAGAAACCCACAGCGAGCATACTCCTAAATGGACAAAAATTAGAACCATTTCCCCTGAAAACTGGAACAAGACAAGGATGCCCACTCTCACCCCTCCTGTTCAACATAGTATTGGAAGTCCTGGCTCGAACATTCAGAGAAGAGAAGGCAATCAGGGGTATCCAAATAGGAAAAGAGGAAGTCAAGTTATCTCTCTTTGTAGATGACATGATTGTATACCTTGAAAACTCAAGAGAATCTGTCAAAAACCTCCTTACACTGATAAAGGCCTTTGGCAAAGTCTCAGGATACAAAATAAATGTACAAAAGACAATCGCATTTCTCTACACCAATAATAAACAAACAGAAACCCAAATAAAAAACACAATTCCATTCACAATAGCCACCAAAAAAATGAAATACCTTGGCATCTTCCTAACCAGAGACATGAAAGACCTTTACAAGGAAAACTACAAAACACTGCTCAAAGAAATCAAAGTTGACACAAACAAGTGGAAAAATATCCCATGCTCATGGATCGGAAGAATCAACATTGTGAAGATGTCCATCTTACCTAAGGCAATCTACAAATTCAATGCAATACCCATCAAATTACCAGCAACATTCTTCTCAGACCTAGAAAAAACAATGCAGGAATTCATATGGAAACACAAACGTCCAAGAATATCCAGAACAATCCTCAGCAAAAAAAAAAAAAAGCAGGTGGTATCACATTACCAGGCTTCAAACTTTACTATAAAGCTACAATCATCAAAACAGCTTGGTATTGGTATAGGAACAGGCATATAGATCAATGGAATAGAATTGAGATTCCAGAAGCAAAATCTCAATTTCTCAACCAACTCATCTTTGACAAAGCCTCCACCACCTACCACTGGGGAGAGGAGAACCTAGTCAGTAAATGGTGCTGGGAAAACTGACTGACCACATGCAGAAGATTGAAACAGGACCCCTATCTATCCCCATGCAGAAAGGTTAATTCCAAATGGATCAGAGACCTAAATGTAAAACCTCAAACCATAAGAACCTTAGAAAATGAAGGAAATACCCTCATGGAAATCGGAACTGGCATCCAATTCCTGAACAAAACTCAAAACCCACAGCTCATGAGAGAGAAAATAGACAAGTGGGACCTTATTAAACTGACAAGCTTCTTCAAAGCCAAAGAAACCATCAAGAGAGCAGGGAGACAGCCTACAGACTGGGAAAAAGTATTTGCCAACTCCAGGTTCGACAAAGGTTTAACATCCTGGATCTACAGGGAACTTAAACATGCTGATAAGAAAAAAACAAACAACCCCATTATAAAATGGGCAAAAGATATGAACAGACACTTCACAAAGGAAGACATTCGAGCAGCCAACAAACACATGAAGAAATGTTCAACCTCACTAATCATCAGGGAGATGCAAATCAAAACCACACTGAGATACCACCTAACCCCAGTCAGAATAGCAATTATCAACAAGTCAAAAAATAACAGCTGCTGGACAGGGTGTGGCGAAAAGGGAACACTTCTACACTGTTGGTGGGAGTGTAAACTAGTGCAACCTCTGTGGAAAGCAGTGTGGCGATTCCTAAAAGCTCTAAATACCAACCTCCCATATGACCCTGCAATCCCCCTACTGGGAATATATCCTGAAGAACTCAAATCACTCTATAAAAAAGATACCTGCACACTCATGTTCATCGCAGCATTGTTCACAATAGCAGAAACCTGGAAACAGCCATGCTGCCCGTCAAAAGAGGACTGGATTAAAAAATGTGGTACATATACACGATGGAATACTACGCAGCCATAAAAAAGAACAAAATCATGAATTTCGCAGCAACCTGGATGGAACTAGAGTCTATAATACTGAGTGACCTCTCACAGAAACAAAGATCCGAGTATCACATGTTCTCACTCATATAATGGACCTTAAACATCCAATGCAATACTATACAAAAATGACTGACCCTACTGGGAAACTATGGTGGGGGGAGAGAGATGGGATTAACAGTAGCAAATATCTGTCTGGGAACGGGGAAACACCCCATATCAACAGGGTGCCTGAATGAAATGCAATTGTATACCTAACCCTTAACTGTACCCCACAACTTCATAATAAAAAGAAAGAAAAAAACCAAGATGTCTGTCACAAATGAGGAAAAGTTAAAGGAAGACCTCAGGCAATTCCAAGTCTACCAAAGACAAAACTCCTGAGAAATCAGACCTTGGTGCCCAAACAATGGAAGTGACCAATGACTGGCCCCAGAATATGACAGGGATAAGGGAATGGTTGGAAAGAGTGAATAAGACTCAAGAAAGACAAGATGCAACACTGAAAGCACTTGTAACAGAGATTCTGGCAATAAAAAACTTCATTTAGGAAATAAATAACAAGATGACAAGCATGGAAAGCAGAATCAATCTAGCTGAAGAAAGAATCTCAGAGTTTAAAGACCAGAACATGGAATTAACCCGATCTGTAGAAAACATAGGAAAAAGTCTCAGAAAGAAGGAACAAAGCCTACAGGAGATGTGTGATTATATCAAGAGGTTGAACCTATGTCTGATTGGTATCCCAGAAGAAGAAAGGGAAAATGAGAACAACTTGGAACAAGTATTCTAGGAGGTTAACCAAGAAAACTTTCCCCATCTCACCAGAGATGGGAACAGCCAATCATAAGAGATAAAGAGAACCCCCACAGGACATCAAAAGAGTAGACCAACTCCTAGACACATAGTAATTCACCTACACAAAGCAGGCACAAAAGAAAAAATACTAAAGGCAGCAAGAGAGAAAGGTCAGACTACCTACTGGGGAAAACCAATCAGAATATCAGCAGACCTATCAGCAGAAACACTACAAGCAAGAAGTGATGGGAGCCCTATATTCAAGGTCCTCAAAGATAAGCAGTTTAAACCAAGAATTTCCTATCCAGCAAAACTCAGCTTCATCAGTGATGGAAAATTAAAATCCTTCCCGGACATAGAATCCCTAAGAGAATATGCAGCTTCCAGACCAGCTCTATAGGAGACACTTAAAAAGGTATTAAGCACAGAAGAAAGAAAGAAAAAGAAACATTACACACTTCCCAAGAGAATAGCAGAGCACGGAATCAACAGAGAATACAGTGCAATAAGAAACTTGAAAACACATGCATACACTAATGCCAAAGCCAAAAGAAAACAAGGAAACAAAGAAAAAATTTTATAAGAACCTCTTGATAGGGATAAGCAATCATATTTCAATAATCAGCCTGAATGTGAATGGACTAAATGCATCACTGAAAAGACACAGAATGGCAGACTGGATAAGAAACCACGACCCCATTATTTGCTGCATTTAGGAGATTCATCTCACTACAAGGGACACACACAGACTCAAAGTTAAAGGATGGAAAATGAGTTTCCAGGCAAATGGAACACAAAAGAAGGCAGGAGTTGCAATTTTAATATCAGACAAAGCAACCTTTAAGCTATCAAAAATTTAAAAAGATGCACAAGGACACTACATAATGATAAAAGGTTCATCCATCAACAAGAAATATCCACCCTAAACATATATGCACCCAACACAGGAGCACCAGCATTTATAAAGCAACTACTAAATAAACTAAAAAAAGATATTGACTCTAACACTATTATAGCAGGGGACTTAAATACCCCACTGACAACCCTAGATAGATCATCGAGGCAAAAAATCAACAAGGAGATCCAGACCCTAAACTTGACACTTGACCAAATGGACTTAGTAGATACCTACAGATTATTCCGCCCAACAACCACAGAATGTACATTCTACTCATCACCATATGGAACATACTCCAAGATTGATCACATCCTTGACCATAAATCAAGCATCAACAAGTTCCATAAGGTTGAAATCTTGTCATGCACATTCTCAGACCACAGTGAAATAAAAATAAATATCAAAACCAAAAACGATTCCCCAAAGCCCACAAAGACATGAACACTAATCAACATGATGCTGAAGAACGAATGGGTCAAAATTGAAATCAGAGAAGTTGAAAGATTCCTGGAAACAAATAAAAATGAAGAAACATCTTACCAAAACCTCTGGGATGCCATAAAATCAGTTCTCAGAGGGGAATTCATAGCTCTATGAGCACACTTCAAGAAAATGGAAAGATCACAAGTGGAGAGCCT
This sequence comes from Cephalopachus bancanus, assembly GCA_027257055.1. Taxonomy (NCBI): domain Eukaryota; kingdom Metazoa; phylum Chordata; class Mammalia; order Primates; family Tarsiidae; genus Cephalopachus; species Cephalopachus bancanus. The sequence goes on along the minus strand of JAPVLO010000205.1, from coordinate 5,148,138 downwards.
AACAAATCACCTAAGGAAGCTGGAAAGAGAAGACCACCAAAACCCCAACATTAGCAGAAGAATCCAAATCACAAAAATAAAAGCCTAAATACAGGACATGGAAGACAAAAATATTATAGAAAACATCAACAAAACAAAAAGCTGATTCTTTGAAAGATTTAACAAGATCGATGGACCTCTAACCAGACTATCCAAGAGAAAGAGAGAAAAAACCCATATAAACACAATCTGAAATACAAAAGATCACATCACAATTGCCCCCAAAGAAATACAAAGGATTATCAGAGATTACTATGTACACCTATATGGAAAACAAACTTGTTATCCTAGATGAAATGGTGGACTTTCTGACATCACACAACCTCTCCAGATTAAAACAAGAAGATATTGAGACACTAAATAGACCCATAACAACCCAGGAAATAGACTCTGTCATATGAAAACTACCTACTAAAAAAAGCCCTGGACCAGACGGCTTTCCAACAGAATTCTACAAAATGTACAAGGAGGAGCTGATACCTAATCCTACTGAAAGTATTCTAGGCAATTGAGAAAGATGGAATTCTCCCCAAATCATTTTACAAAGCTCACATCACACTGACACCCAAACAGGGTAAAGATCCAGCAAAGAAAGAGAACTACAGGTCAATATCCCTTATGAACAAAAACGCAAAAATTCTCAACAAGATTCTAGCAAATCAGATCCAAAACACATCTCAAAAATCATCCACCATGACCAAGTGGGGTTCATTCCCAGGATGTCATTAAATACATCAACAGATAGAAAAACAAGAACCATATGATTATCTCATTAGATGCAGAAAAAGCTTTTGATAAAAACCCTCAAATACCCAGGTATAGAAGGAACATACCTCAAAATGGCAAGTAGCATCTATGACAAACCCACAGCTAACATATTGCTAAATGGACAGAAACTAGAAACATTTTCCCTGGAAGCTGGAACAAGACAAGGCTGCCCACTCTCACCCCTCTTGTTCAATATTGTGTTGGAAGTCCTAGCTCGGGCAATTAGACAAGAGAAGGACATCAGGGGTATCCAAATAGGAAAAGAGGAAGTCAAATTATCCCTCTTTGCTGATGATATGATCCTATAACTAGAAAATCCAAGAGAATCTGTAAAAACCTGCTTGCACTGATAAAGGACCTTGGTAAAGTCTCAGGATAAAAAATAAATGTGCAAAAAACAGTTGCATTTCTATACACCAACAACAAGCAGGTAGAGACCCAAATAAAAAGCACAATCCCATTCACAATAGCCACCAAAAAAAATGAAATAGGTAGGCATCTTCCTAACCAGAGAAGTGAAAGACCTTTACAATGAGAATTACAAAACACTGCTCAAAGTAATCCAAGAAGACACAAATGGAAGAATATTCCATGCTCATGGATAGGAAGAATCAACATTGTTAAGATGTCCATCCTACCAAAGGCAATCTACAGATTCAACACAATACCCATTAAGTTACGAATATCATTCTTCTCAGACCTGGAAATGACAATACAGAAATTCATATGGAAACATAAACGACCATGAATAGCCAAAACAATCCTCAGCAAAAGAAACAAAGCAGGAAGTATCACACTTCCCGACTTCAAACTTTACTATAAGGCTACAGTAATCAAAACAGCCTGGTATCGGTACAAGAACAGGCACATAGACCAGTGGAACAGGATAGAGATTCCGGAAGCAAAGCCTCAATTCCTCAACTAACTCATCTTTGACAAAGTCTCCAACAACAACCACTGGGGAGAGGAGAACCTGTTCAGTAAATGATGCTGGGAAAACTGGCTGACCACATGCAGAAGATTGAAACAGGACCTCTACCTGTCACCATACACAAAATTTAACTCTAAATGGATCAAAGACCTAAACGTAAAACCTCAAACTATAAGAATCTTAGAAAGCGCAGGAAACACCCTTATGGAAATTGGAACTGGGAACCAATTCCTATTCAGAACCCTAAAGGCCAATACCTTACGAAATAAGATAGACAAGTGGGACCTCATCAAATTAACGAGTTTCAGCAAAGCAAAAGAAGCCATCAAGAGAGCAGGGAGACAGCCCACAGAATGGGGGGAAAAATATTTGCCAACTGTACATCTGACAAAGGCCTGACATCTAGGATCTACAAGGAACTTAAATGTGCCAAAAGGAAAAAAAAAAAACAGCCCCTTTAAAAAGTGGGCAAGCCGGGCTCGGTGGCTCAGCCTGTAATCCCACGCCTTTGGGAGGCTGAGGTGAGTGGATTGCCTGAGCCCGCGGGTTCGAGACCCGCCTGGGCAGCGAGACCTCATCTCTACAATAAATCAAAAAATTAACTGGCCATGGTAGCGTATGCCTGTAATTCTGGCTACTTGGAAGGCTGAGGCGGAAGGATCGCTGGAGCCCAGCAGGTCGAGGCTGCGGTGGCCGGAAGCGGCCACTCCACTCCAGTCTGGGCGACCGAGTGAGACTCCAACTCAAAAAAAAATAAAAATAAAAATAAAAAAAATAATAAAAAGTGGGCAAAAGACATGAATAGACACTTCCCAAAGGAGAATGTACGAGCAGCCAACAGACACATGAAAAAGTGCTCAGCCTCACTCATCATTAGAGAAATGCAAATCAAAACCACATTGAGATACCACCTAACCCCTGTAAGAATGGCCATCATTAATAAAACAAACAACAACAGATGCTGGCGAGGATGTGGAGAAAAAGGAATGCTTCTACACTGCTGGTTGGAATGCAGACTAGTACAACCTCTTTGGAAGACAGTGTGGCAATTCCTGAAAGAACTAGAAATTGACCTTCCATATGACCCAGCAATTCCCCTATTGGGACTATACCCAGAGGAACTCAAATATTTCTACAAAAAAAGATACCTGCACACGTATGTTTGTTGCAGCTGTATTCACAATAGCAAAAACATGGAACCAACCCTGTTGCCCATCGAAGGTGGACTGGATAAAAAAATGTATATACACAATGGAATATTATGTAGCCATAAAGAAGGACGAATATATGAACTTTGCAGCAACTTGGATGGATTTGGAGTTGATCATACTCAGTGATTTATCACAGAAACAAAGAACCAAGTTCCATATGTTCTCACTCATAAGGTGAACTTGAACAATTATAATGCTATAAGAAAGCGATTGGCAGTAGTGGAAAACTGTCAGGGGAGGGGGCATGGGACTGGCGGTTGAGGGAAACTGCTAGGGGAGAGAGGGGCATACCTCATCAACAAGGGTACCTGCATGATCGGTGTTTATATATCTAACCCTTAATTGTACCCCACATCTTTATTATAAATAAATTTTTTAAAAGTGGTGAATAGTAATATTCTTTATATTTTGAGTCTTCATCTACAGAATATTTCAGCAGAAAACCACATAACTTTTAACTAAACAGTAATTTTTATCTAAAGAATAGAAAATTGTTTAAAAAGAATCCTTTTGATTTTGAAAGCCAAATGAAAGTGTGTATACCGAATTTATTGAGAATGAATAGCCTTCATTGAATACCTGAAGAATAGAAAAGTTAGTATTTTAAATAACAAAATACATTTTTCAATAAAAGTATGGTTATTTATTAATACTTTAAGAATAAATATATGGCATAAATATGTAAAAAATTAATGCATCATTGCAACAGCTTGACATTGAGAGTGTTGGCAATTGCTAAAATTACTAGTTAATTGTCATTTATACAAAATGATTTTTTTAAGAAGCATCAAGGACAATGTCAATGGATAGTGATAAAGCTTGAAAGAAAAATAATTTTACTACCTAGTTTTAGTTTGACAGATTCTATGTGTCTGCTGGTTGGTGACAAAATATGCTTTAACATTAATTTTCCCTAAGGTTATTTATATGTTGAGTCTATAGGATTTAATAAAAACTTTACTGTTAAGATTTAATTTAGAATTCATTTCTGAGGTATTGCAAAATATTTTACTATGATAAAATAATACCTTTGCCCCAGAATCAGATAAACTTGGGTTCAAATCTTCACTTCTTTGCTCTGTGACCTCTGTAACTTAACCGAGCGAAGCCTCAATTTCTTCAGCCATAAATGAGCATAATAATAGAATGTTTTTCAGAGGTGCTTGTGAGAATCAACATATCTACTGTATGAAATGATTAAAAGCATGTCCCAGTCAGTAAATAGTTATTGTTATTACTATTTTTATTTCTCTCTACTTCTAAAACATTTCAGTGTAATTATTCACAAAATGATAAAAATAATATTCTCAATTTCTCATTTGTGTATACATTGCCACAGAATAGAAGCCATGGGGACTTTTGCCACTTATATGGTTCCATAGCCTAAATTATCTTGAGAAAACTGGGACAATGCATCTTGTGTATTATATGCTAATGTGGAATTTTTTTAATATATATATTTTTTATTTTAAAGTTGTTAGGTATACTGTGGAATTTTTTAACTGCAGTAACATATTTAGGTCCATAAATATGTTGGTCTCATGCAGCAATTTTTTTCCTATTAGGTGGCAGAGCCTACGTACTTGTACTGTCATTGGATTATAATGACAACATGGTGACAGACAAAGTCAATATAACTTGGGGGATGTTCTCTTTGTTACTACAGAAGGACACATGGACTCTGCAATTCTTGATATGTCCTGACTATAAAAATTCAAGACCAATATTGTTGTTAATTCGAATACACATGAGATGGTCCCATGTCAGAGATAACATAAACATAGAGGCAAAATAAAACAGGGCTGAGAATTCTTGGTTAGACTGAACTCCTACCAAGGAGTTTACAAGAAATGGCAAAGACAGAGTAGTGATATTTACTTTCCTTTAAATAATAAAAATTATGGTCTCAGAAAAAGTCAAAAATTTTACTTTTTTATTTTTACTTTTTACATTATGTATATGTAATTTTACTTTATTTTATTTTTTTCTTTGTTTTGTTTTCTAATTTTTTTATTTTAAAGATGTGGGGTACAATTATGGTTAGGTATACAAATGTTCATTATGCATGTACCCTTGCTGATGAGGTGTCTTCCCCACCCCCCTGGCAGATTCTCACTACTGCCAAACACATCCCCACCCTCCCCTGGCCGTTTCCCACTACTGCCAATCCTCCTTTTATAGTATTACGATAATTGTTCAAGGTCTGCTTATAAGTGAGAACACATGATACTCAGTTCTTTGTTTCTGTGATAAATCACTCAGTATTATAGAGTCTAAGTCCATCCAGGTTGTGAAGTTTATAATTTTGTCCTTCTTTATGGCTGCATAATATCCCATTGTGTGTATGTACCACATTTTTTATCCAGTCCTTTTTTGAGGGGCAACATGGTTGGTTCCATGTTTTTGCTACTGTGAACAATACTGCAATAAACATGCATGTGTAGGTATCTTTTTCATAGAGTGATCTGAGTTCTTCCAGGTATATTCCCAGAAGGGGATTGTGGGGTTGTATGGAAGGTTGATTTTTAGATCTTTTAGGAATCGTCAAACTGTTTTTCACAGAGGTTGTATTACTTTATACTCCCACCAACAGTGAAGTGTTCCTTTTTAGTTGCATTCTCTCCAGCATCTGTTGATTTTTTAACTTATTGATGATGGCCATCCTGACTAGAGTTAGGTGGTATCTCAGTGTAGTTTTAATTTGCATTTCTTCGATGACTAGTGAGTCTGAGCATTTTTTCATGTATCTGTTGGCTGCTCATATGTCTTCTTTTGAGAAGTGACTATTCATATTGTTTGCTCACTTTGTAATGGGGCTGTTTGTTTTTTTCTTTTCAGCACATTTGAGTTCCTTGTAGATTCTAATGTTAGGCCTTTGTCAGACATACAATTGGCAAATATTTTTTCCCAGTCTATGGGCTGTCTCCCTGCTCTCTTGATGGTTTCTTTGGTTTTGCAGAAACTTGTCTGTTTAATGAGATCTCACTTGTCTATCTTATCTCTTATGGCGTTGGCACTTGGGGTTTTGATCAGGAATTGGTTGCCAGTTCCAATTTTCATAAGGGTGTCTCCTGCATTTTCTAAGAATCTTATAGTTTGAGTTTTTATATTTAGGTTTTTGATCCATTTAGAGATGATTTTTGTGTATGGTGATAGGTAGGGATCTTGTTTTAATCTTCTGTGTGTGGTCAGCCAGTTTTTAGAAAATATTAGCAATTTTGTGGGATACATTATGATTACACCCTAAGTACACGAGACGCTTTAATGAACTTGGATCCTTAATTTTTGCTTCTAGGAGTCTACACTGGTAGACTATTCCTCATGCTACTATCAGAAATGTGAGATGGTAGATTTTAAATATATGTTTTGTCTTTTGTTTGATATTTATTTTTAATTATTTTATTTGCTAAGATGTCTCTTGCTGGGGAGTCAGAGTGAACTAGCATTCTTCCAAGAACTAAAGGAAGGGGAATGCAATTCTTTTTATTTGTGATTTAGGACACTGTTTTACTTTAGGCTCAACACATCAAAGGAGAAAAGCAAAATGAAATTGGTGAGGGAAAATCTCTTATCACTATCAACTTCTATTTATCCAATTGATAGCTTATTTGGAAAATATTTCTTTCAAGTTAATTGACAGTTTAGCTAATTCCCTTTAATAAGGTTGTGGTTATCAATGTCTTTCTTTTTTAATTTCCATCAATTTCCATCACTGGCAGCATATATTTTGCCTAAATACCCATTTGCTTATTAATTTTTGATTATTTGATCATTAATTATAATATACTTCTATGCATCTCATTATTAAGACTGCTTTAAACTGTTACTTTGCAGGGATCTAGGAAGATAGTTAAAAACCAAAGCAGTAATTCAAGATTTCTGGCAACTGAGAAGGAGGTTCATTCCTAATGCAGATACTGAGTGTTAACCTGAAAAGCTGCTTGACTTCCCACAGTGTTTTGTAGGATTAGAGGGGAAAACTAGGACAGCATCTCACCTCCTGGGGACCAAACACTACAAAATGACTGTTTGAACTACATTTTTTCATTGATAATATATTTCCCAAAACATGTAAAAAGTGACTCCAAAGTCAAATACAAATGATTTCTGGCATATACAATTTCAATTTCTACTTTTTATCAGTCTGAAAAAAAATCTAGATTTTATTTGCTAGGAGTTTTATGCAGCAGATTGAGCTTTAAGGAGTAAAAATGCTTTATGACATAAATCTCTTGACTAAAATTTTGGTATTGCGTGCATGTCTTTGGAAAAAAAGTCCATAGAGCTTTTAAGATACAACTCATTATATGTTTTAAAAATCCACTAAAGTCTACATGAAAAGATGTTCAACATCCTTAGTCATTATGGAAATGCAAATTAAAATCACAGTGAGATCACTACAAACCTATCACATGGCTAAATTAAAAAAAATAGTGATAAAACTGAATGCTTGTGAGACTGTGGTGAAAATGTAAAAAAGTACAGTCTAGAAAATGTATATGGCAGTTTCTTACAAAATCAGTCAGACACCATATTTCTCAGCAATTGCACTATTGGACATTACTCCAGAGAAATAAAAACTTATGTCACACAAAAACTCACCCCAAATGGAAGCAACCCAGAGGCTCTGGGTTAAACAAACTTTTTAAATTGGTATATTCATGCCATGTATGCTAGTCACCTCAATTTCAAAATATCATAGACTAGATGACTTAAACAATGTAAAATTATTTATTTATCACTATTCTGGAAGCTGGAAGTCCTAGTTTGAGGTACAGCAGGACTGGGTTCCAGTGAAGGCTTTCTTTCTGGTTTGCAAATGGGGCTGCCTTCTCTCTGTGTCTACACAAGGCAGAGAAAAAGAGACATCTCTCTCTTCTTCTTATAAGGCCCAAACTCCTATCAGATTAGGTTTCCATTCTTATGAGTTAATTTAACATTTATTACCTCCTAAAAACCCTAACTCTAGCTACAGTCAACATCACAAATGAATTTTGGGAGGACACAAGTCAGTTTATAGCACTAGGGACTGCATGGTATAGTACCCAGCCATAAAACAACTTGACTGAATTTACAGAGAATTCTGCTGAGTAAAAAAAAAAAAGTCCATCTCCAAATTTTGATTACATGTTAAACAATTTTACTTATATGCAATTCTTGAAAATTATAGAAATGGAGAGTAAGTTAGTAGTTGCCAAGGGTTAGAGTGGAAGTGAGAGAGGGGGAGATGTCTGAGGATCATTCTGATGAAAACGGTCTCTTTATTGACTATTGTGGTGCTCACATGAATCTACACATGCAATAAAATTGCACCAAAGTAAATATACATATACACATACATATAAAGGAGTGAATGTAAAATTGCTGAAATATAAATAAGGCTGGTGGATTTTATCAATGCCAGTTTTCTAGTTTTAATATTGTACTATAGTTTCTTTGCATCAGGGACTGGTTTCATCGAGACAATTTTTTCCAAGGACCTGGGGTTGGGAGGGAATGGTTTCGGGATGATTCAGGCCCATAGCATTTATTGTGCACTTTATTGCTATTATTATTACGTTGTAACAGCAATGAAACAATTATACGATTAACTATTTAGAAAAAAAAGTGTGGACGGAAGTGGTCAATTAAATAATGAGTGGGCACTTGCAGACTAAAATAAATGTTGAATTCTGACTTAAAGCCTGCCACCAGATGCAGCAATAAAAATGAAGTGCATCAACTCACTTGCTACCCCTTGATAGGGTTTTGATATGAATCTGCAAGTGATTGATTTATATGGTCTCTGTGCAGTCAAATCTCACTGCTAATGTTAGTCTGTTTTTGCAGCCATTCATAGCTCTAGCATTACTGCTTTAGCTCCATTTCAGATCATCAGGCATTAGATTCTCATAAGCAGCGAGCAACCTTGATCCCTCTCATGTGTAGTTCACAATAGGTTCTCACACCTATGAGAATCTAATGCTGCTGCTGATCTGACAGGAGGCAGATCTCAAACAATAATGCCAGCATTGGGAAGTGGTTGTTAATACAGATGAAGCCTTACTCACTGACCCACTGCTCACCTCCTCTCGTGTGACTCCTTACAGATCTGTGGCCCCAGGGGTTGGGTGCCCTTGTTCAATGACACATTCTCAGTTCCAAGCACTTGGTAGGTGCTTAAAAATGGGGAAAAAGACTTTTCCCCCCATTTTGACATGAAATGACAAACCTCTCTTGAATCTGACCTTGAAATTTGGTAAGAGACTCCATGAGATTAATTTTTTAATACTTTCTTAAATACTGTACATTAAGAAAATCAATTGATCTAAATAGTCTATACATATATATGTGAAAATATCTTCATTCGTAAGGCAATACAATTTTCCTTCTCTTTGATATATCCAATGAAATAAAAAGTTAAATATATTGCTAAGAACAGAAAAATAATATTTTCTGCATAAAATTTACCTCCTTTCTAATTAGTGATGTTTTCCTAAGAGAGAAAAACTTGGCAGAGCAATAGTGAATCACTGAACTGAAAAAAATATGAGTTAAGACAATGTATTTTTAAACATGTAATTCAAATATTCAATCTAATTTTCAGTTAACTTTATTTTTCTTAAACTTTAGCAATTTGGATCAATACTTCTGAGACTCATTTGGTACTGGTACAATTTAAACTTCTTTATCTTAACAAAGATTCTTTAAAGTGATAGTGTGTTTTCTGCAATACAGCTATAACAGCTATAAATCTTTTGTTAAGGTTTTGAGATTAATTCATTCACATGTGTTGGTCCATATATATTATAGATTTTTGATTAGATATATTGTTTTCTGAAAGTAACTCTCATTATTGTAACAGAAATGATAGCAAATGTCCCCATCCTGGCAGTTTCATCCTATCACTATGAGTGACAACAGAGTGTTGGACATTAAAGGCTATTTGAATACCACAAAATTTAAGAACATGACAGTTGTAATTTATACTTTAGGAGAATTTGAGTTCAACAACTCTTGTGATACAAGTTTTAAAACTTCTAAGGTGAAGAAGAGAGCTATTGACCTGAGGACACAAAGAGCATTATGGCCAATTTGGCCCAAATTTGTGTAATAGTGTTATTAAACAAAAAATGTATATGGCCTTAAATAGTCTTCTGGGAGGTAAGTCGCTAGGATATAACTAAAGGTGAATCCAGCAGTTTTCTAATTAACAAGTCAGTTTTGGAGCTAGACTGAAACAAGATGACTTTGAATCTCTTTACCAATGTACCTCAGGTCATGTTAAACTATGACTCGATAACCACTAAAAGAGCTATGAATTTGTAGTAATTAAATCAATTTCCTTTCACTTATTAGTTATATAATCCTGGGCAAATCAGCAAGTAATACTGAGCATTATTTATTTTATTTTGGAAGCAAGTAATAATATATGCCTATATGAGAGATACTCATTATTTTCTCTTCTTTGAAACCTGCTCTTCCCATGATCTTCCACTGCATAGGCATGGTTGATTGGATTTGGGGTAGACAATTTAATCTTTCAGCAAATGTTTATTTGCAAGGCATTGTTTTAGGAGAAAACTGATAAAGATCTGTGTGTTCTTGGAGCTTATATTCTAGTGAGGTGTCAAAGGGATAGAGACATAAAATAACAGAAAAATATATAGAACCTTAAACAAAGATAAGTGTAACGAGAAATTCAAACCATGGAGCAAGCTTTGAGAATATCGGGGAAAAAAACTGTAATTTTAAATATGCTGTTCAGGAAGGATCTCACTGAAAAGATGACATTTAAACAAAGACTTGAAGGAAGCGAGGGAGTCAGTCACACAGCCATCTCAGGGAAGAACACTAAGTCAGGAAGAAGGAGCACACAGTTGAGAATTTACAGGACACATGTGAGGAAAAGCAAAACAGGTAGGGTGGCTGCAGCCAAGTGAATAAGATAAAGAGTAAAAGGTTATAAGACCAGAGGGGTAGTGGATAGAGTACAAGTAATATGGATTCTTGAAGAATATTGTAAAGAATTTTGATTTTACTACAAGTGAGATAGAAAACATGACCAGAGACATGATATGATCTAATTTAAATTCCAAAAAGATGATTCTACTTTCTGTTCTGAGAATAGACTGTGGTGGCATGGGCAGATGCACAAAGATGAAGATGGTGGTTGGACCTGGATGGCAGTGGTTGAAGTACTGAGCAGTCATCATTTTGGGGGCATATTGGGAAATAAAGCTAAATGGTTTTGTTATTGGATTGGATGTGAATATGTAGGAAAGAAATGAAGCAAACATAGTTCTTAGGAAAATTGATTGTGTAGTACTTAATTCAATTCCCTTTCACTTATTAGTTACATAATCGTGGGCAAATCATTAAGTAATAATGAGCATTATTTCTTTTATTTTGGAAACAAGTAACAATATATGCCTATATGAGAGATACTCATTATTTTCTCTTATTACTTTCTGGCAAAGATCTGTGTGTTCATGGAGCTTATATTCTAGTGAGGTATCAAATGGATAGAGACATAAAATTACAGAGAGCAAAATATATAGAATCTTAAATGAATATAAGTGCAACAGAGAAGTTTAAACCATGGAGCAAGCTTCAAGAATGTTGGGGAAAGAACTGCAATTTTAAATATGATGTTCAGGAAAGGCTTCACTGAAAAGATGACATTGGAGTTTGGTCATTTTCACATTTTAAAGCTTATTTTATATTCAAGTGGATGTTTACAATAGGCAACTAGATATGTAAGACTGTAATTCAGAGAAGTATGTGCTGAAAAGAATTGCCCAAGGCTGTACCAATCAGATTCTCTCTTCTGGGAACTGGGTTATGACATAGGAACTGATCTTGGTTAACACTCGAGTTTCATAGATAGAATTTGGGTCAGAATTAGAGCCCCCCAATTGCAAAACCAAAATAAAATTGCTATTATGGTGAAGCAGGGACTAAGTATGTGGTATAGAAACCTATCTATATTGGAATAAAAAGAAGAATGAAACTGATGCCTAGCTGTGATATGCACCCAAGTCCAGAGAAATATCAGATGACCAAAGATCTAACTGACATCATAGCAACTAGATTCCATGATTCTTTACAGTAAATAAGTAAATAAGTAAATACAGTAAATAAGCATGTGAGATTTGTTGTACTTGAAATAAAATTATTCCAGAAAAACATGGAATTTTAAAAATAATAAAATTCCTTGTTTTCCTCAAGTAAAACCTATGTTATAATGCATTCAAAACATACATTCAAAATCATTTCATTTCTTCAGTGAGATTTCTTACAAATAGTTCAGTAGCAGTTTGGATTGCTTTCTTGATGTCTGCATTATATTTAGGTGAAATTTGCCTGTAGATGCAGATGAATCGAATCCATTAATCCTTAAGTCACCTTTAAGAATATATGAGAGGTTCAAGCCACAATAAACTACTCAGCCCATGTGGGCACATTGAGCTTTAGCATATAAAATGCTTTATCAGTTTAAATTGTGTAAGTTATACATCCATTCACTGAAGAATAACTCCTTCTCTACCTCTGCAGTACAAAAGATGCTTTAATAGAGACTTGTCCTTTATAATATTTGACCCTATGTAATGATTCATTTTTCAAGCAATCTGTGCATATTAATAAACCATTTTAAAGGCATGCATTGTTTAAAAATATATTATCGATTGAACATATATTGAAAACATTATCACCTCAAATAATTTTTTTTTTTTTTTGAGTCAGAGTCTCATTCTGTTGCCCAAGCTGGAGGGCAGTGACATGCTCATGGCCAACACAGCCTCGACCTGCTTGGCTCAGGTGATCCTTCTGTCTCAGATTTCCAAGCAGATGGAACTACAGGCTTGTGCCACCTCGCCAGGCTAATGTTTTGATTTATTATGTAGATGGGATCTCTCCATGTTGCTTAGCCTGGGCTCAAACCCCTGAACTCAGACAATCCTCTAGCCTCAGGCTCCCAAAGTGCTGGATTACAGGTGTGAGTCACTGCACCTGGCACAGCTGAAATAATATTATAATTGTATAGTGCCATATTCTGTGATATTCATAAATACAGCACTGGCCTATATCTGTTTCTTTCTGAGGAAATATGAAGCCATCAAATATTGAATACATTGGGATTAATTTTTTATGTAAACAACAGAATTGAAAAATCACATGACACTAAAATTTTGATAAATACATAAAGTCATATTTTTGAGATTATTTGACTAATTATGAAGTTGTATATACCTATTTTTGTATGTATTTCAGAGGAATATTGAGCACATTAAGAATGTTTTTAAAAATAATTTGAAATATTTCAACTGGAGGTGACAGTAAGATTATAAAGACATATATTTCTGGTTTGTTTGCCCAAAAACAGATGATTTTTTCTATACTTTTTACAAGCTTAGTACATTTAGATGTATGTGCATATGGTGTGTATTTCTCTTCATAATGAAGGAAAAATAATATAACTTGCAGAGTGAATACATGTTTTTTCCAGTCACTTGGGTATTTAAAAAAAACTTACTTACCGCCACTAAATATTCTTACAGATCCCCCAGTCATCTGTAAGAATATTTAAGTAGTGCTCTGTTCTAGAGTTTGAAGAGTGACCTAGAACTGAAAAGATAAGGAAAATCATATTGACTTTTTATTTTCTTAATTGTTATCTTACCAGTGTCCTTTTGCTCACAGTCAAATGAAGCAGACCACATTTTCAGTGCTAATGATTATAGTTAAAGTATTGCTCTACCAGAAGGTGTGATTTAAGAAATAATCCTGGCAATTATATTTGTATTAGTATTCCCATATAATTTGATTTCCTTAAAGATGCATGTATCTATTCATGTTTCTATTTCTCTCCCTTTCTCTGTAAGATCTTAAGTTTAAGTTGAAAAATCTGTTTTTCCTTACTAGTCGCAAAGAAATTTCAAAGTAGTCAAATTTTAATTGCCCATGTTTACAATTCATCTTTTAAAAAGATGATGTTTGTTTATTTATATAATAAATAACTTGTGGAATTCCATGATTCACCATCTGTTTCAAGAGATCGAATTTGTATATATTTGTATTTCTCTCTTTTGACTGGATAACTAAACAGACATGCATATTTAAATATATGTGCATTTGTGGACTGGTTTCTAAAAGTAAGGCATATACTTAGTAATAATGGAATTAACTGAAGTAAACTGTCCTTATCTGACAAGACTTAATTTAAAACTTTTGAATGATGATTTTTATCATGATGAATTTCAAATATTTATAAAAGTTGTTCAGAATATTATAATAAACTCCATATATCCATCACTAAGCCTCACAAATTATCTACTCAAAGCAATCTTGGCCATATATATATATATGGAGTGCCCAAGAAAGGTATACACATTTTAAGAGATATTATTTATGTATTACTTTTCTAAGCTGAATTAAATTTCAGTAGCAATGTGTAGTATGACGTTCACTCAACTGTGCTTCCACCATTTTCTTTGACTGTCCTGCCTGTCACATGGTGACACTAGCGTTCATTTGATTAATATCATCTCAAAAGATGAACATCATACTCAAAGTGCATATTCATTTTTTGGCATCATATATATATGCATACATACATATATATATATATATACACACATACTCACCACCACCACCCTAAACAAGCCCCAGACATCATGATCATTTCATCCATAAATGTTTTCAGAATGCATTTCTAAATGATACGAAATTTAGGACAAGCACAGTGACTTACACCTGTAATCCTAGTACACTCAGATGCTAAGATGGGTGGATTGCTTGAGCCCAGAAGTTTGAAACCAGTCTGGGCAATACAAAAAATAAAAAAGCTAACTGGTCATGGTGATGTGTGCCTGTACTTCTGCGGGAGTCCTGCTCCTGCCAGGTTCATGGTACCTCAAAGGTGGAGACGGTGTCAGCAACTGTGAGAATGAGAGAAAGAGGGAGAGAGAGAGAGAGACAGAGAGAGAGAGAGAGAGAGAGAGAGAGAGAGAGAGAGAGAGAGAGAAAGAGAAAGAGAGAGAGAGAGGAGAGAGAGAGAGAGAGAAAGAGAAAGAGAGAGAGAGAGGAGAGAGAGAGAGAGAGAGAGAGAGAGAGAGAGTTGAGAGAGAGAGAGCCTTGGACAAGTGCTTAGATTTGAGCAGAAGACCTTTATTGAGTGTCAACAATGGGCTTTTATACTATGTCTTTCACGTGAACACAAAGCCAGGTGTGTGAGGGGCATCCCCCACCCACCAGATATTCTTTCAGGTATGAAGAAGAAAATCCCATAGTAGAATCCATGACTGCCTATAAACCCTTTTCATCCTAAGCTAATTTATACTAATACCAAGTTAACTGATAACCTAAAAATCCCATAACAAAGTTAACCTTAATCCGTGACAGGCCTATTCTATAAACCTTTTTCATCCTAAGCTGATTTATACTAATACCAAGTTAAACAATTCTATAGAATCTTAAGTACTTACTTACAATCTAAAGTGGCCCATCCCAGAATGTTTGGAATGTGGCCCAGTCCAAAGTTCACAGTGGGCTACCTGCAAGTAACCTAGTCACATTCTTTCAACAAAATGGCTGTCTTCTAAAACTATATTCTACAATTTATACCTTATTCAACTTCAATAAATCCTAAGATCATGACCCAGAAGCCTGTGACCAATACTAAGGCTCTTAGATGTGACCCGAGTTTGAAGTATAAGTTGTGTGAAAGCCAAAACTGCAGTTTGTGGAAGAATGGGAGCAATGAGCTTCTAAAGTTAGCTTGTGTTTGTCCCAGTCTCAGAGTTTTATGTTTTGAGCTTACAGGAGCTTATTCTGGTTAGTGCTGAGTAGAAAGGGGGAGGGAGTGGGGTCAACAGCTCCCGAACACATCCTAGTGGTCTCGGGGTCAACGGCCCTTCCTGATCCCTAATGCTCAATGGGCCTCCATGGCCAGCTCCCAACATACTTCCAGTTACTCAGGAGGCTGAAATGGGAGGATTGCTTGAGCCCAGGAGTTTGAGGTTGCGGTGAGCCGTAATTGTGTCACAGCACTCCAGCCTGGGCAGTAGAGTGAGGCCTTGACTCAAAAAAATTAAAAAAAGAAAAGAAAAAAATTTAAAACATACTCCAAATACCAAAATCATACCTAGAAAAATTAACAAATTTTTTATGTCATCAAATTTCAATAAATGTTCACATTTTCAGATGAACAAATATAAATTAATTTTGAGGCTCATTTGAAAGTATTCAAATAAAGTACATGCGTTACTATGTGTTATATTTTTCTTTTTAACCTATTTTAATCTGTTGTCTCATTCTCCATCTCTCTTTTGTTAATTTCCTTCTGATGCATTTGCTGTTAGTGGTGGTGATTGTGTTGCTAAAAACTGAGATCTATTTTCAAAGAGGAGACTATCCAAACTTGAGCACATTCAGAGAAAAGACTTAGAGATAGAAAATTGTCTTTAAAGAATATTATGGAGAACTACTAATGTAATTAATAAAACCAAACCAAGTCAATTGCATAACTCTGATGGATTTGATAGTGGTTGTTAAAATCAGAATAAAACTTAGCACCAAGAAGTAAACTGATGGATGGAATTCCTTCAGAGACTGATCTGTGTCAGTAACTAGTCAACAATTAGAATCATCACACAAGGAGATGG
Source organism: Cephalopachus bancanus (assembly GCA_027257055.1). Taxonomy (NCBI): domain Eukaryota; kingdom Metazoa; phylum Chordata; class Mammalia; order Primates; family Tarsiidae; genus Cephalopachus; species Cephalopachus bancanus. Next base: position 5,131,543 of record JAPVLO010000205.1, on the reverse strand, counting down.
GCTGTCTCTAGAGTATGCATTTTTGCCACTGAAGCAATTCAAGTGTATCTTTAAAAAAACACGTAACATCTTTTAAAATAATGAAAATAATAATTGCTTGTTGTGTCTCAGAAAAAATCTGGAATTCAAACAAACATTATGCTTCCTTCCTAATGTTATTTTCTCTTCTTGCTCTCTCTCCCACACTACCTCTCCAGTGAAACATACATGATTTATCCTCCTCATCATGCACATACCTTGCTCACATGAACTGTAGAGATAAGTGGATTAGTAAAATGATGGTTAGTGCCCTGCCCCCTTCCTGATTTACCTGAATCTAAATTTAAGACTCATTACAGAGCATTTGTTTAGTGGAACCCAAATCATATCTAGGAACCTATAGCTGGCACACTGAATTGCATTGTCAAAGCAGACTCACATGAATCAGAGATCTTAGTAGTACACAAGTAACAATTTCAAGGATAAAGCAATGGAAAGCTTTAGACCAAGCAGAGAGACATTGGATTTAAAGGGTAGCTTCCCACATCCTTCCTTCTCATGTGAGCCAAGTACCTCTGGCAAGAATAAATTAGGTCTCTAAGTAAGGTTTCTGGAATTTCTTATAAAGCAGAGAGTGTTTAAGTTCTGAAACATCCTCATTTTATACCCAAGATAGTTCTATAGCTTAAGGGTGGCATTCTTACAGATCACCAAGCCTTACAGATCAAGGGTTGTATTTACTAGTTATAGTAGCCTTTGCCAAGTCAGCATGTTGACAGTATTGCAGAGACGAGGTCTCTTTCTCCAAATTTCCTTAGTTCATTTTCCTAAAGGTCCAGTTGACAAGCAGAATAGGCCTAGGTCACCTGTCTACTTTTCCTCCCCCCAGGTGATGTCCTCTGAGTGAGAGGAGTGAAGAGACAGCAGGCAGCTACCTTAACTCCTTCTATACGCTTTAGTTGTTGGGTTTGGAAAAATGTAAATTTTTAGCTTTCCAGTTTCTGTCACATAAGAAAGACAATAGATGAATACGGAGATATTTAGCTAACAAATTAAAGTCCACTACACATTTTTTCAGTTTATCTTTATCCTTCTATTTTGCTAGATACAATTCTATCCCTTCTAGGTGAACAATCACAAAGGTTCCCACTTGCCTTTCATTTGTTCTTTTTATCTGAAAAATACACTTAGTATTTTAATACATATTGCCCTATTTTGTAATTGCCTGTACCATATGCTTTAGCACTGTAAAATGAAAACAACTTTAATTTGCTGTTATCCTCCCTCCTAGTATTATAACACTGGAGATATTCAATGCAATATCTGCTGAGTAAATGCAAATGACGCTTCTCTAATTTTAAGTGTTTAAGGTTTTGCTCCCTATTTGCAGTTCTAATGAGTGGTTTTGAGCAGTCCATCAATCTTTTAAGTCTGAACAAGCACCTCCTTTCCGCACAGTATTTTTTTTTTTTTTTTGAGTTGGAGTCTCACTCAGTCACCCAGACTGGAGTGCAGTGGCCGCTCCCGGCCACCACAGACTCCACCTGCTGGGCTCTGGTGATCCTTCCTCCTCAGTCTTCCAAGTAGCTGGAACTACAGGTGCGCGCTACCATGCCTGGCTAATTTTTGACTTATTGTAGAGATGAGGTTTCACCAAGTTGCCCAGGCGGGTCTCAAACCCGCGGGTGCAGGCAATCCACTCACCTCAGCCTCCCAAAGCGCTGGGATTGCAGGCTGAGCCACTGAGCCCGACTCGCACGGTATTTTTAACTAAAGGGAGTCCTTTTAATTATTGAACTTCCATTTATGTTAGGCTGCTACTATTGTTTATAGTCCTCAGTTCTGATATGAAAAAGCAGACACTCTGAGAGAAAGGAATTTGCACAAAACTAGAATGATTTGCTTCCTGCTGTCTCCTTTGGACTCTGCTCTTAGGCAAGCTCTTTTAGAAATCATATACCAGGCACACAATTGTCCCAATGCAATTTCTCTTCCATCAACAGTTCCCTCCTTTCATTTACTATCTTCAGTTTCACTGCTGTAAGACACACACACACACAAAACTGGAAGAGATAAATGACAAAGGGGATTCCAGGGTCTCCTCTCCCCTTCATCCCCTTAGTCTTAGATTCATTTATTCTAGTTTCCAACAATCCCACACTCTATTAAAAACCTTGCCATTGGCTACATATAGGTGATTCTTCCCATGTTCCGAATAGTTCCTATCTTTGCAGTACAGGTGCCTAAGGAAGAACAACAACCTACTATGATGTGACTCTTTTTCCTTTCTGCTCCCTCTGACTGTTGTAAGCTTCCAAGCCCTAGGACTAATGGTCAATGCCCATTATTACATCTGCATTATTAGTATCTGCTTAGACAATACATTTATAAAAAATAGTTTATATTTCTTTGTACTTGCTATGCATTAGGCACCGTGTTAAACTCCGCCGAAATTACCTCATTTAATCATCCCAACAATTCTAGGAGGAAGTTATTATCTCTATTGTCCAGAAGAGGATACAACCTTCAGAGAAGTTGAAAAACTGGCTGGGGTCTTTCTGTTAAGCAAGGTGAGCACCGGCGTGTGAAATAACAGTGCTCTTACTGGCGTGTGAAATAACAGTGCCTCTCTAGAAAAGGGCTAAAGATATGCTTTTTTCCTGAACACATCAACATCAGAGGCATCCATGAATTACAGCACAGCAGTCATAGCTTACTTTAATTGTCATGTTAAGTCTTTGTGCTCTGACAATGGAAACAAAAATACTCACAGTTTTTCCTGAGAGTTTTTCTAAAACAAAACCTGAAAACTCAAAGTAAACAATAAAGCAGCTTTTCATCACTTTTCTCTCAAAGCTAGATTACTCATTCAAGAATAATCGGTATTCTCTTTCTTTCCTTCAGCATCCTTTTGATACTATGAAAAGTCAACATAGACTCTAATAAAATCTGACTTCTTTATAACCTAATTTCTAGACTAATTTGGGAAGGACAAAATCAGAGAAGCATAAATTTTTAAAGGTCCAAGATTTTTTCCTAAATTTAAAAAAAAATAGATATTTTATGAATATCTCTGCTGTGTTTTTAAAAAAATTATTCCCAGGGAGAAGACTTGTTATATTCTGAGTCTAATTTGCCTTGGTAATAAAATTTAGCGGCTTTTCTATCGCCACTACCCAGTGCTGCAGTCTTTACTCACTTTAGCCTATTAGATCTGCTCTTCATTCTCATGGAGAGTAAAAGCAAACTAGGGTTACCTTGGACCATAAGTCATTCTTAAAAAACTATTTATCCCGCCTCTCTACAATTTCTTTTGAATCATTCTTATTGTCTTGTTTTTTTCCCCTCCATTTAGTTTATTTTCTAAATTTCTCTCCTTTTCCTGGGCTTGGTTTTTCATCTCTCACACATCTCCCATCTAGTCAGAATATATTAAGACCCTCTATATGCTGAGCACAGTAAGTAAAACCAAGTTCCTGTGTGGCCAACTTATAGTCCATAGGTTAAAGACAGCAACTAAGTAGGTAGTCACAAGACAGTGTGAAGAGGGTAAGGAGAGAGGCAGTTACATAAGAAGAGATCCTGATTTCATGACATAGCTTCTATATTCATCTATAAATCTATGCAATGTGTTCTGGGTTTTCTTGCTGGTCATCCCAAACTCATAACTTATATTCTGTCCATACCAGAAATGTTAGAGGGGCATATCCACACAATCTTGTTATGAAGTCATGGTCTACTCTTTCTGTCAAAAAATATTTTCTAGAGCTAGCAATCACTCTAGGTTGTTTCATGACAACCTTCTAAGCAATTTAGATGTTATGTGGTATAGTTTCAGTGGTGCAATTGGTTAGCTCACGGTACTTATAAGATATCATATGGTGGGCCCAGCTCAGTGGCTCATCCTGTAATACACGCACTTTGGGAGGTCGAGGTAAGTGAATTGCCTGAGCCCACGGGTTCAAGATCAGCCTAGGCAACTTGGTGAGACCTGTCTACAATAAATCAAAAATTATCCCGGCATGGTAGCAGGTGCTTATAGTTCCAGCTACTTGGAAGGCTGAGGCGGAAGTTTCACTGGAGCCCAGGAGGTCGACGCTGGGGTGGCTGTGAGTGTGCCACTGCACTCCAGCCTGGGCAACAGAGTGAGACTCCAGCTCAAAAAAAAAAAAAAAAAATTCATATGGTGGCCAGACACGGTGGCTCAGCCTCTAATCCCAGCACTTTGGGAGGCCAAAGCGAGAGGATTGTCTAAGCCAGGGGGTTTGGAACCAGCCTGAGTAACTTGATGAGACCTCATCTCTACAATAAATCACACACACACACAAACACACACACACACACACACACACACACACACACCAAAAACTAACTGGGCATGGTGGTGTGTGTCTGTAGTTCCAGCTACTTGGTAGAAGGCTGAGGCAGAAGGATCGTCTAAGCCCAGCAGGTCAAGGCTGCGATGGCCGTGAGCATGCCACAGCACTTCAGCCAGGGCAACAAGAGTTAGATTCCAACTCAAAAAAAAAAAAAAAGATATCATATAGTTTTACATCTTTTGGCTAAAAATGTAATGGACAGTCTATCATCGAAAATATAAATTCGTAAGAAATATCTATTTTGAGTTGTTTCTTTTTTTGGGGGGGGGACCCTTTTGTAGAATTTATTTCTTGTTAAATTAAAAAAAGTAAAAGTAGGAAATAAAGTTATTCATAATCTTACTACCTTGAGATAACCACTCTTGATATTTTGGTCTATATGTGCCATCATATTCTTATATGATTAAATGTAAAAGATAGAGAAAAATGAAAGAACATCGTAGGGCCTATAAATTCACATATATTCTGCATATGTATTAACATAATACATCTTTATAAAAATGTTAATGTTAATTCTAAGATATTTATTTACAACATATATATGTACACACTTAAAAGAATATATGTATATATTTTGATGATAAAAATACTTTTGATTCAAAAAAGAGAATACTTTCCAAACTTAGTTTAAAGTAGATTTATAAAACAGAAAGTGACAGCTTTAAAAGAGTTGCTAAAACTCTTGTGTGCTGAAGAGTGCAATAAGTGCTTTTATTCCTGTGTGTACCAGCCCGAATGAATCCCAGCCCCTCTTTCTTCTTCATTTAATCTTTGCACAGCATTCAATATTGTGTCTTGAGCTATCTTATATTGCCTCTTGGATGTTCCATCAGCTTTCATATCTGATGATGATGAAGATGGAACTCCTCATATTTACTTCCAAATTCTAGCTTCTTCCTAATTATTGGCAAAGTCATCATTCTTTACAGGGCAGTCTTTTCTAGACTGCACATTTAACATTTCAAGAAATTCTGCAGGCAAAGTTTGTGAGTAATCAACAAAAATTATTCAAGGTTGATGATGCACTCATAAAATAAATTTATTAGTCCAGTAATATATTGATAATGTATGGATTTCTAAGCCCATAGAAAAGATTTTATTAGACCATAAAATTAAGTTTAAAAGGAATATACAAACACATACACTTACATTAAAAAAAACACAAGGAGGAAGCTAATGAGCTGAAGAAAAAGACTTTTATTCTTATAACACATGCCTGTCCTTATTTAAATCTCAACAAATTGAAGAAACTACTATGCATTAAACTGGCATGTTTATTGTATTTTAAAGCGGCTTCTAAGTCACTAAGAAAAAGGAATGAAAGTTGTTACTGATTTTGTTAAGCAATAATGCTGAAATAAATAAATGTAAATAAATACAATTTTATTAAACACTGTCTTTATATTCAGATATAAATGGTAAAATGGTTACTTTTTTCTGATAAAATTGCTACTTTATTAGTTTGTCTAAAAATTGTTTTCATTCTGGAGTATTCAGGGATCAAATTTTAAAACTCACAAAGAATAAGGAGGTTTTTCCTATTATAAGATGTTTTCCATTATGGCAATCCTTACATGGTCATCATGAGAAAACTCCCAACTGGTTCATTCTGAAGAAATAATAATAGGATTCTGTCTTCCCTAGAAATGTTAGAAAGATTATTCTTCTGAAATATATTAGAAGTTGACTAAATTGCTGTCAAGGTCAAAATAAAAACTGGAATTTCTTAAAAATTAAGTTAAGGCAGGTTCTTAAGAAATAATTTTTAAAATATTATAAATAATTTAGGTATTAATCAGAAAAACTTGAAGTAAAAAAGAAAAAATGGTAAAAATGTAAAATGTTTTGCAACCTGAACAAGTCAATTGATACTGCTAAAATTATAAAAAGGAAGATAATTTTACTCTAGTATTAAAAATGAAATTGATAAGGTAAACTGGAATTGGAACCAGACAATGAAGTTTTAATCATGTTAAAAACTATGATTTGCACATTTATAAAAATATATTTTACCCAGAAAATCTTAGTGTCGAACCTGGTGTTTAGTCTTCAAAGTAATTAAAAGTGTGATTCAAGGACCACATGAATCATAATTACCTGGTAACTTTTTAAAAAATATAAATTCCCATGTACAGCTAATTATTTAATAACTATTTATGACACAGTTATAATAGAAAATAAGTCATAAAAAGGATGCAAGAATTGGGAGCTTAAATCCCTTCCATTATGGCAAATATTGGTCATAGCCTTTCCTAAGAAAGTAGTGAACTATGCTCATTTCTAAACCCCAGTAATAACAAAGAATGTGAAGAAATTCAGAAAAGGTCAATGAATGACTAAACATTGGAAAATTAGATTTCTGCTCTAACTTCAGAAATTAGAGGCAAAGCCATACTTATACTGTATGATTAGAAGAGATCAAAGTTCTGTTACTGCGTTAAAAAAAGTTCACTCTCATTAGCCGGGCTCGGTGGGTCAGCCTGTAATCCCGCACTTTGGGAGGCCGAGGAGAGTGGATTGCCTGAGTCCGCCAGTTCGAGACCCGCCTGGGCAACTTGGCGAGACCTCATCTCTACAATAAATCAAAAATGAGCCGGCTGTGGTAGCGGCCTGTGGAGCGCGCGCCTGTTGTAGCTACTTGGAAGGCTGAGGTGGAAGGATCGCCGGAGCCCAGCAGGTCGATTGCGGCCACTGCACTCCAGTCTGGGAGACAGAGTGAGACTCCAACTTAAAAAAAAAAAAAAGTTCACTCTCTCTTTCCCCCCTCCTTTCTCCTCCCCAACCCTCTTCCTGTTCCTCTTGTTCTCTCTCATAATTGCAAAATGTACACAGTTCCTTTTACCCCTTTGAAATCTGCATTACTATGTAAACTTTTTCCAGAAAATAAGTAGAAATTTTTATCAAAAACCAAGAAAACAATGACTATGCAATACACTAGTGCTATTGTCCCCAAATAGTCATTAGTTTTACCTGACCCAACTCTTTCCCTTACATGATGCTCTGCCATGGAGACTAGCACTATCACTGTATAAATCCTTTCTTTAGACTGAGGCATTTTTGCAGATTGCAGACTTTTTTCTTGGCCATCACTCAGTGATGTTACCATTTTGATGTAGACTAACAGTATTCTCAAACTTTAATATGCATAAGAATCACCTGAGGATCATGTTAACATGCAGATTCAGGTCCAGTAGATCAAGTTGGATTCGGAATGTGCATTTCTAGCTAGTTCCCAGATGATGGCTATACCACTGGTATATGGTCCATACTAATGCTAATTAACTTATGATCCTCAAATTTATAAATGATACCTATTAGAGAAGAAGTATCCACAGGATACAGAATAAACCCATATTTTAATCCACTAAAGAGGGATGATAAATGACCTAACTGGAGACAACAAAATAGGCCTCTCTTAAGAAGACTGCTGCAGAATCTTTTAAGGGCTGTGGATTCCCAGAGGAGAGGTGAAATTAATCTTGCCAAACAGTAATGGGAGAAGGGGGAGTTGGAGGTCACCAAATGCTAATTTCACTGACAACACAATTTTTTAGCAATGTGATCATTCAGAGAAATTGAATTTTGGCTAACAAAGGGAACACTAGCAAAATTATCATAGACTTTTCTAGTCTTTTTTGTCTCTTGAGGTAAACAGACTTTTTGAATGACTAAACACAATCTGAAAAACTTCCTTTTCAATTTTTCACTTGGGATTTTATAAACAATTTTTTTCTTAAGTATTCAATTATGTGAACCTCATTAGTATTAATAACTGTACAAATTTTAGCCTTTATAAGATTAATAATCATGACTTATGCTTTACAATTCTTGTTTCTTTACTTGTTAGCCCAAAAAGTAATGATAATGGTTTGTGTTTTACAACTCACAAATTATCTACACAATAATTTCCAGGTGGAACAGAATATATATTATATATGGCTGTGTTAACTGTGGTAATATGTGCCAAAGATTATATATGTATTCTCGTAACTATATAAGCTAATTCTATTCTATTTCATAATAAATAACTAAGTAATTCATAATAAATAAATAAGTTCAGTTTCTTCTGACTAGGAAAACAACATCTAATGAGATTATAAAATTGTTCAATTCTTTTACTTTTTAAACAATAAAATAGCTATAAAAATTCACTAGCAGTTTTTGAATGATGAAATTAATTCTACTTTATATTTGTACAATTATCCTACCCCCATCTTGTTTTTGTAACTAAAATTCAATTTTATCTGATACACCTAGTGATCTGTACTAACATTACTAAATCAGTGATGTTTGTGTTAAGAATTTAATCTCTAGGTAATACACTGAAATGTAGGAAACAAAAAAATGCTGACGTGGAAAAATTCTTATCAATTTTGTTTTAAATATTTAGGATAAAATAGTGAAATTAAAAAATTAATATTTTCTGTCTTAAAGTATAAGCCTTTTCTGTATTAATAATCTATATTTTACTATATCAACCTACTATAAAATCGACAAGTGAGATAAATTTAGGTGCACAGGCAATGGTAGATTGTTCATACTTAATTTCAAAAACACCAAAGAGGCAGAAAAGGCATGATGAAGGGGCATCATACCTATAAGAAAATGACTAGAGGATTCAAAAACAATCAACTCCCATACAATAATCCTGCGCTGCTTTTCTCAGGGCTACAAGGATCCTTAGGTTCTGCAGAAAGTCCTGAATCCAACACTTCTGGAAACACTGGCTAGAAGTAACGTTTTGGGCTCAGAAGAGCCTCCCAGTCAGTAATCTTATAGGGTCAACTTTATTGATTCTTTAGTAATTTGACCAACACAAGTGCAATCATCTATTTCCTCAAGCTGTTTCATTCTTTTCAACTGTGTAGGTGGAGGCGAAGCAACTGCTAGGAAATGAAGCACAGCTTGCAAGGAGTATTTTATAGAGACATGGAATTAGCCACTAGTAGGAAAAAACAAAAAGCACAAACAGATGGTACCATTAAAATATTGTTGCCAAGTAATTATATAGTAAAATTTTGTCAGGGGAGAATAATGGTCAATCAATCTTTGCATGAAAGTGAAACAGAAGAGTGGTTTTTAAATGTAACATTTGGAGTCTAGAATCAAGTCTAAGCTCAACTTAACAGCACTGTTATTTTCGGTACCTTTTGTAAGTCTCAGTTTTCTCAAGCCAAAGTGGTGATAAAATAATTCCTACCTCATAACATCTGAAATTACATGAGATAATTTCTGAAAAGCATAGCACATACAATGCTTAACTATCACAAGCTCATATTTAAGTCTTAGCTATTATTATAATTCATCAATTTTAAGAAGTTACTGCTTATAAAACATATTATCAATTTAATAAAAGCTTTTCAAGGATGTATACTCTTTTAACTATATACAGATATATAAAACGTATGCCAATTTCAGAGAAATTAATTTTTATTAAAAAGTCATAGAATAAAATAAAGTTGTACTTATTGTTTATCAAGTTCACTTCTGATTTAACACAATGTTTTCAGGAAAGTCATTCATAACTGTATAAATATGTGTGGAGATGTGGATGTATGTGTGGTTATATACTCATTTATGTTTATAATAACTATAAAAATTAATATATAATATGAAATAAGAAAAGTTTGAAAAATTAAAGAATAGGTCTTTATGTCTCACTAGAAAATAAAAACGATAAATATCTAATGGCAGCAAAGATACATGTATTGTGCTGTCATGCATTACTATGTATGACAGTTTCAAAATTACTCATATTCAAACCTTAATTTTTGTGGATCATAGTACAGTCTTTTTTTTTTTGAGTTGGAGTCTCACTCTGTCGCCCAGACTGGAGTGCAGTGGCCACTCCTGGCCACCGCAGCCTCGACCTGCTGGGCTCCGGCGATCCTTCCGTCTCAGCCTTCCAAGTAGCCAGAATTATAGGCATGCGCTACCACGCCTGGCTGATGTTTTGATTTATTGTAGAGATAAGGTCTCGCTGCCCAAGCGGGTCTCGAACCAATACAGTCTTTAAAAATAATCTATTGGTTAGCATAACTGTTAGCTTTAACCTCTTCATCAGTTGATATAAAATTTATGACTACTCTAAGAGTTAGTTTTCCCACTTCATAAAATAATCTACACATACCTTACATTCTGCCAAAGATAGCTGGGGGACACATATCTGCTTTGCCAAACTGCAATTCCAGTGCTGCTCAAATTGTAAAATGGTAGATGGTTATATTTCTAGACTTAGGGGTGTGTGTGTGTGTGTGTGTGTGTGTGTGTGTGTGTGTGTGTGGTTTTAAAACAATTTATTTAATAAGGGAGTAGTTCAGAATTACAAAAAACACAGATATGACATAGATATGGAAATATCTTTTCTGAAAGGTTAGAGAGTAGTAAAAATTCTGAAAGGTTTATAAAAATCACATAAGCATCTGACCCTGAAAAATTGATTCAACTGTGTCTTTTTTCTTCCTCAGCATCTCAGTGAATGAAAAACTATTATATGACAATGACAGAAGCAAATACAGATTCAGATAATGGTACTCTTGGAGCCTTCGCCTATTTCAAAAGAATCCCATTTATAAAAAGGCACATATCAAGGATGAATCCAAAATGATAAAACTTCCATGAAGGAGCAATTGTTTCTTCATCTTTCTATGCAAACATACATTAGTCTCCATCCTTTGCTAGCTCCTGCATAATGAATTGCAACAGAACACAAATTATTTTTTCTTCTAGTGGCAGAGAAGTCTACAGAAAGAACATGACTCACAAAAGGTGAAATGAAGGTGAAACAAAAAAAAGTCATTTTTGATGTCACGTTAAATAAATTGCTCTGCAAATGAGAAAGGTGTGTAGCAGAGGATAACAAATTTACATTTATTGTTACCATATAGTTTTCTTTATGGCTGAATATAACACTATGTGTGCAACTGAATCCACTCTGCTTTTGCTGTCTTAAAATCTTAACCATTTTACGTTTGAACTTGTGTTTTGAAAGTGAAATCTGATGGGACAATGAAGCGTGAACTTGAGCAAAGAATATGTCTGTAATATGTATTGGTCATTTCTTGTTGCTTTATTCTCATATAGTATTTTTAATGGCATATAAACATAGAATTCTGGTGCACTCATGGTCCATAAGAGTTCACTGAGTCTCAAAGTGAGTACAGAGGTAACAGTATTGCATTGATAACCCTGAGACAGCTTTCCATTAGAATCAGAATTTGCTTCCAACACAGATAGAAAGCATTCTAAAAAACCACAAATAACTGTGGAACTCCACTGCATCTTTTCTTACTTGTGCTGCTTCCTTCTACTAGCCCGCAAATTGTGCAGAAAACGATATACAAAGGGTAAGATAAGGTGATCACACACACAAAAAACTGAATACCTCATGTTCTCACTCATAAGCGGGCCCTAACCATTGGGTGCAAGCACAACAGCAGGAACAACTGACGCTGTTCGGCTGCATGGCTAATGGTAAGAGGGAGGAGGAAAAGGGGCACACAATAACCCACTGGTTACCATGCCCACTACCAGGAGGAGAGGGGCACGTTAGAAGCCCCAACCTCACCAGCACACAACTTAGTTATAAAGCAGACTCTCACATGTACTCTACAAATCTAAAATTAAAATAAATAAATAAATAAATAAATATAAGGTGATTACAGTTTCTTTCTTTTCTTTTATCCCTACTAATCAAAAGACAAAGGTAGTGAAGGGTAGGGACCACACAAAATTTAGAATAAAAGAACTTGGTAAAAGAATTCTAGCAATAGTGCAGCTATTTTAGTGTAGCTCTAGCCCTATCTCACTTTCCTGAGCAGCTCTACTGATCATTAGCAAGAAACAGAACCAGCACTCCTGGGCTTAAAAACCTGGTAATTATTCTAAGCCCCTTAAGTCTGTCCAGTTCTAATTATTCTTCTTCCAGGCATCTGTGCTTCTGGCCTTGATGTATTGTTATTAGTTCACTGTGACCAGCTTCTAGCCCACCACCTGGAATCATGAGATACCGGTGCCTAGTGATGTTAAGACACAAGACTTATGTGATTTCTGTTATCTACATCAAAGAACTGCAACTTTAAACGTTCTACTTAGCCCAAATTCCTCTCCAAGAGCTTTAAATATACCCAGTCCCCCAGTTTTGGAGGCCATACTCTCCTATGAGTGCTGGCCCCTTTCTGTCTGTGGAAAGCGGATAATAAACTTTACTTTTTCTGTGTCGCAAATCTTTGCCTCTTTCCCATGACACTGGCCCGCCTTGCCTCAGTTTACCCTTTCAAGTCAAAAGTGTTGATAAAGTGTGCATGTATCAGGAACTAAAATAAAAACAATTGAGTAAGTTTGTGCAGTGTTTCCACTGTTCTGGTAAGAATGAAAGGCATATGCATATATGAGCTATGAAATATGAATTGTATAATTTTGTTGACTTTGTATGATTTATATGTTGTGATTTGTGTACTTCAAACTGATATTGTACAATATAAGTTGAATGGTAAAATTGATAATATTTTAAAGTTTAAATTTTTCCCTTTTCAGGATTATATTTAATACAAAATTTAAAAAAATGAAAATAGAGAAAGAAGTCATAAAAAAAGCAAATGGTATCTTTGATTACTTTAATGGCATATTTTTCCTGTTTTTTGAACTGGGAACCCACATTTTCATTTTGCTCTGGAGCTCACAAATAATGTGAGCATCCCTGGCTATAAAGAAAAAATTTGAGTAGGCAGACTTAAGGCTGAAATCTAGCTTTGCATTTTACTGAAAGTAAAACCACCAGGTACACAGGACCTGAATTTGTTCGGTGACAAAATTTCACTTTAACAGAAGGGAGTGAGTAAAATGAAAGAAAAACACCGCACAGGGTACAGTCTCATGTTTTTCCTCTGTGGTTCCTTCCTCACTTGACCATGGACTGCTTTCTATGATGCTCAATTGCATTCACTTTAGCTGCAATTCTTCACCTCAGTCCAGAACTGACCCTTCATTTCCCTTTATTCAGTAAACATTAGTGATTCAGGTTTTCTACTCCATACTTGCTTCCTAAATCATCTTGTCCACAGTTATCCCTTTAAAAACCAACATTTCTTTAAAATTCCTTTAAAAAGGCAGATGAGTTTCAAATCTGTCTAACCCACACCTAAACTCTCTCGTAGGTGCTAGCTTTACATATTCAACTGCCTACTGGACATCTCCCTTGACTTCCCTATGTGTCCTTCAAAATTATCTGATCTAAATAAAAATCACTACCCACCTACCTCCAGTCTTGCCAAAGTATCCACCTCTGTTTTTCCCATTTTAGTTACTAGTTCTATTACAACTAGTCATCCAAGCCAAAAACTGAGTTTTATTCAAAATTCCTCTCTCTCTCTCTTGCACCCTCCATATCCAAACACCAGATTCTTTCAAAACTGTCTCCAAAAACCCTTTGAATCTTTCCTTTTCTTTCTATCTGCAATGATAGTTGAGCACAGACCAAACTATTTGACCTGGATTATTGTTCTTGGTTCCTATTATCATGCTCCTCCAATTTATCCCAACACTATGCTGCCTGTATAATATTTCTAAAGGGCAAATTTGATTACATAGCTTCTTGGCTAACAAAATTTATTAATAATATCTCACCACTTTCTGATACAAAGTCCAGCATCTTGAATTATTCATACACTTATCTTCAAAATAATGTCTCTCTGTATTTTTCTTTTTTTAGGAAGTAAATAAAACATGTGTTTATTTATTTATTCAGTAAACTTTTATATAACACTTATTGTGTTCCAGACACCGTTCTTAGTGCTTCATACACATTCATTCATTCATACTGTTGCATAATTTTTTAATTTTAAAAAAGTTATTATAAGTACATAATAGAAGTTTATATTTATGGAGTACATATGATGTTCTGATGCAGGCATTTTTCCTAAATCATTTTTTCTAAAAGCTAGGAATATAGAAAGAAGATAGTGAGGTTTCTCAGAATGTTTTCAAATACTCAATAAAAGCCAATCAATCACATCTGCTCTGTTCTTTAGTTAGGTACTTTTAAGATGTTTCCTTACCTAAGAGCATTATGATATATAAAAGTATGTACTACTGCATCAACATTGCACTATGAGATTTGTTCAGACTAACTGGATTATTTTATTTTATTTTTAAATTAAATTAAATTTATTTATTTATTTTTTTATTTGAATATGTGGGGTACAATTCAGGGTTAGGTATACAAATGTTCATTAGGCAGGTACCCTTGTTGATGAAGTGTGCCCCCCCCGGCATTCTCCCACTGCTGTCAATCCTGCCCCCCCACCCTCCCGATCATTTCCCACTACTGTCAATCTGATTCTTATAGTATTACAATAGTTGTTTAAGGTCCGCTTATGAGTGAGATACTCGGTTCTTTGTTTCTGTGATCACTCAGTATTATAGTCTCTAAGCCCCTCCAAGTTGCTATGAAGTTGATAATTTTGTCCTTCTTTATGACTGTGTAATATTTCATTGTCCATATATACCACTTTAAAAAAAATCCAGTCCTTTTTCGATGGGCAGCATGGTTAGTTCCATGTTTTTACTATTGTGAATAATACTGTAGTAAACATGCATGTGCAGGTATCTTTTTCATACAGTGGTTTGGTTTTCCTCTGAGATATTTTAAATAATGAATATTGTTTCATGGTTCAGCTGAACTATACAGGAGTGATATTCAAAATATTTAATCATGAATATGACTGCACCAACAAATCAGAACAGATAAAGGTAAGGTTAACCTATAACTTCCATGCCAAGAAGGGAAAAGATATTTATATCAAACATTACTTTTCTAGTTGTGGAATCAAGGAACTGTGATCACTAGATCCTAGGTCTCTGGAAGGAGGCTGGAGGTGGGATGTGGGGGGTGGAGGACTTTAAGTTGCAGATATTTATGAATTTTTATGGTAATAGCTCAATATTTTAACAGCTGGTATAAGCAATGTTGGTGTATAGCAACTGAATATTGACCAGTCTGTAGGGTTTGTATCATTACTCATGAATGTGAAATTGTTCAATGATTATTTTCCTAAAAATTTGTATTTCAATGAGATGGCAACAGTGAAGGAATATAATTTTAATTAATAGGGAGATAGTTGATATAGAGGACTTTTTTTCTTGCAGGGAAAGGTAGTTTGGGAATCATTTGTTCACTCATTAATTCAAACACATCAAGTGTCTATTTACATCAGATGTTATACAAAGAGGTATACACACTAGCTCTAGAAATCTGATGAACAATATTGTTAATAATGTACCTATAGATAACAACACTACATTGTACACTTAAAATTTTGCTAAGAGTATATCTCATGCTAAGTGTTCTTTTTCTTTTTGGAGTTGGAGTCTCATTCTGTGCCCCAGGCTGGAGTGCAATGACTCACTCACAGCCATCACAGCCTCCACCTGCTGGGCTCAGGTGATCCACCTCAGCCTTCCAAGTAGCTGGAACTATAGGCACACGCTACCATGCCTGGCTTATTTTTTGATTTATTGTAGAGACGAGGTGTCACCAAGTTGCACAGACTTGTCTTGAACCCCTGGGATCAGGCAATCCTCTTGCCTCGTCCTCCCAAAGTTCTAGGATTACAGGTTTGAGCCATCACCCCAGCTAAATGTTCTTACCAAAAATAAATAAATAAATAAATAAATAGCCAAAAAACAAAAAACGTTAGGTCTGGAAGAATCTTAGGAAAACTTAATCTCAATAATTTCATCTAAAAATGAGAAAATCAAAATCGGAACCACTTAAGGACCTATAAAGGAGAAACATAATTCTTCTGGATTGCTCTCTCTCATGCATGAAGTCAGTGATTCAGTTTCTTTCTAAGTTGAGACACTGCTATCTTCAACACATGACCACAATACCGGTTGAAAGGAGAAGAAACATATCATGTCTTGGCCTGGAAGTGGCCTATGACACTTGCATTCATATAACATTAACTAGGGCTCAGCGACATGACATCCACTTAACTCAAGAGAATGCCAGGGAGTATTGGTCGCTTTTGTGCTTAGGAAAAGGATGAAACTGGTGTTCAACTAGCCAGTCTCTACGACTTCTCTGATTAGAAGGGCAGGCCCTGGGCATTCTTCCCTGTCTTCTGAGCACTGAAAGTCTGGACAAAATCACTGCTCCAATTACCTGCATTGGCAAATGCCCTCAAAATGAAACTCAGATTCAGTGCTCCATTTGACTTTGGCAAAAGTGTTTTTGCCACTTCCTGGAAGCATTTCTGAAGACATTTTCAAAAAGGTATATATCATTTTCAGTTATTTTAAGTGAAAGATAACTCTAGGTTACTTGGTACATCATAGTATAGAAGACAGGAGTCACATTTTATATTTATTTTGTTAATTTTACCTCTAGTCTTTTTTTGACATTCTTTCCAGTCACTCTTTGTAAGTTAGACATTGATTACTATTCAAAGTATATTCAAACACTTTGGGATCTATTTCCTAATTTCAGATGTAATTTCAGCCTTTAGTTTTCTTCATTAAAGTCACTGATAAAAGTGTTCAGTGGGGCAAAAACCATTTTAAGTCTTCTTCCAAGTAAATATTGATGCATATGGACAACGTTTGGATGCTTTTCAGCATTTTATTCTTTCTATTTTCATCAGGAGTTTTGCAACTTTTTTACTTTCAGTGTTATACTTTGTAACTGCCCAAAACTCTGGAGCCATTCACTTCCAGTCATAAATCATATCTTCCCTTTCTCTGAAATATCTAAAATATGCTGTGATATAGCATTTCATCTATCAGAATTAGTCATGCAAAGTTAGTTCTTTATCTGTCACTACTGTGGCTGGTGACAATGAAGAGCTGGTATCAAACACCATTTGGTTTTAGGCTCTGACCTGAAGCAGCAATAAATAGTCTAGCAAACTTTAAATACACAGTGAGCTCACATGCTAACCAATATGTATCCACCTGTTCAATTTATTTGTTTTGTTTTGGGTTTTTTTGAGTTGGAGTCTCACTCTGTCACCCAGACTGGAGTGCAGTGGCCGCTCCCAGCGATCCTTCTGTCCCAGCCTTCCAAGTAGCCGGAACTATAGGCAGACGCTACCACGCCCGGCTAATTTTTTTGATTTATTGTAGAGATGAGGTCTCGCCAAGTTGCCCAGGGGGTCTCGAACCCGCGGGCTCAGGCAATTCACTCAACTCAGCCTCCCGAAGCGCGGGATTACAGGCTGAGCCACCGAGCCTGGCTTTCACCTGTTCAATTTAAACTGTGGATAATTGTCAATATTCTGTACTTTCATTTCTAGTGAAATTACGTCTCCAGTCTGTTTTATCTCATGCTTTTCCTGGAGAAGCAATTGTGTCATCTTTGTCTCCGTCTTTTTAAATCAAGGGTAAGCAACCACCTTTGCTTATCATTTCCAAATAGTTTTCAACATGCATTTCTCTTTTTTCAAATTCTTTTTACTTTGCTTATTTTTCATTTAAGCTCACAAAGTATCAATCCTGATGAAATCTACTTTAAAATTGGCAAACAAAGAATTAGATAGTCCCTAAGCAAAATACTTAGGTCTAATATTAGAGTTGTAAGATTAAATTGTGAAGACTTAATTATCTTGTTATTTTGGGTTTATTTGCACTGTAAGTCTGTAAGCTGAAACAAATAGAATTAGATTGCTCTTTTTGAAGTTCTTTGTGCCATTCCTTGAATGTTCATGGTTCCTTTCATACTTTGGGGATTAGTACTCATCTATATACAGTATTTTACCAAGTGAAACTAGAACATTCAAAAATAAATTAAACAGCTTGCATTCTACATGAAATCTGCTCACACTGAGGCTGATTCATGTCTAATAAAATCTGATGCCTACTTTATCAAGTTTAAATCAAGAATCTCAGAATAAAAGACATTTTTATTTTGCTGTTCATTGGGGCACACAAAACAAGTCCATTTAATGTGATTATTGAGTTAAAATATCAGCTTGAGAGATGAAAATTACTATATCTCTAATGGTTTTGTGCCTTGGCATTGTTGGTTTCAAAATACAAAGGTAGCTTTTACATGTTTTAGGAAAGTGAGATGTTCTTTCCTTTTTTTTGAACAAATGGAATAATTTACATGACTTTGAGTATAAAATTAAATGTTTATATCATATTTGTTCTAATCTTTTGATTTAGTAATGGTTAATAGGTGTCAAAACTGTAATATTTTGCACATTTTGTTTTAATATAAGATTTTTACCCTTATCAAGAACACTGTCTGGCTTACTTGATCACAGATTCAACATAAAGAAGGTACTTTACAATTTCTGCCTAGGTTGCTTGGAGGACTGAAGGTTGAGGATATTTTAAGGGGTGAGATCAAAGTTAAATGTCTTCCTATTTCTCCTCTTGAAGTGGAATTCTGAGATTGAGTGAGAGGATTGAGAAGCTGTAGAAACATCTACATTATACATGGGATTTTGGGATTCTCAAGGCACTCTTTCCAGGCATTCTAGACCTTGAATACAAGCCTCTAGGAAAAGCTCTACACACATCTCCTAAACACCAAATAAAGAGTAGGAGCATAGAAAACAGAAATATAGATGAACCAGAGGCAATGCTTCTGGCTGTGCTCTATGGGTGTTATTCAGGGGTTTGGGAGTTTCTATATGCCTTGCAACGGGATGTGTAGCTTCTGAAAAAGACAAAGGCCCAAGGTTGAGGGCATACAGATGACTGTTGGCAGGAACTTCCCAAATAGGGACAAAGGAACATGAACTTCAGGGAGAATGCAAGACAAATACCAAGAAAAAGCCGGATGGAATCAGCTGCATCTCTGTGGTCTCTATCTGCAGAGCTGGCCAGAACAGGCACTCTGGCTCCTTAGCTCCACCAAAATTGGGTAAATAAGCCCATGCTTCTATTTGATGCTCCTTGGAGTTGGGGATGGGGAGACAGTGAGTATGTATAAGCATAGAGACTATCTGAATCAGTCTAACTGTTATAGCAGATTTAAAGTGATACTCACACCCCATCTTTTCCTCACCACCCAACATGCTGTATCCATGCTAAGAACACACTACTCACTATATAATTATCATCTCTTTTTGTGTGTATCTAAGCAAGGTGTGAAATGTTTGCAACCTCATTAACATATAGTAGATATCACACTTAGTTTACAGCTGTACTGTAGCCAGATACTACACCCCTTTTAATAAAAGTAGCCTTAAATTATCTTCTTCAATTTTTCACTCAAAACACTCGATGACATTTGAGTATTACAACCAGTCTGACCCTGAAAATCTGATACACAAATTAACTGCCACATTAACTAAGCAGGTAGGTTATTCAACTCTGGAGAAATTCTAGCTTTTAAAAAGATTTTCCTGGCACTAAAATGAAAATTGCTTCTTTGGTATTTTACTGTTAATCCTAGTTCTGCCCTCTGTAGAAGTACAAAATTAACTGACATTTCTCTGGAAAAGGTTTCATTATTTAAAAACAATTATTGTGGTTACCAAAGCTCCTCTTGGAGCTAAACGTCAAGGTTATTACTTATAAGACAATATTCATATTATTTATTATCCTACATTTCCTAGTGGCTATTTAGCACCTGTGGGAGAAAATGAAGATTTTCCATTTTATATGCATTGTTGATCCAGAAGCTTTGATAAGCACAGTGTTTGTGTTTTAATGTATGTTTGAGAATGTCATACAGGGTCTAGTGTTGAGAAGATACAAGCTAGTGCCATTGTTTCCTCAAGACTTTATAGAATTGTCAGTCAAGGGAACAAGTCATTGAAGAGAATGACTGTTTCCTCTTTTTCTGACTGAGGCATAAATTGATGATACCATTTGCCCAAGCAAAAGATATGGGAACCAAACTTTCCTTTGTCATGGATTGCATAAGGTAGATTTATACTAGCAGTGTCAAAATTCTTTTCAAACAGTCTAAATACATATAATGCTGCCACATTTATTTACATATTTACCATACTTGGGATGTACCCTAGGCACTAGATAGCTAGCTGTAAACAAAACACAAAATTCAGCGCTCATGGAGCTTACATTTTAGTAATGGAAACATCATTAACTTTATTTATAAGTACAGATGTATATGAACGAAATTAGTCCATTTATACCAGTTTAAATTAGGTGAATAAACACATGTAAAATAATGCTGCTTGTGCATTTTAAACAATCCTCACTTAAATCAAACTTCAATGAATATACCGAATCTGGAGATAAGTTAATATACTATAATTGAGAATGCAGAATTTACTGCCATTAATTACATAAATGAGGATAAGTGTTAAAGTTTACTATTACATGTAAAGCATTCTGAATCCTTTCTTTTCCTTTCTACAGGTCTATGCCATTTTTATTTTATTATTGTTATTATTTTTGTCTCCTATGTGTGGGTCACTATGTTCATTCATTCAAAATAATACTGATATATCAGCCATACATTGAGGCGTTAGTGTATGATATCATCATTTTACATTTTATGTGCAACTTGTAAAGTTGGCAGTGGTTTTTTGTTGTTGTTGTTGTTGTTGTTGTTTAGAAAGCAGGATTTATTGAGAGAACAGAAAAGCTCCCAGAGCAGGAGGGGACCCAAAGGGGTTGCCTGAATTATTTTTCATTTTGCAATTGAGAAAACTTATATTTAGAGAAATCAACCCACTTATTGAGACACATGACAAGAGTCAGCTGCATTTTAAATCATGGTCAGTATGATTCAAGCATCTGAGCACTGAACAATGACATTTTTTACTTTGTGCTCTGCGTGGTATGCTGCAAACCATGGCATCTATCTTTCCTTGTTATTTAATTTTATCACAAACAAAAGATAATAACTATTATACTCAATCATTCAGGTAACATATTTATTGAGCATTTACCATATACCAGACATTTTCACACTACCAGAACTGCATACAGTAGTGATCCAAACTCACAAAAGCCCTCTTTGGAGAATCTACTTCCCTGGATTCCAATCATTAGAAAGGTTTGCTTAAAATGTATAAGTATAAACCAATAAACATTTAAAACCCTTTAAAACAATTTTTCAAGGCAAAGTATAAATACCTTCTCATGTTTTCACATCACCAAGAATATAAACAGTAGAGGGTAAAGAATCTCATTTAATGTCTTATAAAAGAGCACTGGAGTAGAATGAAAATAAGATCCTATAGAGAAGATAATAAATTTGCCTTTTCTCTTTCCTCCTGTGCCAGGGCCACCTCTCCTTCGGCTCCACTGTTGGTGGCAGAGCTCAGAGCAGTCAGCTAATGGCTCACAGCATGAAGCAGGCATTCTTAATGTCCTCTCCTTCCTCCCCCAAATCCTAGCACCTCAAGAAGCGATCAGCATTGTGTTTCCCATTTCTACTTTCACTGTTTCTATTTCTCCACAATAATTAAATTAATATATATATATATATATATATATATATATATACATATATACTTTCTTTTTCAAAGTTTGAAATTAAAAGGACTGTATTCTGAGACTATATTTGATCTGGGTACATGCTTTTCCAGCCTAGAAAGTGTCAGGTTTCAGGTAGGTTAAAAGAGAAACTACTTGATGAACATACATTACTCCACAGATAATCTTTCAGAAATGTATATATTTGCTACACCAGTAGAAGTTTTCCTTATATACTTTATATGACATCCATTAGCTATTTTCCTAAAATTATAGGCATTAAGACTACAACTCATTTGTGGATTATTTTTCCCTGCAAATACAAAGTATATTCCCAGCAATTCAATACTGCAGCACTGATAACACCTGTAGGTTTCAATATACATGCATGTAACCTCTGGTTTCTTTTGCCTAAAACTCTGTTTGTTAGTCTAAGAATAGTATTCAAAATTACTGGAAAAAATTTCTACTTAATTCTCATATATTGTCAAAAATTTATTAAATTTCATTATAGTACAATGCCAAATCAAAGAAATATGGCATAGACCTTTACAGGATACATTTGTATTAATTCTCACTATATTTTCAATCACTCTATATTCAAAATTAGTTTTCCTTCTTTTCAGTTTAGAAAATTATATAAGAATTAGGAAGTTAAATACTTGGCTGTATTCCCAACATCCAGATTAGTGATAGCACATAGTAAGTGCTCAATACCTATTTTTTATAAGTGAGCAAATAAATGAGTTAAAAGCTACAAATGAAACATACTGAACTATCTCCACTTCATTTCCATGAAAAATAATAGTAGCTAAACAAGCCTAACAAAATATTTCATTTACATAAGTCTTAAACACAATATTATAAGTGACTAGCACTATTTTCTTAGACGATATAATCAATATTCATAAGTATACAGCAATTTTACTTAGAAGATACAATCATTTAAGTATGAGAAGTGGCTCTTTTCTTTATAGTTCTCTCTCTTTCCCAATCTCTCCCTCTCCTTCACCTACTCATTCCTTTCTCTCTGTCTTTCTGTCTCTGCTTCTCCATCCCTTCATATACACGTACAGACACACAAAGAATCTAGAAAGTCTTTTCAAATACATTATCACTCTTTGTGCACATGGATCCATCCAATTTGAACATAAATTCCATTTTAAGAAGATCACACATGAAAAGCTTTCATTCCTCAAAGAATCTCCAAGTACCATGCATGTTATTTTTCAAAGACTGGGTTTACATTAGAGCTTACAGGATGCTGCTTTCATCATTGACTCAATTTTTATCAAAATTGAATTGCCCTCTTCACTTTATTTCCAAATCCCTTGACTTAAATTCTATACCAAATGAAAATCCAAATACACTGCCAAATAGAATTAACTATCCTTGTCACTATTAGTTCAAATATAACTTCATGAATAAAAATAGTTTGCAATTAATTATAAGAATATAAATATGTGGTTGGGCTTTAGGTGGTTTTCCTGACAGAGGGGAAAAGTGAAATTAAATCATTTAGTAGTGGGTCTTCTACATAGTGCACACTACATTTCTGGAGCTGAGTGAATTATCTTTCAAGTGATTCAATCTAATTAAAAAATTGACCAAATTTTGAACTGGAAATGTTTGCAGTTTTCAAAGTTATTGTGCATCTTAGGCAGTGAGAGAAAAGGAGAGAGATAAAAACCAGAGAGACTGTAGTTACATAACTGCAATATGTGAGATCATCACTACAGACCATATAGGAAAGTGGTGTGTGTGTGTGTGTGTGTGTGTGTGTGTGTGTGTGTGTGCATGTGTGTGTGTATGTGTGTGCGTGTGTGTAGAGAGACAGAGAGAGAGCTAATTTACAAATTTGGTACAAATTTAATGCATGAAAACCCTGTGAATGATCCATTCAGAGTTTAAGTACTACAGTGTCTTTGCTTTCCTTCTGCTTTTCTTTGCCCTCATTTCTTCCTTCTATACTCCATTTATTCAGATAAAATTGCTGAATGCCAAGTTATGTGCTAGATAGTGTTGTATTTCCTAGGAACACAGTAGTAAAAATCAGGCAAAAATTCCCTTCTTAAAAGAACTTTTATTATAGTAGATGGAGAAAAAGATAATTAACAAATAAGTAGCTAAACTATATGATGCATCCTATATAGGGTGATAAGTGCTACAGAGTGTGGATGATGGGCTGGCTCTGTCTGAGACTCCAATGACAAGAAAGTGTCAGTCATGTGAAAACTAAAATAAAAAGTGCTCAAGGAAGAAAAAAATAGCTATTACAATATCCATAGGAGAGAAGCATGTTTGGTATGATCAAGGAATTGAAATAAGGTCAGGAAAGGTAAAAGTAACTATTTTTGTTTTGGCCTGTGGTTCAGATTTTAAGGCTTATCCACAAAGATCCCAGTGTTCCCTGAAACATTGTCTTTGCCCTTGTCTCTGCAACCTGATGATGAATGGTGCTTTTTATGGGTACTCTAGCAAATGCATCATTTTTAGACTTTTATTGGGTGTGAAGCAGAGAGTACACCAATACAGTCTCCAGTATTTTGATCAAGAAATATTATTTACTCTAAGTAACAGAAGCCATTTATTTTTAAATATGAAAACTATACAGGATCCCTGGTTCTGACCTTATGTGTTACCTTTCCCTTGTTACTTATGAGATGCTTTGGGCTTTTGATGACATTGAGCTATCTCTGACTTATTAAAGTAGTTCGATTGCAAGGGTTAATTCCCACACAGGAGACTTTTCTTGCTCTGTATTAGGAACTACCAGTTGCACCTGGCTCTTCTGAATCTTGGTGCATCTTTCCCACCTGCTCTGTAGAGTTGAAGGCCCACATGGACTATAGTTATTTTCCCTTTCGTGAGGTACTTTCTTTCTCTTCCATAGACACTTTTCTACTCTTTGTTAAGCACAGGATTTGCAATCAGAAATACTTCAGTTTAAAGACTAGCTCCTGCACATTTCAATTTTGTGCACTTGGACAATTTGTTTAACTTCTTTAAGCTTCAGTGTTCTTGTTTCAAAAATAATAGTAAGACACAATGAGTTTATGCATATTAAGAATTTAGCAGATTGACAAGCACCAGGACAACATTTAGTATGTGTTGGCTGTTACTGTCACCTTCATCAGCTTCATTTCCATCATCTGAGTCCCTTTTCCTTACACTGGTGGTTCTCAA
This sequence comes from Cephalopachus bancanus, assembly GCA_027257055.1. Taxonomy (NCBI): domain Eukaryota; kingdom Metazoa; phylum Chordata; class Mammalia; order Primates; family Tarsiidae; genus Cephalopachus; species Cephalopachus bancanus. The sequence goes on along the minus strand of JAPVLO010000205.1, from coordinate 5,106,599 downwards.
AGTGTGGTCCCTGGACCAGCAGCATGAGCATCTTCGGGCAACCCATTAGATATGTAAATTCTCTGGCTGTACTGAATCAGAAACTGGGGTGCAGCCCAGAAAACTATGTTTTGACAAACCTTCTAAGTGATTCAGAGGAAACGTATTACATTGTAATGTTTGTCTTTGGTTGTTCCTAATTATGTTCCTCAGAATTGTGCTGGAGTGAGAAGCTCAGAAATTTGAATATCCTCTTAAAAAAAAACTTCCTAAACATTACTTGAAACAAAATCACATATATTTAGAACATAGCTCATATGCAATGCAAATAAAAGGTAAACAAACAAAATGTATTTTGTTCCCCTCACAGATATAGTTGCATCCAGATTTTAGAATGATTCCCCAAAAACTCTTAGAGCAGTCAAGGAAGGCATATTTCCTCCCAGAAAGTCTTCATACTTGCTTCAAGTCTTACATAAATGAAAACATAACCACTAAATGAAACAGCAGAGCTTAATGGTACATGTGACTTTTTCTAAAATCAGACATTAGATATACTATTGTAAAGTGCAATGTCATAATCAATGTAATATTCAATATTATATCAAATGGTCACCATCAAAACAAACGTTTTGGCTGAAGAAGCAGCGACGATTTACATGCACATGAAACATGTTGAAAACCTTCTCTTCCACAATTCGACTAAATATGTGTAGCTTTACCTCCTTTAGTTCATGCCATATTGGCCTCTTACAGGAAGATGATAACATAAGCTGCATCAACAGAGCATATTCATATTCAGGACAGTGACTAGAATGCTTTGGGTTTTGTACAAACTCTAGTATATTTATGAAATCATTAACAAGGGATGTGATGAGTAAGAGAAAAATATTCAGTTGTAATACAGAATAAATTGAACTAAGTAGCTTGATCTCATACGGGAAAAAAATATATATATATTTTTTTCTGAGTTGGAGTCTCACTCTGTTGCCCAGGCTGGAGTGCAGTGGCACATGCTCACAGCCACTGAAGCCTCGACCTGCTGGGCTCAGGCAGTCCTTCCACCTCAGTCTTCCAAGCAGCTGAAATCACAGGTGCATGCTACCACGCCCGACTTATATTTTTGATTTATTGCAATCCTCTCGCCCCAGCCTCCCAAAGTGCTGGGATTACAGGTTTGAGCCACCACGCCTGGCTCAACTAATATTTTATTAGGATAAACCTCTGGAGAAAAGGCTAGATCTACTAACTGTCAATATAATAAAGACAAGGTTTCTCTCTCTGGAGCAAAGGATGGGTTTTCTTAAAGTCTATTATTTAAAAATTGGGTTCTCTAAGCACAGGTTCCTCAGCTGCGTTGCACATCCATTGTGTATAGTATTCACCTGAGTCTCCACATTGTCCTGTGCTGTCTGGGAAACATGTGGAATCAACGTGAATGCTGATAACTATGGCTACTGCCATTTCTGTGAGAAATAAAATCCTGTTTTTGACCCAGGAAACTTCTGTCTTCTACCTTCGTCCATTCAACAGTGTCCAGCCTACTTTTCAGGCTATATGTAGAACATACACATTTGGCAACCACAGTCACTGTGGAGCTTCACAATCTCTTTAGCCTGTGTGTTTTTGATCATTATGTGGTTGAATAGCATTAAAATGTCTGGTTCATGCAAGTACATATCTACCCATAGTGATTGTGTTATAATAGTTTATCATGACAATTTAAAAATATTTTTCTATGATCTGAATTTTTTTTTTTTTTGAGTTGGAGTCTCTTTCTTGCTGCCCAGGCTGGAGTGCAATGGCATGCCCATGGCCACCACAGCCTTGACCTCCTGGGCTTAGGCAATCTCTCTGCCTCAACCTTTCCAAGTAGCTGGAACTACAGGTGCATGTCATCACGCCAAGTTAGTTTTTGTGATTTATTGTAGAGACACGGTCTCACTGAGTTGCCTAGGCTGGTCTCAAACCCTTAGGCTCAGGCAGTCCTCTCACCTCAGCCTCCTAAAGTGCAGGGATTACAGGCTGAGCCACCACACCTGGTCTATGATCTGAATTTGTGGCCCCTAACATTTCTATGTTGGAATCCTAATTCTCTATGTGACAGAATTAGTAGATGGGATCTTTAGAAGGTGATTAGGTCATAAGGGTAGAGGCCTTATGATTTGTCTTAGTGCACTTATAAAAGAGATCTCAGAGAGCTTGCTCATTACTTCTGCCATATAAGGCTATATAGCTATAAGATGACCACAAAGGAAACAGGCTCCCATTAGACGTCAAATCTACTAGCATCTTGATCTTGGACTTCCCAGACTCCAAAACTGAGAAAAATAAATTTCTGCTGTTTATGAGTCTGGCATACTGATATATGATAACTTGTTATAGCATTTGACTAATATATCTCTCAATGAGGTAATAGAAAAAAATGAAAGGTATTTTATTACCACAACTGGTATTATTGGTATAGACTTACTGCCTGTCCAAATTCTCTATTATGTGTATGAAAGTCAGAGAAGAACACCTGAAACTTGTAATAAACATTAAAATTATTCATGATATTGCACAATACTACAAAAAATTTAAATTCCCATTGCAGTAAAAATTCTGATATGAGAGGAGCTTTCATTCACAAGACACTTTCTAAAGCTGAAGGTGTCAATGATTTGAATATTTCACATGTTCATTATTTCCTCAGATAAATATACCTAGACCATACATTTATTTGTTTATTTATTTAACCAGTTATGAGCTGACTCAACAGTTTTTTGTAATGTTTATAGATGTTTTTTAAAAATTTAGACACATGATTTAAATAAAAGATTTTTTTTTTTGCAAAAACTCTAAAGAATTCTTCTATTCCTTAGTTTTCTATTTAAAATCTGCAAATAGAATTGCTTTTAATTCTTCTTTCATGAAGATATCTTATAGTACTGGAATTGAAGGCTAGGTCATATTTCTGCACTTTTTAATTCAAGCAACTGCCAGAATATGAGGATTTTGGACTACTGCACCTAGCTTCCAGGTTATATCACAAAACTAAAAGTGTAAACTCAAGAGTAACCAGTAGGCAACATACTTCAATAAATCTTATTTCAAGATTAAATGAGAGCGAAAGAGACTGCCTCTGTAACTTAAAATTTGAGATTAATCTCAGATATATATTAATTAAAACAGAATAGAAAAAGCACACTAAAGTATACAATGTCAAGAAATAGCAATAGAAAGTAAATAGAACTACAAAATAGTAAGAGATAGCAGAAACATATCAATATAATCATCTAAGTACAAGTATAAAACAAAAACATTAAAATGAACTGAATTATGGAAATGGGAAAGCTTACATGCATTTTCTGTGGTAGAAGGACTGAGTCTTTGTAGATAAAGCAAGCAAACAGTTCTCCAGAGACTAAGGCAGTTTGTCAAAAATGTGACATGAGTATAATTTTATATCTGAGGTGAGGTTTTTCTGTGATTTTACCAAAATCCCTGGCATCTCTAGGATAGAAAGGGATCCAGTGCAAAAACAGCACTATCTTACTATTTTCTAAAATGCCTAGTCATAAAGTTTTATCTATTCTGGGAATCTGTAGCAAAATCATTCTTTATTTATGTGAAATACATTGAAATACATTGATCGGTATAGAGCTTTCAATATTTTGAAATTTGCTTGATGTCCTACAAACTTAGGATCGGAGAAGACATATTTTATAACACCAAATTAAGATGGCTACACAAACATTTCATATTTATTACCATTATATCCCTGTTTTTTTTAAAAAATAATATATTAGTTTCATTTCTTTTCTTTTCTTTTTTGAGTTGGAGTCTCACTCTGTCAACCAGGCTAGAGCGCAGTGGCACGCTCACAGCCACCACAGCCTTGACCTGCTGGGCTCAGGTAATCCTTTCATCTCAGCCTTCCAAATTGCTGGAACTACATGTATGCGCCACCATGACCAGATAATTTTTTGATTTATTTTAGAGATGAAGTATCACCAAGTTGCCCAGGTTGGTCTCACACCCCTGGACTCAGGCAATCCTCTCACCTCGACCTCCTAAAATGCTGGGGTTACAGGCTTGAGCTACCGCGTCTGGCTTATCAGTTTCACTTCTAATAACAATTTCAAAATTTCTATGTCAGAGGGTAAAGGATGCTGTATGGGTTGGAGAGACATATAGAATTGCATTTTTATTTATGTTTACATAAAATTGACCAAATGTCAGTTGTCCATATTAAAAAATGACATGAATTTTGGATGGAGATTAAGGGGAGGCAGAGGCTAATCAAACCCCTACCTGGCATACCCAAGAAACTTTTTTGGGGATAATTTCTATTTCATAATTTGTGACTGTATATAATCTAGTTCAAATGTATACTTTATTAGAAAGCAAGGCTCTGTTGGGTAGTTTTCTACCTTTATATTCAATGTACAACTACTTTAAAACATTATTACAATCATTCTTGATCACTCCAATATGGATCCAGACATATTTTATGTTCTTTCGTTTTCATAACATTAACTGTTTCTTATAATGTTTAGCTTCACGTCTATAACTGAGTTGTAAAGTTTTATCTTCTGTATGTGGCTACAATAAATTTAGAGTTGTCAGATTCTGTGTGTGTGTAAGCATGTATGTGTGTTTTCCCAAAAGGATAGTCTAGGTTTCCAGTGAAATAAAGTATAATATTTGATGCTGATTTAAGTTTGTTGGGATAGGAAAGGAAGGAAAAAACCTTCTGGGGACCCTAGGACATCATGGTCTAGTAGGATATGAACCAGCAAAAAGTACTTACAAGGTATAAGTTTTGTAGTAGGAGAATATGGACTATGGAAACACAAAGAAGGAAGCTCCTAACTAGATCTTGAGAGAATCCAGAGAAACTGTGTTTCTAGAAACTTCCATTTGGCTCTCCAGAACTACCCTCCACCTTTCTCCCACTAGGTTTTTAACCTGGCATATTATGGGTCATATGGAAGGCCCTCAAGCCTCCTACTTTTGAGAAGCTCCGTCAATGGGGAGAAAAATGTGTTTAGCATATTGATTCCCGACTCCTTCTCTGCAGAATTGCTGTGTCCAATGTTTGCTGATCGTCTCCAATCAGCCATCTCTACAGAAATTTCTTTCCTTCCAGCTTCAAATAACCACTCTTTCCCCTCATCTCTTTGGGCCTAGGATTATTAATACCTCTTACTTTTCTTATTAGTCCTGATGATTGCATTATTGTATGTGTCTTACTTATATCTTTCCCAAAATTTTGTAAACAGAGTGTGATATTTTCATCTTGAGATATTGCAATTTGAGTACAAAATCTGTTTCTGATTGGAACTCTGTTTTACACAACCTGAGTCTTGAAGAATAAGTAGGAAAGCGGAGAATTTCTCAGAGAACTATAAAAAGTCTAGGGTTAATAAAAGAGAATAGCAGGAGATGATGGTAGAAAGGATTATTCAGTTCTAAGAAGTTTGAAGACTACCCTAAAGTTAGTAAACAACTGTTAAAAGATTTCAGGGACAGGAGTGATATAATCTTGTTTGTATTTTAGAAAGATTACTTGGGCATTATTAGGAAAGAGTTTTGGAAAGATGTTAGACTTAGCAACCTAAAGTAATAGTCCACACAAGAGAAACCAAGGTTTAATACACACTTTAACCAAAATGTTGGCAATGGTAGCAGAGAAAGGAAGACAACTATGAGAACAGTGAAGTCTTGTGAAGCATGAGAAAAGGTGATCATCAGTTGTCTGACTTGAATAACTGAGCAATAGATGGAGTGGCAATTAACTGAGAGACTAGTTAGAATAATATCTAAGGTGAAAATTCAATGAGTCAATTTGACAATGAGAAGTCAGGGTAGCATATAGGTTAGACTGTAAGAGGCAAATTCGTGTATTAAATATTTTGGCTGGATGCTGTAATTTATCAATGTGGAGATTTGACAAAGGGTTAGTAGTACAAATAAAAGTAACCATAAGTAATAGAGTACAAGAGACATAATATATGCATCTAGCTATAATATTCTTAGGTGTGTGAATTACATATATGGTAAAAAAAACACTTAAATGCCTTTAACTGCTAAATTAAGAAGGAATTCTTAATAGCCTTTTCTGTTCAATATCAAAAAGTTCAACTTTATGCAGATTACATAATATATGAAGAGTTTCAGATAGAGTGTTTAATTTTCTAATTATAATAAGTTTGTGCTTTAATTTTTAAAACACCACTCTTGAGGTAGATAAATATAAAATATAGTTACTCTTCAGTGGTCCCACATGTGTTGGTTTTATGATAAAATGTTATTGAAGACTCTAGAATTAAATCATCTCCATGATATTTTCTTTCACAGAGATGAAACTCATTTGTTTCAAGTATAATAAACTTTATGTCTAATAGATGATATATAAAGCTGTATAAGACAGTTTAAATTGCGTGTCCCATTGTCATCTCAAACTAAATAGCAGCCTCATTTGTGCATCCATCTCTGATTTATTTTCATCATGAAACCTTCTTTGTTTACTTGTTTCACTAAATAGGTTTGACATGGGTTCAAGACCAGTCTGCACAACATGGCAATACCTTGTCTCTATAATAAATCAAAAAATTAGCCAGGCATGATGGCTCGCTCCTATAGTTCTCGCTACTTGGAAGGCTGAGGTGGAAGGATCTCCTGCAGTGGCCGTGAGTGTACCACTGCACTCCAGTCTGGGTGACAGAGTGAGACTCTGACTCAAATGAATAAATAAATAAATAAGTTTGACATTATTTGTCACTTGCATGAATGATATTGACACAGTCTTTCTATATGTTCCTCCTAGGCCTAAAAGTCCCTGTGGTATATTTTTGTCACCTCCAGCAGCAGTAGTGTAAATTGACAGATTGCTGAATATAAAACGCAAATTTCTCAAGGGCAAGACATCATTCTACATAATAATCATAATGTTGCCTATAAAAATTTTAAGGCAATAAAAATTATTCAAAGGTTTATTTTATTTTGCTTTTAATCCTCCTTCCTCCAGAAATTCAAGGGATAAGTAGACTTAGTCTGAAGTTTGGCTATAACCATCCGCTTAAGATAAGCAAACTGTAAAATGTTGATTCCCAACTGAAAATTGAGAAGGGCTAAGCATGAACTTGACAAACACCAACTGGCTACAAAAGTAACAGTTTCTAGTCAAATTTAATCATTTAAAATTGGAAACAACTAACTGATCTTCAGGATTGAAACAGCTAACTGATCTTCAGGATTGAAACAACTAACATATAGTTCAAGATTTCAAATACTTTTATGCTTTATTTTCTCTACATATACCTTAATCCCCATATTAATTTTTGTTTGTCATAATCAACCAGCTTCGATTACAAACTACCCAATGGAAGAGGTCATATTTTCCTCACTTTATTAATATGTTATTAATGAAAAATAAGTTTTTCACATTTTTGGTGCTATGATGAAAAAAAGTAGCTTGCCTTTAAGAACTGGATAGTGTTCTATACACTAGCAACCACTGGTCCTTTAAACTCTTTGGTGTCTTGGTCACTTGATGGAATCACTTTATTAATTTATTGGAGTCTTATTCACTTAGTATTGTAGTTGGTTCTAGAATAATAAAGTATATTTAAAGAGGTAATTTGCATCAACACAAATTTGTCTATACTCTCTCCCTTAGAAATCTATTTTTCTTACATATAAAATGAGTTTAGAACTTTTACACCAATTTATTCAAATAATTTATTTTGGCATATATAAGATTAACACGAATAATGTAGTTAGTATTTACACAATATTTTAGTGATTCCTTTCCATAGACAATTTTAAACTTGAAGATTTAATGAAATAAATGTGCTGGTTGTGATACTTCTCACTGATCTTCAGGATTGACACGACAGCTAGCTAATTTGTCTCTGAATCCCTTCCTGTCTCTCTTTTAGATGTATGTCCTTCAGAAGCTTTGACCACATTTTCAGTCAAAGAATAACAATATCACTACTAGAAGATCCATTGTCTTACCTTCCAAGCAAGGACTTACTCACAAAATCCAAGACACTAGCATTCTTTTTTTTTTTTTTTTTTTTGAGTTGGAGTCTCACTGTCGCCCAGACCACTCCCGGCCACCGCAGCCTCGACCTGCTGGGCTCCGGCTATCCTGCCGCCTCAGCCTTCCGAGTAGCCGGAATTACAGCCGGAATTACCATGCCCGGCTGATATTTTGATTTATTGTAGAGATGAGGTCACGCTGCCCAGGCGGGTCTCGAACCCGTGGGCTCAGGCAATCCACTCACCTCAGCCTCCCAAAGCACGGGATTACAGGCTGAGCCACCGAGCCCAGCTGACACTAGCATTCTTAGAAGAACGATAAAGACACTTTAAATTTTGAAACTTTTAGCACAGCATGGTATGGCATCTCCAAGCACAAACTACGGAGGTTGACTGCCTATTAAAATCCATAGTGTGGCCTTGGGAAGGATACATAACTTCCTGGACCTTAGCTTCTTTATTTATAAAATGGGAGTAACAGTAGTAAAGTAACTATCTTGTAGAGTAATTATGTTATTTAAATGAATTTGCAATTAATTTGAGCATTGTTTGAGCTCACAGTTTGTATGAGTACTTTTTAAATTTGTACAAAATGGATAAAATGTCTGAAATTTTAGCACACCACATAGCTTATAAAAAGCACAGCTACAAATGTGTTGTCATTTGATCCACATATAATAAATGTTTTAGTGTTAATGTTGACTGTACTTTGATATAAAAATAAAACCAAAGTATAATCATGACTTCTTTCTGAAATTCACATGCTAAAAATGATAAGATAATTCCTCTTGGCTCACTACTCAAACAAAAACAAAACAAAATATTTTCCTGATACCAGTGTTCAAAGGCAGGACTGGGGATTAGTCTATTTTTAAACTCAGATGGCATCTTCCTAAGTAAATGCTCCATCTGAACAAACAATGGCAACATCTGCTCATATTGATGAAAACTTTAGGACCAGTTGAGAGACTTTATTAATTTTTAATTGGAAAGCCTATCACACAGTAGAGGAAAAACACAAACAGTAATAGCAATTACTTGCATATTAATACAACGTTGCCAAATCCTAATTTGGTAAAGATAGTATTACAAATTTAAAAAATATTATCTTATATAACCATCAAATGGCATACACTGATGCTTTCTCAATAATTTCTTAATCTTGCCACTGACAACAGAAAACAACAACAAAAGCACAGTGCTCAACGGAAGATACACATTCAGCTCTCTAATAAGTGTTTTCAAAATAGAACCCCTTTGCAGTGGAAGTCTCTGAAAATGTCAGAACTGGTTGCAAACAAGCACCATATACCTCACAGGAAGCTGAACCCAGTCTCCTATTGTTCAGGAATATTAAAAGCAGTTGTTTTAAGACTTCACTGAACATTTTACTAATGTGTTATTGAATCAAATCTGTTTGCACTTCATTATCTAACTAGGTCAAGTGAATACAAAAAGATAATTGTTTAAAACAGATACAAGCCACCTAAATACCTTCCTAGGTTATGAAAGTAAATATGTCACTTGGATGTGTGATTGCATAGTAAAGTCCTACTTTAAGAAGTATTATTTTTTCCTATCAAAAAGATAAGAAAGCTGAATTAGCTTTTATTTTCAGAGAGAGAGAAAACATGGTGGAACTCTGTAAAGGGCAATTTAATAGGCAGGTTTCAATATGCCAAACAGTGAGGGGCAACGGGGCATACATTTCTATCTTTATTTTACAGCAAAGCAATAACACGGTATTGCCTCTTATAGCCACTGAGTAGAATTTGTGAAGAGACCTCTGCTACCCGATTTCCTTCATTTTGTTCTACAAAAAAAAAATCCTAATTTGATGCTATCATTATAAGCTATCTCGGCTTACTAAACAATATCAAATTTTAATTTTAATTAAAATGTCTTAATATTTGTGACTACATAAAGGTTTAAAAATGTTAATTATGTTTATAAAACTGAGCACGGCATTCTTGTGAAATCACTAAACTCAAAGGGAAAAATTTAAAACATGAATTTGACATCCAGCAAGTTTTCTCTAAAGAGGTTTCATGGTGTGATAGTCATTACCTTAGTGAATTCACCACCATCCAAGGTTAAGCCATTAGGACTGCAGCCTCAGAAAGTTGCTATTAGGAGAACACTAAGCATAGCATCATCCCATTACTCAGTGCAGATTCCCATTAGCAAAATTCAGATTGTGATAGAAAACCCTGGTACAAATCTCTTAATTTCCAATGCTATTCATATCTCTTTCACATATGGTGGCATATAACTAACTTATTTTCTAAACAATGTATTCATCTGATCAACTTATTCTTTCTCTACAGTAAACCTATATGGAAGCCAATTAAAATGAGAAGGTCTTGGAGAACCCAAATCAGAACAGGGGAGTTAGATGACCCACATTTTCAGACTTAAAGACTAAGAAGTCCTAATAGAGTCTTTCCAATGACACTTATATACTGGAAGGCACTTCTGTCTTGGGATGTGATTAACTGGGAGATGATATAGGAGCCTAACATATTAATCCTGCATTAGGTGCTAATTAACATGCCACTTTACTGACCTTAAAATGAAGACTGTACATTCTTCTTTTTCAGATATTATGTGAAATATACAAAATGCTACCTTTCTATTTACCTTAATTTGCTTTGACCTTTATTTTAAACAAGTTGCTTTGCTGTTATAGAAGATCAAAAATTAAGCTGAAATAAAAGCTTTGATAGTTTGTATTTTGACAGATAAAGCTTTGGCTTGCCTTTTGTCTTCATTTACAGAAAAATGTTCTTAAGGCTTCTTTCACCTGGGAATAGACTTTCTATTGGCAATCAGAGGAAACAGGACACTATTTCATTTCACAACTGCTGTGTTGTGCGATGCCATACAATGTGCACAGCATCTTCCTATTACAGAAATTTTGAAGTAGTTACAGGAAAAATATTTCTTTAACTCTTCATTGCAACTTATAACAATAGTGAGATAATTAAAAAGCATAGTATATTTTTCCCAAAGTTCATTCTCTAAATATACAGCTCAAATTCCATCTCAAGCAAATTAGTTAATGAAGTTTTTATTTATTAGGTATCACATTATGGGGTTCATCTTTCCAGCTTGAAGGGTAGAAACTAATGAATTCACCAAATGTGAAAGTGGACATTTAGGAACACAGCACAAATCCATACCATTTCTTAAACTCAAATTAAAGTTTAGAACCATTTCTGAAGAGCAGTGTTATCAAAATGATTGAAAAGACACTTGGGAAAAACCAAACCCATGTATGAGGAATAAAAGATAACAGATCAAATAACACAGCAAGCTCTCTTTTTCAGTCGTCTTAAAATAGCTTCAAACAAGACAATAAAGCTCAGAAATAGTGAGGAGGATAATATAAAAACATGAGACAGAGAGAAAGGGAGAGAGAGTGAGGAGGGGAGGAAAAAGGGGGGGGAGAGAGAGAGAGAGAGAGAGTGAGAGAGAGAGAGAGAGAGAGAGAGAGAGAGAGAGAGAGAGAGAGAGCGCCTGCACAAAGAAAGAGTTATCAGAATAGTTGATAGTAGATTTTCCTTCCCCAAAATAAATACAGATCTCTTAATATCTCATGGAAAGTCTAGGTTTAACCTGAAAACATGAACAGCAAAAATTGTCTGTCTGCTTAATAGAGAAGTGAACCATACGAAAAGAAAAAGTTAATTAGCATTCAACTAATAGGCACCACAACTTGAGCACTCCCAATTGAGCACTTTTAAAAAGTAAGCGTTCAACTCATTTAAATATGCTAGAAGTTGAGCACCAGTTGAGCGCTTTCACAGCACGCTGAGTACTGATTGAGCTATTTCGAAGCACATGGAGCACTTTTCTGTGTGAATTCTTAGCCAAATTTCCATACCCCCAACCCTCCCTCTGCCTACACAGCTGTTAATCAAGAGGTGTCTTCTCGGTATGAAATTCCTTTGCCAATTAGAATTACATTTTAGCCTTTCATCATTTATGTTTGAAAATTAAGAAATAATAATAATTAGTGAGTATGTGTTAGATTGAAGTTCGTTTCTTTTAAGGAGATATCAGTTAAGCCAATTCCATCCCTTAAAGGCTCAAGTTAAATTTTGAAAATTAGTATCCATTCTGAGAGCTATGAGACTGTGCCAAGACTTAACTGTGGACAGCACAAAGGATATTCAATGGTTCATTCCTCTAGGAGTTTAAAATCAGCCTGGAAGTGAAATGATCTGAGAGTTATACCATTCCCTAGATCTCTGCAATGACAAGGCTCTCACATGAGCAGAATCTTATTCATAAAACAGAAAAATGTTTCCATGTTTTTATTCATTTCTGTTCTATGTTTTGCGCAAATGAATAAAATAAAACCAACTATTAAGTATTTACTCAGTGCCAATTATACATAGGCACTGTGTCAAATACTGTTGAGAATACAAAATTTAAAACAGCCCCTGACCTCAAGGCGTTCATCATTTTATTGAGAGAAATAATGCAACATCCTGGTTTATAATGTGATATTCTGATTTCTCTCCTGAAATGTAACTTGTTTTTCAATTGATAATTTCTTTTTTTTTTTAATCAATTTTTTTATTATGGTTTTGTGGGGTACAGTTAAGGGTTAGGTGTACAATTACATTTCATTCAGGCACCCTGTTGATAAGAGGTGTTTCCCCTTCCCCGGACAGATATTTGCTAATGTTAATCCCATCCCTCTCCCCCTCCCCCATAGTTTCCCAGTACCGTCAGTCATTTTCTTATAGTATTACATTGGATGTTCAAGGTCCATTATATGAGTGAGAACATGTGATACTCGGATCTTTGTTTCTGTGAGAGGTCACTCAGTATTATAGACTCAAGTTCCATCCAGGTTGCTGCGAAATTCATGATTTTGTTCTTTTTTATGGCTGCATAGTATTCCATCGTGTATATGTACCACATTTTAAAAATCCAGTCCTCTTTTGATGGGCAGCATGGTTGTTTCCAGGTTCTTGCTATTGTGAACAACGCTGCGATAAACATACGTGTGCAGGTATATTTTTTATAGAGTGATTTGTGTTCTTCAGGGTATATTCCCAGTAGGGGGATTGCGGGGTCATATGGGAGGTTGATATTTAGAGCTTTTAGGAATCGCCACACTGCTTTCCACAGAGGTTAGACTAGTTTACACTACCACCAACAGTGTAGAAGTGTTCCCTTTTCGCCACACCCTCTCCAGCAGCTGTTATTTTTTGAGTTGTTTGATAATTGCCATTCTGACTGGAGTTAGGTGATAATTTCTTTAGTCTTAATGTTTAAATTAAACTTATAAAAGTTTATTGAAAGTACTGGTTTACCATTAATTTTTGTTGTTTATTTGTTTGCTTGCTTACAGAATTAGGTGGGTATAAATAATGGAAGAACGTGTATCTGGAATCAAATTCCAGATGTAACAATACTGAGAGATGCTATTCTGGTAGGCCCTGTTTAAGCAATCAACTGAAATAGACAGCAGCTCTGTGGTGCTAGTTGTATGTGTAAGAAAAAGAACAAAACAAGAGTCTACTTATTCAGGGACAAGAAATGAATGTTTCAAATCTTATATCCTGTAAGAAGAACCAGGAATGTTCAAACACAAAAAGATAAATGTTTAAGGTGATGGATATCCTAGGAATCCAGATTTGAGTATTACACATTATATGCTTGTATCAGACTTTCACATGTAACCCATAAATATGTGCAAATATTATGCATCTGTAAAAATTAAAAGGAAGAAAATAATCAGGCTCTTTCTCAACCTGGATAATTAAAACAATAATATTACAAATAAACACATAAATATGCTCATGTTTTAACAACTTTTAAATTTCACCCTTGATTAAAAAGGGGGGACATTAGATTTTTTAAATGTTTATTTAACCTTATCATGGAAATCTTTGTAATTGGCCAGAAATGACCACAAGTAGGCAGTCTAGAGAGGGAATGGGTCACTGTTGAGAAGAAATCTTTACTTTCCGTTATGTTTTAAGAAGCAATTGTTTAGGTAAAATTTAGCCAGTGTGAAGACTGATTTCAATGCAAGGCACACGCTTTCACAGAAGGATGAAGGGGAAAAGAAACACAGTTGGATAGGAAGGAACCATTTCATTCATTCTGGTGTATGGTGTATAAGGCTTAGTTCTTATTTAAATCAGTTAAAAGATGTCTAAAACTCTTCAAATAGCTGCAATTTTCAATCTCTGGAAACAAGTTCACATCCACAATTTATCACTCATTTAAAGCTTGCTATGGACAACATATCAGGCAGTATATTGTGGGAGATTGGAAGTTGAATAAAGAACTTGATCCCATGAAGCTTACAGTCTAATGAAAAAGAACAATAAATAGCATGCTGGTAATAGAGTTAAAAAGACCCTATTTTTTGCTTCTCTAGTAATTATCAGTATTATTCTCTTTCCAAGTAAATATCAAGTGATTATTTCATTCAGAGTATAATAACATTTTAAGGATTAATTTTGTTTGCATTTGGGTACCAGTATGGCTTACATTCAGCCATCTCAGCTATGTAATTTTACATATGAAGGACTGGAAGTGTAGGCACACAGTGATCTATCTTCTTAAAGAGTTTAATCATAAGGAAATATACCTGGACATTTGGGGACTGACAGCTAGGTGCCCTTGATAGATCTGCATGTTCTCTGGAGGTATGGTCCAACCTTCTATCTCATTGAATACTGTATGAAATGGAGTACTTAAATTTGATTTTGGTCCTAACCTTAGGGTCTAAGTGGAGACATTACTTTCAGATATGTCCTGCTAAATTCCATGTGCCTGAGTTGTAACCACCATGGAGAAAAGGGTTGCAATGAAAAAAAAAATGGTAAAATAAACACAGCATCACCAGTTTCTCTATCAAACTGAGGAAATACAATACATTAATTCAGAGTCAACTAAGAAAGCGATGATGGTGGAGTAAGAGTTAGTGAGAATGCTATTAGGTTGCTGGAGACCTTTTACTGTTGTAAGGAGGCCCTGGACAATGGTATTGACAAGAGCATACGTGAGAGAGCATTTTGGATTTTTCCCCAGTAGTACTAGTCTCCAAGCCACATTTGAAACAGCTGGATCATCAACATAAAAACCCAAGGAAATGTTAGATTTTGAAAGACCCTTAGAATACCTCACTATTTGTTTAGAAAGAAGCAGTGTTTCATTCCAACGCTTTAGCTCATAGGCATTGCCAGGAAAGGACTCTCATTATTACTTTACTCACCAAAAAATGTGCCTCGGGAAGGTGGGTCGAAAAACACATTAACAGTTTGAAACGCAATTAGGTAGATGTACCACTATTTGCTAAACTTCTTGGTTACTTATACCAAGAAGTTATTATATTGTTAAGCTATATTTGTTACCAAATTTCTATATTCTCCCCTTGGCAGTTATTCTAAATTTTAGTCAATTTCTTAAAAATATAAATTCAAGATCTAGAGCAGGTTGGCCTGCCTAGTTAATGGGTTTATTTTTTGGTTTTAGTTTGCTTTTAAGACAGTTAATTTATCTTGAAAAAGAACAATACTATTAGAATAGGGGTTGGATAAATTAGTAATGCCTACAGGTTTATAATATCCAAAATAGTTATAGAAATGTAAAGCACAAGTTCAACCCATCAAAATCAGAATCTCTTTTGAAATTGTGATTTTGTTTCTGCCAGAAGTTTGTAAAATCTTTTGTTTCACAAGCAAGAGTAGGTTTGGGCCATGATAAAAATTTATTTCAGGACTCCCAGAAAAAGCAAACTTGTATAGTTAAGAAATATAGTCAGGCCCATGCCCCTTTCCGTACCCCAGGTTCTGCAGGCTCCCAGACCTGCTACTCTTTTCAGCCCTGCTCAGAGTAGTTTAGCAATGGGAAGTCATCATTGCCATCTGTTTTCCCTGCAAATCCAGTGTAAGGTTGATGAACAACTGGACCTCCTTTTAGATTAAAGCAGCATCTGCATTATTCTTTTATTCTGAAAGCTCACATTCAGCATATCTAGTGATCTTGTTACATCAACAAGTACGATCTTGTGAGCCACTGGAGTTCTAATAATTCCAAAATTTCTTCATGTTTTAGTACATTTCTTCAATCTAGATCTCCTCCTTCCACTCTCTCCCCCTCACTTTAGTACAAGCATACACACTAAAATGAAACCTATTTAATTCAAAAATTCAGTTCCAGTTTATGCTTAAGGGCACAAACATGACAAAAATCCATAATTTTTATTAATTCCTCCATCATATTATGATATTAGGCAATAGGTCTTACTTTTAAATTCATAGTACAAACTCTCCTTACAAATAATTAAAAGGAAGTTAGGCATACCAACTACCTTTTTTGTCATAAATATAAAGATCAGGATGACGTTTTCATTTTCATTGTATACCTGGAAAGGCAGAATAGCATACTCTTTACTAATTATCTATACTTGGTTTTGCTATTACTAGCTGTGTGACTTGGGGCTAGTTTGAAAATCTGTGTCTCAATTCCTCATCTGGTGAGGCCAAACACTGCATCCATCTCATAGGTTTGGTTTGATGAATAAATGTATAAATATGTAAAACACATAGTGGTGTCTGGTACAAAGGGACAATTCAAGAAATGTTAGCTATTGCTTGTGACAATTACTTTACAGTGTTTAGAATCAATTCATTCCTGCCATCAATTAGTTATGCTTATTGGTTTATGTACGATTCATTCCTTTTTTTTTTCATTTAATTTGTGCTAAAGATCTCAGGTAGACTGGCTTGCCCCTAAGATGGCATGTAAAAAACAAACAAACAAAACACACAACATAAACTTACTGGTTAAATGCCATTTTAGAACATTAAACGTTACTAGGAAACCAATCATTCTCAAAAAAATAAAAATGCATTTCATGATGAACATGTTAGAAAATAGTACAATAATTTGGAAAATGAGTACCAAGTAAACAAAAAATAAAATGCAAACAAATGTCTACTTAATGTAGACAGATATGTGTGTGTACATCATTCCTTTTCGTTTTTCATCTGTGAAAATACTTTTATACCTATCCAGTTCGATTTATTTTAAGACTGTACAAGACAGCTTGTTGAGGGATTAAAAGTACCACACAATTGAAAAGAGACCGTGAATTGCTGGCTAGTTATTATTAGAGGTAAAGTGAAAAGCAATTCTTATATGCAGCAATAAAAATTCCATGAAAACAAATTTTAATGTTTCAGAAATAAATAGTTCTAGATCTAGATCAATGATTATCATCTGCCACAACTAGGTGCGTACATACTGGCATTTAATGGGTAGGAAGCACAGATGCTGCTAAACATATTATACTCTACAAGACATCTGCCCACAACAGAAACTATATGGTCCCAGTTGTCAATAGTGCCAAAGCTGAGTAACTTTGCTCAAGGTAAACACATTTTTGTTTATCTCTGAAGTAGTATGTCAGTTCATTTGCTTTCTTTTAAATTCTGTAAACCTATAATAAAAATATAAACAACATAAAAGGAAGGTTAAATTTTTTTCTCATTAAAACTGATAAAGTGGAAGAAATTTAATTTAAAAATAATTATCACTGACAACATTTTCAAATTGGAGAGAATTTAGTGTAACTATAGATTAGCACAAGGTAATATTATAATATGCTAATGCTAATGAATCAATTGTGAGCAAAATTTTAAAAACATTTTTAAGTTTTGAAAAGTTTTAAGTCTGACATAATTTTATATTTTGTGTGCAATAAGAAGAATAAAAAAGAATGATACAGAAGGAGATGTAGATTTTGAAAATCCTCTTATTGGGTCATTAAATGGCTGTCTCACAACTTTAAATTGCTGGAGCACTCATGTGATTGTAAACATTATTCAAAACATTTTAAAAGTCTGTAAAACAGACAAGCAGCAACCAAATGGGGGCACTTACCACCAGAAGGGATGCCAGCATAAGCAATGGGCAGAGATCTATCGGGACACACCTGCTGGACATCAGTCCTACATGTAAGAACTCGTAGATATTAAATGTACTCACTTCCAGATCCACCCTCCTTCTTTCACCTTTTTTTTTATTTTTTCACAATAAGGGTTTACTTTTTCTTTCTTTCTTTTCTTTTCTTTTCTTTGAGTTGGGGTCTCACTCTGTCACCCAGACTGGAGTGCAGTGGCCGCTCCTGGCCACCGCAGCCTCGACCTGCTGGGCTCCGGTGATCCTTCCGCCTCAGCCTTCCGAGTAGCCGGAATTACAGGCGCGCGCTACCACGCCCGGCTGATTTTTTGATTTATTGGAGAGATGAGGTCTTGTCAAGTTGCCCAGGCGGGTCTCGAACCCTCGGACTCAGGCAATTCACTCACCTCGGCCTCCCAAAGTGCTGGGATTACAGGCTGAGCCACCGAGCCCGGCCTGCTTTGTCTTTACGATGATTTTTAAAAATTGAAGTGTCCACCTACTTCTTAAGGTAATACCAGTGTTCTCTTCAGATATTAGTGTTAGTACACAACAGAACAAAAATTATGGTAAAAAAAAATTAAGTGTATTTTTTTTACAATGAATTTTATATAACCTTTTATGTTGTAAGATTCTTGTGATATATTTCAGTGTTTTTTTTAATCAATTAAAGAAGGCTAATAAAGAAGGCTAATAATCTTACTCTGGGTTTGGTCAAATAGTATTGAAAAATAACAATTAAATCTCAACTAAGAATTAATAGCATTTAATTTTAAGAGAAAGATTAAAGAAACAACCAAATAGCAAATTTTAAAAAATAAGGACATACAGATACGACTTAGATTCAGAGTTAATAAACTTCCTTTTTCAAATCTTCTACATTTATTTGTATATAAATGCATATTGTCGTATATATACTTTATACCAACATACAAAACTTTGTATACAGTGGGTTTATTTATTTATTTTATATTGGAAAATACAATTTATTTATAAATTTGAATGAGAGAAGAATTCACCTCCTCCAGGTAGGTTAGGAGCCAAAGCTAGGAAAACATGGCAATCATAGCTCAAAGAGCCACATGACCAGACCAGAGTTTAGTAAAGCAGTGGCAGGGTATATTTATTTTTAACTTTTTAAAGAAGCTATGAGATACTTCACCATAAAAGACATATGATATAGGTTAGAAATATAATTTCAGGACCAAGTTCTAATATGTGAACTTTAATATTATTTAACAGCAATGATATCAATATCCAGCTATCTGCTGGTATATCAGTGTAACACATTTAGATATCTTGTCTACACTCTAGCTCTTATGACAAAAAAAAAACAACTAACAAACAAAAACAGACTAAAGTATTTTCTATGTTTTTCTATAAGTAGGAACCAAGAAAAGTTTTTGTATAGTCTACAAGCACTAACAAATTTAATTAGCCAGAAAATTAACGACCCTGCATGTTCACATAGTTTTAGTATTGGATGGACACATAAAAGTTTAATCTTTTAACCCTCTTATGCTACAGGGTGTTTTTTTTTAATCTAATGAAAATAGGTTTTGCTAGAAACATCAAATGAACTTTCTTAATTTTCTCTATCTATACTGTTGATTTCTCTTCTGTTTATCTGTATTATAGTGAGAAAAAGCCTGGATAGAACTGTAACCTAGGGGGATTAGCTAACTTTTCAGCAAAGCTTCATAGAGTGGCAATACCTTAAAATCTGGTCCTTTACAAATCTAAAATATTGATTTTGTCAGTAAACATTTAAGGAATTGATTAAGTTCTGGGAGACTGACTCACACTATCTCAGGGTAGCAAATAGGATTAGACTCCCTTGCAAACTGAGATCCATTGCCATGTCTGCTCAGTACAGCAGGGAAGAGAGTCGCAATCTAGGTTTTGTTCTGGAAATAGAAGTAATGGCACTTGTAGCATGTATTTGCCATTTATGTACTGAGCAAATTTACTAGAAACAGGCATACACATTAAGTTGCTAATTTATTTATCTGCAACAAACACATCGCTCTAGTACTTAGAGTACATGAGCCCACCATTCTCCTGGCTCCTTAGGTGATGTTGAAAGTGGGAGCAAAACACAAGAGGTGGGTAGGTTTGAAAATCATCTCACTCGAACCATAGTAAGTCCTGATGAATTGTGCCTGACATACTATAAAGAATAGCTTTATATGTTGGCATGTCCTTGCCTTCCAGTACTGAAGTCTTCTTTAAGCAGTATTAGGCAATCATTGACAAATTTCAATCTTAAAATTTATCATTAGGACTGTTCTAACTACTCACTTTGTTTTTGATTTGTCTATGTAGCATAATGGAGAGAAAACCCAATAAAAATTGAATCACTCTTTAGATGAATTCACATTCTAGATTTGCTTTGATAAGACTACAGAACATTATAGTAAGAATTTTTGAAATGAGCAAGATTTCTTGGTTACACCATAATAAATAAACTTTGGATATGAGTATCCTAGGTATAGGTAATCTTATACATTGCCTATAGACTTTATTTGATTGGATTTTTGATAGAAACTTTGTTTTCTTTATTCTAAATCCCCTTTGGAAATGGAGATAAATAATTTAACTATTTCCATTCTTATAACTTTATTATGTTGTATATTTTATGCTTACACCATTTTCCTTATTAGGCTATATCCCTTGGGGTACAGAATCACACATCATTCGTTACTGTGTTCCTATAGCACATTCCACACTGACTTGCATAGAATAACTTTATACATGTTTGAGTGGATGAGTAAGTGAAAAATGG
Source organism: Cephalopachus bancanus (assembly GCA_027257055.1). Lineage (NCBI taxonomy): Eukaryota > Metazoa > Chordata > Mammalia > Primates > Tarsiidae > Cephalopachus > Cephalopachus bancanus. The sequence goes on along the minus strand of JAPVLO010000205.1, from coordinate 5,085,865 downwards.
ATTGGGAGGACTTCAATTTCCTTATCTTGAAGTAACTGTGATTTTATATTAAAATAGCAATACAATCTTCACTTATGTTCAGGTATTTTCTTATTTGTTTCAATAATTTTTCAAATTAGTATTTGAATAATAATTCAAATAGAATGGAATAAAGATTTCTTGGTTACACCATAATAAATAAACTTGTTTGAGAACCTAACATAATAAACTAGCAGATTAGATGCTGCAAAGGTTAAAATTGTTAAACGATCCATAGGCTACTAGGGGAACTTAATAGCAAACTGTCCAACAGTGTCAGTATTCCAAGGCAGTGGTCACTGGAGAGAGGTGAGTTGGATCTGTCTTATTCAGAAGTCTGTAGTCATTGGAACTCTGTTCTTTGCTTAGTTTCCATGTTCAGAGAAAACTTTGGCAAGTTAAACAGAGCCCCAGTCGTCAAAGAAAACCTGATGCTGTTTCAGGCCTCATTAACAGAAGCAAGAAATATCATACACAATTTAGATCAAATGGAAAGTAAAATAAATTTGAGGCTTTTTCACTAAAAAGAAATTCACAGTTGTGGGCTGGCTAGTCACAAAGCTACCTTTTATTACAAGTTTATAGATCTAAAGTGAAAGAAGTTAGTGACAATTGACAACTGTGATATAAGGAAACACAAATTAAGTCAGAAGTGAATCAGTGCCTGTTAGAAGTTTCCTTAAATCCAGTTAAATTAATTTTTTTTCCTTAGAATTCCATGCAATTGTAAAAACTATATCCATAAGAATAGTTGATTAAAAAATTGAAATAGTGACAGACAACTCTAGCTGCTACTTGATGACCTGTGACTATTGGGTCCTTGGAAAGAGTTACAGCTTTTACTATAGAATCTAGCATTATAGCCAGGCTCGGTGGCTCAGCCTGTAATCCCGCGCCTTTGGGAGGCTGAGGTGAGTGGATTGCCTGAGCCCGCGGGTTCAAGACCCGCCTGGGCAGCGAGACCTCATCTCTACAATAAATCAAAAAATCAGCCGGGCGTGGTAGCGCATGCCTGTAATTCCGGCTACTTGGAAGGCTGAGGTGGAAGGATCGCCAGAGTCCAGCAGGTCGAGGCTGCGGTGGCCGGGAGCAGCCACTGCACTCCAGTCTGGGCGACAGAGTGAGACTCCAACTCAAAAAAAAAAAAAAAAAAAATCTAGCATTATTTAACTTGTGTGATTATGGGATCACAGAAAGATTCTTTTTCCAATGAAGTCATCAATTTTACAGTTTTTAATATAGAATCTAGCATTATTTAACTTGTGTGATTATGGGATCACAGAAAGATTCTTTTTCCAATGAAGTCATCAATTTAGCCTTTCTTTTTCTCCTAAACTCATGTGCTTTGATATAAAAAAAAATATATGACATAGGAACAGGATACAGTACAGAAATAACAAACTTCTATTTTCAAATACACTAATCAACTCTCATTTTATTCCCTGTTGGTGAAACCTTCTAACATTCTTTCCATTCAGGCACACAGGTATTGTGTTGAAATGAATAGTAGCCACCATATTGAAAATAAAATGTATCTTTACTTCCACTTCTCACTATTGACTGTTTTAAGTCAATTTCAGATGAACTTCACATTTAAATATAATTTAAATATAAATGATAAAACAAGTTTCTAGAAAAAACTTAAGAGTGCATCTTCATCATCTTGGAGCTGGAGTCTCTCTTTTAAAAAATGACAAAAAATACTAACTATAAAGAAAACAAACTAATAGCTCTGACTACATTATAAAGAAGAATATCTGTGCATCAAAATTCACTCTTACAGGGTGAAAAGACAACTATATGGGAGAAGATATTGAAAATGTATTCATCTGACAGTAGACTCATCCATTATATACATAAGACTCCTATAAATCACAAAGAAAAAAGAAGGGACTATAACTTGGTCTGGCATTCCATAAAAGAAAATATCCCCAAAGCCAATGAATAAAAAAATAAATCATCCAGCAAAAGCATTGAAGAAAAAAAATCTGAATCTAATACATATCCACTAGTATAAATAAAATGACAAAAAAAGACAGAAAACAACAAATGCCGTTGAGGAATTGGAAAATTGGAATGCATTTGGTCATTACTAGGAAGAGTTAAATCGGTATAAACACTGCAGGAAGTTATCATTAATATATCACATGCCTTATGCATACTGGTGCCAGCAATTCCATTCCTAAGTATACATTAACAAAAATACCTATATACCCAACAAGATGTACAGAAACCCTATTTGTAATGGGCAAAACTGTAAATATTATCAACAAAAGTTATATAAATTGTGGCATAGTCATACAACAAAATATTTTGAAAAAACTAAGATGAATGAACTTTTTCTACATACTTCAACATGGGTGAATCTCACAGATACAGTGCTGAACAAAAGAAAGGTAAAACAGTAGATACTGCATGATTCTATTTATCTATAATTTAAAATCAATCACAGCTAGTTTATTGTGTTAGACATCAGTATACCTTTGCAGGGGGTAACATAATCTGGGTGGGTACATGGAAGAAGAATCTGGGAGTGCTAGTTATTTCCTGTTTCTCAATCTCGATTTCAGTTGCATGGAAACACTGCGTTGTAAACTTAAATGTACTATTATTTAGGGATGTTATACGTCATTTAAAATTTTACTTATAAATGCCTAACAATGATTTGTGAACACAGCATTATTGAAGAGACTTTCATGCACTAAATACATTTTGGGAAAAATTACTGTCAAATGTCTCTTTTAAAAATGTCATAACTTCATATTAAAAACTGTACACTGCATAATACCTCCAAATAATTCCCTCTTGGAAAAAATGTGTTACTTAAATAACTATCACAATTCAAATTCATAATTTGAATACTCAGGGTAGCCTTTTGATGACTACGAACCCTTACCTTCATGTATTTCCTAAACCTTCCCAAAGGCTTATTTCTGGAAGCTGCACACATATTTGAAGTAACTAACTTTGCCTTTTCATTGTTTGACAGGATCAAAGATCTTTTTTTTCATGAACCCAGGGTACAGTACAATAGAATAAAAACTACTTCATGTAGTATATTTAAGGAATAAGAGATAATAACTTTTCCTTATTGTGAAGTAAAAGGATTTCATGTGACAGTAGGGTTTCTTTCCAAAAATTTGAAGAAAAAAATGTAAATTGGAAATGATAGTCATTGCTATATAAATAATAAAACTTTCTGTTTTCAAAGAATTAGTGTTTGTTTTTTTTTTTTTTTTTTATCAAACTTGGAAACTAAAAACCATGGCCAAAATGTTCTATTCCATATAGGATTTTTTAATTCTTTCTGAAAAGGGCATAACTTACACAGCAACCAATGCAACATTATTCCTATTTAAGAATTTGTTTTTCAAAATATCCTTCCAATCCATATTTAAATCAAACCCTGTGAGCACTCTGGTTTTTACCATATTCCTTTCAAGGACACTTGCGCTTGTATTGTAATAATTTTCTGCCAATATCACAGCAGGTTGCTTTACTAGCAGCATGTAACTGCAATATTTTTTCTTAAAGCTTTGAAACTCTTGAATGAGAGGTGGAGCACTAACTGTAGACATGTAATGTATTAAATTTCTAAGACTTCAAAGGCAGCATAATTAACTCAATGCTACATAATTGCTCCAGGGACAGGAAAAATAAAAATAAAAAAGATGCAGACAGAATTGATATGCCTCTTTCCCCCCTTAAGCAATTACATAACAATGCTAAGTGAGCAATTCCTTTTTAAAAACTCATTCTTTTGACTTTCAAGTTAATATTTCTCTTGAATTTTTCAATAACTTTCCATGCCAAGTTATAGAGTATAAAAAGCAGTGAAGTTGAAAGTTCTGCTATCATCCTCTTTGACCAGAATTTCTCCTCTACACCTCATCCCTAACTTAGGCACTTACTGAACTTGGTTGTGTCACTACCCTCATTATTTACCTTTCATCTTTATCTTTTTGAATTCCCCAATTTATCCATTTCTTTCTAGCTTCATTTACCTTTTTATCCATCGCATAACCTGTGGTAAGTCATTTCTGCACATACTTTTCTTAGGAGTCAATAATCGTGTATGCCTTTGACCCACTGATGATATAATTGACCAGTTTCAAACCCTGGAGATTTCCTTCTATCTCTATTAGCTCCCACTGCATGGGTGCTAAGCATAACTGGAGGAAGGTAGAGGACATCAACTAGATCTAGAGACACCTTTAATTTTCTCAACTGTAAATCTGGAATTGGACAAAATTTTGTCTTTTTCAAACCTGAAATGTCATAATTTAAAATTACTTCTTAAAAACAATTTTTTCTAAAATGTCTCTTATGTAAGTTTTTTGGTTCTAAAAATCTGAAAGAATGTTCTAGAACTTTCAACTTAACAAGATTAGGGAAGCTTAATCCCCAAATCCCATGAAAACATAAAAAACTGAATAGTTATATAAACCAGCAACCATGAAAAAAGGGGAAACGTCCATGAAAAGTGAATGAAGGACAAACATATGGACTTTGCAGCAACTTGTATGGATTTAGAGTCTATCATACTCAGTGATCTATCACAGAAACAGAGTACCATATATTCTCACTCATAAGCGGACCTTGACAATTATCATAATACTATAAGAAAGGGATTGGCAGTTGAGGGAAACTGCCAGGGGAGGGAGGGGCATACCTCATCAACAGGGGTACCTGCATAATGAACATTTATATATCTAACCTTGAATTGTACCCCACATATTTAAAATAAAGAAAAAAAATAATTTAAAATAAAGAAAAAGAAAAAGCAGCAGAAGTAGTGATATCTGATGAAGAATGGTGGCAGTAGTTATAGGCTAGATATCATTGGAAAGAGCAGCAGTTGAGCATGAAGATCTCTTTCTGCCCTGTGGAGATCTGGACGTCTTGATACTTGGAAAGGCCAGCCAAATAGAGGGTACAAATGAGATGCGGGTCTGAAAAGATTTAAAGTATTTTTTTTTGAGTCGGGGTCTCACACTATTGCCTAGGCTGGAGTGCAGTGGTATAATCATAGCTTATTGCAGCCACAGCCTCCTAGGCTCGAGCAATCCTTCCACTTCAGCCCCCTAAGAAGCTGGGACTACAAATAAACTCCACCACATGCAGCTAATTTTTTTTTTATTTGTTGTTGTTGTTGTTGATACAAGGTCTCCCTATGTTGCCCAGGCTGGTCTTAAACTCCTGGTCTCAAGTGATCTTCCCACTTCGGCCTCCTAAAGTGCTACAATTACAGGTGTGAGTCACCATGCCCAGCTGAGAGTTGATTCTTAGTATTCACTTTAGTTAGGTTCTATAAAATCCCCATGAACACAGCATTAGTATACACTGAACCATCGTTCCTATAGAAAATACAGGATTTGTTCTCTGGAATCCTCTGGTTTTATATATTTCTATCTAAAGACACTTTAAAAAATATATATTGTTGGCTCATTAACATTAAACTCATAGCCAACAGCACTGTAACTCTTACCTGAACGCAGTTTACTAACACAGGTATTTTCTCTATAAGGCAATCACGACTTTCTTGTGCTAAGGGAAACTAGACAGCATTTTGCATTCTGTTTGAGAGATGCTTTAAATGTGGTACATGTATACAACGGAACCGTATGCAGCCATAAGGAAAGACAAAACTATGAACTTCTCAGCAACTTGGATAGATTTAGAGTCTATATTACTCAGTAATCTATCACAGAAACGCACTTGTAAGTGGACCCTGAACATTTGCCATAATACTATAAGAACAGGAGTTGCAGTAGCAGGACACTGCTGGGGGTGGGGGCAGTTTATTGTAACACAGGGTACCCGATCCCAAATCAGGGGACTAAAGGGGGGCCCAAACTTTACCTGTATGATAACCACTTGTCTACCAAATCTTAAATTGTACATCACATCTTTTAAAACATTTTTACAATAAAATAAAAGCAAGTTTTTAAAAAATTAAATCACCAGAAACCACAAAAAATTTGAAAAAGGCACTAAATAAATATACCACAAAAAGGATATTAGTTCACAGCAGAAGAGTTAAAACAAGAATGCAGAGAACAGTGTTTTTTAAACTTAACTGGAAATATGGGCTGGTGAACAATTCAAATGTTTGCAGCTCTGTGAATATGGGACCACGAAAGTGCCCTGAGTATTGATTTTGCAGTTGCAGATACATTTTAGTGAGAAAATGAATTTGCAAATATGGATCAGTACAATCAAGGAGGATTGATTGTACTTACATGTTTGTTGATTCTCACACAATGTCACATGCAAAATGTCCCTGAAAGTTTCCACTCATCCAAGAAAAAGAAGAAGGAGAAGAAGGAGGGTGGAGAGGTAGGGGGAGGGAAGGGAGGAGGAAAAGGAGAAGAAGAAGAAGACAACAATGAAGAAAAGGAGGAGGAGGGGAGGGAGGAGAAGGAGAAAGAGTAGGAGTGGCAGCATAAGATTCTCTTTTAAAGAAATAAGTGGATTTTCTGAGGCAAATTGGGGCAACTAATGTTGGCATTACTATCCTAGAGCAAAGACAACAAATCTAGCAAAACCTGCAGTAAAGTGACTATGCCCTGTCTGCTCAATCTAAATGACGAAAAACCAGAGTTCAATGAATGAATGCTGTTGATGTTTTGAGGTGACTTTCAACTGAGAAATTTATAATTAGCCAAGTTATTCATCAAGGATAAAGTTGGGATAAATACATTTTCACAAATGTAAAGAATGAGAAATTCTACCTTCCACACACCCTTCCTTAAGAAGATATTTGAAGATATTCCCTAGCAAAAGAGGAAACTAAGAACCTATAAGACAAGGGATTCTGAAATTTGTGGATTTGAGGGAAGCACCAGAAACAGAACAAGAAAGGGCTCTAGAGGGAAAGGCTGCAGTCAGGAAAAAGGGATTTTGAAGATTTGTTGTTAAAGACAATAATTTAAAATTTAAGGAGTCAACAATGATAGAGTAAAAAAAAGTAATAAAAACTTGCTTCTGAGTGAAAAAAACTAAACATAATCATATCTTAGTACTTTGCTGTGCAGGAAAATTTTTATAGTGATAAAAATATAAGCACATTTACATATTTTAATCTTATATAATCAACTCTTGGCCAAAGTACAAAAGATTTATTTCTCATTACAAATCAGAAAATATATACCTCCAATACACTCAATATAAAAATAAAGCAGTGGATCATGGACGTTGCAAACAGTGAAAGAAGATTCATGAATACTTACTGTCTGTAGTAGATGGTATGGGGATAAAGTTGAAATGGTAATTTTTTTTCATTTAATTCTTTTTTTTTCCTTTTAATTTTTTTATTTTAAAGATGTGGGGTACAATTCAGGGTTAGGTATACAAATGTTCATTATGCAGGTACCCTTGTTGATGAGGTGTGCACTCCCCCAGGCAGATTCCTACTACTATCAGTCCCACTTTTCCAACCTCCTCTTGGTAGTTTCCCACTACTACCAATCAAAATGGTATTATTTTAAGTTATCTAAGATTGTGTTGCAGCTATATTGAGAGAACATGTGTGTGGGAGTAGCAAATAAACTAAATGTTCACATATCTATAAGAAATGAATATGTAAGTAATAAAATAATAAATCAATTAATAATATCCCCCAAAGTCAAAATAGAAAAAAAATTTAGAGCTAGGAGTGACTTAATCTATCAAGAGAATATTATATAGCCATTAAAAATTACAAGGAATATTTTATACATCTCAGTGGAATAATCTCCTAGATGTTACTAAGTTAAAAAAAAAATCAGGCACTGAATTTATACCTACTATATGACTATTTGTGTAAGAAAAAGAAAATCATTTGAACATGTGTATACCTAAAATGCCACAAAAGCCACTGCTTCCTAATGTTTGAGGAACAGTGGCAGGAGGTTATTTTTAAATCTTTTACATTTTGAACCATGTGATGACACAGAGTATTCCAAAAGTAAATACAAATTAAAATTTTAATATTGAATATATATTTATTTAATTTTCTTAAAAAGAATTACTGGAGGTAGAAATAAGTAGAGCAGGGACTCTTGTTTTTCATTATGAAACCCTCAGTAGCACATGATTATTTAACACTGTTCATGTATCAAACACACACACACACACACACACACACACACACACACACACAGACACACTAAATTGTTGTTTGCACACTGTTGTCTGCCTCATGAATTCTTATTCATTTGTCAAGGTTCTGGTGAGGCACCTTTTCTGTGAAACTTGTCCTGACCCAAGCTTAGGTCTCCGCAGCATTAGTCAATTTTTCTATGGTATTCCAAAACACCACTTATCCATCACCATTACAGCATTTTTCTGTTATATATTATTATTTAATTTTATGCCTGCGTCCTCCACTGACTGACACTCTACGTTCACTGAGAAATAATTCCTCTTTGTGTCTCCAGAACCACAGTGCATTCTTTTGAATTCAGTGCTGCCTGCCTTTTGAATGAACTGCTTTTAGCACTGATAGCATCAGCCTATCCCTTACTCCCAGAATACATGGGAAACCCAGAAGGTGTCTGTGAATAGCTAATTGACAAACAGGAACCATCAGGCAAGTCTGAGAACCACACTATAGCTGTGTAGTCCCTTCAGAATGCGGTGGAGGTTGTAGTGGTTCATACTCTTTCTGTGATTCTTAAGTTTTTTTTTTTTTTCTGCTTCAGATGCCTGTGGAATAAACTTGTCCATAGCTTGGAGACATAAAACCAGTATTTGTAAGACAAGTTACTTTAAAAAATGATGGCTGAGTTGGAGAAAGCAGAAACGTCTCTCAGGAAAAATCACAGATATAGATTTTATGTGTTTGGAACAAAGATGGAAGCAAGTATCTAAGTTTAGAGTCAAGGATAAAGGACCAAGGTGTGACAAGATCATAATGGTTGGAACTAATTATCAGGAATATAAGGGTGGCCAAAGAAAAATCCTTATACAAAGTCTGAACTAATTTAATCTACATTTGAAACAGCAAGTTTAGGTTGCTGATCATGAGTAGCTCTCCCCTGAGGGAGCTTCACAAATTCTAACACTCTGAAATCCTAGCTCATCAATATTCCTTCTTCAGTCAAAAATTTCCCTCTTTTCTCTGGTTGCTTTCTCAATAGTTGTGCAAAAAGTCTCACCTTGCTTTATCTTAAACATTAACCAGACTTTCCTGCTTCTGGTATTCATCAAATAGGCTTTAAAAAATGCTTAACTATAATTTATTTTCATTTTCATCACCAAACTTCTCCACAGGGTAGTCAACATGCCTACCTCTATCCATTCCATCCTTGACTCTTTGCCACCATCATGTTTCATCCTCTACCTTTGTGTTTTTGTTCATGATCTTCATGCTGCTTAGATAAACTCTTCCCTCTTTTCTCCTCCTGATCCATTTCACATGCTCTCTAATGCTCAACTCAAGAAGCATCTTCATCAGGACACCATCCATGACATATTCTTCCCTTAACATTTTCTGTTTTTTTTTTTTTTGAGTTGGAGTCTCACTCTGTCGCCCAGACTGGAGTGCAGTGGCCGCTCCCGGCCACCGCAGCCTCGACCTGCTGGGCTCCGGCGATCCTTCCGCCTCAGCCTTCCGAGTAGCCGGAATTACAGGCACGCGCTACCACGCCTGGCTGATTTTTTGATTTATTGTAGAGATGAGGTCTCGCTTGCCCAGGCAGGTCTCGAACCCGTGGGCTCAGGCAATCCACTCACCTCAGCCTCCCAAAGGCGCGGGATTACAGGCTGAGCCACCTAGCCACCGAGCCTGGCTAACATTTTCGCAGGTATACATTTTACAACTGCAGGTAGACTGAGGGTGGTCTTTCTTCTCCAGGTGACTCTGTAACTCGGGATGGATTTATATGTTTTACCATTACATGCATCTTAAAATGCTGATACTCTTTCCTTCCCCCGAACCAAGCTATAAACTTGAAGAGAGGATTTGTATTTTTATGGTCATTGTATCACTGGTGTCTGGGAAAGTTTGTAGAATAAACTAAATGGTAAACCGATGTTTATTAAACTGATTTTTTAAAAACTTACATCTGTAGCACTGGTTTTTCTCCTGGACTCAGGGCATGCATTTACTACCATCCTTCCTGGGAAAAACTATTAAACACACAAACTCTAGAGACAAACTAGGAAACAACCCCAGATCTACCTCTTACTAATCATGTCATCTTGTCAATTTATTCAAATTTTATGTGTCTCAGTTTCCTAATTTGTAAAACAAGGATATGTTTTATTTATGAAAAACATATATGTTCATTGTTTATAACGTCCTTAGAAAAGAAGGTAGTAAGTAGTAAGATGATAGCAAGTAATATAAATATGTTAAAACTTAGTTACAACCGCCTGGATAGTCCACAGCTAGCTTAAATGTTCTAAACTGATCTCTCAAACCTACTCTTCTGCCTTATTTACTTATAACAATTAATAGTGCCTGTTGTGGGCTAAATTGTGTCATCACTACCCTCCTCCCAAATTCATATGTTGAAATACTAAGACACAGTAACTTGGAGTGTGTGACCTTATTTGGAGATAATGTCTTCACAGAGCTAATCCTGTTAAAATGAGTTAATTAGGTTGAGTATTAATCCAAAATGACTGGTGTCCTTGTTCTTTTTTTAAAAAAAAAGAATTGTGGACACACAGACATGCAGGGAGAATGACGTGAAGAGACACAGAGCAAAGACAGCCATCTATAAGACACGGAGGGAGACTTGGAACAGCTTCTTCCCTCACAGCCCTCAGAAGGAACCAACCCTACCAATATCTTGGTTTTGGACTTCTAGCCTCCCAAACTGCGAGCCAGTAACTTTCTATTGTTTAAGCCTCCCAATTAGTGGCATTTTGTTACAGAAGCTTTAGCAAATGAATACAACACTGTTCTCTCCTGGCATTCAATTTTAGAACCTCAAAATTCTCTCTTATTTTCCATCTCCTGGCCCCATGAACTCTGACAATCTGCCCTGAGTTACTCTCATTCCTGTGATCTTGCGTCCCATAATCACCAGCCCCATAGTCCTTTATCTTCTCTGTCTGAAAAGGAGTGATTACTTCCTAAGACTCCTGCCATCTACAGGCTCCCTCTTATAGCAAAATTCCTGCTCATGTCATTTTCCTTCTCAGCTCAGTATTTCTAACTGCTTACTAAAGTTTATCGTTACCCTTGCATTAAATAATCTTTATCATATGATATAATTTCATGTTTCACAGTGTGTGCTAAGTTATTCCTCATGTTTTAATCCACATCTAACTACTTGTTCTCCTCTGAGGATACAGTCAAGACTTGTGTCTTTGTTCATCTTGACATTTTCACTTAGCGAGTTGTTTTTGAATGTCTGCTATGTCAGGTACTGTGCTACATGCTAGTAACAGAAATATAGAAGATAACATTTCTTGAGCATCAGTTAAAAGCCCACCACCTCTTTTTAAAGGCACATTATAGGATATCTCATTAATCTACATTACACTCAATCTGTTGAGGTCAGTATAGTGCTCCCACTTTATTGATAACAAAATGGAGGCTCAGACATGTTGAGTAGTTTGTCCACAGCACATGACCAGAAAGTGGCTGAGAAGAGCTTTTTTTTTGAGTTGGAGTCTCACTCGGTCGCCCAGACTGGAATGCAGTGGCTGCTCCCGGCCACCGCAGCCTCGACCTGCTGGGCTCCGGCGATCCTTCCGCCTCAGCCTTCCAAGTAGCCGGAATTACAGACATGCGCTACCATGCCCGGCTGATTTTTTGATTTATGGTAGAGATGAGGTCTCGCTGCCCAGGCGGGTCTCGAATCCGCGGGCTCAGGCAATCCGCTCACCTCAGCCTCCCAAAGGCGCGGGATTATAGGCTGAGCCACCGAGCCCGGCATAAGAGCTTATTTTTGTATGCTACATTCCACTACTCTTTTGTAAATTTCCACTCATGATACAAAGTTCATTTCAAATACGTCTTCTCAATGAAGCTTTCTTTGATCTCCCCAGCCAGAAATAACCACAGGTGTTTCAAACCCATCTACTGCTATTTTAACACTTCAATTTTTATTGCATGTCTCTGTGAACTTGCTTTCAGTCTGCTAGAATATTTTATATATCTTAAAAGAAAGAACTGACTTTTATAAAATTTGAAATAGTGTATTATGGAAAAATCTAGTGGTTCAGTAAGATTCTCTAAATCATTTGCTAAACCCCAGAAAGTCCGTTTTATATTTGTTCTTTTTTTTTTTTTTTTTTTTTTTTGAGTTGGAGTCTCACTCTGTCGCCCAGATTGGAGTGCAGTGGCCACTCCCGGCTACCACAGCCTCAACCTGCTGGGCTCCAATGATCCTTCCACCTCAGCCTTCCAAGTAGCTGGAAGTACAGGCGCGCACTACCACGCCCGGCTCATATTTTTGATTTATTGTAGAGATGAGGTCTCGCCAAGTTGCCCAGGCGGGTCTCGAACCCTCAGGCTCAGGCAATCCACTCACCTCAGCCTCCCAAAGGCGTGGGATTACAGGCTGAGCCACCGAGCCTGTCTATATTTGTTCTTAAGTTGTATAACAAAATTCTCTGTTAAAATTTTAAAAAATGGTATGATTGATAGTTTTCCACAAGTTTTACTCTTTTTAGTGATTTAAATTCTGCTTCAAGTTTTTGTATAGCAATTATATTACAGGGTCTCAAAGAACTTCTTACACTTTCTTAATTTGGAGGCCTTACAGCAGTACTTCAAGAGGTAATGGAAGCATAATAGTGAAATGAGGAAAAAAGTATTAATCAAATAAAATCACCAAAACTAAAAACATTAACAATAAAGCCCATGTGAAAGTATGTAATGTCATGACTAGTCCTATCACTATATAATACTAAAAGCTTGAAGTAAGGTAAATAGGACTTGTCAATAATCTTTTGCAAAGCAAGAGCAAGCATTTTAGAACACAGAGTTGTACCAATCACTAGAAAGTCTTCATTGCATTTTAATAAAATTTTAGAGTTCTTAACCAAATTAATAGATAAAATTACAAAATTGAGGATGCAGCTTTATAAAACATACAATAGTCATCACCTTGTAGAATTTCAGTTTTACTTCTTTGTCCTAGTACCGAGTTCACAAATCAGAAGTAACTCTGCCATACGATTTTGTAAAAGTAATCACGTTTAGGCCATAATATCCTGATTCTAGTAAATCATTTTTCAGAAGTAAAGTTTTAACTTGTAAAAAAAATTAAGTATTTGTTAGAGAGCTGAGCACTTGTGAATTCATTCTTGAACTTGCTAGAGTCATTCAGGTCAACGTACTGTTAAACTCCTATAAGACTTCTTAAAATTTTCCTGCCTATGTGCCTAAATATACATAAATACAAACCTCAGCAATTAACTGGACAGTAAGGGGTAAATGAGATGGGCAAAGAATTCAGTGTGTCACCTCCATTAGTGTTAATGAGAGTTGTGCAGTCAGTTCTCTCTCATTGCTCTTAATTTTCATCTCCCCTGTTGGTCCATTCCAAAGCATTTAATTTTTACAATCTGCCCCCACCCCTTGAAAATTTTTTACTTACCTCAGTAATGAAGGACTTGGCCGTGGCTGGATTCATAACAAGGATGGCACGCCTAAGAGTGTCTCGATAGCGATTCAATTCTTCTATTCTCATGGTATCAAAGAGAGTGGTGATCATTTTATTGATGTTGTTTTCTACCTTCTGAAGTGCAACATCCATCCCCTGCTGGGATACTTTGTCCAAAAACTCCTGTATTCCACGGATATCTAGAAACATCAAAAGCCCATCAAAATGTGAATTTTAGCTCAGAAGGGAGACAAATGCTGTTTCACTTATATCAGAATAGTGTATTGATCCCCATTGCAGGCTATCTAAAATTACTAATTGAGTAGTAAATGGAACTCTTAAATATGTTTAAGGTTTGCTTTGATTCAATGTGTTACGTGAAAAAATGTAGGAATTATTATTTTTAAAATGAATTAATTTTAGTTCACATGCATTCCAAATTACCTCAACACTGGAATGTTTGGTCAGGATGTAGGGAGGTATTTGCGGAGAAGCCTCACTTTTCTCAATATGAGATTAAGTAAAACATACTCCCTATTTTCTTCAGCAATAAAGAGTAACCTCAAGTAAAACATGAATATCATTGATTTGAGATGAATCTGAATCAAGATTACCAACATTTCTTAAAATAGGCAACAGTATCACTAAACTTGAATTTTATCATCTAAATGGGGAGTTTTGAGAGCTTATGTTCAATAGATCTCACATCACTTAAACCATAAATAAAATAGCTGCATTTTTGTCTGCCTTATGAGTATTACCACCTTAACTCAAATCTGGAAAAGTTGGTAGGATATAGTTTTCTTTTTGAGAGTATAGAGAAAGTACTTTATATGTAAAATATAAGGTTTCAAAATATATTTCAACATTTTAGAACATGTTAAACATTTTTGAGTGTATGATGATTAGTAAATTATTTACATACTCATTCCAAAATAAGCAAAGTTCAGGAAAGTTATAAAAAGTCCAGTGTTCAATTCACCTTATTTAAATTAGAAAAATAAAATTCAGTCTAAACTGTTTATCTATTTGTACTCTGGTGTGTATTTAAGTAACAATAATTGTCTGAAATGTTACAGACATTTCTTCCTGGTAGGACCACACTGGTTGTTTATAGAAGAGGATATCTGAAATAAGTATAATTAGAGAGTGTATATGGCGTAGTATACAGCATATATAGCAGACTTGCTTTACTATATCATTTTTATTGTATACCCAAAGCATAAGTGTTTTAAAAATTGGAAAAAGATAAGCAAATAAGATTATAGCGAATGAATTAATAAACTATATCTTAAAATTCCTAATTGTATGTAATTGTATGAATATAAAATTTGCCTCTCATTGGCAATGATTAATTTATATATTTTTTAATATATTGACAATTGAAAGCAATAAATAAGCTCATAGAATAAAAAAACAATATTGCCAAAAATTTGTAAACTGACATTTATGCTTAATAAAAATTAATATTTGCAAGGTTACAAATTAATTTTTTAAAAAACCCTTTCCTTTCTTGTCATGATTGCTTTTATTTTAAAACAATTATTATAACTACAACATGTTAATTATCTGATGACTTTAAAAACCTTTAGAATATATATGCTGCATAAATTCTACTTACATTCTTTATTCTTAATTATATTATAAACTCAGAACATCGGCATCAAAACAGGTTAAAAGAACAGAAGCCTCAGCTAGCGCACAGCATGAAATAAAAGACCTGGACTAATAAAGATATAATGTACTCACTCAATATACAAGTCAGAAAGTACATAAAGGCATAAGACTCTGAGGCATGAATGAAATAAAGGGCTAAATCTGACATAACTTGGTAGGACTATGTACCTACAAAGCAGATGTTCTCAAATTTGATGTGAATCACAATCACTTGGGAAACTTATTAAAAATATAAAAGCTGGGCCCCACCCCAGAACCAATGTCCCTTTAGAATACATGTCAGAACAGATTCTTGATTTCAAATTTTAAGTTGTTTTTAAATTTGAATTATATAAATGCACATCTAAATACAAAATAAACAAAACCAAAAATACATTGAAATAGATTCAAGATACTCAGAAAACATATTAACAGGAGAATAAGGCTTCAGATCACTATAGTCTATAAAATCTTCTGGCCACAAAAATAAAATACCAGTGCAAGTTCATATCTTCACTTTGAGAAAAAGTTTATTCCCCCTAAAATTTGTTGAATACCAGGCACAATGCTGTGTGCTACAAGTACATCTGTGAATACCCAACTGTACATTGAGATAGACAACAAACAAGTAAACAAACTAACAAACACAAATCACACTGAGTATTTACTTGGAAGGAAACAAATAAGGGTGTATTGGTGGATGATAATAGAGTAGGGAGAAGGATCTATTCTAATTAGAATACTTTAGAAATCTTTCTTTGAAAAACTGATATTTAATGGGCTGTGGGGTTAAATTGGTAGCAAATTAGATGGAGTTGGAGACCATCATACTTAGTGATCTATCACAGAAACAAAGAACTGAATACTGCATGTTCTCACTCATGAGTGGGACCTGAATATTCATCACATTAGTGCAAGGGCGAGAATGGCACTTGAAGGACACTGCCAGGGGAGGGGAGGAGGGAGGGGGTGTGTAGCAGCACAAAGGGTACTTGGTCCTAAACTGGGGAAAGCGAGGGCCAGTTGGAGGTCTAGGAAGCCTGTTTGTGTAATTAATCCTGACTTGTTACCCACACATCTACAATTTTTAAAAAAGAAAGAAAACTGTGATAAAAATGAGAAGATATGACCTAGGGAAACAGACAGGAAGAGAACACAACAGCTCAGAAAATGCCCCAAAGTAGTCAAGAGATTGGGTGTTCCAAGAACCTATGGGATTCAAGCATGGTTGCAGCCTAGTTAGTGAGACATGAAGTTAGATGGAGTGGGAGGGTCAGATTATGTAGACCACTGTGAGATGCAAAAGAAGCTTTTGATTTTATTCTAAATACAGTTTTAATCTATTAGAAGTTTAAGTAGAGGATCTGCCTTGTTTGGGTGATTGCCTATGCGTGCAGAATGAGAAGTAGTTTAAGTCTGGAAGTGACTTGCTTGATTATATTATTCAAATTGAGCTTGTAAATGAATTCCTCTTGATTTAAAGCAGTATGACATTTTTTAGATTTAATTTTAAAATCAGAAGTAATATGTATACTGTTATCAAAAAAGTGACCATTATAACTCCTCTGTTTCTTAACTGTGGAATTCTGGTTGTCATCCCTAGGTATGTGTTTGTAAAATTTTTTGAAAAGTTTTCCTGATCAGTAAATGAAGAAATATTTATCTTGTAGAAATCTTCAAGATTAAATTAGTAAGGGTGTGTGTGTGTGCACAAAATCCAGTGTAGAGTCTAACAAATGATAGCTTGCATTATTAATAATAATGGTACATAACTGTTTGTTAAGCGACCACCCGGTCACATTGGTTTAGGCCAGATTGTCTAAAATGTACTGATGACTAGCTACCCAAAACAGCAAGTATAAAGTATAAGGTAGACTCTTGAAATGTTAAACAGAAATAGTTTTGCTTATTTGAGCAAGTGACACCAATAACCATGATATGTGGCGACTGGCAAGTTCAATGGAAAAAGAAACTAAATCATGTGTCTATTAACTGCCCTATGTAAAAGAGTCATCAAAAGAGAGAGTGGGCCTTCAGTTTTTTTAAATTAAACATGAATATAATTATATTCAACCATCACAATCATTCAGCTACATTATCTGTATGCTGATTAGTTGGCAGTCAGTGAGATAAGTTCCATATTTCAGAAATAAAAAATACATTGTACTTGACATGAAGGAACTTCCAGGCCAGAGGGTGTGACTAGGTGCTATTTATTGATAACAGAAAGTTAAAAAGTAGTTTTGGTAATTTCCAGTGATTATTAATTCTACTGACCAGATAATTACATAATAGCAAGTGGTAAAAGGCTCATTAAGTGAGTTATTAAACATAAAACAAAGGGGAGGACATATATTTTTCCTAGGCACTATAAATGAAACTTGTAGGCAGAGTAATGGCCTCCCCAGAATGTCCACACCCTGGAATCCCTGGAATCTGTAAATCTGTTAGGTTCTATAGCAAGGATGAATTAGGGCTGTGGACAGAATTGCAATTATTAATTAGCTGTCCTTAAAATAGAAAGATTATCCCATATTATTTGGGTGGGCCCAGTGTAATCTTAGAGTCTTTAAGATGGGAAGAGAGAAGCAGGAGAGTCAAAGGAAGATGTGACTCCTGAAGGACAGAATGAAGCTAGGAATCTGTCCAGAGAGATGCAAGGTTGCTGGCTTTGAAGATGGAAAGAGGGGTTGCGAGTGAAGAAAGGCAGGTCATCTCCAGCAGCTGGTAAAAGCAAGTAAAAGAATTCTCCCCTAGAGCCACCAAAAAAGAACACAGCCTTACTGGCACTTCGACTTTAGCCGGCTGAGAACCTATTTCAGACTTTTGACCTACTGAACTATAAAATAATCATTTGAGTTGTTTAAACGTCTAAATTTGTGGTGATATTTTTTATGCCAGTGATATAAAAATAGAACTCTCATCTTTAGGACTGTATTTTTCGAATTGTAATCCATTGAATTTTATTTTGGAATAATCTGGAGAACCTGTTGAAAACGAAGATTTCTTTTCCCAACCCCACATCTATGGAATCAGAAACTTTTAGGACAAAGCCCATGAATTTTTCTCTCATCTGATGGGATGGTCTCATTAAGAGACTAGTTGGGAACCAGTGCTCCAACTTCTTAACCTTCTTTATGTCAGAGACTCTTTGGGAAAATCACAAAGATTATGGATCCTCTCCCTCCCTAGTGTTTAGATACACTAAACATTCTTCACACTGACTAGATTATAGTCTCTTAGTCTAATCTGCTTGTTTCCTTTAAGGGTAGTTATTGGAAAATCCAGATTAGCACCCACTGCTCTTTGTGTGTGTGTATGTGTGTATGTATGGGTGTATGTTTTCCTATCTAGACTGTATAGGACTGTATAAGAAGATGAGGTATAGATAGTCACATGTACTAATTTTTAGTATAATATTTTGTTAAAATAAAGGAACATTTGAAATGAAAAATATTAAGAAACAACAAACACATGAGTATCTTTCCCAATAACCCTTAATTTTTTTCAGTTACCATTCAGTGAAACTCTAGTTGTTCTTCAAGCCCGAGAAAAGCATACTAAGCTATAGACAGTTGGGTTTCTAGAGAAGTAGATTCTGAGATTGAGATTGGAGAATGGAAAGGGCACTAGGGACTGTTCTCAGGAGCATTTGTGTAACAAGGAATGGGAGAAAGAAAGAGCCACAGTGGGAGACATGGGGCTGTGATGCAGTCTCAGCAAAGGGCTGCAAGGAGCTCTGGAGGTGAAATGGTCTTCAGAGTTACCTCAAGTTAGGGTGAGTGCAAGGGGGATTTGCAGCCATATATGAACTTTGGTGAGGTGGTTCTCAGCTGAGGGCAATTCCTAGGGAAGGTAATCAACTGCCAACCCTTTCCGCAGTTGGAAGAACATGTCCTTCAGTTTTTTTTGTTTTTGTTTTTTTCTGAGTTGGAGTCTTACTCTGTCGCCCAGACTGGAGTGCAGTGGCCACCCCCGGCCACCGCAGCCTCGACCCGCTGGGCTCCGGCGATCCTTCCGCCTCAGCCTTCCAAGTAGCCGGAACTACCAAGCCCGGCTGATTTTTTGATTTATTGTAGAAATGAGGTCTCGCTGCCCAGGAGGGTCTCGAACCCGAGGGCTCAGGCAATTCACTCACCTCAGCCTCCCAAAGGCGAGGGATTACAGGCTGAGCCACCAAGCCCGGCTGATCGTTGTTTTCAAATATCACCTTTAAAATATTGAACTCAATAGGTAATCTATCACTAAGTTTTCAAGTCTGATTTTTTCCCTCTACTCATCTCGTCTTCCTTTGTACTGATCACACACATTTAGTTTTTTAATCACATAATGCATTGAAGACCTCATTTGGAGTAGGAAGACTACATTCAGTCAATCTTGTTTCTAAAATTATAACAGAATGCCTAGCTTAAAATAAATATTTAGAACCTTGAGGTTTTTTTTTTTGAGTTGGAGTCGCACTTTGTTACCCAGGCTGGAGTGCAGTGGCACATTCACCGCCACCCCAGCGTCGACCTACTGGTCTCAGGGATCTTTCCACCTCAGCCTTCCAAGTAGTTGGAACCACAGGCATGCATCACCATGCCCAGCGAAATTTTATTTATTTATTGTAAAGATGAAGTCTCTCCAAGTTGTCCAGCCTGGTCTCGAACTTTGAGCTCAGGCAATCCTCTCACCTCTGCCTCTCGAAGTACTGAGATTCCAGGCATGAGTCACTGCACCCAGCCACCTTGTGACTTCTTTTTAAGGTAAAAAGGAATGTGTCATACTGCTGGATACATGAGATACATCACTGAGCTGAATGGATTTTCCCAAGATATGAATAGCAAAGCATACACTATAAGTGTCCTGCTTCCTGAGATCATAAGACTTTTAACCATTGAGATATTTTTAAAAATTTGCTTAGAAGTATCCTCATTTCAAAAGTAATTGGAGTCATTTATTGAGTATTTCCTTAGCATCTGTGCTGTATTTCTACTTTGTATTTTAAAAAATGAAGATAATAATATGCTGTGCTATATTTTTGAGGTAACATAGTCTAGCAATAGTGGGCCACTGAGATTTTCTATTTAATAAGAACTTGTTATTTGAGAATGAGATCACAGTATTTCAGCATGAGAGGCATCTTTATAATAATGCTGACCAACATTTATTAAGACATTTTACTAATGAATAAATCTAAGGTAGTAGAAATTACAACTTATACCTACATAACATCATATATACTAATGCCAAAAAAAAGTTCAATAAGATGCTTGGATTAATTATAAGCTTATTGATGCACATTGAGGTAAATGAGAGAACTAAAAGCTGGAAAGTAGCCAAATGAGTAATAAACAGCTTTAAGACTGTTTAGAGAGAAAGTCAGTAACATTATAGTCATCAGACACTTGAAAACACTCTCAGGGTAATAATAAACATTTGCAATCAATTAAGAGGAATGAGTCCATATGATGGGCCTTGATTAAACCTACATCAAGACTTCATGGAATAAATGTGGTGACTCTTATTAATGCATTCATGAAGATGGTCATTCAGTGTTCATTTCAAAAGGACATGTGGCAGTTGCATTGTAAGGAAAGGGTGATATGGCTCAGGTCACTTGACTATGTACTGACCCTCAGTTTTTAATCATTAAATAAGTGATTTTTCAGTATGGAGAAAAGCCTATAAATAACTCCCATCCCATTAATCCCTGCATTTGAATTTGTCTTTGGTTGTTTGTGTATATGAATGTCAAAAAGTATATGTGTCTACTCAGTTTATATGATTCAACCTTTACCATGCTAAGACAGCTGATTTTATCAACACCTATTATGTACAACTAGGTATCTGATTTTCAGAAGCAGCTTAACAAGTTACAGTAGAGATTTGCATATTGTCTAAAATCTTGTAGAATGGTAAAAACTCTTCTAAAACAGTAAGAAAGATGTCAGAAAGACTATGATCATAAAATAAATTTTAGACGACCAAAACAAATAAAAGCAAACACATTTGAACTAAACGTTAGAAGTATATGTTTTCAAATTTATTTTAAAATAATGAATTATAATGAGACAGTTTATAATTTCCATAATTTTTCTTTATAAGCAAGATTTCTTCAAGACAAAAAAGGAAGTGCATGTGTCTACTTGTGTCTACCCTTCACCCTTCCACCAGAGGCCATTGTGTAACTCAGAGCTTCTCATATCCCTGGTCAAATTATTTGGTTTAGGGATTGTCAGGGCCCCAAAAGGGTGTGAGATATGATATATGAATATAAATCTATGTGCAAAACATAAGATATACAGACAGAGGAAGAGAAAGGAGCTTTCTTTAGTATAAAATAACCTGTCAGGATAGGCTTGATGTCACCTGTACCTGCTGTTTTGCCTGAGAATGAAGTCAACACATGAATGAAAGGAGAAATGAGGATAAGGTAACAGAGTATCTAACTGATTTCAATAAGGTAATACCTTTATGTGATTACTGTAATAAATTGTTCAGCTCCTTGTTATTTTAATAGCTCTTTGGTCTCCACAACTGAAAGTATCCCAAAAAATCTTCCAGTATATCTATCCCAATATTAGATTGCTGGTTCAATATTATTCTTAGGCAAGGAAAATTATAGAACTCCAGAAACCCATTTGATTAAAGCACATCATCCGCCTTACAGCTTGTCCCGTTATAGTGTACCAGTTCTATCCAGATCTCCCAGACCCAAAATTCAACTTTTATTTTCATCAATACTCTTAGAATCGAATCTTTCTGTTAAAGCAATCTAACTGCTGTTTTTCTAGTTTAAGGACTATGTAGTCCTATAACTTTCTGGTTTCTGAATTATTTCAGTGGCAGGACTCTGTGATTTTGGAATCTAGTTATTGGCTATTACATCTATCTTAATTCATTGTTTAGACAATACTGATAGTAAGTCTGCATGGACTACTGCTAAATTGCCTCTCATGGGTTTCTTTCAATACTATAATCCACCTACTTGACCACACTTCTTTTTGGAAAACATTTAGTTGAAAGAATGAGTAGTATACTAAGAAAATCAAGGTTAATGCAAAATTGGAAGTATTGTTCAATAAAATGACAGCACAATAAAGATATCATAAAAGTAAACAAGCAGAAATTATGAGAAAATACAAAAAGGTACAAGTGTTTTGTATTTGCTAAATAGAGACCAAAAGGTGTCATATTTCTTTATAGTGACAAGATAATATGTGGCATATTGTATAATCAGGAAATGTGTCAGGTCTTATACAGAGAGACTTTAAAACTAATGTAGATAGGGAAAAAAATTTTAGAAAATAGGAATATCTGAAATGCACATTAATTTGAAAAATGAATTGATTGCATTGCTTTGGCAGTAGAGGACTAAGATGAGTATGGGGGTTATGGTCATTTTCTTTACTTATTGTTAAATGATTATAAGCAAAAGAGATGAATTTATATTATTCCAGAAAATGACTCATTTTGTCCCATATATGTGTCTTCAGTTTCATATGAAGAAAAACATTCTGACAATGAGAAATGTGCAGTGTCCAAAAGTGAAAAAAACAAAACAAACTCCATCAAAAATAGTTCCTGTGGGGCGTGGTGACTCACTCTTGTAATCCCAGTACTTTGGGAGGCCAAAGAGGGAGGACCCCTTGAGCCCAGGAACTCAAGACCAGCCTAGGCAAAATAGTCAGACCTCATTTCTGCAAAAAAATTGAAAAAATTAGATGGGTGTGGTGGTGAACACTTGGAGTCCCAGCTACTTGGGAGCCTGAGTAAGCAGTGTCATCTGAGCCCATGAGATCAAGGTTGCAGTGAGCAGTGATCATACCATGACACCCCAGCCTGGTTGACACAGTGAGACTCTTACAACAAACAAACAAACAAACAAATAATACAATCAAATAATACAGCATTTTGTATTCCTTGGAGTCTTCTGGCAGGTGCAAAGGAACTACTAGTCAATAATGTGGAAGAACAGACTTGATGAAATGAGTTGTCTCCAGATGTCTCATCAAGGAATAAAACTGGCCTAACAATCACTCACAGATTTTTTAAAAATATATATGTTGCTGACCTACTTTGAAAATATTCTTTTTTTTTTTTTTTTGAGTTGGAGTCTCACTCTGTCGCCCAGACTGGAGTGCATTGGCCTCTCCCGGCCACCACAGCTACAGGCATGCGTTACCACACCCGGCTGATTTTTTGATTTATTGTAGAGATAAGGTCTTGCTGCCCAGGCGGGTCTCGAACCCGTGGGCTCAGGCAATCCGCTCACCTCAGCCTCCCAAAGGCGCGGGATTACAGGCTGAGCCACCGAGCCCGGCTTTGAAAATATTCTGATTCTAGAGTTTTGGGATGGGAACCAATTGAATCATTTAGTAAAAACATCTCCACTGAACTTATTGGCATGTTAGTTAATAATAAATTGACTATATAAGTGTAGGATGATTTCTAGACTCCATATTATCTTTCATTAATCTGTCAATTATTATGCCAATACCAAATAAACCTTGAAGTCAGGTAAAGTATTTCAGCTAATTTTGTCCTTTTTTTTCAAGATTGTTGTGGCTATATAAAATATTTACACAATCAATTTAAATTTTAGAAGGTTTATCAATTCCTGGAAAAGATTCTGGAGAAACAATTTAAAAATTCTAAGATTTTGCTTGGGATTGCATAAATCCCATAAATCTTAAATCAATGTATAGAAAATGAATATCTTAATAGTAAATTTTCTAAACTATGAACATATCTCTCTTCATCATTTAAATTTTCTTTAATAACTCCTCATCAATGTTTTGTAGTTTTTAGTGTAAATGTTTTGCAGAATTTTACAGATTTATTCCTATGTATTTGATGCTATGCTTTGAGTTTTTAACTTTTTACTGTTATCATAGAGAAATGTAATTATTATAAAATATTATAGGTTGTACATTTGCTAATTAGCTTGCAAGCTTTAGTATTTTTTATAGATTTCATAGGGTTGTCTATGTACATAATCATGTAATGAGAAATAAAGAATTTTTACTTCTTCTTTTCCAAATTCTTTGTTTTTTATATCTTGCTTTATTTCAGTGGCTAAGACTTCCAGCTTAATATATATTTTCAATATATATATGAATTCCTATTCCTATATATACATCTTTTTTTTTAATGTGGAGGCTCTGTAGTGATAGCTTCTTTTTTATTCATGATACTGGTAAATTTTTTTCCTCTGGATTTTATTTTTAAATAATGATCTTGCTAGTGGTTCATCAATTTTACCAATCTTTCCAAAAGATGACTAATTTTAGACTTTTTGTTTTCTCTACTGTTTATCTGTTTCATTTATTCCCACTCTTATTTTTATAATATTTTTTCTGATGTTCTGTGTTTGATGTATTCTTTTTGCTATATTCTATATTCTATATAGTTCCATGTTATTTAAGCCTGCTCTTTTTTCAAATAGAGGCATCTGTTTGATTTTATTAATAATTAAATAATTTATTTATTTATTTGTAGTTGGTTCTGCTTGGGGCTCAGTGGGTTGATGAATGTAATTCAATTTTGGCTAATTATCAGCCATTTCCTCTTCACATATCTTTGTTTTCATATCCTCATTCTTCTTCTACACTGATACAAATTAGGTTTAGTTTAGTGTAAGTAGGGGCCCTGTTTCTCATGCATGTAAATTCCTTCCCATAATCATCTGTTCCCAACATGCTCCAGTAGCAATTAAACATACAAGTTACAAATTGTGGCCTTTCATTAAAATTATATCACCTATCTATGGTATTAATTTTCTTTTTTGTTTTTTGGGGAGGGTAGTTGTTAGTTTCTCATTGTCAATAGAGAGTTATTCTAAGTTACATTAGCAAGACTGCATTAAGACTATGCAGAGGGAGAATTGGGCTGAGAGCCACAGTTAAAAAAATGTTTTTTTGAGCCTCTTGGCTTTAATTCCCTGATGTACATAAATTATACCTCAAAATTTTTCAGGTGTTGTCAAAATATTTATTTTTGTTTCTCATAGACAGTCAAAAAAGTATGTAAAATTAGCATTCAAAACATATTGCACTCCTTGAGAAGGCAGTATGAAAATCAGAAAAGCTTGCTTTTCTAGTCATGAAGTATAAATTCATCAGCTAGCATTTATTCCAATCAAGTTTTAAAGAATCTTAATAGGAAGCAAGTAAACACTTTTTTTTTCTGAAGCAAGTGCCAATCTAAGGATTAACACAACCTCTCTCCAATACTTGAAAATATTTGAAGCCTTCTTCTCTACAGCATTCAAACAGATTTGATCCCTCAAGTATCAACGTTGAGGGGGGGAGAGAGAGAGAGAGAAAGGGAGAGAGAGAGAGAGAGAGAGAGAGAGAGAGAGAGAGAGAGAGAGAGAGAGAGAGAGAGAGAGAGAGAGAAAATGGTATTACCCATGATGATACACAGTGCTTTGGGTGGATCACATGTTTGCTTGGCAATGGCCACTTGAAACAGAGAATACCTTACTTGTTGTTGTACAGCAGATCTCTCTGTCCATATTCCCTTACCCTTCCCTTCACCTCTACCATACATCTACATTAATAAGAAGGATCCTTATTATAGTATAGTTTAGTATGTCATACTGAGAAACCTTGGGGAGAGGAGGGACTCAAACTTGTATGTCTTTGTTGAATATAGCACCTGTCCAGTCCTGGCAGGAGAGGGAAGGATGCCCAGATTCAACTGTTCTCAGTGGGAGAGGGAAGCTAATGTGATATGTATGTGGGTCCCTTTGTACCAATTTAATTTCCTGCTGTTTCTTCTTATGCTGTATATGTAATAGGAATTTGTGTGCTGTATGCTTCTACTTTCCTGCTTCATCAATGCTCAGGGAGGTTTTTCTTATCAGAAACAACCTCATGTAGAGAATTGCTAGTGAAGTGGGACAGACTTCCCAGCAATTTGGCTTCAAATTTAGCATGAGCACCTCTATCTTCTGATAACCAAAGTTTTCAGTATGTAGATGATATACTGTTGGTTGAGAAGTCAAAACTTTCAGTCTTAATAGCCCTGATTGCAGCATTATCATACTTCCTCCAATAGAAGCGGCTGATAAGCCTTAAGAAAATTCAGGAGCACGGTTACCAGTAAAGTTTCTTGTGGATAGATTTACCATTCGCAATCCTCCTGAAGTTAAGAAAAAAATTGCTGTCTCTTCTCCTTTTGCCAAAAGAGAGATTCAGTGCTTCATTGGATGCTTTGGGTATTTCTGACTGTGTCTGATGACTACTCCAGTTGAAGCCTTTGCAGAAGGAAGGCAACCTCCTCCTAGAAACTCACCCTGTGATTTTGGACTTGCTGCTCCCCTAACATGGCTTCCAGGTGCACCCATTTTGAAGAGCATATATTGGCTTTCTGTTGGACTCACTGAAACTGATCCCATATTTAGATGGTCTGACAGTCCCTTTTTTAGAAGATTCACCTCAAATTCAACAATTAACAAGACATATAGGGTCCAACAAGCTTGCTTACCTAGTACAAATCAAAAGCAAATTAGCCCTTTGGAGAAGACGTTATTCCTACTTTATCACCTGAAATGAAGTGCTGGTTCTACAGAGCCTTGATGTACAAAGGTTTCCATAAACAATTAAAACAGTGATGGCTTTGCTAAACTTAAACCTTATAATGTTCATTGTGGATTGCTTGGGTCGTTCAAGCTTAGCACCAGATATGCAATACTAAAAATGGGTATGCTTACTCTGCTAAAAGGGCAGTGTTAACTATTATATCTCTGTATAATACTCCCCTCGATGACTGTTATGAGATATATATATATATATATATGTATATATATATATATATCTGCTGGTCTGTTGCCCAGCAATTTAGTGGTTTGGTCTGCCACTTAAAGAACTATAGAGTAGTACATTAGTGACATCCTCTTTGGAGCTATAAATTGTAGAAGTATATCACTACTGCATCTGTGTCACTCATGTTGAATGCCATAGTCAAAGTTCATTATCTGAGATCAACTGGTCTCAAGCTGCTTATTGAGACAGACACACTTAGATTGCCACCATTGCAGCCAGAGTCCATGATTGCACTGGATATGAAAATATATCTATTATCACAGTCTGGACACAAAGCAAAGAACACTATTGTGTCTGTAACTAAGGTTGTCACAGCAATACTAGTGATTCCCACTAAAAGTTGAACCCTTTGTCTCCTGGTGGGGAAGATCACATCACACAAGGTGTGGTCCCCTTCTACTCCAAGTACAGTGATTGTTTTGGATCTCTATCTGTCAAGACTACCTGAAAATGCTGTGAATACTTTTTTGGGTTATGATATTGCTGTTCCAGTCTGATCATATGACTTAGGCATTACATTTGTAGTCTTTGAAACTAATCTATTGTCATGTTTTAAGCTTACTGGATCATTTTGATCTGAAAAAAGTATGCAAAAGATGTTCAATAATAGCCCAATAGTAAGAAACTCAATGAATCTTTCACACTCTCTACCATCAACAGACTTCTAATGCTGTTGAATGTTGAAATAATTTCCTCAAATATTGATTCAAAAAGATGTCCAACTCTACCTCCTCACCACTGTCTGGTTCATACACCTTAGTAGTGCATTTTTTTCACTTAATTCAGATGTTCCAGAGAGGAATCATTTCATCTTGGCATATTTCTGTGCAATGATCAACATGAAAATAGTGTGGAATTATCTAGACCGATTTTTAAAATTCAGAATTCTATTCTTCCCTTTCCTGGGCATGGTGTTTGCTTCTTTTTCACCAGATCAGCCTGGTGAACAGACTCTTCTAAATGGAGCCTAGGAAATTTGTACTTAATTTTGTTTGCAACCACCTATAGTTTTTGTTTGGATTGACATGATTCTGCATCATAAGGATAATGATCACTTTGTGAGAAGACAGCTTATAAAGCTATCCTTACAATGGTGATGAAGGTCAAAGTGGGGGGGACAGTCTCTGTAAGTTTTATAAAAATGTTCTTGTGGCTCTATAACTGAAAAACAGGTTAAATTGCAGCTATTGGGATGGAATGAAACAACTCCAACACAGGAAAAGGGAACATCCGAAGATCCCCCTAAAGGAACAGAAAAAGGATAGTCTTTGATTTTCAGAATGATTGCTGGAACCTTCTCCATGAAAGAAAACATCCTGGTGCAGACCTTCCAAATTGGGATAAGTGCCTTAAACAACTGACTGCTGGAACTGCCATTCCTTCCCAGAAGGCTCTATTTGCAATTTGATCACTAAAAGTCTACCAGAAATAACAAGGATGCACCCTATCACTGCTCCCATGCAGAACACCTGTCATAGCTCCAAATTCCTTCTCCACCACTATTCTCACTCATTACATGGGGTAGTAAGAAAACCACAGGACCCTGAACATTTATCATAATACTATAAGAAAGGAATTGACAGTAGCATGACACTGCCAAGGGGGAGGGCACTTCACATCAACAAGGGTACATCATCTCAATCCAGGAGAAGTGGGGACCAAAGGAAGACTCAAAGTGGTATAAAATGACCACTTATCTATCTAATACTGAATTGTACCCCACATCTTTAAAATAAATCATAAGTAAAAATAAATAAATACAAGAAAACCACCAGGTGGGTGGCATAAAACCCCACCAGTGTTTTTGTAGTTATTGTTAAATTATTTCTCAAAGGTTAAGATAAGAATATTTTAGTCTTGTGGATTATATTGTTTCTGCTTCAACTGCTTAACTATCCTATTGTGACTCAAAAGCAGCCATACACAACATGCAAATTAAAGCATATGGCTGTATTTCTACAAAATTTTCATTACAAAAAGAGGTTTCTGGCCCAACAGTAGTTTGCTGGCTTCTGGAGTAGACAATCAAGATAGATTGAACCAACTATCCTCACAAAGTATCTCCTAAAAAAGAACTGGTCTCAATTATTCTATAGAAATCGGAAATTCCTGGCACAAATCAGTAGACCACATAGGATGTACTACTGATTTGCATCCCAGCCAGGGGTCCCCAAAATTGTACCTAATCCTTCTCCCTGCCACCTCAGGAAAACCAAGCACACATTCAGTACTACAATTTTTGTGTGAAGATTATCACCTTCTAAAGACATGCAAACTGCACATTAACAGTGGTCATGAGAAATCTTCAAGAGTTTAAGTAAATACTGGCAGTAGATAATGTCCTAGTCTAATGAGATCTCTCTAAAGTGAGACTATTCTTATTTATTTTGGGGAGCTACATGGGGTAATATCTGTGAATCCTTTGGACAGTTTGTCCTACAAGGGGAGGCATCTATTATAAATCTCGCCTTGAAGTTTTCTGCAGTAATCAATGGCACCAGTACACTTTGGAATTCCTTCAGGTTACCTTCAAATCACTGGCCAGGGTAATTATAGATGAGGCTTTCTCTTTGTGGGCAAAGGTGAAGTCTCCGTAACCATAAATCAATCCTTTTGTACCTGGGTTAATGCTTCTGGCCAAGTAGAAAGACTTATGCAGAAATTTTAAGAGAAAGTCACCTGACTTTTTTAAGTACACCCTAATGGTTCAAGGGATTTGTTTAGATGGCTGAGTCTAGGAGATCAATCTTGTCATTTAAGTCCTGTTTATAGTATCTTTAAATAAATGCATCGGAGAAAAATAGAATAGATTGGATCCAAGTTTTTACCATTCAGATTAACCAGTGGAGTGGCAAACTCATGGGAAAATTTGTTTGTACCAACAGTATATGAGAAAAGTGATTTATTATTGGGAGATAATTCTCCATGGTTCTTATGTTACTGCACATTGTGATAGCAGAAATTTTCACTAGAGAGGGAAACTTACAGGTTCCCTAAACTCAGGGTTCCTTCACTGTCATGCAAGCCCACTATACCTATAGTATCCACCTGACTGCTTCCCATTGCCTTGTGGGACTGGAGGAGGTCAAGAGGAACTAATATTAATTTGAGACTCGTGCTTTTGCTGTGCCATGAGTATTAAAGTCCTCTCTATCTAATCCGTTAGCACAGTGTTTTCTGCCAGTATCCATGAAATTGATGTAAGCTAAATTGTTGACTTGCAAATAGGGTAAATTTTCAGACCGTTCACAATTCTTGATAACATTATATCACAATGCCTCTCTGTAAGAGATTCTGAGACTACAGTTTATCAACTGGGAATACTGTGGTCTCTGTAAATTTGGTATTCTATTTGCAAAGGGAAAAAAAAAAAAGACAGAATGGTTATTATCCCAGCCAGCTGAACAAATC
Source organism: Cephalopachus bancanus (assembly GCA_027257055.1). NCBI lineage: Eukaryota > Metazoa > Chordata > Mammalia > Primates > Tarsiidae > Cephalopachus > Cephalopachus bancanus. The sequence continues at coordinate 5,055,414 of JAPVLO010000205.1, read as the reverse complement.
CTATGAACCATCAGAGTTTACTTTAAAAAGCCAGGTGGCTTTCTCCTTACATTTCAGCATAAACCTTTCTACTTGGCCAGAAGCATTAACTCAGTTACAAAAGAATTTATTTGTTGTTGCAAAGACTCCATTTTTCCCTACAAAGAGGATGCATCTTTTTCTGCTACAGATAGGTCAGATGATTTTGGCCCAATGACTCTCCTATTTCCATGCTTCCAATGATAACTAAACCTTTCTAATTGATTTGCAGTGCTTTTCCTTAGTGTTAGTATGTTGGAAACTTGCAGGCTTAAAGTCTCTCTTTACTGCAGAAGATTCTTTATTTATATTTTGAACATTTGTTTTTTATTTCACAGTTTGTCAGAAATTAATCTTTTTCTTATTTCTATAGTGTCAAAATTCTGTAATGGTTGAAAGCAAGGATTATAAAAGAGACTATCAGTGTTTGAATTTGGTTTTCTCTATTTACTTATAGTAGGCTTCTCCCACTACCCAGTTATGTGAAAACAATATTATGTAAAAACAAACAGACAAACAAAAAGGCCCTCACTACCTTAGAAGGTCATTATGGGGATTAAATAAGATAATACATGTGGAACACTTAGACCACAGCCTGGATAGAGTAAATGTTCTCTATAAAATTATCCATTATTATTATATTATTGAGTGATAGTTGATTGCAACTCCTTTAAACTCATATGTGGTTAAGATCATAGGCTCTGTCAGACTTTACATTTCAGATCTGACACTTAGCTACGTTTTTGTAAACAAGTTACCCATCAATTGTTTCTGTGTCCTTATTTGTAAAATTGTGACAGTAATATTACCTGTTTCATAGGGTTGTTGAGAGGATTAAATGATATAAAATACTTATTCCAGTGCCTGACAAATAAAATGTTCAGATATGTAATTTTTAATATATTAACTGCAGCAAGACTTGGTTACACTTTCTCTCTGTTTGGGTGTCTGTTTTTCATGTATTGTTGCCTCTTAAAATCCTACCTAACTTCCATAATGAAGACCAAAATTCACCTATAAGACCTTCTCTAAGAAGGCCTTAAACTTTTCCCAAGGCTGTCTTTAATCACTAATGCCAGAGTAAAACATTTTCTTCTTTATATACCACTAGCATTTAGTTCAAATCATCCATTAAACTTGCCCCACTATTTTCTCTATTAAGAGAAACATATAAATATTTTACCATTTTTGTTAAGCAAACTTCTTAAAGGCTAAAACTACATTTTATAATACTTTTTAATCTCATACTTTGCATTGCACTTAAGCAAGTGAGCAATGAACATTTCCTGGAGGTCACATTTTTAAAAGCTCAACACTTCCTAACCTCTTTTCAAGCCTTAAAAAAAAAAAGTCTTGAGACAATTGAAAGGTTTCATATTGTTTTCCTCTTTTCATTCATTTACTTAGAATCAAAGATGAGAATTTTCTTTGCTAAGGAAATTGAAGTAGACTTTTATATTGTCCTTTTAATTGCAATTAATCACTTTTGAAAAAAGGTTTCTCTAACTTGATATAGAAGCTAAAGTCTTTATGGGAAACTGTCGGGGATGGGGGGTGGGATAGGCAGTTGAAGGAAACTGCTAAGGAAGGGAGGGGCATACCTCATCAACAAGGGTACCTGCATGGTCAATGTCTGTATACCTAACCCTGAATTGTACCCCACATCTTTATAATAAAAAATGTATATTTTTCTAAACAAAATATATCTTCAATAACATTTGGTCCCAGCAAGCTTCCTAACTCCATCTATAGATAATACTTAATTCACTCCTTAACGAAAGAAATTATTGATAACCAAGATAAAAGTCAAGTGCAATTCCAATGTTTGAACTTAAAATGATGACACTGATGAATGGATATGTAAATACATGTAACCCTCTTCAAAGTACAAGGTACTTGGATAGCCTGATGTTTATTTTGGACCACAGCCCAATTTTTTACTTGCAAGATTTATTGTAAGTATTAAAGGAAATTTTTCTGTCATTAAACAAAGGTATTACTAGAAATAATTTTAATAATAAGGCAGGGTAATTTTTTATAAATTGTAAATTAAATAAATCAAAAAGCAAGATCATCACCAGAGTACCGAAAATTCCTACAACAAAGCCTGTATCTAACAGACATTGACCCAGACAGACATTGCATGATTAATTCATCTTATTTACTCAGAAAAAAAAAAGCAGGAAAAAAGAATGAAAAATTTTAAATGTATGTACATGATTTTGTGACTATGTATTTAGTGTACATTTTCAAAAATATATTTATCTCATCAATAACAAAAAGTCTTCTCTTACACAATTTTTTTGACTGAAATCAACATATACTTGGAAATGAGCTAGCAAAAGATTTTCTTTCCTCATGGGCATTTATAATCAAAGAGTAAAATTCTCATTTTAATATTGTGAAAATGCCCTGACCAAATATTACTTTTCTGTTTTATTTTATTGTATTTTATTTTACAGGACTATTTTGATAGTACTAACTGAAAAGTGTTTCTCCCTCTTCAAGAAAGACTTCAGGTTTCAAAATTCACTATCTCAACTTATGTTTGATCGGAGACCATAAGAACACCATTGATGTTACAAAAGGTCATAAGTAATCTGAAAGAAAATCGACAAAGGCGATTTTTATTCAGCACGTTGATTCCAGAGATAAAGAGTTTACTATGTCCATTAAATAATCCTATCAGCAAATTTCAGACTTGTGTTGGGTCCAGTCTTTACTTTTACTGATGGGCCAATTATTTTTATATCCTTTTTATTTCACTTATTCATTTCAGTCCCTAGGTCTTTGTTCTGTGACCCCTAAATAATGTGAATTAAGCAACAAAAATAAGGATTTCCGTCTTGGAGACAAAGGACGTGTATTGCTAGAGAGTGCACTGACTTTGGCTGAAGCCTACCCATCAAGTTTAATGGGAGTCTGGCTGCCAGAACCCCATGCAACCTTTGAATATTTAGGGCTAAATGTAACTGCCACTTGCTCTCCCTCCCTGGGAGTCCACAGGAGCTCTTTCTTATTTGTGGCTTCCCAGATTTCTGCCAACTTGTTTGTTCTCAGTTCTATTGATGGTACTTTCTGGCCTTCTCTTGTGTAACTGTTTTCCAGTGTTTTGTTTATAATGCTGGGTAGTTTATAACAAGAAAGTCATTTTTAAAATGCTTATTTACTTATTTGCTAAGAAAAATAAGTTGTACTACAAAGAGTAAAATCCTCTTTGATTTTCTTTTGATAAAATTTAAAAACAGGACCCATCCATACTGAGCAGAAAATTTTTCCAAGAATCCTTCTCAAGACAACCTCTAAGAAAACAAGTTTCAAAACACACATTCTTTATTGAGATCTGTTCATTTCTCTTTATTTGGTCAAATTCATCTCTACTTTATTTCTCCTCCCTATATCAAAACAAAAGAGGAAAATTTTATTTGAAGATCTCTGGGATCCAGTCACTTAGAAAATACGTAAATAAAATCAGAAAAAAGAAATTTAAACAAAAAAATTATTTTGCTGACTTTTCTTAATGTAACACAAGTAAATACACTGCAACAAAGCATTTTTCTCCTCAAATTATGGTAAATTTAGGGACAAAGATTAAATATATTAAGCAGTTTTATTCTACCTGGTATTTTGTGAGATTTCACACTGTAGACAATATGCAGTGCTAAGTATAAGATTATATACTTTTAGTGATGCCACAAAGTTGTACTGAGTAGATATTAAAGTCTAACAGGGTGTATATATATATATATCATTTTTTTGAACCAATTAATTAAAAGTAGTAATTTTTTTCAGTGTTCTTAGATTTACTCAAAATGATCTTCTGTATTCTATAGAAGCACACATTTTTTAAAAAGAGGAGAAAGACAGTGCTGTCTTTATGTCTTTAAAGACAATGCTATTATTTGAAAAATCAAGATGTATTGGTGTCAGAATCCTTTCAGAAACATTTGTAAACTGAGTGTTAGGTACAAGTATTTATTTTTAAATTTAATTTCATACAAAATAACCAACTTACTGGTAGTAACAAAATTTTTGGTTGCTGTTGCTAGATTTGTAAGATTTGTAAAAAGAATATGACCAAACCAAACAAACAAAACAGCTCCCCACCACAAGTAACAGTAAGTAAGCTCTTTGAAATGTTTAAACATTTAATGCAATCGCTTCTCATGCAAATATCAGTTTACAAAACTCACCCAGATTGCAAACACTTACCATATTCACTATCATAGAATATAATGAATTTCTGCCAGGCATACTCTGTGACCACTCTTAGGATAACGTCATTCAAGTAGACAGGTGGGCGAACCGAGAGAGTGTAGTCGTCATTCCTGTTGCTGCGGGTGAGTCCACAGCCACTTCTTGGGGTCCCAGCTGTTGACCGCTGAATGAAGAGATGGGGGATATGCATGGCATCTGCCAAAGACTGGAGGGATCCTGCTGACGTGCAGCCAATGGAGCTGACCAGGGCCAAGATACCTTGATTCATAAGTTCACACGCTGCAAGAAAGCACAGTAATATTCAAGGTGTCAATGAGTTTCACATAATTTCTCTTTTAAAAAACTCTGGATGGATTATTGAGTTATTATGTAATTACGCAATTTTTAAAAAGGAACATTCTATATGAGGAGATCCTCAAACTAAACATGCTACTGGAATTCAGTTCAAGAACTATGCTCTGATTAGCTTTGTGACCTTGTGCAAATCATTTGGCTTTCCTTGGCTCAGTTTCATCATCTGTGAAGAGGGTAAAATAGCTTGAATCCTGGAATGTCACAAGGATTAGAGATAATGCAGTCTGTTATTTGCTTCTCACATGACAGATATTCAATTAGTGGCAGTTAAACATTGATTACTATTAATTTATAATTCAGAGAAAAGATAATTCCCTAATGAGTGTATAATACAAGACTTTTGAAAAGTAGATAATATGTAAACTGGTGAGTAAATAAAGGGGAGATAAATGTTTAAAGGAAGACATTTCTGGCCATTGAAAACAGTGCCATTCTGGTATTTGAAATCTTGATGACTCAACTTTCTATAAAGTAATTAAAATGCTTTTGTTATTTTCTTTGACAGTCAGAAAACTCATGGTCAAATCAAATGCTAAGTTTCAGCTGCTGTCTTATTCTGGTTCCCAGTTGAACAATTTATAGTTTCTACTATTTGATTTATAATTTCTATATTGATTTCATTTTAACTATTCTAAGTATGTACTTCAAAATGTATTTAAAATTAGAACAAATAAAATTATAAGTAAATATATAGAAAAAAGAGTTAAGAAGTGATGTCTTATAATGCCAATGTTTGAAAATAAAAGATTAAAAATGAATGCAAAAATAAAACCAGAGTTAAGACAAAAATTATTTCCATATGAGAAGCTCAGTGTTATAATTGATTACAATTTATTTTAGATTTTAAGCATTCTAGGTATAACATTCTTAAGATTCAAACTTTCTTAGAGATTGTTTTACAAAATTCTTGAAAACCGTAAAGGAAAATCTAGATGGTAAGTGCTTGTGTGTAATTAATTGGCCAGATAATGATTTAATAGTGCAAGTTTAGAAGTACTATACTAATGATAAGCACATAAACATCAAATGAATTTATTATTACTAATGTTAAACCAACCAATGCATGCAAAATAACTGAATAATTATTAGAGACATATTCTTAAAGCATAGCCTCATGAGAGAGATTATGTTGATTTCAAATAATTGTGAAAGTTAGCATCAGAGATACTATTCTATTTAGACCATGACAGATTGAAGTTGAAATTTTAGTAGAAATCACACATTCTACTCATTTGCATAAATTCAACTTTTATAGAAAGTAATATACACTTATACTTATATTTTCAATGTATTAACACAAAAAATTTGGTTAAATTTTTCATTATTGTGGTAAATAAGGCCATTACTAATTTATATAAGTAAATAGAAATTCAATTTCAAAAAATATTTTGTTTAAAGGTTTGGCTCATTTAACAATGAACATCAAAATAAGAAGAGTGCCTTAAGGCATACACAGTTAAATTCAATCTTTAGGTTACACTAATTACAGGTGATTAAGTAAATATAACATTGTACATACCTCTCCCACAAAGGTTATAACATTGCAAATATAGGAATTTGAGGGAAAAATTGTCTGTATTATTCTTCAGATTTAGAAGGATAAACTCCAAAATGAAATGTTATATAGTAATCTTTATTAGCAGATACATTTACTGTAGTGTATAATCTTGTTTCTTCCAATCAATCATGTTACTTCCTATTAATCCCTGGTAGTAAAAACACAAACCAAGTAAAATACTAAAACCAGTTATGAATTTTTGTATAAACAAATAGGCTATTTTTGGATTACTATGTGGTATTATCTATCCTGCTACACATATTAACAAGAATAATGGAAATTTCCCTCTAAAAATCAAAATAGGAATCATCAAAAATTGGAGTCAGAAAACATAAGCCAGACCTTAGAAATAACTCAAAGATCATGCAGGCCAGGGATGGAAAATTGGCTTTGCCCGCTGTGCTTACCATGACTTGTAAACTGGCATCCTGGAACACAATTTTGAGAAAGATTCTGAGATTCAATTAAAAAAAAAATACCAAAATCATTTTTTGAGTTTTCTCATAGGAAGAGACTGGGAGAGTAGTGGCCCACAAGTTATAAAGGTGCATCTCACAGATGGCACCCAACTGTTTATAGTCAAGAAATCACACACACTCTCTGTAACAAAACAAAACAAGAAAACAAAAAGAAAACAAAAGAAGAGGAAGAACGAGGAGGAGGAAGAGGAGGAGAAAGGAAAGAAGAGGAGGAGAGGGAGGAGGTGGGAGAGTAAGAGTAAGAAGAAGAAGGAGGAGGAGGAGAAGGAGGAAGAGAAAAAGAAATGAAGAGAAAGAAGAAGAAAAGGAGGAGGAGGAGGAGGAAGAAGAAGGATGAGGAGGAGGAGAAGGAGGAGGAATGAAGAAGAGGAAGAAGACGGCCCAGCACTCTAACCCATGTCTATTTCACCACAACAAACAATCATCAGAGAATCTTTTATTCATAACCTTAAGATTTTACAGGCAAAGAAGAGATAGAGTTCTCCATAGGGACAAACTCAACTGGAGACTGTCTATTGTCACATTTGGTGACAAGGGTTAGTATACTGAGGAAGAGAGGAAGAGCTCTCACACAACCAAAATGGGTTAGGACTGGATGACCCCAAACACAATCCCACTAGTGCACAAATATTAATGGGCCTATTTGGTAATCTATCATTTCTCCTTCAAAGCTGATCTGATGCTCATTTTTGCCCTATTTTTTTACCAACGCAAAATGTCAATTGAAGTATAGAAGGTACAAACTAATTCACTATGAATCCCTCACCCATAGAGCCCTAAGTTTAGTATGAAATATAGACTATAAACCGGACTCGGTGGCTCAGCCTGTAATCCCGCGCCTTGGGAGGCTGAGGTGAGTGGATTGCCTGAGCCCGCGGGTTCGAGACCCGCCTGGGCAGCGAGACCTCGTCTCTACAATTAGTCAAAAAAAAAAAAAAAAAGCAGCCGGGCGTGGTAGCGCATGCTTGTAATTCCGGCTACTCGGAAGGCTGAGGCGGAAGGATCGCCGGAGCCCAGCAGGTTGAGGCTGCGGTGGCCGGGAGCGGCCACTGCACTCCAGTCTGGGCGACAGAGTGAGACTCCAACTCAAAAAAAAAAAAAAAAAAGAAAAGAAAAAAGAAATATAGACTATAACTTATGACAGCTGGAGAAAGAGTTCAGAGAATAAAGGGCTGCACCAAGAAAAGAAGCAAAGTTTAGTAAGGCAATTTACCTTTTGTGGGAATTCTATGCCTTGACTGTTAAAAAACTGCATTATTTTGAATATTTGTTCCATAGAATACATGCATCAGCTAATTGGATAGAGTGTGAGAACTGAATTTGAAAGATCAGTGTGTGTGCGTGTGCGTGTGTGTGTGTGTGTGTGTTTGCATGTAGCCATAACTTTTATACTAAAATAATCTAAGCCAAAAGCATATTTCTCAAAAGCATATTTCTTTCTCATTATTATCCCAAGCTCTGTGATTTATTTATACTACGCATGCACATACACACAAACATCCATCCATACCTATAGATCATACTGAACAGTGTGCTGATTTTGTGACTAGCTGTTTGAGATTTTCAATACTACCCAAGATGTTTGGAGCCAACACTAACTGCTGAAGGCAAACTTATTGTTATTTTTTTTAAGCATTTTGAATCAGCAACACATTTTATTTGTTGTGGTCATTCGGCAGTTACAAAATTGAACACAGCTGTTCCTGTGCACTATATTTTTCATTTCTGAAGCAAACAAGTTTGGTACTTCTTTTTCTTATTAAGTAAAATGATATTAAAAATAAAATCTAGTTCGGCCCAGTTGCTCATGTTGTAATACCAGCAATTTGTGAGGCCAAGGTAGGCAGATTGCTTGAGTTCAGGAATTTGAGACCAGCCTGAGCAATAGCAAAACTTCATCTATAAAAAACCAAACCAAACCAAAACAAAACAAAACAAAAATTAGCCAGATGTGGTGGCACACACCTGTAATCCCAGCTACTCAAGATAATGAGGTGGAAGGATCGCTTAAGCCCAGGAGGTCGAGGCTGTCATGAGTCATGTTGTGATCATGCCACTGCAGAGTAAAAACCCTACTAAAAAATAAATAAAGTTTATAAAGGTTTTGGATATTGATTACCTGTTTTTATTTTATTTTAGAGATGTGGGGTACACATGAGAATAAACTACATGGGTAGGCTGCATGCAGGTGAAGTTTGGGTTTCCAATTGGCCCTCATTCCCCTGGTAGTGAACCTGGTATGTTTTGTGTTGTCAGGTATCTCTTACCCTCCTCCCTATCTCCCTCCCTCTCTCCCTTAGCAGTGCCCAGTGACTCCTGATCGCTCCCTTGTGTTCATGTGATTATTTTTCAGGGCCCATTTATGAGTGAGAACATGAAGTATTCAGTTCTTTGGGTCTGTGATAGATCACTTAGTATGGTGGTCTTTAACTCCTTCCAATTTGCTTCAAAGTCCATGGTTTTGTTCTTCTTTATGACTGTGTAATACTCCATCATTTATATGTACCACATTTCTTTATCCAGTTCACTTTTGAGGGAATCGTAAGGTTGGTTCCATGTTTTAGCTATTGTGAATAGTGTGGCAGTTAACATATGTGTGCAGGTGTCTTTTTGGTAGAGTGATATCTGTTCCTCTGGGTATATTCCCAGGAGAAGGATTGCTGGATTAGATAGAATATCAATTTTTAGTTCTTTTAGGAGTCACCACAAAGCATTCTACAGAAGTTGAACTAGTTTGCGCTCCCACCAACAGTGTAGAAGCATTCCCTTTTCACAGCCGGGTACGTCTGGTTTTTTTTTTTTTCCAACTTTTTAATAGTAGCCATCCTTACCAGAGTTAGGTAGTATCTCATTGTAGCTTTGATTTGTATTTCTCTGATGATTAGGGAGACTGAGCATTTTTTCATGACTGCTTGTATGTTTTCATTTGAGAAGTGTCTCTTCATGTCCTTTGTCCACTTTTTAATGGAGTTAGTTTTTTTCCTTTCACTTTGTTTGAGTTTCTTGTAGATCCTGGATGTTATTTTGTGGGCTGTCTCCTTACTTTCCTAATGTTTTCTTTTGCTGTGTAAAAGCTTTTCAGTTTGATAAAGTCTTGTCTATCTTAGCTTTTACGGCATTCACTTTCGGGGACTTGGTCAAGAATTGGTTGCCTACTCAAATATGCATAAGGGTGTTTCCTGTGTTTTCTTCTAGGATTCTTATAGTTTGAGGTTTTACATCTAGGTATTTGATTTATTTTGAATTGATTTTTGTATATGTGGTCAGCTAGTTTTCCCAGCACCATTTGCTAAATATGATCTCCTTTCCCCAGTGATTGCTATTGGTGGCTTTGTTGAAGACAAGTTGTTTGAGAGACTATGCTTTTGCTTCCTGAATCTCTGATCTGTTCCTTGATCTATGTGCCTACTTTTGAACCAATACCAGGCTGTTTTGATTACTGTAGCCTTGTAACAAGGTTTAAAGTCTGGAAGTGTGATACCTTCCATGTAAGCTACTATTATGGATATGAAAACACAATTATCCATTGGTTTCAGAAAGGCATTGTTTTCCTGTTGCTAAATACTCAGTGAGAACTCGGTGAAATATTTTTGACTAACACATCCTTTTAAAACACATATTCTTTGTGTGCTTTTTTTTCTCACTTCTTTATATTGACCAATTTTCCTGATATAACTTATTCCAAGATTTTAACCCACATCAGGACTTTAGCACATTCCATTCATACACTGCTACAGCTTGGATGTGTCTTCCAAAGTTCATGTGTTAGAAATTTGATCCCCAACATGGTGGTTTTTAGAGGTGGGGCCTGATAGAGTGTATCTTAGTTATGGAGTCGCTGGCCTCTGTATGGATTAATGTCATTATTGTGAGAATAGGCCTCATAAAACGGTAAGTTTTATAAGAAGCCCCCTCTGGCCTCTTTATTGCCCCCTCCTTGTTCTTCCAGCATGGGAAGACACAGCAAGAAGGCCTCCTTGTGCTAGTATCTTGATCTTGACTTCCCAGCCTCCAGAACTGTGAGAAAAAAAATTTCTGTTTATTATAAATTACCCAGTCTCAGGTATTCTGTTATAGCATCACAAAAGGGACTAAGGCATATACTTATTCATCAACTCGCATATATTAGCTTTCAAGCATGTGCCAGGAACTTCTTTGGAGATCGGAAAATGTATGTGGCACATTCTATCCTCAGAAAGCCCCCAATCTGTCATAGGGTTGCTAAAATCTGTTTCTGCACTATAATCAAAAGTGAGGATTTAGAAAAATATAAATGACTAAATCCACTCCTAGAAGTTGTACTTTAGTCCAGGTTGATTGATAGTCATGTACTTGCATTATGAAATGTTGCCTGAATACTTCTTATGTGTAACCCTTTCTGCTCAACATTGCTGTATGATACTGGTCTGGTGCAATGTTCTTTAATGTGATTGTTGCAGAACACCTAATACTTGTAAATTTTTCTTTACTTTTTGATAATTATTTTCAAAGATATTCAATAATGACTATAACTGGGCAATAGAACTTTCCTATTTTTCTACTTATCTTAGTTTGTGGACAGAGATGGAGTATATAAAAATAAGGTGCATGGAGTCAGTACAAATCATAATACACCAAAAAGGGATTCTGATCTTCTTTTTACTACCAATAATAAACTGAGAAGACTAAGATTCTTTCAAGTTCTTCCAACTCAGATGAGATATATGATAGTTCTACAACTTTAAAGTGTACATATTTTTTTCAATTTTATCATAGCTGTAACTGAGATATATTTATAAATTAATCACTAAATTTAATATAATGAAGAATTTTTATTTTATTTTATTTATTTTTTTATTTTTTTGAGTCAGAGTCTCACTCTGTCGCCCAGACTGGAGTGCAGCGGCCGCTCCCGGCCACCGCAGCCTCGCCTGCTGGGCTCCGGCGATCCTTCCGCCTCAGCCTTCCGAGTAGCTGGAATTACAGGCGTGCGCTACCATGCCCGGCTGATTTTTTGATTTTATTATAGAGATGAGGTCTCGCTGCCCAGGCGGGTCTCGAACCCGCGGGCTCAGGCAATCAACTCACCTCAGCCTCCCAAAGGCGTGGGATTACAGGCTGAGCCACCGAGCCCGGCTCGAATTTTTATTTTAAAATTCATTGATCAGTACTGAATTTTATGATCACTGAGTTCTTATAAATGAGGAAATAGGGTAAATTTCCATGGCAGATGCAAACGATTTGTATTCGTTCTACAACAGCTGAATTTAATCTAATGTCTTTCTGTTTATTTCATTAATGTATCACATAGTATTTATAATTTTTTTCACTTTTCTTTCACCACAGAGCACCTCATTTTTGCTTTTAAACTTATAGGAATATAGTAACACAAAACAACTGTATCCCATTCAGTCATTTAGCATTCTTTGCAAATATAATTTTCAGCCATCATCTAAGAGGTGACATTTAAAAGATGGTCTTAATTTGATGCATTAGCAATGTAATCAGTCAAAAATGAAATCATTTGGAACAAATTCTTTCAAATAAAGCTGGTCTTTATATATAAATAGTGTTACAAGGTCCAATTTAATCATAATTATCTACTTAGGAAGTAAGAATACAGAAAAAAATATTTATTTTCATTAAAAAGCATTGACTTTATTCTTTCTTACAAACAATGGCTAAAATGGTTGATGAACTCAACTGAGTAATTTTCAGTCAACTATTTTTTTTAGTCATCTAAAGTCAATTTGAACCTTTAATTATAATTAGTGATCAAAACCTGAGAGGGACTAAACATTTAACCATTATAAGTCACTTCATTTTTTTTTCATTTATATCTCATAACAATTCTGTGCAGAAAAGCTGTTATTATTCCTATTTTCAAGTGGGAAAACTTTTGCTCAATGAAGTTAATTGCATTGACCATCATTCCATTAGCCAATTCGTAATATTAATAAATGGCAGAGTAGATATTTAAATCTGGCCCAGGCAGTCTGGGCCATAGAGAACTAGAAAATAAATAATTGTTTTTAAACATAAAGATCCGTATAAAAATTAGAAGTCACTTTCTACGAGATTCAGGAAAACAGCCTCCTAGAAGTAGAAAAGACACTAATAATAATGAGCCTTAAGAGCAGATAGCATCCTCTCCCTTTATTTTTTTATTTTGGGCTTGGGGTAAAGACATCTATTCTACATAAATTTAGCTCCAAATATATAACAAGTGTTTAAAGGAAAATTTCCACAAGGCTGAAAAATAGTACTAAAAAGAACTAACACAATATTGAGTACTCTTTTCATTAATGCCTAAAGTGACTCTACTATCATACATATGATAAAAATAATTTTTAAAATGATGAAATATTACTTGATTTTTGTATAGCTCTTGAAGTTTATAAAGTGTTTTCATATACATTTTATCATTTCATCAGCATAGCTAGGTTGGATATAATCCTAGCTCCATTTATTGAAGACTGAATTAAATCTCATTTTTATATTGCTATTAAGTAGTAGAGTCAAGGTTGGAACACAGTTTTTTAATATTTAGTTTAGCATTTTTCAATTATACATTCCACAGCCTTCAATTTGTGGAAATTCAGATCAGTCTCATCTTTTTTTTTAATGTCAGTAACAATACTGCAATTAGCACACATGTAAATGTGCAAGTATATGTATATGTTACAAGTGTAAAATAAATACATACTATACCAGGCAAGTGTTAGGTGCTCAGGATGCAAGATAGTCAAAAGTAAGCAAGAGTATAATGGGAGAAACAGAAGCTATTAACATGAATGTAAAATAGTATACTGAGTAGATGTTAGGTCAAAGGGGGTCATTTATTTCATAGTAGCCTAAAAACATTTTTTTTTTCCTAAAATGGAGGTTGGTAAAGCCTTTTCTACAGAAGCAAATATGGACATGCAATATGAAGATAGGAGTTACTTTGAAAAACAGTGAAAAAATTCCAAACAGAAGAAACAGAAAGGGCAAAGATCCTGTGGTACAAAGATCATAGAATACCAAAGAAGGATGAAGAGGAAGGCAAGAAATATGATCTTTGACTGAGTTTGTCTGTCTTTTTGTTATTATTTTGCAGGAAAACCTTACCTATTTTAATATTACCCTTTGTCTACACTTACAAATATTTGCTTGTGGTCTTTCATATATTAAATTTATTTATAACTTATGTGCCTCTTCAAAAGTTTTAAAATTATCATACAATAAAATTGTCAATCTTTTACCTTCTTTTTTGAGCTGGAGTCTCACTCTGTTGCTCAGGTTGGAGTGCAGTGGTACACTCACAGGCTCCGATGATCCTTCTGCTTCAGCCTTCCAAGTAACCAAAACTACAGGTGTGCACTAACACACCCGGTTAATTATTTTTATTTTTTATTTTTTTATTGTAGCAACAAGGTTTTGCCAAGTTGCCTGGGCTGGTCTCGAACACTCAGGCTCAGGCAATCCAATCGTCTCAGCCTCCCAAAGTGCTGGGATTACAAGCTTTAACTTTCAGGAATGTTTTTCTGCATACTACATTTAGAAAGCACTTCTTCCCACAGTATTCAAATTTATAAAATAATCAGTTTATCTAAAACAACATCTTTCCCATTCTATTCTCCATAACAGATCATCAGCTGATAGAAGATACAGCAATCATACTTTAGGAAACTAGATGAGTGCAGAATGTTATATTTGATTGCTACAGATAAATTTGATCTTTATCTTCAGCAACATAATCCCAGCTATGGAACAGCAAAGATTAACCATAACTGTGACAAGAATAATAATCCAGATCATGTTATATGTCTTTTCAATTTTTCTCATCATTTCATAGAATTTCTAGTTATTAAAATTATTATTTATTATAATAAGGAATGCCTTAGATTTAGAACTGATTATTTTAAGATGAGTGACAGAGTATTTAGTACATTCCAGAAAATTATATCCCATAAAAATAAGAATGAAATCTTGGTAAAAAATGTGGGGAACAGTGTATTTATGTAAGAGAAAGACAGAGAATGAAAAGAAAAACCACAATATTTTACATGGCTTTCTTAGACACTGCCATCTATCCAGAATATCATTGATAAAGGTCAGAAGTCAACTTCAATTATTTCCTTTCTTTTATTCCACATACTCCTCTATATCAATTTGGTTAACACATACTGTTAATTCTACCTCCTAAATATTTCTCAAAACTATTCTTTTATTAAAATACCAAATAAAATACTGTCAGTCCTTTAATTCAACCTGTATCACTGGAAGCCAATTAACAAAACAGGTTTCACTGGTGCCATTTCGCAGCCACCACTTTAATCTTGCTCCAATAATCCATAGTGTAAAAAACAAATCTATTTTTAAAATTATTATGTCATTTCCATGTTTTAAGAGTCATCAATAAAAGACTGAGATATTATTACAAACTGAGGAGACAAAGGAGGAATAGCAATTTAATGTAATAGGGAATCCTAGACAAAAATCTTGAAATAGGACAAAAAGCTATTAGTAAAGAAGTCAATGAACTTTGAACAGGGTCTGTGGTTCAGTTGATAAAACTGTCAATATTTATTGAGTGTCCTTGATAATTATACCATTATATAATCACCATTATGTAATTATTAATTATTATACAATATAATAACATTAGGAAAAGTGGGGTGAGGAATATACAATAATAATACAAAAATCCTTTTTACTATTTTTGCATTTTTCTGGAAATCTAAGACTATGTCAAAATTAAAAGTTAAAAACAGATAAAACTGTCAATGGCTTGCAATTTCTGCAAGACAAAGCCCAGACTCAAAATCCTTTATGACTTTTCATCAATCTACATTTTCATGCTCATCTCCAGCTCCTATCTTCCTGGCATTCCTCACACGCTGGAACCACTGTGCTATTTACACTGTAATTACTGTGTTTTTGAGCATTCTGTTTACTTATACAAAATAGATGTTTTTGACATCTTAATAATGCTGAGTCTTCCAGTTCACAAACATGGTACTTACCTTCATTCAGATTTTTAAAACATGTCTTTAAGCAATATACTGTAGTATTCAGCATATAGATGTTGCACTTCTTTTGTCATGATTTACTTCTAATCATTTCATACATTTATATTCTATTATAAATTGTACTTTTATTTTAAGTTTCAATTTTTCATTGCTAGAATATAGAAATACATAAGACTTTTGCATGTTGATCTTGTATCCTGCAGCTTTACTAAGCTCACTTATTCTAGTATTTTTTATAGATTTTGTAGAATTTCTACACAGAAAATCATGTTATCTGAAAATAAAGGCAGTTTTACTCTTCCTTTCCAATCTATATGCCTTTTTTTTCTTTTTCATGCCTTATTGCATTAGTTGGTACCACCAGTTCAATATTGAATAGATTCCCTTTTTTCCTGATTTTAAGAGAAAAACATTCAATTGTTGATAATTAAGTATAATGGAACTTTTAAGGCGTATGGGGCATGCTGTTTATGAGGTTGGGGAAGTTCCCTTCTATTCCTGACTATAGAGTTGATTCAGAAATAGATTTGCTAAGAGTTTATTATTTATTTGTTTATTTATTTATTTAAATCAGGAAAGGATGTTGGATTTTGCTGAAAGTTTTTTCACATCTATTGAGATTATCTTTTTTTCTTCTTTATTCTGCTAATATGAGCAATTGCATTGATGATTTCTTTTTTTTATTTTAAAGACATAGGGTACAGTTCAGGGTGAGGTACATAAGTGGTCATTATACAGTTAAGTTTGGGCCTCCCATAGGTCTTCACTTCACTTGGTTTGGGTTTAGCTATTCTTATCAGTGTTATGAGCCCTTTCCCATTCCCGTCCCTCCGCAGTGTCCTGCTACTGCTAATCCTTTTCATGCAGTATTATGATAAACGTTCAGGGTCCACTAACGAGTAAGAACATGTGGTACTCAGTTCTTTGTTTCTGTGATAGAGCACTGAATATGATAGACTCTAAATCCATCCAAGTTGCTATGTCCTGAACATGTCCAGTCTCATCTGATTGATTTCTTAATGTTAAACTGTCTTTGCTGGACTCAGTAAATGTGTTGGACTGTAGTCATACTGTTTCAAATTTCTAGAATAATTTGTATAATTAATGTTTCTCCTTAAATGCTTGGGAGAACTCGCCAATAAAACTTTCTAGGACTGGAATTGTGCTGAGAAAGTTTATAACTAAAATATAATAAATTTTTAAAAATCTATTTTAAAGGTATTTTCAACTTATCTATTGCCTCTGAGTGAACTTAGGTAGTTTGCGTCTTTCAAGGAATTTGCCTTTTTTCATCTAAGTTTTCGAATTTACTGATATAAAGATGTTCATAATATTCTCTTGTAATTTGTAGTTATACTGGATCTCTCTTACCTGTTATTGATAATTTTTATGATCTCTCTTTTGTTCCTGATCAGCCTGGCTAGAGGTTTATCATTTTTATTAATTTTCTCAAAGAAACAACTTTGATTTCATTGATGTTCTCTATTGCTTTTTTGTTTTCTATTTCATTAATTTCTACTCTGATTGCCTGAGCCCATGGGTTTGAGACCCACCTGGGCTACTTGGTGAGACATCATCTCTACAATAAACCAAAAAATTAGCCGGATGTGGTAGCACGCGCCTGTAGTTCCAGCTACTTGGAAGGCTGAGGTGGAAGGATGGCCGGCCCAGCAGGTCGAGGCTGCGGTGGCCGGGAGCGGCCACTGCACTCCCGTCTGGGTGACAGAGTGAGACTCCACTCAAAAAAAATTTCCACTCTGAACTTTATAATTTCCTCTATTTTGATTAATTTGAGTTTAGTTTCATTTTATTTTTCTAAGATAGAAGCTGTGACCACAAATCTTAGACCTTTCTTCTTTCCTAAAACATTAATCCTATAAATTTCCCTCTATGTACTGCTTTAGTTTACCCTTTTTCTGTTGAATTTCACCTGTTATTCATGCATGAAATAGTCAACTGTCCTACTAACATATTAATCACAGTTATGTTATAATCACTGTTTAATAGTACTAACATCTGGGACACAGCTCAATCTATTTCTGTTCCTTTACTTTTTGACAATGAATTGCATTGCATGTTTCTTATAATTGTCGATGGATTGCTGTAGGAGACTGTAGAGATTGAGGTAAATAGAATACACTGGTATACACTCTCCTCCTACCAGGCTGCTAGTGTTTGGATTCAGCCAATCTAGTCGGTAATTGATCTGGTTATGTGTTTCATTGCTGTTGCCATCATCACTATGATCAGTGCACCACAGGGCCTCAAATTCCTCTAGCAATAAGTTGTCATTACTTTATAGTATTTAGATTGAGGCCTTAGTTACCAGAGCTTTTCCCTCAGTGTTTCTGCTTCTCCCTCAATTTTTAGTTGTCCCTTCACAGCTGCACCAAGTGGAGGTCCTTCTGTGACTCTTGACCTTTTTCTCTGGGGTAGACTGCTATTGTGCATTACTTGGCATAAGGTTCTCTGCTCATGTGGTCTAGCTTCAGTCTGGGGCTAGCTCTGTGTACCTGGCTACTGGGGGTAGGGCTTTCTCAGTGTTGCTTCCTCTCATCCTTGTGATAGCCAAGCATTACCTTTTATCTGTGATTGGTCTCTGAAGACAATTTCCTACCTTCCAAAATTAACTGACTTGATGTTGATAAAAGATCCTGGACCCAAGATAGTTTCCTGATTCTCTTTCAAGAGTCTTCATAAGCAGCAATAAATCTTTGAATGTTCCCCATGGATAAGAGGATTTTTCACACTTCTTCAGGATATTGAAAATTTTACTTTGTAAAAAATAAAGGAAGGCAGGGTTCGGTGGCTCAGCCTGTAATCCCGTGCCTTGGGAGGCCGAGGTGAGTGAATTGCCTGAGCCTGCGGGTTTGTGACCCGCCTGGGCAACTTCTTGGTGAGACCTCATCTCTACAATAAATCAAAAATCAACTGGGCGTGGTAGCACGTGCCTGTAATTCCAGCTACTTGGAAGGCTGAGGCGGAAGGATCGCCGGAGCCCAGCAGGTCGAGGCTGTGGTGGCCGGGAGAGGCCACTGCACTCCAGTCTGGGTAATGGAGTGAGACTCCAACTCTAAATAAATAAATAAATAAATAAATAAATAAATGAATAAATAAATAAATAAATAAATAAATGGAAGACACATGAGTAAAGTATTAGTGACCGTTAGACAATACAGTACTTAGGAACACTGATCACCCCCCTATCACACAGTCGTAATTTACCTATAACTTTTGATTTCCCCAAAACTTAACTGCTAATACTGTTGACCAGAAGCCCTACCAATAACATAAACAGTCTATATTTTTATGTTATCATATACTGTATAGAGTAGAAGAGAAAATTCTATTACAAAAATCATAAAGAAGAGAAAATATATTTATCATAGTGTACTATATTGAGTGATACAGTAAGTATACATTGTCAGTGTACAAGATACATTGCCTGTTTGAAATGGTGGACAAACTCAGCTGCATACAGACCTTAATCCATGGTACATATCAAGCAATTAAACCTTTTCTTTTTGTAAAGTCATGACTTTTCACTGCTTCCTGGAAACACTTCTAGCATCACTAGTAGCACTTTGTGTGGGTCCCATGGTGTTATTCAAGGTTTACAGTATGGCACTAAACTTGACGAAAAATACAAAAGAATCACAAGAGATCACTTTTTATTGCAATATGCAATTTACTAGGGAAACCAATTGCTCACATGGAGATGATTAGTGTCACAGGACATTTTAAGCAGATATTGGCAACATTTGGAGCTCACCGCACAGCAACAGACCATGGCTGTGAAATTATCACAATGGTACAATATGTACTAAGGTTAATTTTATGCAGTTATGATTTAAAACAAGACTTTACATTTGTTTACATTTCTCTAGACTGAGACTTGCGCCATGTAAGATTTGTGTTTGTTTGCATACTTTTTATACATTTTAACTTTCATAAAACATTTGTGTAAATTTGATTGTAGCAAATGATAAAATAGACTGGTATCTACATATCTTTTATACATTTATGACATACATTTTTCTTAACTTTTTTTCGGTATCTCTAGACTACACCATTTGTATGTGAGTCTTTTTGAATTTTCATCAATCTCTAAACAATTATTCAATATATATATTGGAAAAATTCTGCATATTGGTGAATCTGAGCTGTTCAAACTCATGTTATTCAAGGGCCTGTGCCTGTTCCCCTGCAGTCTGCCAGCACCCACAGCGCGCCTGTACACAGAGGTGATTCCCTGCTGAATTCAACTTTCTTAGCACCACTTGCTAGAAGACTATGGCAATAGCTTGCAAATGAGTACAAACTCCTCTCATGTCTGCTATTCCAAACAAACACAGCAGTGCACACTTAGCCTTTATGAATTCATAGGAACAATAAGTAATACTTCCTAACCTGCATGGAAGACAATATTCTCTTACGCCTACATTCTCCAAAAGTCAGACTGTTCTATGTTGTCTTTCCTCGAAGGAGCTTATCCTTCTTTGGTTTTTGGTTAAGAAGGATTTCAGCTTGAAAACAGTTATGATTTTGTAGTTTTTCTCATTTTTAGGGAAAGAAAGCTGTTTTTGTGCTCTTTTGCATTCTAAGCAGAGGAGGAAGTTCAGCTGCTCCTTGATTATTCCTACAACATATTTAAGTGCCTATCACATTGTAATTACCTTACCCGCCAGCTTTCTGGATTAGACATTGTCCTTTCCAAGGCATTTTTGAAACCTAGCACCTTTAAAAAACTCAATCACAGTTTTAAATTACATTTAAACAGACTAATTAGCACTTTTGATTAGAAAGACTACACTGCTTCTGAATAACACTGTGGATAAAATTTTTCTTTTCCTAGTATTTTTTTCTTTTGACAGTGATGTCATTCAGGCACACACACTACACCAAGAGAAGTCAATCCTCTATGAGAACTTTTAAAAATCATTTCCTACAAAGTCTTCATAAGCTCATACCTGGCTGTGACACTGACCTAAACTCTATTCCTTTCAGCCTTGTTCACTCTACGTTAGCCACACTGGTCTCACTGCTGTTCTGTTAGGTTACTTTTCTTTCAATTTCCTCTGCCTGGAGTTCTCTGCACCCAGTATTCCTTGATCTTATTTGAATCTTCATACTGGTCCTCTGCTCCGGCAGCCCTTCTCTCATTACCATCCCTGTTACTTCCTGTATCCTGACCTGATTCAATTTCTTCCTTAAAAGTTATCATCATCTGACTATATCTTACATACTCGCTTTTTCCTGTTTTTACTCTTTCTTTGCCACCAAAATATATGCTACAGAAGCTTTGCTTATTTGGCTCAATGCTTTATGCCCAATACCTTGATCAGAGACTAGCCTACTGTAGACACTTAACAAACATACAGTAAACAAATGAATAATTGAATAGCCAGGACAAGCAAGAAACTGCATCAATGTTCTCAATTGTTTCCATCCTGATGGTAAAGTGAAGAGACGTGGTTTTACAGGTGAGGTGGAAGGAAGGTTTGACTCATTAAAGTGGGGATCCTGATGTTTTATTACCTGGGTTCTACAAGTCTTTCATTGACTTTTTTTATTGCTATAAAGGAATCAGTTTGATATTGATATAAGTTACCTGGTGATGTCATTCATGGCAAAGGATTTGACAAATGAATAAAAGTTCTTAGGACACTAAAGCAGAATCAGATAGGGAAAACTAAGAATGAAATGTAATATTCAGCAACAACTTTAATAAAACCTGAATTGACATAACTGCAAAAAAAACCCAAAACAGTAAAAGATGCTCTCATGGTGGACATGGTGTAAGGTAGGTTATTTATACTATAAATGTCCTATTAGACCTAGTAACTTATTTTATGTAACTCAAAGTCTACGTTTTTACAGAAATGGTCAACTCTTGCTGAAAAAGAAGATTCCTGAGTTGGAGACAATAGTATAAAGAGCAGAGTGAGAAGAATCAACCCTTCAAAACAAAAGTGTTGTTTATCATTTCCTATGTATACTATTTGCAAATATTGGTATTATTTAAAAAGAACTAGCATATGTAAGTTCCACAAAAAGAGAGACGCTGTGCTTTTTAAAAAAAACTCAGATGTGTTTGGCAGCCATCAGTAAATGTCTTAAAGTGTGAACACAATATCATGAATAAATTAAAGCATTTATTTTATCATTTGCAACAGTATGCTTTACAAAAACATTTGTAGTAGTAATATATCAAGTGCAGTTTGCTTTTTTTTCAGTCTGTAACTATTCATATTGAAAATAACTGAAATAGCATTTAAAATATTATTTATTTAAAATATTTTGGCCTGGCTCGGTAGCTCAAACTGTAATCCCAGCACTTTGGGAGGCCGAGGTGAGTGGATTGCCTGAGTCTGTGGGTTTGAGATCAACCTGGGCAATTTGGTGAGACCTCGTCTCTACAATAAATAAAAAATTAGCCAGGTGTGGTAGTGCATGCCTGTAGTTCCAGCTACTTGGAAGGCTGAGGTGGAAGGATCGTTGGAGCCCAGCAGGTCCATGCTAGGGGGGCCGTGAGTGTGCCACTGCACTCCAGCTTGGGTGACAGAGTGAGACTCCAAATCCAAAAAAATATTTTAATGAGTTATGTTTTAGATAATTTTAAACTTGGCAGAAGAATTCATTTTGGTTTTCTTTTTTCTTAGACTGGCAAAAGAAACAATAATTTTTTATTTTAATGATGTGGGGTACAATTCAAGGTTAGGCATACAAATGATCATTATGCAGATACCCTTGTTAGTAAGGTATGCCCCTCCCTCCCCAAGCAGTTTCCCACTACTGCCAATACTTTTCTTATAGTATTATGATAATTGTTCAAGGTCTGTTTATGAGTAAGAACATGTAATACTCAGTTCTTTGCTTCTGTGATAGATCACTTAGTATTATAGACTCTAAGTCCATCTAAGTTGCTGTGAAGTTCATAATTTTGTCTTTCTATATGGCAGCGTAATATTCTATCGTGTAAAACCTCAAACTATAAGAACCTTAGAAAATGCAGGAGACACCCTTATGGAAATTGGAACTGGCAACCAATTCCTGATCAAAACCCGGTGCCATGCCATAGGAGGTAAGATAGACAAGTGGGACCTCATCAAACTGACAAGCTTCTGCAAAGCCAAAAAAACTATCAAGAGAGCAGGGAGACAGCCCACAGACTGGGAAAAAATATTGCCAACTCTATGTCTGACTAAGGCCTAACATCTAGGATCTACAAGGAACTCAAACGTGCTGAAAAGAAAAAAAACCAAACAGCCCCATTACAAAGTGGGCAAAAGATATGAATAGACACTTTTCTAAAGAAGACATATGAACAGTCAACAGAAACATGAAAAAATGCTCAGCCTCACTAGTCATCAAAGAAATACAAATTAAAACCACACTGAGATACCACCTAATTCCAGTCAGGATGGCCATCATCAATAATTCAAAAAAACAGCAGATGTTGGAGAGAATGCGGGGGAAAAGAGAATTCTACACTGTTGGTGGGAGTGTAAACCAATACAACCTCTGTGAAAAACAGTGTGGTGATGCCTAAAAGATCTACAAATAGACCTTACATGTAACTTCACAATCCCCCTACTGGGAATATATCCAAAGAAACTCAAATCGTTCTATGAAAAAAGATACCTGCATACATATGTTTATTGCAGCATTGTTGACAATAGCAAAAACAAGGAACCAACCGTGCTGCCCATCGAGAAAGGACTGGATTTTAAAAAAAAATTGTGGTACAAATACATTTTGGTTTTCAATGAACTAAAATTGCTATTTGTATTAATTATTTTACAGCAACTACATAAACTCATAAGATTGTTCTAGTGTAGTATATCCATTCGAATTCATTCCTATTTCACTTTTCCCCCTCTATCTTTAATTTAATCAGTGATTTAGTTTTGATCTGATTTAAGACATATAGTTGGCATCAGGAGCTAGATCACAGTTATCCATTCATGAATTGATTATTACTATCACAATTTGTTGATAATCACATTTTACTTAGCACAAAATGCACTGGGATTTATTTTCTGCCAGAAAGTAATCTTTTACCATCTGCAGTTTGTTATCATATTCTAATTTCACTAATAATGCCTTTCAACATAGTATCAGAAGCATTTCTATTTCTGGGGGAAAAACTGTCTATGCATTTTACAAAGCTATGGAACAGTGCATAAGGTCAGAAACACTATTTAATAGTCAGTTTGGCCCCTGTGAGCAGCAATTATGAAGTGAAAGGAGATAATTTTTAAAAAGTATTGCACAACATTTGTGGCCACTGTTTCAAAAAACTCATATTTCACTAAGTCATGTGTACTCCTTTCTCTTATGTTTTTTAAAGCAGCATTGTACAAGTTGTTGAAAAGGCCTGTATTTAAATCGTTACACTCATTCTCTTTGTGTGCAAATCACTTAAATATAAAAAAGATAATTTTTCTTCTAAGGAATGGCATAAAATCAAAACACTAGGCTGACATGGCAATCTTCCTAAACAATGATATCATCATGAGGAAAAAAAAAAAACAAACCTGAATTTCAAAAACAACTATCTAAGCCTCTTTTTCTCCTACTATTGCCTAGAAACTGCTGCTTTCAGAGAAAAAGCATGAATAAATGTGTTAGCTTTGTAATCTAGAGACATAGGCTGTAAATGAGGAATCTTGACTTTTTTTAGTCCTAGTTCAGATGTGAATCAGTGTTATGCTTCGGGCAAAGTCACTTTTTCTTTTTGGGTTTTGGTTTCTTCAAGCATAAAGGTATTGATAAACTAGATGGTTTTTTGGTTACCTCTCTCAGCGGACACCATGATGACATTTCTTCTTGCTTCTATTACTGACCAAAACTTCCTCTAGTTGGCACTTGCTAACTTAATTGGTTACACTTTGGCATGAGATTTTTCTGTTCCTTATACTGGCTTTATATACTTCCAATTTCTTATAAGGACATGTTACTTTTCTGTTTCCATGTTGAGGATGGGTGCTACTGAAGAATCAGAATACTCTTGCAAGTTTACAGATAATGGAGTAGCACATTTTCTTTAAGCTATGTCTTTTAAAAAGTGTCCTAGTATTTTGGATTTTTTTTCCCACTGTATAAGGGGTTATTGCTATTTCAAAGAAAGGCTTATCTGTTTACAATGAACCCATTTTCTTCTAAATGTGTCATACATATATATGCATATGTATATATATACACACACACACATATAATACAGCAATATGCATTAAACTAAATTTAAAGTTTTGTTTCCCTTTATTTCTTTCCCCAAAACAGGGAAGAGGAAAAACTCTAACATAATATTCTTATTACTGAGAATTTTCTTCTTTTTAATACATAGGACGGGTCATTTTGAGAAAGAAATTAGATTTTATGTGGATATATATCAAAGAAACAATCTCTAGAAATAACATTTCTAATGAAGATATTCACTTCCCTATGACTTTCTGTAAAACTCTGTAATCTTTTATCATTGATAACATCTACTATGACATACCACCTTGAACCTTCTCACAAATGATATCCATAGAAATTGTTTTAATGAGATTAGATACTCCAATTGCAAAGACATGTTTTATTCACAGTAATAATGACATAATTATATTTCCATAATTTTGGAAGTTTCATTTCAAAGCATTTTTAGTGTATATTTACCACCACAAATACCTATGAAGTAAACAGTGATCATTATACTCTATTTGCCTTGTAAGGCTTTTGTTAGTCACAAATTAAAATATGTATCAGAAACCCCCTTTCAACAGCAAAGTTGTATTTTACTATAATTTGTATTATCACTATTCATATGACTCTGTTCTTCTAACTGAAGGATAATTTGATCTAAGTGATTACTAAAGATCATATTCAACTCGAGGTTAAAGTCTCTAATAAGTCATTCAGTCAACTAGTAAGAACATGTCCAAAGGAATATAAAAGATGTGTAATATAAGGTGTTCACACTTTTTAGACTCTTGCAGTTGCACTGCAGAGTCTAGGCCATTTAACATTAGTCAAGTATAGATAAGATATCTATTTAAAAGAAGGCATATGACTAAATATGCAAATATAACATATTCAGTGGGGGTACATGCTGTAATATTTGGAATAACTTAGCTGGAATAGCAGCAGAATTTTTGACTCATGAAGCACATTAATTTTTAAACCTCTTAAAAAGGATACCATTTATTTATTTATTATTTTATTGACTCAGACTCCCTGATTAATAAATATTTGTTGGAAAAAAATGAGGTGGTTCTTGAAGGAGACTTTGATGTTGTTAACTGAGGAGGAAAGGAAATGGCATCCCAGAATGTGAAGGAAGGATCTAAATAATGAACTCCTCTTTTAGAGGAAAAAATAGAGAAAATGGATCATGGTGATACAACCTTGCTCTTAATTTTAGTTTGAGTTGAAATAATCATAAATGCTATGGTCTGAATGTATGTGTTCCTCCATAGTTCATATGTTAAAACCTACCTCTTAATGTGATGATGTTAACAGGTTGGACCTTTGAGAGGTGATGAGGTCAGGAAGGCAGAGCCTCAAAACCCAATGGGATGGCCTCATAACCTAATGGGATTAGTATTCTTTTAATAAATGCCTGAGACAGTTTCTTTGTCCCTTTCATCATATGAGAAAATGGACCCTCACCTGACACCAAATCTATTGGTAACTTGTTCTTGGACTTCCCCGCCTCCATAATTGTAAGTCGTAAATTTTGATTGTTTCTAAATGACCCAGTCTAAGGTGTTTTGTTACAGCAGCCTGAACAAACTAAAAGAAATGAGTTTGGCAGAAGAGATAATTCTAGAATTAATGGAAATATAATCTCAAAATATATATATTGACTCTAGACTCCTGGGCAACCTCATTGCAAAGAGTTCAACTTTTAGTGCAGAGATCAGAAAAGGGCTTGCATGACAGCAATATCTGTTGTTTTGCTTTCTGTGGTTTTAGTTACTTGCAGTCAACTGTTGTTCAAAAATATGAAATGGAAAGTTCCAGAAATAAATGATTCATAGCTTTAAAATTCTTTGCCTTTCTGAGTAGCATAATGAAACCTCACACTGTCCTGCTCCTTTTCACTCAAGAGGTAAATCACCCCTTTGTCCAGTGACTCTACACTGTACACACTATCCATCTGTTAGACACTCAGTAGCCATCTGGGTTATTGGGCAGACTGTCCTATTATTATAGTGCTTGTGTTCAAGTAACTTATTTTGCTTAATAAGTGACCTGAAAGTGCAAGAGCAGTGATATTAGCTTTTAAAATACACCAAAGCAAAAACCATAAAGTGCTTCCTTTAATTGAAGAAGTAAAAGTTTTTGACTTAATCAGGGAAAAGAAAATTGTATGCTGAGGTTGCTAAGATCTATGGCAAGAACAAATCTTCTCTCCATGAAATTATGTAGCAAGAAAAGAAATTCATGCGTAATATATAGAGTTAAGTACTATCTGCAGTTTTAGGCATCCACTGAGGTCTTGGATGTGTCCCTATAAATATGGGGATAAAACTGTCTAACATTAACAGGAAGAATTCCATAGAGTCTTAGGAATTATAAACGGCATGGAAGAATAGTCATTTCTGTGTCAGTCAGGAGAGAACTGCTGATTGAATAATAATTTTTAAATTTAATGATATTAAATGTCATTTTCCAGGCACACATTTAACCAGGAATATTTATCACAATCCCTCTTATCCTTATCAAATAAAGGTCTGTTTACTGATTAAACGTTTAATAGTAATGAGATAAAACAAATATAGTCAAGTTACTGTGTTACGTTTCTCCACATGTCCTGGTGCTATCCCATATATTTTATTTATTTGATTTTCTATGGAATCTTAAAAAAAAGAGAGAGATAACAAATAGAATTTCAATTATATTTAAGACAGAATGAAATCTAATCTCTAGTGTGCTAATGGTACAAGTGTATACTCTGAAACTAGAATGTTTGGGTTTCAATTCTGGCTCTTACGATTTTTTAACAGTGCAACTTTAGAAAAGCTACTTAACTTCTCTGGGTTTCATTTTTCTCAGCACTAAAGTAGAAATGATATCAGTATACAACACTAAGGATTATTATGAGAACTGAACAAGTTGATACTTCTTAGGGTAGTGCCTGATACAGAGTGCCTGATACAGAGTGAGTGCTCAGTAAATGACAGCCATTTTTTTTAATTTTAATTTTTCACTGAATGAGTTTCAGGAAAAGAGACTGTAAGCTAGTGTAGTAATAAGGGAAGATGGGATACAGCTAAACAAGACCTTAAAGAACCATAAAGAAAAGGAACTGTTATGATAGCAGAGGGAATTTTGAATTTCTATTTATGCTACAAATGACCATCAGCTATTGTTTATGTGCATTTCTGTGATTGGTACTGTAATTCAAGAAATTTATAAATTCCATGAAAATTTCTTTTTGCATTTCAAGTTTTAGTTCTGAATTTTAGGTTTTTAACTGTTCTCAAAATATTTATATCTTATATCTCTTGCGTGACTTCTTTTCTAGCATTTTTTGAAAGAGATCAAACTTGTTTTCTGAGGTGGGCATGCCTTAGAGTGACACTATATGACTGGTGTGATAGACTAAAGACACTCACCTCTTTTGACCTTTCCATGAATGCAGTCATAGGAATCAGCTAAAATAATTAAAGCGATTAGCTTGAAATGTTCTCTCACTGTGAGTAAATAAACTTGTATGAACTGTGTATGTCTCGGAAACATCTTGCTAAGACAGTGTGATTGCACTGAAAAGAAACCAGCGTCAATGACCCACAATGACAGCTTGTTTTTTTAAAAATCAGAATTTAAATTAAACCTGCTTATAGTCTCTCTGTTTATGAAATTTTAAAATAGGCTCAGATCATCTCATGATTCTTAGAACTCACTTGGATTTTTTCTCTATTCACCACGTAAATGAAAAATACAAATAAAATTTACTAGGATTTTCTTGTCTTTTTTAAACTTCATATTGAAAAACACAAATATATGATAATCTCTGTCTTATTTAGTTACCATTATTAAAATATTACATTAGCATTGGAGAGTATCATTTCTAATTATAAAACAAACAACAGAATAATTTGTCAAATCAATAATGGAAACAAATAATAAAATCAACTTGGAATAAGCTCATTCTCCTATTAGTTCATTATAGAAATTTTCAGACAATGAAAACTAAAGACAAACTTATCAAAATCATTAACATGAAATGTCATTAAATATATGCTAATGTATTTAGAAGAGTGACACCCAAAACCTAAGGATGCAGGAAGAAATTAGGGGAAAATGGTGCTAATTTCATTTCCTTTCAAGTTTTAGATATAAATAAAAATTTTTGGTTCAGGGGGAAAAAAAATCTGGAAGTATGATAAACCCCAATCTTTGCTCAGTAACGCACAGGGGTGATTTCTACCTTGATCAAACCAGTGTAGTGTCACTTACTGTGTCCTGATTTTGTGTTGTCTGTTCTTCAGGGAGATGGACACAGGTGAAGCTTGACAAAGGCAGTTGGATACACAAAGAAATGTAACAAACCCCAGTGCTTGGAGATTTTGAATTTAACTAGTATATGTCCTGGCAAGAGCTAGTGAATACTGATGTGAATTCAGTATACAATTCTAAAATTAGAATCTTATCATTATAAAGTAAGCTTATATTTCCAAAACCCAGAACAACATCTTACATTACTATTTCAAAGCAGAAAAGGAAAATGCATAGGAGAGCATTACACAAAAAATGTTATTCTTCATTTTATTCTATGTAAGCAGTGATAAAAAATATAAGAAGAAAAATATACAAATAGATATTATTATACTATATTAATATAAAAGTACTATAACATTAAATATTTTTTATAGTCTATGCTGTTGTAGTCAATGTATTAAATATATACATACATATATTACTTATGTTGCTTAATATTTTGATATTGTGAGACATTGAGAAATTATTCAATTAAATATAAGCAAAAATATATTTAGAAATTATACTATGGGCTTTGGCGAGTTAAATACAATTCTTGCATTTCTAGATTCAATAACCTAGAAAGAAAGTCAACCTGGATATATAACTTCCTAAAGAATATTTGCAAATCCCAGTTTATTCATCTGCAAAATGAAGGTAGAAACATTAAAATATTTTAAAGATGTATTATAGCTATTTAAAGCTATACAAATGTAATACTATTTAAAATAAAGTTGTATTTAGTTTCAAAGAAGAAAACACTTATTAAAAATGAACACTATCATCTTCAATTTTCACAATTGACAGCAAACTATTAGCCACAACCTAAACATCATACAAGATCATTTCAAATGTTGCACTTTATAAATTTGAATAGTTTAGTGTATAGACTGTCTAAGTGGAAAGAAAATGAGATTTTTTTCACAAGGAGTTAGGAGAAATTAATTACAGATTTGCTGCCTTGAGTAAATGATCCTAAAGTTTATTGTAAAATTTGATTGTTATCAAGTATGTATTGTCCCCACAGAATTACCTATGCAATATCCATTAAGGATTTTGCTAAAGTTGATGAAACAGTTCGCTGAAACAGAATCCTTGGTATACAGATTTAATTGTCAGACATGAGTGAAAACACATACATCTCTTGGTGTCAACTCTTCTAATTAAGGATAAAATGAGATTATCATAATTCCAACTGCAAATGTTTCCCACATGTTGAATTTCATAGTCTTTTTTTTTTCAATTTCTCATGTCACTCAGAAAAGCTTTTGTATTTCAAAGTAAAGGGATGTCAGAAAGCCAAAACATCACTACTGCCAGATAAAGAGATTGTAACAGAATTTAGTCATCTCATCACAATAACTAACTTGTCACTACAATAAATATGTTCATTTTAAATAGTAATGTCTTCAGTACGACTGATAATTTTGTATTAGCATAAACTGTTTTTCAGAAACCTGTTTTATTGATAGATATATGGAATTGTAATGTGCCTTTTAAAAAGATGATCTACATGAGAATAAAATAAATCAGAAACAGTTAGCATATTAATATGTCACACTGATATGGAAACTGTCTCCTTTTCTGAATATGGAATATGTTTTTAGAGACAAGACTAACTTTATTATCTTGCAAGAGTTGAAAAATATTGAATGGACTTTAAAACTACCTTAACATTTATTTTAAAAATACATAATAGAAAAGATCTCTCTTATTAGTCTGGAAGTAACTTTGACAGACTTCATGGCACTTTCTTGAGTGTGGCTGAAAAGATTAGAACAAAAAAAAAGAAAATCAGGAGGAATAAAAAACAATGATGTGTGATAATTGTCTTAACATTGTGCCCACATTGCCCGAGGGAGTAGAACTCATTAAAGATATATCTCTAATCGTGATCATTGTAGATGTATTAATTGTTATCTTCACCTTCTAGACAGAAAGGCATTATATGAGATAGACAAATACAATTTTTAAAATCTTTATATAGGTCTGGGAACAACTTTATTTATAATTGCTAGACAATTTCTTCTATTCTTCCTCTTTCTTCTTCTCGCTTTTTAAAAATTTTACTAAATATAAAAAGTTAAAAGAAGGTAATCACCCAAATTCCTACCACTAATTGAATATATTATTCAAAATATATTCATAAGTTAAAGATAGGGCATGCTTTATATCTAGATGTATAAGATTTGGATGTTATTTACAAGGAAAAATCTTAAGACAAAATCCTCTTTAAAAATTAATATTTGTTAGAGCAAATTACAGTTTCTAGGAAGAAAAAAATTAACAGCAAGTGTGTAACTGCTTCACTCCCTCCTAGGAAGTGTTAATGTCTACCTCAATCAGATCTACTTATAAATATTCTAATGTATTACCTAGCTGAGATAATCCAGGAAAGCTGTTTTTACCTAAGAATGTTTTTGTAGGCTATTCTTAGTGTAAGTAGATTGCTTAGTGTAGGTAAGCCCTATTTGTAAATTAACCTGGCATGCACAGATTCCTAGGAAATAGCTGACTAGAGAATGGGAGCGATCATGTCGTCTTTTTATCTTAGTGTGTTATCTGAGTATCTAGGAAGCCATATACATTGTGGTGCTCAGTCCTTCTTTTAAAATCAGAATGTGTTTTACTGTAGAAAAATATACTTTTGGAAGCTGTACCTGACAGGCTGTGGGAGCATGATAGAGAGAATTGCTCTATCTGTGGTTAATTTTCGCTTGTATCCTTTGCTAATCATTACTAAAGATGAGTATTTAGTATTATTTATAAATTGGTAAGTCAGCTTTGACAGTTCAAAGCTTTGTGGTAGAGGCAGTGGTAGAGGCAGTTTGTGGTAGAGGCAGTTCCTAATTCTTTACTTTCTTCCTTGATATAATTGTGCATCCATACCTGGCATATTATTTTGCAGTGCCCACCACTAGAATTGCTAGAGTTTGTTTCTCTGTCCACTGATTTAAAGTAGGTCATATGACTTGGCATAGCCAGTAGAATGCTAGAAGCTTTTCTTGGGCCTGGTCTCAGGTACTTCTGGTATCTATCAGAAGAAGGTCATGACCAGCTGGCCAGCTGCTGGTCTTCAAATAAGAGACACATGAAGTTGATCTGAACTGGGCCTACAGCCTGAATCAGAACAGTTCCAGTCCACTCATAGACATGAGTAAGAAAAATGATTTTTTTTGCAAGCCCTGGAAATTTTGAGGTATTTGTTAAACATGAAACATAGGAGAAGTCTGATAAATACATAGCATTAAGAGAGATATTTCTAAAATAGCATTTACTTTATTGGTTGCACAGAATGATACCTTTAAATTTGCATTTAAATTAACTAGCCGGATTGACTTCTGTAAAATTCTGTAAATTATTTTTGTAAAACAACAACAAAAAAGTTAAACAAAGACATTAGAAAAAGAAAGATGGCATGAGTAAAAATACATCTACTGGAAAACCACATGTTTAGAATTAATAATGATCTAATCATTCCTGCTTCCTCTGGTTCATTCTATGAGCACTTATGGCCCCATGCAATTATAATTATCATCAAGTTAACATAAATGCCATTCCTCTTCATTATATAATTATGCTTTTCTATAGAGATTGATACTAGCATTAAAATATGTGAGATTTGGAAAAAATATATCTATCCACATATCTAGAGCATTGAAAAGGAAATACTAATTAGTACATCCTTCTATTCATACACATTATTTTATTCAACTATAGTAGGTGGTGAGAAGTCTACTATCTGTCCAGTTAAGATGAATCAAAGGAGGATAAGCAAGACATTTTAATTTCCTTACAATTTAAAAAATCTAATGTTCATTTCCCCAATAAAGCCAATTCAACATATTTATGACAACCCACACCAAGACAGCATCAAATTGGCAAGGCCTATAGGATAGAGGTTTCTGCTAGCCTCATTAACTGGGGTCTCTACAATGCTGTCACATTAAATCCACAGAGAGGTTCAGAAACAAACAGCAGCATTTCATGCCAAAGCAACTCTCTTCATCAAAATATCTAACCGTGCTTTGACAAAACATACACTAACTATCGACTTTAATTTAAACCATATTAAGACAAAAAAAAACTCTGAGAAAGGAGTACATTTTGAAAACTGTTTGTGGGCACTTTGAATTCTATGTGAAAATATTAAAGGTGGTACTGGTCTAGATAATTTGAAAAATGAGGTATAAATATAATAGGTGGAAGTATCAGACCTATACATTTACTGCTCTTGTTTTATCCAGTATTGATAAGGTGATATTTTAGAAACACACTTCAGAATAGCTTTTTTGTTTGATTGTTTGTTTGTTTATAAAATGAGAAAAATTTAAGTGCTTATTGAGTAATAGTGCTCTGTTTCTTTCATTTATCTTTGTATGTGGCATAGCACATGTTTTTAATTAAAATATTTTTCTGAACAGAAAAATGTTAAACTAAAATTTGGCATATCCATAGAGCTAAAAACATATTATTCTTAACATGTTTCATAACATAAAGTGTCCAAATCAACCACCATAAAACTGAACATAATTTGTTTCAACAATTAGTTCAGTGATTCTTAACTAGGGGCAATTTTTTTTCCCAGGGGACATCTGGCAATGTCTGGAGACATTTTTAATACCAGTACTGAGAGGGATGCTGCCAGCAACAAAAGTAACACGCTAGAGTTGCTGGTAAACATCTTACCATGCACAGGCTGCCCCTCTCCCCACAAAGAAGCAGTCAGTTAAAAATGTCAGTTGTGCTGAATTTAGGAAATTCTGCCTTAGTCTGAAATGAAATAATTAATTTGTCCAAACAATTTGGCTTTCATTTCAGAGAGTAAAAGGTGAAAAAATCTAGAAAGCTTTTCATCTTCCAGATAGGAATATTAACATTCTATCCTCATTTGTCTTAATTATGTTTTTGTATATCTGGCATGCATTTCAAATGTTATCAAATGGAAGAGTGCTCCTTGCATTAACCTGATTGATATATTTACATTATATGTACTTGCCCCTGAGCAAACTCCAATTACTAAGAGCTCCTAGTGTTCCTGGAGATAGGATTTACTTTTTGGTGCTATTTTGCAAGATGACTTCTTTCTATTATGTGATCAAATGCAATGCAAATGATAACATGGTGTCAGAACAGATTGAATATGCTGTCTTTTTGCTGCAATGAGTATTGCTAACATTCTGATCCCAAAGTGAACCAAGCAGTAGCAATCTCTATTATAATGCAGTTATTTTAGTATACCAAACTTGCATTACATTATTAAATTCACTGGGAAAAAAATGATTTATTTAAAATGAATCAAATGAAAGTGTCTTTTAATTAGAGTATTTAAATATAATTTTGAAATTATTTAATTTAACTTAAAATAATTTTTAAGTTTTAAAAATGTACATACATTTATAATGACCTTAAGAGAACTCACTATGCACTAGCAAGAAATATTTGTATAATATACAAAAATTGAGCGATTTGAAGGACTTTTCTATTTCCTAAAGTAGAACAAGAATTAGACACTAGACAGTGATTAAAGCAATAAAGACACTCATAGCGGAAGGCTTCCTAGTTGCCAGTTTCACGGTTTTATTGACAAACTCATTGTCTCTCTGTAGTTGAATTATTCTAAGTCCAAATATTAGCAAAGGTTGATGAATATAGACACTCTCAGTTCTAAAGTGAATGAGTAGGGGAATAATGAATTAAGTAGAAAAAAATTAATTTATCATAAAAGCAATTGCTGAGCAAAATGTAGTAAATATAATTACTTTTCTGTGATGTATAGCTATGACCCCTAGTAATTTATTCATAATGCTAGTCAGCAAATACTAAAAAATGGCTTCTGATCATGAAGTTTTAATTAATGTATCCTGTTTTAACAGTGCTTGAGAAAGGATCTATCAAGTTAAACTTTGCTTTTGCTGTCAGCTTATTGCTCCAGTTACTCATATTATTCCACTTTAAACTTCACATAGGATTGTAAGTAAAGCTTATTTGAAAAGTTTATTTAAAATTTCATTGAATCTGACAATTCAATGCATAAGCTTCACTGCAGCACACTTACATTCTTCTTTCTTTTGGTAGAAAATATTCTAAAGAATAAAACTGAATTTGGAACATGCAAAATTAAAGACAAAATTGAGTAAAGTCCTAATCTTATAACGTGGTCATATGCATCAACTTTGATTTCCTAAAAATAGAGGTGAAAGATGAATTGAGTAAATTCATCTTTGAACTGAACTAATTGACAAAAAGTAAAACCTTGACAGGATTGCCTAGTTATCCTTCCTGATCTTTCTGCAGGAACAAAATATGAACTTAATAGTAAATGCAGATGAGAATTGTGGCCAATCCTGTTCAGTGAACACCATCACGGTTTCCCATCCATTCCTTTTTTCTTATCCATCTACCACGTTGGGGGTTAAAATAAACAAATACTCTTCCTAGACTTCTTTGGGGTTAGGGGACTTCACTGACATAGTTCCTACCAATGAGAATGATGGGAGACTCTTGGAAGGTTAGTGACCCTGATAAAAATAAATAAGACATACATAGAGATGTTTTTCCTTATCTCTTTTGAAATTTATTTTTTCTGGCCACCCTCATCTTCTTCCTGTGTTACAACATAAATATATGATCATGTGAGGTCTGATGCTGCAATGACCATCTTGTGATCATAAGAGAAAGAACAATAACAACAAAATCCAAGCAAATTCTGGAAGCAATTATCTTTTTGTGCTAAACAATACCATCTTCTAATATTTTGTGTTACGCTGGACCATATTATGTTTCTTCTTGTCAAATCTTATTAACTGAAACAGGAACACTGAAATATGTGCCTATCAAGCATAAACAACCCTATATCAGTATTAGAAAGCAATAATTGATATTGACCAAATATACTAAAAAACTGAAGAAATCTCTCTTTTCCTCCCTCTTTCACACACACACACACACACACACACACACACACACACACACACACAAACCTTTTTATATTTAGTCACTTTTCCAGTTTCATTTGATCTCTTCCAAAAGTTCCTTTTAATTATATAGAGCCGTACCTCCTTTAATTCCTTCTTGTTGTACTCACATTTTTAATCTCATCACTAATATTTTATAAAACAAAGATGTTTTTATCTGTAGGATTTATCATATCATGTCCAGTATATTAAACTCAGAATAACTTTCTATTATCAAAGCCCTGGTGGCAGATACTTGTGTTTTATCTGGCAGAACTGAAAAGAAAGGAACGACATGATTCTAATTATCTTATACTATATATCAATACTTAAATTTAAAGGATTACAATCACAGCAAAAGTCAGTAGCTAAGCAACAGAAGGGAAATTTGAGGGCAACAAATCCTGTGTTTTCTTTATTATTTTCCTATTGGACTCTAGAAAAGTAAAATTTATTAAATAGTTTGAGTTCAATGAGAAATATATACTCATTATGCACAAATATTGTTTTTGTAAGATTGAAAATCTTTTCCTCTCCAGACTTCTTTGCACACCTGTGTTCTTTGCTTGCTGTGTGCTATGTTTGTTAAAATGGATGTTGTCAATAATAATAGAAGAGAGTATTTTATTATTGGCTTATTCTGATGAGCCTTGACTAGAACCACCTGAAAACTACTCGTATGGTATCATGAAACCCAAACTTTTTCCTCCATGCTATTTTTTTCTCATTACTTTTGAGCTATTTCTATATTCTGAGTTTTCATTTTAAATTATGTACTAATTCTGAGGAACATTGGCACTTAGTTCCCAATTTAGTTCATTTTATAAGTTAGAACATCTAAAATGAATCAACTCATTAATGACTACTACATTAAAATTTAAAAAAGATATTTATAATTGGAAAAGAGTAGTTAGAATTGAAAGTGGTGAAACCTAACTTTTCCTTCTCATTGTTAACTCAGAAAGTTCAGATTGTTCCATTTAGAAGATCTTGATTCAAGCTTAGTGGAGTCTTCAGATACACTATTCTTTTCCTAGATATGTTTCCCCTAGTTCACTCAGCATTAAAGTGCAACCCATTTTCCTTCATTTATATTCCTGTTTTAATCAAACACTGACTGATTCTGATCTCTATATTATTTCCTTTGAGAATAGGAGGTTTGTAGCCTAGTAAATGATCAGTATGGACCTTCTTCTAGACCTCTTAAACTCATAAATACACTCTACGGTCAGTTGCCTATAAGCTGTTCACAGAAAATAATCGGTGTGCAAATCTGACATCCATTTACCAACATCTATGACTCAAACATACGTCTCTTTTATGTTTTGCAATACTTTCCTTTTTTAGTTTGGTGGAGGTTTGATATACTCAGTTTTGCATAACGGTCCATCTGTAGCAATTCAACACCCCTGCAGGTTTCCAAACTGCTCTGAGAAAGATGTCACTACAGCACATATAAACCTATGTGGGACTTTAATGAGCTCAGAAGATGATGGCATCATTAAGGCAGCAACGGATTCAAAAAAGCAGCATGTTGTAAATTAAGAGTGTGAATTCAAAAGGTGACTGTTTCAGATGAGGGGAGCATAAAGGGGGTTCCTTCCTAATACTATCTGAAGTAAGCCAAGATTGCAAATGAATTAAAAAGAGCTGTAGCTAGACATTAGCAAGAAATTTCACAGTATACATATGACATTTTTCTTCTTTAGCAAATGAAATATAAAAAATTTTAAGACCTTATTGTCCCAAAGAGTGTAAGTTTATGCTTCTTATTTGTTCACTTCCTGGGACAAATATAACACTAAAAATCAATTTTGAATATAATTATTTGGAATTTAGAGTGACTCATTCAAGGCAGTAAGTTTGTTTTAAGTCAAATGTATTATATGTTTCTCTGTGAAAAAAAAAAGTACAAGAAATACTCAGCTTTGAATTGGTTAGGCTCCCAAATATATTATCAAATCTTAAAAAGTTTTTTTTTTTAACTTTCTGTAGGTAATCGAAGAATTTATGAACGGAAAATTATAGCGTGGAAACGACAACATTGTTTTATCAACACTAACAACATCAAAATTGCTGGACCATGGAGAGAAGGGGTAGAACTTTGTATAGTAAGGTCGTATGAGTTCAAGCAACTCTTCTGCTTATGATTCACAAAAGACTTTGCTCTACTTTGCAGAAATAATTGAAAAAAAGATAAACAAAAAAGGAATAATAAAACTGTATCTGAATCATCTTACATGTAAATAAAGGTTTAAAGTATATGTTAAACTCGTTAACACATCAAACCATAAGAAAGCCATATCAAAGAATTTTTAGCTACATGGATGATAACTCAGCATTAATAAGAAACATTATCCCAATATTAGCCAATAATAAATGACACAGTATTTGTCTCAACATGTGTAAAAGAGACTGAAAATGAGAGACTGAAGGAAAAAATGAGGTATACTTTTATTTATTTTTAAGATTTTCTAGTTATAAAGTTTAATTAATTTTTATTCTTAACCATGATCCTGAAATTTGATTTTTTTCAAGAAACTTGATTTCTTACTAAATTTCTCTCCCAGATTTCAAAATAATGTGAAACATTATATTTCCATATTCAAAATGTATTTTCTTTTTTCAAAAACTCTTAACAATGGACAATCAGCTAATATTGAAGATGATTCAACAAAAGCAGAAAAGAAGTGATAAGACAAACTGATATGATATATATTATTTAAATATCAAGAGTAAACTTTATTATGCTCTCCACATTTGTCAACAAATAAGCAAATGGAAGCCAAGCTAGACACAAAAGATGTACAAATAGACAATGACTTTCTTGAATGGCAAGTTTATTATTCTACCTAACAGGTAAAGACTGGCAAAATAATCCCTTAAACTCATTTGCTACTGTACAAGTTTTTTGTTTGTTTCTTTAATATTTCAATAATATCATTATATTACCAAAAGTTTTATAAATAAAATAAAAGGCAATCACCTATGATTCCAAATTCTCCTTGCTACAACATATTTTAATTTTTGCGAATGCTTTCATCAGTTTTTAAAAATACGTTTTTTCATAGTTGTAATAAAAATTCATACTTTTTTGGGTTTCATTTAGCATTTCTGCAGGGAATTTTGAAGAGATGGTTCAGTTTGCAATCTATCTCTTTCAGATAAAATTTGAGGTCATTTATAAAAATCATTCTGTACAATATAAAAGAGAAAAACATTTTTAAAAATATGAGTAAAAAGAGCCTTAAGGGCTTGTTGGACTATGGTAACAATTAGATCCTATCCAACAGGATGAATCTTGTAGGATTATCTGGAAGTGAACTGCTACAAGATGTTTTTAAAATATAAGACTGGAAACTTTCCAAGGAAATGTACACTGGCAGAGTGCAGCACAACAAAGGAATATAATAGATTGTTAATTGATCTTATTAGTGTGAGAAGAGTTATGTAAGCAGACATAATTTTGCTCCTTTTCCAGCATTACCTAGTTTCCTTTACTCCTTTCCACACAGAAATTGCTCTCTAGCTTACATTAAGTTAATGTGGTATAGCTAATTCGATTTCTGGCATTTCAGTTGCTTGAGGTCAAGACATCATTACCTTTGGTTTGGTTAAGTTACCTTGAGGTTCTCTGTAGCTACACAAATATATGACTGCTAACACCAATTTTTCTGAGAAAAGGTAACCTTTTATTTAATCTGTATGCCCGCTGTACACTGGAAAGCTAAGTATTCATTTATTCACTTTAGTTTTCAATGAGACTTTGATAAGTCTGTACCCCAGAGAGAAAAAGAAGGTGTCCAGAAAAATCTAGATGGAAGTGTTTGTGACCACAGCCTACACACACACACAAACATACACTTAAACATGCACTTAAACATACATAATTATAATAGCACATCTCAAAGCACAAAACTAGGCTTTGAAAAATCTTTTTTGTAGGCAAATACTTCTCAAACTTTGGCATGCTTCAGAATCACCTAAAGGACTCATTAATACACAGATTCTTAGTGTTTATTTCCAGTGTTTCACACATTTAGGAAAAGACCTAAGAATTAACAGTTTTGACAAGTCTCCAGGTGATGCTGCTGTTTTAGAATCACACTTTAAGGACCACTGCTATTGACTATTGTGGTGTTGGCCTTAGTGATTGCAGAGCAAGAGGAGAAATTTGCTAGGGGAGCTTATTTATTCCACTGATTGTACATCCTCTGACCTATCACTGTGAGATACTGCTGCACAGGAGTGAAAAGAGCAGAGGTTAATGAATTCTTTTTCCACAGGCTTGGATTTTATGCATGACGCTGTGCAGTTCTGATTAACAGTAGCAACAATAGAGAAAAAAAAATAAAATCCTTAGGATGACTGATGGGCATTTTAGAGTAAAAACTGAGATTAGTCTCTTTAGAATGAAGAAACAGTCTTAGAGTTCCTTTTGAGTACCTGATGAGGAGAAGCCCAGAAGAAGTACAAACTTAATGTTCAGAGAATCAGGCTCATAATCATAGCCACTTGAATATTAAAGGATATGTCATTCTATATTGCCACATAAGTCACATACCACATGAGTACATTTCTATCAATGATGTACCTCGTATACACTCCTCTCACAAGTAAATTCTAATTTCTTCTGTCAATAGCTTGTTCAGCAATCTTAGGCAAGTCACTGAACTTTGTATGCTTATGTTTCCTCAGCTGTAAATCTGAGATAATCACAATGACCTATCTGGCAGGGTTGATGAAGAAAGCATCTGATAAAAGAAAAAGAGGCATCTTCCGGGCATGAGGTGATATGAACAAAAAGAATGAAAGCATCTTTGCCTCTTGATAATACTTATACTTACTGTCTCTTTTCTATGCTTAGATACGCAAGTACTTATCGTTGAATTACCATTGCCTATAGTATTCAGTACAATCACATGCTGTACAGGTTTGTAGCCTAGGAGCAAGAGGCTCTACCATAAAGTTCTAGGTATATACTCGGCTCTATCATCTAGGTTTATGTAAATAGATTCTAGGATGCTCCTATAATTACAAAATTACCTAGTAACGCATTTGTCAGACACATCCCTATCGGTAAATGATGCATGACTGTACATCAGTTAAAGTTGTTTAATTGTGTTACCAACAGTTGTCCTCTCCTTGCATCAGATACATGATGAGTACAGTAGAACCATACTCAGGTGAGAACTGAGAAACTCAGCAAATCTTATGTAGGTTTCATTATTACAATTTTTCTTTTCTTTTTTTAGTTGGAGTCTCACTCCGTCATCCAGGCTGGAGTGCAGTGGCACTCTTAGGGCCACCACAGCCTTGACCTGCTGGGTTCAGGTGATCCTTCTGCCTCAGTCTTCCAAATAGCTAGAACCACAGGCATGTACCACCATGTCCAGCTAATTTTTTAAACTTATTGTAGCGATGATGTTTCACCAAGTTGTCTAGGCTGGTCTTGACCCCTGGACTCAAGCAATACTCACTTCTGCCTTCCTAAGTGCTGGGACTACAGGCGTGAGCCACCACCCAAAAGAAATCAGATAATCCTGTATATAATGAAGCATCAGAAATATGTGTAATCTGTTTCAGAACTCAGAGACAATGATTTGATTATGTTCTAGGCTAATGATAAAACAATACTTTGTCATCTTTAATGCCGCTGCCATGTAAAGCCAAATTAG
The DNA here is from genome assembly GCA_027257055.1 of Cephalopachus bancanus. Taxonomy (NCBI): domain Eukaryota; kingdom Metazoa; phylum Chordata; class Mammalia; order Primates; family Tarsiidae; genus Cephalopachus; species Cephalopachus bancanus. The sequence goes on along the minus strand of JAPVLO010000205.1, from coordinate 5,013,687 downwards.
AACAGTAACAGTTTGCAATGATTACTTAAGACAGATCAGGGAAAGCGATTGATACAACACTAACATGCGGTTATGGGAGCAGAAAAACTGTCTACAGAATAATGCAATAGAAAAACTGAAAAAATGCGTAAAAACAACATCACACATACACAAGGGAAAAAGGGCAAGTTGATTGTTGACCACATTCTTTGCATCTGTTGTTAGTTGAAGCAGAATGTATGGTTTTAATGAAATATTTTAGGTTACAATCACATAAGAGTACTATTTCTAAATTCTACTAACTTCCATTTGTGACCTTCTTGCCAACCCCTACACATAATTCCAAAGTTATCAAGTCAGGAAAGAAGTAAAACCTTGTAAAGTCACTCCTCTCACAAGTAAATTCTAATTTCTTCCCTGTCAATAGCTTGTTCAGCAATCTTAGGCAAGTCACTGAACTTTGTATGCTTATGTTTCCTCAGCTGTAAATCTGAGATAATCACAATGACCTATCTTGCAGGGTTGATGAAGAAAGCATCTGATAAAAGAAAAAGAGGCATCTTCCAGGCATGAGGTGATATGAACAAAAAGAATGATAGCATCTTTGCCTCTTGGCAAAAGGGAATAGAGAGAAAGATGAAACCATCTTTCCAATGCCTTTGGCAATTGGTATATGATATATTCATGTGCCTAAAACTTACATTCAGATTTTCTACTAGTAAAATAAACTGCTTTTAATTTTTATTAATCAGAAATATGATTTTCCCTCAAGGTACTGACAATGTAGAACAAAACTAAAGCTGCAGAATCAAACTATTCTTTATTTGTTATACAGACTTATTAATGACTTTTAATAAAGTTAGGTACTAATCATATTATTGCCAGCAATGGCCATTACACATGCCACATTAAGATACTCAGACATTGTGGCAGCCAGTTTAAAACTCTATTTGTGTTGAATAAGAGTGATGAGGAGCACTATTTCCCCTGAATGTGTTTACTCACAGCTGAAAATCCCTCAGTGGTATGACCTTTGTATTCAACATTTAAAAAGCTTAACAATACTTTCCCCCAGCAGCTTAGAGCAGGAGATAATTCTTTCCCATGAGAAAATAACATTAAAATGCTGAAATGCCTATTGGAGAAGTGAAGGCAAGGATAATGACAGCGATAATAGCCCAAGTAATTACATTAATTGCTTATTTGTTTGTAAAGGAAGGCACCCACTACTTCTTGTGCTAAGTTCTGTTCTAATAGTAACTTTTTCATACCTGTAGCTTCATCCAAGATGAGTCTATTCAGTCTCAAATAAGAAGCAATTCTTACAAATTAAAGTTGAATTTATTCATTCACCTCCAACTTAGATATCTAAAAATGAAAAAGTTACTTGGGGAAAAGAAAAAAAATCTTGAAACATATTTTGCTGTTCTTTGTAAATTGCTAAGCATGTACACACACACCACATACACCACACACACACATACACACCAGGTATTATTCTCTGTCTGGTCAAGGACTGACTTCCTGGTTTCTATGGCAACCCAGTTTGTTCAGTGCTCTCTTTCAGCAGCTGCTGATTACACTTTGAATTTTATTTGCATTCATGATTAAGGAGTAGTATAAAAGACTGAGGTAAAGTTTTTTTTTTTAAAGCAATGGGGATAAAAAACATTTCAATCAACGATTCTGTGTGGCTTTAATTAAAAATAAAAGAATAAGAGGAAATACCAGGATTTCAGAAACTTTTATTTAATGGTTGACTGAGTATTGCAACAATATTAAATAAAGATGTAACTACTATCCTGAACTTCTAAAATTTGCAGAGCTGTACACTATTAGGTACTGAGACCATGTAGGCAACTTTTGTTTTCTAATAATAGTTTATCTGCTATCAGGAAATAATAAATACATATTTCTAGGACTGAATTAAGATAAAAGAACTTAAAAAATATTTAGTACAGTATAATTTGTTCAACATGAATTATACTTTCAGGAAGGGTGCTCTTTGACTTAAATGTCACTTGTCCTTGACCTTTTTATGTCCATGGGTATTTATTCTACCAATTGTAATATAGCAAGAGAAAGTATGATAATTACTTATGATTACCAGAGCATAAATAGAAATATAAGAACTCTATGGAAACATGGAGTAAGAGTGTACAAAAAATTTTTGAAATACTATGTTTGGGCTTGTATATGTCTTATAGGTTAAGAAACTGTAAAACGACTAAGATAATCATGTATATTTATATTTTGTTTAATTTTCTTTAGTTGTACTCTCATACTGTTGCTTAGGCTGGAGTGCAGTGGCATGCTCATGGCTACCTCAGCCTCGACTTGCTGGGCCCAGGCGATCCTTCCACCTCATCCTTCCAAGAAGCTGTATCTACAGGCACACAACACCACACCTGGCTAATGTTTTGGTTTTTTGAAGAGATAAGGTCTCAGCCAGTTGCCCAGGCTGGTCTTGAACCCATGGTCTCAGGCAATCCTCTATCCTCTGTCCCCAAAGTGCTGGGATTACAGTCATGAGCCACCATGCCTGACTCATATAGTTATATTTTAGGGAAAAAATTGACAAAATATATTATTAATTATACCATTTAATAGTCATAAATATTTTTTATTTTCCTGGGTTCCATTTATATAATTCTAAAAAAATTTATTTTTCATGTATACTAATAATCCCATATTTAATTATTTAATTCTGTGGGTACTTGTATCTTTGGATGAAATTTGTGGACTAAAGGTTATAGTACTGCATTTTATTTTTTAGAGAATGATTTCAGACTCCCATTTGTTAACTTTATAATAATGAAGTACAAATCAATGAATCAAATTTTGAAGTACAATTAATGAAAGAATAAGGAAACACAGAATTAAAATAAAATACATAAAAATTGTAGTCTTTTGTTATTTAGGACAGAACTGACTCTGCATGCACACTTCCTAGAAAATTTTATATTTAATTGTGTTTATAAGGGTTTTGCATTTTTATTTGTTATATAATTAAATGAACATGTGGTTGTGTATTGTTTTGAAATACACTATTTTTTCCACTTTAATAAAACATAACTAATTTTAAAGCAGAATAACAATTTTGCATACTATACTATTTTATGCAGAACTTAAAGAAGAATGTCACTCCCTAATTGCTTTGTGCAGCCCTTAACTCCTACTATTTTAGTGTTTGAATAACTTACTTTTATTAGAGACATCGTTCTGTTAAACTTATCCTTCTAATATAGAGATCTTCACCTACATGTTATGTTCTGCTTTTTAAATACTGAAGCTTGCTCCGAAGCAGTAACTACCAAGACCTTTAATAAAAACCCAAAGGTCATATTAAACATTTCTTGCCATTAGTTTGGACTTTCCTTGTCATACCAGATCCTGATGAATCAAAACCTTCTTATTTCTTTCTGAACCATATTCAGATAAAACTATGCTCCAGAAAAGGAAATGTGAAGCTGCCTAGACCTCAGACCCATGTTTTTCTACATAACAAAAATTCGAAAGCCCAAGTCCCCGACAAGAAAAAAGCGGGGAGGGGCAGATTTTCTTTCTCTTCCTTTGCCTTATCTTGCTATAGTTTGTAACTCATCTCTCCTATGCCCCTCTCAGCAGAGACGTTTTGTAATAAGTGACCAGGAAAATTTTCTGCAGCTTTACTTTTACACAAATTATTTTTATGGGGGTTAGGAAAGAGGCATTTTTGAAAGGGGTCATCTTTCACTTTTAAGCACTATGTCAAACTGTGCTTTCCAGAAGCTAATGGATTGCTCCCCCAGAGAGAAATTTGTTCAGGAGGCCCCACAGAAAGGGAACCAGAGAGCTGATTGAAAAGGTGCACTCTCCAGGCAGATTGGGAAACCCACAGACCAGCACTGGGAAAGCTAAAGAATTTGGCAAGATGTAGGTACGATACAAAGTAGAAAAGTACTCAATATGAGGATAAAAACTACTCTCCTGCTCATGAAATGACGATAAGTGCTTCTTGTTTGAGCCAAAAATTCAGAATAATAGAGACTGGCTGGCACCCAGATGCTGAATGCTGACATAGGCTTCTAGGCAACTGACAGTGGAGCACACATGACCTACTCAAAATGACAACGGGGCACCATCATCCTGAGTGGGGCAACTAACATATTCAGCAAAGACCCGTTACTGGAAAGCCTACATTGTTTGACCTGTTAGCCTAGAGACCATCAGCATACTTGATGACTTTAATATCTAGTTTAAAAAAATTTTACTCTATTTCTTTCCCTGGAGCTTTTAGCACCCAGAACTTAACCTCTGAACTGGATTAGAGAAGAAGCTTTGGTCTCAGGTACAGATGAATGTTTAAACAAAAAGGCACCTGAGGGGTTTAGGGGAGAAATTAGAATCTCTATTCACCTGGGGTCATCCATAAGGCATACTTGGTTTTAGAAATCAATGGACGAGATGGTTTCTTCCATTTTCCAGATAATTTGAACAAGAATTTGGTCAAATGGGAAAAAGTGAATGCTTGCTTCCAGTAACACTAAACTAATGCCATTAAATACTGTTTTGCACTGATTAAAATTATTAATATAACACTATGTTAAGTACAATAATTCTGAATGTTTTTAAGGTATGTATGTGCATGGGTAGAAGGAGACAGTGAATTAATGCCAGCAATGCCATGATTCCCTGTAAAAATACAGTAAAATTATTTTTAAAATGCACTGTAGTCCAAATATAACAACACATGAGCAAATAAATATCTTTCCCTTTTAAAAGACTGTATTTTTTAGAATAACTTTAGCTTTACAGAAAAATTGAGACAATAAGAGAAAGTACCCATACATTACAGTTTCCCCTGTTATTAACATCCTGCATTACTATGATACATTTATCATTAATGAACCAATATTGACTCACTAATATTAACTAAAGTCCATAGTTTAATTAGATATCCATAGTTTTTACTTAATGTATTTTTTTCTGTACAAGAATCCCAACCAGGATACTATACTACCTTTAGTTATCTTGTCTCTTTATGCTCCTTTTGGATGTAGAGGTTTCCTGGGCTTTCCTTATTTTTTATAGCCTTGACAGTTTTGAGGAGTAGAGGTCAGGTATTTTGTAGGATGCCTCACTAAAGGTATTTGTCTAGAATTTTTCCCATGATAAGACTAGGGTTATGAGCAATTGGAAAGAAGGTCACAGAAATAACGTGCCGTATTCATCACATCGTATCAAGTGCACATATTATCAGCATGATTTTTGACTATCAATGTCCAACTTAATCTCCTGGCTGAGATATTATTTTTTAAGTGCTCCCTCTCCTTGAGGGAGGAGTAGCTACCTAAACGATTTGGGATTCTTCTGCTTGAGAAATTTGTAGCTTCTCTTCCATTTATTCTATTATTTATTTATTTTTATTTTTATTTTAAAGATGTGGGGTACAATTCAGGGTTAGGTAAACCAAAGGTCATTGTGCAGGTAAAGTTTGGGCCTCACTTCGGTCCCACTTCACATGGTTTGAGATCAGGTACCCTTATTGATGAAGTGTTACAACCCCTCCCTCCCTTGGCAGTTTCCCAATACTGCCAATCCCTTACTTATAGTATTACGATAATAGTTCAGGATCCACTAATAAGTGAGAACATGTTGTACTCAGTTATTTGTTTCTGTGATAGATCCCTGATTTTTATAGACTCCAAATCCATCCAAGTTGCTGCAAAGTTCAGTTCATAATTTTGTCCTTCTTTATGACTGTGTGATATTCCATTGGGTATATATACCACATTTTTTTTATCCAGTCCACTTTAGATGGGCAGCATGGTTGGTTCCATGTTTTTGCCATTATAAATAATGTTGCGATAAACATGTGTGTACAGGTATCTTTTTCATAGAGTAATTTGTGTTCCTATTCCCAGAAGAGGGATTGCTGAGTCATATAGAAGGTCAATTTTTAGATCTTTTAGGAATTGCCACAGTTTTTCACAGAGGTTGTACTAGTTTACACTCCCACCAAGAGTGTAGAAGTGTTCCCTTTTCCCTGTATCTTCTCCAGCATTTGTTTTTTTTTCAGATTAGAAAATATAGTTTATTTAGAAAGTAAATTAGAAAGAGAGAGAGAGAAAATGAGGAAATTCACCTCCCTAAGGTAGGCAGGGAGACAAAGTTTAAGAAAACATGGCCTGGCCATAGCTCAAAGAAAGCATGGCTACACCATAGCTTAGCAAGACAATACCCAGCATCTGATGTTTATTAACCAATCATTTATTAATATCAGTATGGGTATCTATTTTTATGTGGTCAACTGCATTTTAATAGGTTCCATTACAAGAATTAAGACATGCAGGCAAAGCTCAATGACAACTCAGTGTGAAATGTTTGCCTGGTGCATTCTAAACAAATCTGATTTAGAAATAACACCTGTCAATAAGAGGAACTTGGGGAGATGGGAAGGTATTTCCTAAAAGAAAATGTGAGAAAATTCAGTGGATTATTTTAAATGAAAACTACTCAGATGAAAATATTAGTAACAGGTAATTTACGATAATATTGAACACTAAGGAAGGTCTTACATATAGATTATAAAATTGTTTTTATGAATATTTAATTTAGTTTCTGCAAACTTTCAAAATTTTTCTATGCATATAAAACATGGCCAAGACAGTGGTGAGAGTCTCATTTGTTGAAATTCCTTCAGCTTTCATTTCTTATCTTGGAATCTTACTATTTTCTATCATTCTACATTGCCCTTTAGGTAGAAAAGAATGTGAACTTTAAAAGAAATTCAGTGGGGAATCCTGGCATTTTTATTAGAAAAGCTAGATGCCTAAAGAATGACTGACAGAGATTGTTATTGGTCGTCATTGGTCATGGTTTAAATGTGCAAACTATGTAATATCATGAGGGAAAGAAAGAGAGGAGAATGTATAAAATTGCAAACATTAGAGAGGCATTTCACAGTTATGGAAAAATGTGGTTTACTTATATAAAGTTCATGGCAATGATTGCTTTTTACATGTATTGAAATACGCAATACACATGCAGTGCCTTTTCTATTGACTATTTTACATTCTATAAGGCTTCCAAGCATCCTAAATGTGTTTGTATCTTTGCTTGACATTTGTAATCAATTAAAATCTATTTTTCCAAGACGTTGGAGAATTAAGCCTGCTCTACTCAAATGATTCTTGATTTTATGATATCATACTGTATTTTAAAACATTGGAACATTACACAGTGCCCAGAAATACTTGGCTTAGGAAACAACTACTCATGGTATACAGTTCATTTTAATAATCTTAATTTCTTCATACAGTCTGTAAACACACACACACACACACACACACACACACACCCCTAGTGGAAAAACTAAAGGGTAAGAGAATAAAGTTTCAGATTATAAAATGACAGCCATAAACCTTTTATAAAATGGTGTCTCTACTGTAAGCCTGGAATGAGAAATGAGAAAGACCCCGGACAATGCTTAGTTCACAACAGAAGTGCACAATTCACAGCAGAAGATTCCAAGGGCGAAGTGAAGTTAATAAACAGAAGTTTTGAGCCACTGTGATACAATAGAGAAGTCAAGCCACAAAATTGAAGGAAGCTAGACATACTCTACAGGAACAGATGTACCAGGATGCCAAAAAAGCACTAGAAGCATAAAAAGATTAAGACAAAGATAAAGAAAGAACATAGACAAAGGCCTAGTAGACACAAATCTGGAGTATCATAGCCACTTTATTAATTTTATGTATTTCTGTGGGGTGCTGTGTGAGGCCTTACAGTTATGACAAATATTTATAAACGTGAAGTTGAATTAAATAGTTAAATTTTGCACTCTGTTGAATTTTCTCAAGCTTGTGTGACTGAAGAGCAGCTGCATCCCAGAAATATCACTATTGTACCATCTTCATGGCCTATAGAAAACTATAATACAGGGAACTGGATGCAGCAAACAGTTTCTCAAAAATTATAAAGTAAGAAAGTGCATTTGCTTAAATAATGAGCTATTTTCTCTCAATACACATTAGCATTTCTTTAATCAAAATTCTTTTCTGACTATCCTAAAGCCATAACATAACTGGCACCCAGGAATCTTCAAATGTGAGTCTTCAGGATTGATGCTGCGTATTCTAACTTTCCATGACACTAATGATATCTTGCCATGGTCACAAATGTCCTGGAGCACAGAGAAGGTTGACATAATCTCTTTCAGACTACAAGGTTATCATCTACATGATTATTGCTTGAATACATTTAAATGATCACTAATGCACCTTGTAAAAATGCCCAAGTTACTCACAGAAATTGTGTACAAGAAACAATAGGTTAATTAACCAGAATGCTTAAAGATTCTTAAGCAAAAGCAACAAAACCTTCCATTTCTCTTTGATTTTTCAACATTAATATAGATGATACTAGACCGAAATAACTTTAGGTATACCATAAATACTTAAATATTTATTCCCTATGTGTATAACCTACATGTGCAAAAAACATCTTTTCCCCTATATTTGAAAGTAGTTCTGAAGGGTCTCTTTTTTCATACCTAAATGACATTAGTGACATTTAGCTAAGTGTTTTTGGTAAGAAAAATGATGACTTGATATAATCCAGAATCCCTTCTTGATAAAAATCCTCAAACACCTAGGCATAGAAGTAACATACCTCAAAAAAGTAAATTCCATCTACAGTAAACCCACACCCAGCATATTACAAAATGGACAGAAACTAGAAACATTTCCCCTTAAAACCGGAACAAGACAAGAATGCCCCCTCTCACCCCTCCTTTTCAACATAGTTTTGGAAGTCCTAGCTAGAGCAATCAGACAAAAGAAGGAGATTAGGGGTATCCAGATAGGAAAAGAGGAAGTCAAGTTATCCCTCTTTGTAGACGACATGATTCTATAACTCAAAAACCCAAGAAAATCTGTCAGAAACCTCCTTGAACTGATAAAGGACTTTGGCAAAGTCACAGGGTATTTAATAAATATGCAAAAGACAGTCATATTTCTATACATCAACAATAAAAAAACAGAAGCTCAAATAAAAAGCACAACCTCATTCACAATAGCCATAAAAAAAAAAAATGAAATACCTTGGCATCTTCCTAACCAGAGAAGCGAAATACCTTTATAACAAAAACACAAAACATTGCTCAAAGAAATAAAAAATGACACACACAAATGGAAAAGTATTCCATGCTCATGGATTGGAAGAATCAACATTGTTAAGATGTCCATCCTTCCCAAGGCAATCTATAGATTTAGTGCAATACCTATTAAATTACCAGCAGCATTCTCCAATCTGGAAACAGCAATACAGGTATTCATATGGAAACACAAATGACCACAAATAGCCTAAACAATTCTCAGCAAAAAAAAAAAAAAAAATTGTGGAAGGTATCATACTCCCAGACATTAAACTTCATTATAAAGCTACAATAATAAAAACAACCTGGTATTGGTAAACAGACATATAGACCAATGGAACAGGATAGAGATTCCAGAAGCAAAACCTCAATTTCTCAACTAATTCATCTTCAACAAAGCCTCCACCAACAACCACTGGGGAGATGAGAACTTATTCAGTAAATAGTGCTGGGAAAACTGGCTGACCACATGCAGAAGACTGAAAAAGGATGCCTACCTAGCACCGTACACAAAAATCAACTCTAAATAGACCAAGGACCTAAAAGTAAAACCTCAACCTATAAGACCCATAGAAAATTCAGGAGACACCCTTATGGAAATTGGAGCTGGCAACAAATTTTTGATCAAAACCTCAAGTTCCCATGCCGTAAGACATAGGATAGACAAGTGGGAACCTCATCAAAATGAAAAGCTTCTGCAAAGCAAAAGAAACCATCAAAAGAGTGGGGAAACAGCACACAGAATGGGAAAAAATATTTCCAACTGTACATCTGACAAAGGTCTAACATCCAGGATCTACAAGGAACTCAAAAAACAAACAGCTCCATTAATAAGTGGACAAAAGACAAGAATAGACACTTCTCAAAAGATATATGAGCAGTCAACAGACACATAAAAAAGTGCTTAGTAATTATCAGAGAAATGCAAATCAAAACCACATTGAGATACCACCTAACCCCAGTAAGAATGGCCATCATTAATAAAACAAACAACAGATCCTGGCGAGGATGCGGAGAAAAAGGAATGCTTCCACACTGCTGGTGGGAATGCAAACTAGTGCAACCTCTTTGAAAAACAGTGTGGCGATTTCTAAAAGAACTAAACATTGACCTTCCATATGACCCAGCAATCCCCCTTCTGGGAATATACCTAGAGGAACTCAAATCATTCTTCAAAAAAGATACCTGCACACGCATGTTTATTGCAGCACTATTCACAATAGCAAAAACATGGAACCAATCCTGCTGCCCATCAAAACTGTACTGGATAAGAAAATGTGGTACATAGACACAAGGAAAATGCAGTCATAAAGGACAGACATATGGACTTCGCAGCAACTTGGATGAATTTAGAGTCTATTATACTCAGTGATCTATCACAGAAACAAAGAACAGAGTACCACATGTTCTCACTCATAAACAGGAACTGAACATTTACCATAATACTATAAGAAAGGAATTGGCAGTATTGGGATATTGCCAGAGTTGGGGGGGGAGGGCATAACATTAATAAGAGTAACTGATCTCAAATCAGCCAAAGTGGGGACAAAAGGGAGGCCCAAACTACCTGTACAAAGAACACTTGAATACCTAATCCTGAATTGTGTCCTACATCTTTAAAATAAGTAAATAAGCAAATAAATAAAATGATGTCTTCTTGTCTAAAAGTATTTTACATATAGTCCATTCCTTTCAAATATAACATACAAATCGCATATCTTCCAAAGATATACCAACATTTCTAAGTTTCTGTTCTTGAATATTGCACAATACCTAATGAGTGATAATCTGAAAGCGTAAGTTCAAACACTTTATATAAACTCTACAAAGCCTTTTCCATGTTAGAACAAAAAACCGATTTTGGGAAGCAGATTCTAAGGACTGCGGTTTGTTAAGACAGAGAACTACCTACTGGTTTTCTGAAGCTATCTAAATAAGTTTGGAAATTAAGAAGACTATTCTCTTATATTGTCCCTTTATTTTTATATAAGGTTTCCTTTTTTTATAACTATCAATTACTTAAGGTAGAGGCATTAGTCTTTTCTGTCTCTCACATACCTATGATAAGCAATTCTACTTACATTACTCGCCTTTGATCATATCACTACTCATTTTAAACTTCACCTCCAAGAAAATACACCATGATCTTTTACACAAGCCTATGTGTTCTATGAACCTTTTAGCAAAGATTTGAGCATAGTCTGTGAAGCCTGCCACCATCTCAGACTGACTTACATACTATGTTGTCTATTCTTTCCTAACTTTTCTATTGTAGGTAATGTTTTGTGATGTATTGCACCATCTGTAGGTCTGTCTTCCTCTCTTATGAACTATAAGCTTATCGAGATCAGGAACTGTTTCTTTTACTCTACATGTTAACTGTACCTATTTTTAAAAATCACTTAATTCTTGACTTCATAAACTTCAGTGTGATTTTTAAAAGATCTTGAATGTCACCAACAAACATGTAATCGCTAAAGCCTTAACTCTTTATCAGTAAACTGGTGTAAAAGAAACTTAGTTATTATACTTGAATCTACTACTTTAGCTACCTTGTTCATTAATAGAACCTGACATCTTGCCTTGCAAAGAAAAAGAAATTATCTATTTACATGGATGTTTATTATTTTCTGTAATCAGACACTCAGAATCATTGTTTCCTTTTTCAGTCCTCCAAAATATATCCTTTCCTCCTACTCTGCAGCTAAAAAAAACAGGCTTTCATAATTCCATTACTGTTTTATTGCAACAGTAAGAATGTTCTCTTTTTTATCTACCTGCTCTTTCTCCAAGACTGGCTACTTGGCCTAATGTCTAGCAAAGTGAAGTTATGCCATAATAGCTTTCATGGGAAAATGTTAGTAATTTGCTCACACAGATCTTGATGTGTTAAAATAGTTGTCAGGAAAGTGGCACACACACACACACACACACACACACACACACGTACGCGCGCGCGCACACACACACACACACACACACACACACACACACACACACCTTTTCCTCATAACAAAATTATTGGAGCCATTGAAAACAACTTGATGGTCAACAGACATCACATTTTCCCTAAAAAATTGGTAATATATATTTCCATATATGCTAAAATTTTGTACAGTCATCATATCTGTCCAAAGGGAAACAAGGTATGGAAGATATTTAGGTAAAAATAAGAAAGAGTTATGAGCATAAATAATTCCATATATTTTTCTCATCTCTAAAGAAATAGAGTTCTAATTTGCCTTTTATTTATCGTTTGTATATTTTTAATACAATTAAATAACCTTGAATATATATTCTTGAATATATGGTATTATTGTCCATACCATCTAATTAAACTTTCCCTTATCTATTGGATATATTTTTCTAGAAGAAATTGTACTCTCCTTTTTTAGGTTACAATTGAAGCCATAAGAATTATCAAATTTGGTAGAGTAAAATTTCCAACATCTATTAACTTCCCCTTAGTACACATCTATTTTTTATGCTACTTATATTTTAAATACAAAAAATAATTTTGGAAATGTGTGGTAGAGTCACACATATCAATATATTTAATTTATGAAAACAACATATAGGCAGTTTTTCTTTAGATTAAAACTTTCCATTTCACAATTTGGTACAGTAGTTAAGGCTCTGCTCACCACAATTCTTCAAACATCAAAACATTTGATGTTAGAAAAATCAATTCAGATATTTCATTATTAATTATGTAAAATAAAATATTTTTCATTAGTCTGAGAACAACAGTAGGTTTTACATGAAAAATATGCTAATGTAGTAATTGTCTAAAACATGAGTTAGTTTTCGTTGTTTCTACGTTGGCCACCATCTGGAAGCCTCAGCCTAAGAATTAAAAGTAAAGTTTCCCTTATATGAGTTAAATTAAAAATCAGCAGTTAATCAATGGGTTAAGTTGGAAATCTGCAAAATTAGCTTCTAGAGACAGAAGGGCTTCTATACTAGTGATATTGGAAACCAACCTACTTGATTATATTAGCATGTGCAAAGAAGGAATATGTCAGTCAGAAGTGTGAGAAGTATGTCATTCCGCAAAATGTAGTTAAGAAAGAACTGCAAGGGAAAACAACAACAACACAAAGCATGTTCTATTAGCGATGCAAAACAGTATTTTTACCCTTTTTGATTTATACATCACTCTTTTGACAGCTTGGTTAACTTGATTCTCCCACTAGATGGTATACTCTTAGTATGCTAACAAAATCAGATTGCTAACTTTGACTACCTTAATTCATCAAGATATCAAACTAAGTCACTTCACTAAAAATATCTCATTCATTCATTTAAATACTAAAAATCATCTATTATCTCAAACTTTTAAGTCCCATTGTGTAAAGTCTGATTTTTGTTTTTAATTTTACAGTTCCTACACTTCCCTTATCCTTATTTTCACAGTTTCAGATTTTTCATATTATATCTTATGTTTCTGATCCACAGACAATCAATCCCTACTAGAAACCCCATAAACTTAACCAGAAATATATCATGTAAAAGTAGGAAATACACAAAGATACATACATGCAGCTCCTCGTAACTATACCAACTTCAAAAATTACTTAGTATTTCATAACAGATACTGTACAGAAACTTTTTAAAAGAAGACAAACTATTAAACTTAGTAATTATAACAATTATGTACATAATCACATTTACCTTTCAAAGGTATTCATTGTCAGTATGACACTGTTCTGAATTTTTGTTATTAAAATACACAAAGTGACTCATTGAACAAGGGGAAATACACAAAAAGCTTAAGTTATTGCAGTTAGCCAGGATAGAATTAAAACTATATCCATTCTGATGAGCTTTGGTCTAACTATTCTTAGTGATAATAAGCATGTATCTTTTATATTATAGTGGTGGGGTGGAGGAAACCAGGAAAACCATATTCCCTATGATATACTTCTGATCACTTGAATCTTACTGAATTTCAAACCAAACTTAGGTTCCAAAATTTCTATCACCAACTTGGGCCATAAATACCTTTTAACTCTCAAATTATTTGTGTCAAAATGGCTTATAATTATTAGTTACTGCTTTTATTGTTAGTTATCTTTTCTTTAATGCCTGTATAACATTTACAGAGGGTTTTGTTTTTTCTCCCCTCCAATAAGTGACTATCTCAGCATTTTTAATACGATTATAGAATTCTGGAGGTTAGAAACTTGAGAGGTCATCAAATCTTATTTTCTCCTTATATAAATGGGGACATTACTTTGCAGAGAAATCTGGTGTTTTGTAAATGCTCAAATATGTGCTGATCTTCAAATAAAAATGAAAACATAATTTTCCTTGAGTGTCTATATTCTCCTTATCAACTGTGCTGAAAAACTAAGAAAAGCTTAAGACTTATGTAGTAATTAGAAATGCTATATGTCTTAGGGTCAACACAATCTGTAGACATAGTGTTTTATACCATTCCTACTGTAAATTCTTTGCCTATTCATCTTTTGTTAATTGGATTGGCAATGTTTATTCTATGTTACCAAGTGTTCAGATAAAAGAAGGGAGAAATAGTTTAATTCTTTTTACAGAATAAGAAGTTTCCATAATTACTTAGTAAAACATATGGCTATTATATGAAATGTTAAAATGTAACACCACTACAAAATATTTGGAGCCCAATGGAATGCGGAAATTCCCCAGTGGTGCAGGACCATTGAGAAATATGACCAAAGTATTGCTAGTATTAAATAAAAGAAAATAAATTATGCATGATTTTGGTGATAGCTAAGGGCGCCTAAAAGTTATATTTGCCATATTTCTAAATAACATTATTGGCCAACGTCCTTATCATTTTTGGATTATTAGAAGAACAATAAAGAAAAATATGTTTCTCCAAAGACAATGATTATATTTAAAATGATTCAGATTTCTAGTCATACAAGTGTATAATATGACTAGGTTTTCCTAGAGTATTTGTTTCTACATTAATTTTGTGTGAAATAATGGCTTGCTTTACCAAGAGAAATAAGAGCAGAAAGTGCATGAAAATGATGTAGGGGAGTAGGAGAACCACACAGTAAATTACATGGTATAGTGTGAATATGTCCGTTCTTATTAGCATGTACAATGGAGAATTGCTGTGTTGGGAGAGGTCTGCATATACTCTTCATAGAGACAAGGGGCATAGAAATTATTTCCAGTGCACTAGACACACACTACTAGGACGAGAGAGGTTGCTTTGGATCATGAGAAGGCTATTTAAGGAGCTCTTGGTTCAAAGGCTAAAGGAGAAATCTAAATGATCATTGGGAATATAGAACCATTGCCTGGTTGAGGTGAGCACAGGTGAGAAGTTTCCAACAATAAGAATTCCCCAGAGACCACAAAGGTTCCCAAATAGGTGGAAAGTCATCTTTGAAAAGCTTCCTGGTTCAGAGAGATTGTGGTAGGCAGATCCTGAGATGCTCCTCAATGATCCTCATCTCCTAGCTTTCATGATCTCATACTATTCCCTCCCCTGGAGACTGTGCTGGACCTAGTAACTGGCTTCTAATAATACAATATTGCAGAGTGGTGGGATGTCACTCCTTAAATTGGGTTTTTTCTTTTTTTTTTTTGGGGAGTTGGAGTCTCACTCTGTCACCCAGACTGGAGTGCAGTGGCCGCTCCCGGCCACCGCAGCCTCGCCTGCTGGGCTCCGGCGATCCTTCCGCCTCAGCCTTCTGAGTAGCCGGAATTACAGGCATGCGCTACCACGCCCAGTTGATTTTTTTGATATATTGTAGAGGTAAGGTCTCGCTACCCAGACGGGTCTCGAACCCACGGGCTTAGGCAATCCACTCACCTCAGCCTCCCAAAGGAGCGGGATTACAGGCTGAGCCACCGAACCCAGCTAAATTGGGTTTTTTTAAAAAAGGAATCATGCTTCTGTTTTAGGCTCTGCTCTCATACTCACTTGTGAGAGAAGCCAGATACCATCTTGTGAGCTGCCCTATGAGAAACCCATGTGGCAGGAAACTGATTTGTCTGGCCAGCAGCCAGTGAGCATTTGAGGCCTGCAAACAGCCAGGAAGTGACCAAGGAAGTGAGTTCTCCCCATGTCAATTCTATACTTAAGATGACAGTAACCCAGCCAATACCTTGGCTGTAGCTTTGTGAGAGACTCTGAGTTACAGCTAGAGCTTGAGGACCAAGAGAAGCCATGCCCAATTTGCTGACCCCAGAAGCTATGAGAGAATCAATACTGGCTGTATTAGCCTGCTAAATGTGGGGTAATTTGTTGCTCAAAAATAACCAATACAAAATAAAACTAGTTCAAGTAATTATCTTATGCTCTGTCATTCACCACCATTGACCCCAACTCTAGGAGACAAAGAACAGATAGTAAGCTGGATTCAGTGTCATGTTTGTAATTCCAACACTTTGGGAATCCTAGGAAGGATGAATACCGGAGGTCAGTAGTTTGAGACTAGCCTGGACAACATAGCAAGACTCTATTTCTATGAAACAATTTTAGGAATTAACTGGGTGTGATATTGTGTGCCTATAATTCCAGCTACTTGAGAGACTAAGGCAAGGAGGATCACTTGAGCCCAGAAGGTCAAGACTGCAGTGAGCCATGATTATGTCGCTGCACTCTACCTTGGGGGACAGACTGAGACATTGGTTCTAAAAATGAATGAATGGATATAAATAAATAAGTAAGAGCAGACAGGGATAGAGAGTAAAAGGAAGAAGAAGACTTAGGTTTCCTTTAGCAGACAGATCTGTGCTAGGGAGAAAAATAATGATTTTATATTATGTCCACTTAGATTTTTAATATAGACTTGTACTAGAATTTATTTACTGAATGGTGACTATATTGTTTCTTAAAATGACTGCAAGAATGTACACTATCTAAGAATATGTTGAAAAGGCATGGGGTCAGTCAGGTTTT
Organism: Cephalopachus bancanus; assembly: GCA_027257055.1. Taxonomy (NCBI): domain Eukaryota; kingdom Metazoa; phylum Chordata; class Mammalia; order Primates; family Tarsiidae; genus Cephalopachus; species Cephalopachus bancanus. The sequence goes on along the minus strand of JAPVLO010000205.1, from coordinate 4,996,663 downwards.
ATGGAGGAGCAGAAGATAAGTCCCATCGAATAATGTTCATAGAGAGGCTTTCAGACCAAAACAAGGTTACATTTTTCATTAAATTCTAAGTTGGGTTTACTATACCCTATACACTTCTCTGGTGATCTTTTCTGTTGAAACATTGGATGGAGTGAGTTATGTGCCTTGATATTCAGCAGAATAGAGTTTGCCCAGGGAAGAAATAAGAAATGTACTATAATGTCAAGCCTGCACTAAATAAGGGTCACACATTTACTGGGACATGATGGTGAGTATAAAGAGAGCAGAGCTGGGACAGGAAACAGTTCAAGCTCAACAGACGTGCAGTGTAGAAGCTGTGTTCAATGCGTAGTATAATACCTGCAAAAGCATTTCTAGGCAGAGTGACATATCACCGTGTTGTGTGCAGTGATTGGGTTATTACTATGGTTGGCTTGTTTACTACTATTCTGAGTTTAGGTTTGCAGTCTCAAAGGCTGGTTTTGAAAAATAAGCTGCTGACATACAAAGTTTATGTACAAACAACTCTAACAACAGAGGACAGACTGACTGCCTTGTCCACATTATTCCCTTTTATTATTTGAAAACTACTATTTTTTTGACTGAGTTTTCTCTTTACTTGTCTAAATATGATATGCTGTTAAATGCTACTGGAAACATGTCATGTCGTTTTCCTTTTCTATGCTGTTCAGCAGCCTGAACAACCCTGCAGACCTCTTCACACAGGATCAGCCCAATCAACAGCCTGACAGTTTTCAAGATCTGCTCAAAGGCAGTTCAAAGGTTTGTCCTTTTGTGAAGCCAACCACTCCAGGCAAAACTGATCACTCTTCTTGGGCAGATATTTTGTGAGTATTCCCATGCAACACTGATCATTATATTCTATGGCAATGTGTTTTTCTATGACCAATGTCAATTACAATAAGCAGAGGTTTTGGCACATAGTAATTGTTCCCTAAGTGTTTGTTGAGTTAATATAAAACAAATGAATGAATGAATGGAATTGGCATACAATTCCCAGACACTTCTCTACCTCCTTTGTGTGTCAATTATAACTCCAGATAAAGCTTTCAATCAGAGTAAAGTGCACATTACTTCAATTAGTGCAGTTTAATCCGTTGTGAACATTTTGCTCATCAATCAAGGCAATTACTCTGTTGGTTAAAAATTGATCTTTGGGACTTTGGTAGTATAGAATTTAACTTTTCCCTAAGTGAGATCCGGACTTCACTCTCAGTTACTGAGAGGTGATCATTTGACTTTGGGAATGTCATTCCTAATTGGAATGTCTTTGTTTTCCTGGAGGGCTTGGGTAGTGCCAGATAGTATGACAGTGTGATTTAGGGGGGAGTCTGGCCACACCAGATAGTATTTAGGGTGGGGTTGACCATGCCAGAAAAGTCAATACTATTGTTTAGGGTGAAGGCTGGTTTATATAGCTAGGGCTCCTTAGGTCAGTCATAAGAGTAATTATGCATACATAAAGAAGCTCTAATAAAAATTATGAATATTGAGGCTTGAGTGGTTTTCCTGATTGGCAGTACTGTGCACATCAAAGTCAAGAAAGTAATATTGGTCCTGACGCATGCACGAGGAATGGACAACAGATGCTCTGTGTATTATACTTGATCAGCTCTATGTATTTCTTCTTGTGATAGATTTTCATCAGTATCATTTCTCTGTAATAAACTATTGCCATGAGTAGAAAAACACTCAGCCAGTTCTGTTTTTCTTTCCAGTAAATTGTCAAGAATAACAGTGGTTTTGGGAACACCCTGAATTTGCGGTTGGTGTCAGAAGTGAGGGCTGTCTTGTACAGACTGTGGCCCCTCTAGCTTTACATTTGTCTAAACTTTCCATAGGGGTAACTTAGTATGCCAATGTCTTTATCATTGTGTGTGATACTGAGCACAGATACTTGGGTGAAAATATTTGAATGCTGGATAACACGTTTTCAACACCCAAAAAAGTGCCATTTTGTGTTATTTGACACAAGTCACAAGAATTTTGTTGATGTCAACTAACAATGTCATATTTTATAACAAAAATAAGACCTGTAGTAGTCTTAAGGGTAGAAAAACCTGAATGAGTTGTTGAACCCTAGTAGGTACAGTTCTATACTAGAACTAGAGTGTAAGCATGAGTGTAAGCTATACCAGGCTATGCCATGGGTGCTAGATTATTTCTATAGCTTGAGTTTTTAGTCATGTATGAGAAATATGATTTTTATTTCAATATTATGTGAAGTATGCATTCTATTTTTTCAGCCTAAATATTATAAGATTTTCCCTTCTTCAGAAATCTACTTAATGAGGGGAAAAAGTGTGACTGCACCTTCAAAAAACAAAGTGGACAGTAAATGCATTTTGCACCTTCAAAAAACAAAGTGGACAATAAATGCATTGGATTGCTTGGCATGAACATAGTTCTTAGTCAAAGTTATTTGCATTCTGATAAAAAACATTAATAGATAAGAGTGACGTTAAGAAATATCTATTTTATTCCTTACATTATAAGAGGCAAGATGTTATTAGTTCAGAAAAATGTGTGAAGATGCTTTTAGGTTGCTCTGTAAAAATTTATTTCAATGTCATATTTTTTATTTCTTTAAAAACCTGCTATTTTTATAAATAACCTCAGAAAATAACCTTACATTAATGTTTTAATATTCAAGTGTTTGATCCTACCCAAAATAAACCTGGAGGACAAGTTTAGCTCAGTCTTCTCTCTTTTCTAATAACTTCTATAAATCAGCTCAAAATCATTCTTTGGTTTCAGCCCGACGTCTGTATCTTTCTATTTTCATGTTCCAAATATAACTTATAATTGAGATAAAATTATCAGGACTGTTTTAGAAGTGAAAATAGCCTTCCATTCATAATAATAAACTACAGTTTGACAGAACTTGTGAGCTATGGTTAAATTCGTATTTTTCATCAGGTGTTCTAGGGAGTTCTCCTATCTCACTGAGATTGTGCTTTCCTTACTTCTTTATTGAATTATAAGCCACTAGTACCCTTGGATTTCCTCACATTGCTTTATATTAATCTTGCTATAATACCTGCTACTTTTGAATTATGTCTAGATTGAGACACACAGAATTTTCTGGCAAATTTTCAGATTGAACTATTTTGCAACTATATAAATGATCCAAAAATATTTGTAGAATTAGAAGAGGTCAGTATTGCCCATCCTAAAGGGAGTACAACCTTTGCCTACTTGGAGCCAGGCTATTCACAGAAAATGCTGATGGTGTCAGGCAGCAAGAAAAGAATTTTGAGAGCTGAAGTTCTAAGGATTGCAGATTTAAAACTATATCCATAAGAGAGTGGATCATGTAAAACATTTGGTGGTAGGATTTTTTAATAGTCACTAAAATTCCATGATAATGAGTGCTTAAAAAATGAAAATTCCTCAGCCTGTCTCCCATTTCCCAAAATAGCTGAGACTTTAAATAAACTTGTTGTCCCTCTCCCTCTTTTCTTCTTTTTTCCTCTTCTCTTTTCTCTTCTTCTCTGTCTCTGTTATTCCCTTTCTCTCTATCTCCCTTATTTTTTTCTTTCTCAGTGTTTCTATTACAATTTTTCTATTTTATGAATTTTCATTTTTATTTTATTAAAAGTATGTTTGTGGACGCTATTATGGTCTCAAAAGATGCAGCTTTTTATCACTAACTTGTCAGCTTTATAAGCGGTGACCTCAACTGCTCACCACATTGGCCCCATAACCTAAAGCAGAGCCTAAAACTTGGTAGGAGCAAAGAAACACTTTTAAGAACAAAAGAAGAAAAGAAAAGAGCAAGAGAGAAAAGGAGAGAGAAAGGAAAAAAAGAAGAAAAGATAGTTTTGAACAACAAAAATTTATGATCAAGTGCCATAAAATAGTTATGGATCTTAATAAGCTACCCTCTAAAGAAGCATTAGAGTATAGCTTAAAATGGGTATCAGAAAAAAGAGGGAGTAAAAACTCTACTTTTCAAGAGTAATGGTATTACATATGTTGTACTAAATGTCTTCCTAGTTTGCTTTTGATTTAAAGATGAAAATGCTCTTCATATTTCTCCACCTGTGTTCCCCTAGCATACTGGGACATGGTCTAGTAGCAGCTGTTAGTTCACATGCAGTTTTATTTGCATGCTAAGAGAGAACAGCCTGGCACATGAATAAGACATGCTTCTTTTTATCAGACCCTCCCAGTAAGTTTCTTCTACCTAAACTTTTTTTCTTTTTTTTGAGAGTTACCAGAAGAAGCTAATAGGGCATTTTTCTTAAAAGCACTTTTTTCAATAATTTACATTTGTAATATAAATAATCTGAGATAATAGGAATTCATTAAACATTTAAAAATACTGACAATGCTGTATTTTTCTTTACTGTTATTCTAATAATGACAGTTGCCATTAATCCTACATCTTCATTTTGAAATTTAAATATTTTACCTTTTAAAAAAATAACATTTTAAGTATGAAAAATGATGTTTGTGTTTTATATGCTTATTTATTGCTATAAAGGAACATTTCAAAACAAAAATAGTTAATATTAACACAATCACAATATAGTGATTACATATCATATTACAATATAATATTGCTACTTCAAATCAATAAGAAAACAAAATTCCTCACCTCAGAAGTTCTCATTTTGAAATGAGTTAGTTTTGTATGTCTTCAAATTCAAAATTAACATGTATTAGTGAATTTTTATATTAAAATGTTAATAAAGAAATGTATTTATAAAAGATAAACTCATAAACAAAATGATAGGTTTTCATCTGAGAATTTTTCTGAAGATAATAAACCCTGAATTGAATATTAAAGTTTAAAGAAATATAAGTTTCCTTTATTTCTATTTGTCATTTCTTAGTTTAAAACCTATTAGTTAGTACTTCCTTTGAAAGTTTATAATTTATTTGCTCTGTCTCATTTTAATAATCTATAAATGCCTTCCTCCATCTAATGGGAACTCAACATGTGCTATTTATGAAAATTAATAACAAAACGTTGATCCAAAATTTTGAGAAATTCCACTCATTTCAGTTAATCTCTTCACAAAATATGATCACTGTATTAGCTCATTATTCTCCTTCCCTAATTATATTTATGTATATGAAACTTTTCCTTGTATAATAGCTTCATGATTTTTCTGGGCTTCAGAAATTGAAAGTCACACTTTCAAAAATGTATCATTTACATATGTTATTATTCCCAGAGATTCTATTCTCTAAGTGGGAGCAGGAGGCAAGACCAGCTATGCAATTTTGAGGCCTAGTGAAAAATGAAAATTCAGGACCCTTTTTCAAAAATTATTAAGAATTTTAAGACAGTAACAGCAGAGCCAAGCTAAATGTGAGCTCAGTAACCATACAGGTCATGTATACCTGAAGCCAGCCCTAGCAGAGAGTAAAGAAAGAGAGAAGTAGATAACTGGGAGACAGGGCCATATCATAGAGTTAAGTTTCATGCACATACTAAGCTCTCTCCTGAGAGAGGACTTGTCATTCCCAGGTCCTCTGAAGTTTTGCACTCTCAGTTCATTGAAGTTTTTTGCTCCAAATGACTTCTCTAACAATCTATCAAAATAAGTGCCCCTTCAGTACCTGACATTGGCTTTTATATATTTATACATTATAAGTGTATCTTGTCTTCTTTACCGCATTATAAACTTCAAGAACTCATGGACTTTGTCTAATTTATTCATTGTTCTCATACTTAAAACAGTACTTGTCAAATTATAGGTACTAAATGAATATTTGTTAAATGAATAAATTAAGAAGAGCCTGATTCTCTTTTTTTCTAAATAGAAAGTATGTAGCAGGAATATTTCCAAGTGTAAATTAGATATCACGTTGGTTTTATGTTCTTCCAGTTTCCTAGTTACAAATGAAGAATTGTGATAAGTAAATTTAAAAACATGCATTATTATCTTAATGCCATCAATAAAATAATTACTTATATCATTCACATTTGGATTAGTCTTTATTATTCTTATTAATAGGTATTGTGCTCCTCGAATAATTTTATATTAACAATATGTCATGGAAAAAGATAAACTGTGCCCTAAGATTTTGAATTTGTACTTTAAATATTTCATTTAAAAATACGTCAACATACATGTTTAAATATATTGTTATCTAATCTCAACAAAATAATTTGAGGACATAAAAAAGTTTATTAATCTCTGAATTTCACTGTAAAAATCAGTGCACATTTTAAGACTTATCTAATCTTCTCCTCATCTTCCAAGATAGGATAATGGTGTACGAATGTTTTGAATTACTGAACATTATCACTGTGGAAATACAATTCATGTAGGAGAGAGTAATAAAATCTTGTCTGTGGATGTCCTCTGTAAACCCCAGAGGAAAGAGTGCTATTTAGAATGCAATTAGTAGCACACTCTTATTTTGCCCAGGTAATATATACTACTCATTTTATTTTTTGTTTCTCATGCATGCTCAGAAATTTTACTCTCTTACCTCAATTTTCTCTCTAATGTTTTGAGTTTGAATGTTAGAGTTACTAATAAGGTATGAAAAATAGCATGCATGACTGCTATGTATCAGTGAAACAAACCAAGATACTGGAAACATTGACACTGGGAACATGAACATTTATTTGACTCTTCTAACCAGGGATAAATAACTAAAAATATCCCATATAAGTAATAGCCAAATAGAAACAAATAAATCACCACTACAATGGAAACACTGTTTCTATAAACAGTTTCTAAAGAACCGAAAAAAATGATTTTATATGAAAATTAAAGAAAAATTTTTGGTTAAATCCCATGATTGATTTGCCAATGTATGGTCAAGAGGCAATTTTCTTACTACCCCTTTTGTCTTCCTTTTACTTCTGAGTATCATCTGTACTTCACATCTGTACAAACGTCCTAGTCTTCTTCACAGGCTGCCTGTTTGTAGTGTTAGCAAAAATGGGAAGTTCTCAGGTCATTGTCTTTTCTTTGTGTTTTCAAAAAGAAGGCAAGTTAAAATATGCACTGTCCAAGCGTTAAACTATAAATATATTGTGTTTACATTTCATTTGCTTTTGGTGAGTAGTCATTCTTAAATTTAGGTATTCATAAATATGCTCCATCCAGCATTAAACACTCAAGATGCAGTGCTTGGGCAAGGAAAAATGATGGCTGGAAAAAAATTTCCAAGGAGTTATGCTGCTGGAAAACACACACACACACACACACACACACACACACACACACACACACACCTCATAACTGTATTATGAATCTCCTCTAAAACACCATTGTACTTCTGCACCATCAAAGTCAACTTCAAAATTCGTGTGGACTATAAAACAATGGAATTGATTTTCAAAAGTCAAAATATACATAGCCTCTTTGGACACACATTATAATATGATAAGAATTCATGGTAATAAGAAATAAAGCCAGGCTTGGGATAATAAGATGTTTCCAATACAAGTATAATTCATTCTGTATAGATGAAAAATATGTTTATCTTCAAGTAGAAATTGCTCCCTGATGATACATAGGTTGCCCTATGCTTAGATTATTTTGTGAGGCCAAATGTGACCTATAAATATTTTACAATGAGCTTAATATGTAAAAAAATTAAAATAAAAATGAAAGCTTCAAAGCAAATCTCAGAAAACATTTGAATAAAGCAGAAAGGGGATTATAAATGAGACCATAAATTCAAGCTAAATCCTAATTGATTACAACTGATTAAAGGGAAGATAGTGATTATAAAAAGAGAAAAAACTCTTCATTTTACTGCTTTTTAGTCAAAAAAAGTTTTCTTGATTACACTACTTTTCTGAATGAAAGGACTTTAGAATGTACCATAAAATCTTTGAACAAATTTTTAAATTATTCTTTTGTAAGTAACAAAATGTAATAGTTTTCAAACACAATCACTAAGATAGAAGTTTAGATATATTAGCTTTTTTTCCAAATTAACATGCTATTGTTTCTAAATTTCAAAATGAATCTTCTTTTAAAATCTGTAACATTTTAATTCGGAAAGCTAATGGTAAGCCAGAAATAGACATTTAAAAAATAAGCATGTAATGACTTGATAAAGATATCATGTTTCACACTTCAGGAATTGTTTGCTAGTCTACATCCTCTCATGGGAGATTATTATGGTTGAACAAGATTACTTAGTGAAAAGGCCTATGTTTTAAGGTTACTTTTCACTATATTTTTTAACCTACTTACTACTACATAAATTTGTCCCAATGTGAGGAACATTAAAAGTAAACAATTTCAATATTATAATGATAAAGTTACAATTTGAACCACCTATAATTATCTACATACAAATCTTGTATGATATTGGTTGGCTTAAATTCATTTTAAGGAAAGACTTATCCCATCATCAGCCGACAACTGGAGGGCTTGATTTTGTCGTGTGAAAAATGTAAATAAGACAATTTCTGACACATCCACAGGCTGACTGAAATAGTCGATTCCAGGAATCTTTGGCTAATCTAACTTCAGGATAGGGAACATGGGCCTGTAGTATCTCATATAATTAAGAAAGATCTGCTAAATTAATTTAATATTGAACACTGAAGAATATAAACATGGAACATGTGTGTGAAATGCTGCTTGGCATAAACTTATAGAGAAGTTTCTTTACTCTTACAGAGATGTTCTCTCCGAGAACTCAAATGTTCCCAAACACTTTTAAAGTCTTGGGCTCAAATTTCCTCCTTTCTACTCTCCCTCTCACTCTCTTTTCCTCCATTTCTCCCTCCCTCTCTCCTTCCCTGCCTTCCTCCCAACTTCTCTCCCTTTTTCCTTTTTTCCTATATTTTTTCTCTTCCTTCCACAAAAATTAATGAATGCATACCATGTGCTGGGTTTGTGTTGAGGGACACATTATTATTATTATTATTATTATTATTATTATTTGAGTTGGAGTCTCACTCAGTCGCCCAGTCTGGAGTGCAGTGGCACGCTCACGGCCACCCTAGCGTCCACCTGCCAGGCTCAGGCAATCCACTCACCTCAGCCTCCCAAAGCGCAGGATTACAGGCTGAACCACCGAGCCTGGCTGAGGGACATATTATTATTAATCAATATTCACTAAAACACACTTACATGAATCAAATAGAGCCAATTGCCATTTTAGTTACCATTTTTCTGCTTCACCGAGATAAAACAGCTAGAACCTTCTTTTTCTCCTATTCTTCTTTCTCTTCATTCCTGCTGTATTAAAATATAGGGTATTTAATCTCCACTGACAATGAAATAATGCTATATTAATGTAATCCTTATAGGTTTGTTTCAGTGCGATAGTAGATGGATGGGAAGCTGGACATCAGAAATAGAAAAAAGAAGGAATTAATAACACCTTAAGTATTTGAAAAAATTGAGGCTTAATGCACATACAATATGTGAAAATAATAAGTGTACAGTCCATTACTTTTGATAATTACATCTTCCAATGAAAGATGTAATTATCAAAAGATGTGGTGACACCAAGCAAACCATAAAATGAATGTAACTTTAAAATATATAACATAGTGTAAAATACATAGACTTTTGCAATGTTCAAAACCTGCCTTTTTGAAAATCTTCTTACTTTGTGCAGAACTATAAGGTTTTTTATTTGTAATCAATTATACAGGCAAATTCCTTAATTTTAGAAGAAAAAATTAAACACTTAGAATTCAAGAAGTTTATAAGTAAACTGAGTTTTCTAAAGCTCTCATCATATATTCTTTTTTTTTTTTTTTGAGTTGGAGCCTCACTCTGTCACCCAGACTGGAGTGCAGCGGCCGCTCCTGGCCACCGCAGCCTCTACCTGCTGGGCTCCGGCAATCCTTCTGCCTCAGCCTTCCAAGTAGCTGGAACTACAGGCGCGTGTTACCACGTCCAGCTAATTTTTGATTTATTGTAGAGATGAGGTCTCGCCAAGTTGCCCAGGCGGGTCTCGAACCCGCGGGCTCAGGCAATCCATTCACCTCAGCCTCCCAAGGCGCGAGATTACAGGCTGAGCCACCGAGTCTGGCTCTCATCATATATTCTACTATATAAACATGTAGTTTATGCTCCCAAAACTACATCCTAAGACCTCTAGGAATCAATATCATTATTTGACATTAAAATCTCTATAAATCTATTGCATACTCATAAACATATATTGGTATGCATTTGCCTCCTAAAAGGATTTAGGTGTCATTTGATTGGACCCTGTTTGCTTAGTACATTTTGGAGTCTCATTAAAGAGGCCTTAGGAAACTAAAATGATCTTAGTAGGACTTGAAATTATGACATTTACAAAAAGTAATGACAGATTTTGAGTGAATGAGACACACGGTATATTTTTTAATCTGGCTTTTTATTTTATTTTGCACCTATAGGATATCTTAAAGTGAAATACTTAATTGAAATGGTTTTAAAACTGTTTTTTGTAGAGGTTTTCTTTTTTATTTTTCCTATTAGAAAATGAGCGAGGTGGAAGAAACTCCAAGAAAAATACTAGACTAATGGTTTTTAACATCTTTTTTTTCTGATTTCAGTGAACTATATAAAATGTTAAATTGTTAAAATTTTCTGAGTTCTACTGAAGCTCTGCTACAGGTGGTCTATTATTCTTCTGTTGAGAATAACATAAACATATTTTAGTCTTAAGAAATGTTACCCTTTATTTCTTCGTATCCAAGAAACAGAATGTAGCACAAATTATATTTTTGTATATTTGTAGATTATTTGATTTAAGGAAAGGTAAAAATAACTTCAGTTTAGCATAGTTGGGGTTATTTGTGATATGACTATGTTAACCCTATTTTTAAAGTATATATTAATGCATACCACTGCTTTTTAGCCTTATTATAATCCGTAAAGTGCTATAATCATCTAAGATGCTGCTTGCTTCTCTTTTATTAATTAAAGATGTTAATTCATTTGTCAGAGAGGATCATTCTATTATCTCTCCTAAAATTTCTGGAGTGTGTTGTCAAAATCGTTTTACAGAAAAAGAATCTGTTTGTAAATGATTTGAGCTTAAATGAAGTTAAATATATTTTTCTTACCGCAGTCCTTTTTCAAATCTTCCATGGTCTATTGTGTATCTCTAACAGATGAATATCTCATGCATTTTTTCCAAATATTTCATTACTGAATTTCTTTTTCTTGGAAGTTATTAACATTTAGAAAAATATTATCATACATATAAGTCTTTCAGAAAAATATAAGCAGAAATATGCCATTAATTAGAGATTAGAATCAACTATTTCTATCCACTGATGGTTATGCTCCAAAATATAGGGTATTTAATCTCCACTGACAAAGAAATGATGCCGTATTAATGTAATTCTTATAGTTGTGCTTTAGAATGCACACACACACAAATGTCCTCTGGGGCCATACAAATTAGTATTCTCACTGAATGTCTGAAAAATAATGGCACTGGCTCACTATTTATGCATAAATAATGTCAATATTTTTGTAGGCTTTGTATATTATTACAGCTTTGCAAAGAATTAATAGCAAGAGTATTAAAAGTGTGTACTTAAAATGTTAAATTCCCAATTTAAAAACTACCACAAAGTGAAAAAATTTTTAAATGACTATGAGGAAAATACTTGCAAAACATTCAGCAGGCAAAAAAATTATTACTGCATCAATTACTTTTAACATCAGTAAGTAAAAGTTGAGCAAAATAGAACAAATGAGCAGAATACTGGGGTAACTGTTCATTAAAAAAGAAATAAATGGTTAATAAACAGACATGATTTAAAAAGGCATATTAAAACAAGTTAAATCTTTAGATATACTATATTGGTATGGTGTAGATGAAGATGTAATTTTGTGAAAGCATTTACAATGCAACGTTTTAGAGGCAATTAAAATATACAATTTCTTGCTGGGAGTGATAACTCACATTTGTAATCCCAGCACTTAGGGAGGTGGAGGTGAGAGAATTGCCTGAGCTCAGGGGTTCGGGACCAGTCTGGGCAACATGGCGAGATCTTGTCTCTATAATAAATTAAAAAATTAGCCGGGCAAGGTGGTGCATGCATGTGGTTCCAGCTACATGGAAGACTGAAGCAGATCACCTGTGCCCCAGCAGAGGCCTGCATGGGCCATGAGAATGCCACTTCCCTCCAGCCTGAGCAACAGAATGAGACTCCAACTCAAAAAAAAAAAAAAAAAAAGGAATAATAATAAAATAAAATAAAATATACTATTTATTTAACTAGGACTTTCTTGACTAGAAAGGTACTCCTAGAAAATATTGCAAAGACTTATGAAATAACACATTCAGTATACACTGTTTATAATAGTGAGTTTGCAAGACAATCTGAAAATAATTAAATGGATATCTATAGATGACTGAAAAAAAAATCAAGATGTATCTATACAATGGACTAAAATGCATAGTAGGAAAGGCTCTACATAAATATTGAGTTAATGTTAAAGTAAATGTCTAAACAGTATTTTTGGTATACTAAAAAGAAGAGCTCACTTTTTCCCTTTCTATGTTTATATATAAATATTTCTGCAAACCTATAAACACATCTATGTATTTATATATACATGTTAAAACACATATTCAATCAAACACATATGCATATGCATATGCATCCATACATGGATAATTTATGGGAATATTTTTGTATAAATCTTTTCATGGAATTCATTTAATTGAATAATGCATTTTCTATATTTCTGGTTTGCAAATTTAAATTCTCAGATATAAGATTTTTATGTAAACAAAATTCTTCCCTCCAGAGATGAAGCTACAAAAACTTTTTATAAGGTTTTGTTATTTATTCTTTAACAAAAAAATCCCAAAAGTTTCATATTCTACACTTTGCAGATGGCTATCAATAATAGAAACATGTTGTTAAATAAGTCTATTGACATTCGTTATGCTGTAAATAACGTAATGTGTTCTATAATTTTAATTTAAATATTCTTCCAAGTTATTAAATTTTCCATTGTCTGCCAAAGTAGTTTAGATAAGCATCTGTAAATACTCCAATAAGATTATTACTTAAAATGCAAACAAAATATATGTAAGGAGCATTCAAAAGAATACTCTATTTATTTCCATAAATAATATAAATTTTATTTTTTAGACTTATGTTTTACATATAAAATTTAAAAAATTAAAATACTAGAAAAGTACCTTAGGTATTAATTGTTAATGGCCTTGTTTTTAATAATAGGATTATTAATGTTTTATTTTCTTTAAACTTTTTATTTTAAAGAAATACAAGCATTTTAAATATATACATTGGATAGTGAAGAAAGCAAGTTATCGTAAGTCTTTTATGAGATTTTCTATGAAATATAAGAGTTTGGCTGCCATATAATTTTAGATTTTCTTCAATATTAATAAATATAATTCCATTTTAAATCTACGTTTTATGTTTTAGTCTTTGACTATTTGCGATAAGCAATGTTATGCAAAACTATGTTCTTGATCACTTATTAGTTTTCTCCTTTTAAATGATGAGAATCCATTAGCAACAGTGACATATGTATAAGAATTTTGAACAATCTTGAGATACATGATGTTATTAACTAATATCTGTATGCAAGCAGGAGGATTTCTTGGCACTTTTCATAGAATTTTTAAGATTTCATTTTAAAGCCAATAAAATTAAAATAAAAGTCATCTGTTAGACATGAAAAGAAAGATGTGACAGGAATATCAGAAAAGACAGACCAGTTAGCCTGGGTAATCTCACAGACCATTACTTTTTTCATGATCACATGGTATTAATTGTAATTAATACATTGCACCCAAACACTGCCTTAATAAAACTTTAATTTTTGTTTCAAATTATATTACTTGTAAATATTAAATATAACTATTCACTGGCTCATGAATTCACCAAACTATATATATATACCATATATATATATGGTAAGCTTTTCATTCCTGTTTTACTGATTGTTAACTATGGCACAAAGAAATCAAATATCAGATCAAGTGTCACAGAACTAGCTTACAGGGTAGAGACTCTATTACATACAGGTGATCAGGTTCCGTCATCTATTCTCTCCAGTACATACTCTATGCTATCATTTACTATCATTCAATGCATCTCTTTTTAACTTTTTATTTGTAGTTTTTATGGATATATAATGAGGTAATGTGATACTTTGAGGTACATGTGATATTTTGATACAATCATACAAGATGTTAACCTTTAATGTCTCTCTAAAAAAATTACCAAGTTTGGGATTTTATACAAAACGAGAGAACATTTGGAGCCAACAAGAGGAAAAGGAGGTGAGGAGAGAAGAGACTTTTGAGAGAATTCTCCCAGGCTTTGGGCTAGTATTGCTGACCACTAGGGAAAAAGCCGTTGTGATGTGAGTGAGGTTAGGAGAGCCTGCTCGAGAACCCCACTGATCTGGATATGTTCTGCCCCTTTAAATTATTTTTCAATTCTAAATCTTGTGAAAGGACAAGGATGTGAACATGGAGACTACGATAATAACAAACACAAATTATTTTTTGGCTTAGCAGTTCATCTAAGTTATAATTCCAAGGTCATAAAACTGATGGAAGCAATTGGCTAAATAAACATCACTTCTGCCAATATTTCTTATATTTGAAAAATTTCAGGTACCAAGAATATGTTCTTGGATGTAAGTTTGAAAAGCCCAAAATGACAAGTAAACCAAAACATTTATTCACCACTTGGTGCCAACATAAAAGTAAATGTAGGTAATAATGCATGGTGGCACTTGGCTATAAGATTATCCTCTACTTCTTCCAGTACATATATGTGAGTGTGTGTGTGTGTGTGTGTGTGTGTGTGTGTGTGTGTGTGTATAGATGTGTATGTAAATTGAAATAATTTATAAATCTATAACTGATAGAATTAACTCTAGGGATAGAGCTGATGTTAAGATTATGGTTAGGTTCACTAGGGGTAGGATTAGGATTAAGTTATGGTTATGCTGAGTGATAGTATTAAGGCTAGGCTTAGGTTGATATTTATGGTAAGTGTGAGGGTTTGGGCTAGTTCTAGTGTTAGGGCAAGGATTATACTTAGGCTTAAGACAAAACATGCATTAGAGCTACAGTTAGGCATTACTCTTAGAATTATAGGTAGGATACGTGTTAGGATTAGACTTAGTTTTAGAATTAGGGCTAGAATTAATTTAGGGTTAGATTTAACCTTAGTGTAATTATAGATTTATAAAACCTCATGGAAACTTCCACAGCCTGCAGAATATGTATCAGTCTGCACAACATTAATCAATATAAAGAATTTCATTGAGTGGATTGTCTGAACCCGTGGGTTCGAGACCCGCCTGGGCAGTGAGACCTCATCTCTACAATAAGTCAAAAAATCAGCCTGGTGTGGTAGCGCATGCCTGTAATTCCGGCTACTCAGAAGGTTTAGGCGGAAGGATCACCAGAGCCCAGCAGGCGATGCTGTGGTGGCTGGGAGCGGCCACTGCCCTCCAGTCTGGGTGATCGAGTGAGACTCCAACTCAAAAAAAAAAAAAGAATTTCATTATGAATACTGCATGCTGTTTCACAACATCCTTTAATTTTACTTAATACTCACTTTACTTATTAAGGCTGATGACTCATATATTGTAAAACAAAATAAAAGTAAATAGGCATTTTCTGCTAGAAAGGGAATTTAAGGGAAGTTGGTCTATGTCTTTCCCTTATGGGTGAGCCCTTTCCTTCTTTTCCCCTAAGTCTAGCCCTAACTTTATGTTTAAGCCTAACCCTAACCATAG
Source organism: Cephalopachus bancanus (assembly GCA_027257055.1). Lineage (NCBI taxonomy): Eukaryota > Metazoa > Chordata > Mammalia > Primates > Tarsiidae > Cephalopachus > Cephalopachus bancanus. The sequence continues at coordinate 4,980,947 of JAPVLO010000205.1, read as the reverse complement.
TCCTTAACCAATCCTGAAGTCTAACCCTAACTGTAACCCTAAACTTTGGTCTAAACCCAACTCTAACCCAAATTGGGGCCTCAACCTTAGCTAACCCTATCTTTAATTCTAGAACTAAGGTTAAATCTAACCCTAAATTAATTCTAGCCCTAATTCTAAAACCAAGTATAATCCTAACACTTATCTTACCCATAATTCTAAGAGTAATGCCCAACTGTAGCTCTAATGCATGTTTTGACTTTATTCAATAAGCTAAAGCCATGATAAGCACCAAGAAATAGTCCTTGTTGTAAATGGTTGGTTTTACTGCTTATTGAAACTTGTATTCTATTTTCAATTATGTTTTGTTTAAAAGAAAAATTTTTAATGGGTTAAATACTCTTTACTTTCTTATTTCACTAACCAAGATAACAGAGATCTCAGGTGATGACATTGATTTTGCTTCATACTAACCAAAGAAAATAAACATATTAGTCGAGGAAAAATAAAAGTCTGGATAAAATGAAGATCTTAATGTTTTTTTATTCTTTTACATTCAAAGTTGTATAAACATGGGAATCCTTAACTGGTTAAACTAATATCATGAAGTATTCATAGTTTTAAATTCTTCTCCCTTTCAAGTAATTCATAAAAACTGAAACTATTAGTTGAAGTACAAAATTTAGAAAATGAAAAGGAAGCAAATGTTTCATAATTGATCAATACTCTTTTCTACAGAACTTTTATTGACTATAGCAGCACCAAGAGTTATTTTTCATCTTCTAATGAATTCCATTCTTAAATATAGGATAGGCTGAAAATAAGGTAGCTATTTCTTTCTTTATTTTATTTTATTTTTTGAGTTGGAGTTTTCTCACTCTGTTGCCCAGGCTGGAGTGCAGTGGCACACTCACTGTCACTGCAGCCTCTACCTGCCGGGCTTGGGTGATCCTTCCACCTCAGCCTTCCAAGTAGCTGGAACTACAGGCTACACCACCACACCAGGCTAATTCTTTTAATTTATTGTAGAGAAGAGGTCTCACTAAGTTGCCCAGGCTGATCTCAAATCCATGGGCTCACGCGATTCTTTCACCTTGGCCTCCAAAAGTGCTGGGATTATGGGCATGAGCTACTGTTCCTGGCCTAAGGGAGCTTTTTTTATTTGTATTCATTTGTTTATTTATGTATTTATTTATTTATTTTTAAAGACTATACTCTCAGCCACATACACCAAATTGGTTATTTAAAATCTAAAAATGTATTTCATTTTCCCATTGAATAAAGTTGAGTTAAACTAAATGGTTATCAATTTTAATGAGCAAAATTACTATGGAGTAATTTATAGATAACATTCATATTTGTGATTTTGCCCAAATATCTCCAAAAACTACCATGGGAAGCAAAATACTACATTTGAAATGTAATGGCAATTTTAAAAGATTTAAGATGCTTGGAGGGATCAAATAATTTTTGATGGGGTTTCCAAGTTTCATAATGTACAATTTTCAGTCTTTATACTACAATTAGGCATTTCCAGTTAGCTCTTCTCAACATGATTTTATCTTTTCTGTGCTACTATCCCACAAACTGACAGAAGCACTGTAGAAGATAATTTTTAAAAAGGTAGTTGAAGCTACTCATGAAAATTAATTTGTAAAAAAATAGACACAATTTCAAACCTAATAATGTGATCACTTATCCTAAAAATAAATGTGGTGGATATGACTAAAGTAGTTTAATTTTAATAACACAGTTAACTTAGTAGCTAATATAGCTTGCATTTGTCTTCATTTCTCTTTTCTTTTTCTCTTTCTAAGCCTCCTTTCTTTCTACAATTCTGCTGTTTCTGTCTTCTTCTTTTGCCCTTCCTCCTCCCGTTTTCACTTGCTCCTATATATTTTAGGTTCTTCAGACACTTCTTCATTCTGCCATGTTTCAAAGACGCTGAACCACCCTTCCAATTTCAATTGCCTGTAGAGGGAGGGGATTGGGCAGAGAGGCAGTGCATGGAGTAGTTAAATCCATGAATTCTAGAAGTCAACTTTAAAAGCTCATGTCCCAGCACAGCCACTGGAGGACCTTTCTATAATTCACTATTCTATTAGTTACAGTAGCTACGTCAATGCAGCTGTTATAAGAATTGCATGTATTAATTGTAAAGCACTTACAATTACTGTAAAGCACTTACAGTAATGTATGTGCATTACAAGCACTCAGGAAGTGTTACTTGATCTATGTTACTGAATCATTGTGTTAATAAAGACCACAGCCGGGCTCGGTGGCTCAGCCTGTAATCCCGCGCCTTTGGGAGGTTGAGGTGAGTGGATTGCCTGAGCCCGCGGGTTTGAGACCCGCCTGGGCAGCAAGACCTCATCTCTACAATAAATAAGAAAATCAGCCGGGCGTGGTAGCGTGCGCCTGTAGTTCCGGCTACTTGGAAGGCTGAGGCGGAAGGATCGCCGGCGCCCAGCAGGTCGAGGCTGCAGTGGCCGGGAGAGGCCACTGCACTCCAGTCTGGGCGACCGAGTGAGACTCCAACTCAAAAAAAAATAAAAATAAAAAAATAAAGACCACAACATTCCTTAATTTCCCACCTGCTTTAGGAAAGTAGGCAGGTTTTTCTATTTTCAATGATACTTTCTACCCTGATTTCTGATACTTCCATTTTTCCTTCTTTCTTTGGTATCATTTATCTTTTTCTTTCCCATGGCTCCTTGCTTAATTTCCACTCATCTTCCAAATGCAGAGAAAAGTAAACATGTTACATACACACATAAACACACACAAATTCTACAGAAAACTTTAACCTTTCATAGGTACTTCTCATTGCATCTTCCCCTTTAATGTGAAAACCCATAGGAGCTGAGTTTATATTTGTTTATATGTACTTATCTTACTTTCTATTGCAATCTGCTATCAACAAGTCCGTTCTTATAAAATGGTTTTTTTGTTTTTTTGTTATGTCTTCCATACAAAACATTGATCTGGTAACTCCCCCTTTTTGAATTCTTCTGCTATAGAATTTTATAAGCCAATTCATGTTCAAAATCATGGCTGTACAGTGTCCTTGATTAAGCTTGGGTTTAGAAGACAGAAATGTGGGTCTACTCGATTTTCATGATAGATTTTTTTACCACGTGATGGGGATTCATAATATCTCTTCTTGGTGTTGCTGTGAGGATTAGTAGCACACATAAATCCCCAGGAAAAATCCTTGTTCATGATTTTCACTTCCTATGTGTTGAGCCCTTTTCTAAGTAATTAACATGAAAAAAAAAATCTGATGTTCATTACTACCCCAGGAGATAAGCTACTATATTTATTTGCATGATAAATATGGAAAACTTTCACAAAAGAACTAAATAGCCTAAACGAAACCTTAGACTAATAGAGCCAGGACTTGTGCCCACCCTGTCTGGCTCCAGCATCTGTGCTCTTAATTCCTGTGCTGTATAGTATCTCCCTTTTTGCTTTGAACATTGTTTTCTCAAGATTGTTTCCCTCATTTCCCTTTCTTTTCTTTTCTGGATCAACCCTGTTTATCTAAGAGTTTCATCCTTGACCCATTACCAATGAATCTTAATCTTTTAGTGGTTGCAGACACCTAACAGAAATTAGAATACTTTTTTTTTCCCAGAATGAGTCATATATGTGTATGTAAGCATGGCTTCATACAGGTTGTCAAGAGATTCATTGAACTTGTGATGCCTATCCATTAAGAACCTTACATTCAGCATTGAACGCATCCCATTGGGCCTATATTCTGACAATCTTTGGAAGTTTCCTCCTCCTCCCCCTCTCTCTGCTATTGCTTAAGAATATCACTCACCTTCCTTTTCTTTTTTCCAGTGAAACCAGTCTAGTGTTATGATAAACACTTTTGGTGTCAATCAGATACAGGTTAGACTCCAACTTCCATTATTTCACTAGCTATGTTTCCTCAAGCAACTTACAATTCTTTTTCCCTACTGCAAAATAAGTTAGGATTATGATGCAGACATGTATGCACGTGTACACATATGCATGTGTGTATGTATGCTTCACAATGCATATTTACACCTTAAAATTCCAAGTAATTCACTAGTAGATCTTTTATAAAATGCTTTTGTTGACTAAGAATGTCGTGATCACATTTCATGAAAAGCTCATTAATGCTATAGTGGACACCACATAACTCCCTCCCTTGTTAATCTCACAGCATGGCTTCAATATTGTCATGAGACTTGACCTTTTTAAAACACAAGTTTCTCAAGTGACAGTTCTAATTGAACTTTCCCAGGCTTATATTTTCTTAACGTAATAATTATTCATAAACTGGCCTCAGTCTACCAACCTGATTCTTTACGACCTAACTCAGCTAATTGTTTGCTTAGTTCTTCAAATAAATCTGTGTTATTTGTATTATTTTTTGTGTACATTTCTTTCTTCTTAGAGTGCCCACTTATTTCTGCTTTGTGGTCTGAATGTTTGTTCCCCACCCAAATTTGTATGCTGGAACCCTAACCTCTGAGGTGATGGTATCAGGAGGTGGGAACTTGGGGAGGTCATTAAGCTCCAGGACTGTGAGAAATAAATTTTTGTTCTTCATAAGCCACCCAGTGTATGTCATTTTGTTATAGAAGTCTGAACAAGCTAAGATACCCTAGTGTATAAAAAACCTGTGTCTCCAGATGCCTTCCAATTGATACATCAGTAGAATGAACTTATTTCCCTTCTCTCCACAAGGTGTTCAAATATCTCACTTTACGCACTTTCTATTATGGTATAAACTGTTTTATAAGTATTTATCTTGAATTCAGTCTTCACCATGAAATTTGATATTCTGGAAAGCCATATACGTATTTGTCAGTATGTTAATTATCTCTTATCTGTCTCTTCTACATCTTCCCCCAACCATACCGTGTGCTTTATAAAATATCAGCTCACAATTCCCCTCAAAAAGAGTTCATTAACAAATTGCATTATATGTCCTCCATTTTTAAATATTGAAAGCGGATGAGTTAAATAATTATGGTTAATGATGATTTAGAAGTAATCAAAATTTCTAGTAACTTTTGTGCCACTACTGACTTATGTTGGCAAAATATGTGCAAGGGGCAGTCACAAAGTGAGAATTTCTAATGATTCTAAAGGCAACACACACACACACGTGTGTGTGTGTGTGTGTGTGTGTGTGTGTGTGTTTGTATGTGTATATATATATATGTATACATACAAATTTTATATATATATAAAATTGATTGTGGACAAGTAAAAACCTGTAATTCAGGAACAGATTCTTTAATATGTGTGACTTCTCCCATATATTTATCTACATGGTAAGGCAAAACCTTTATATATATTTTACCACCCTTGCTAAAAAGTAACATATGTGTGTTGACTTATTTTAAATCTTTTAACTTACTGAGTATTCAGTGAATGAAGTATTAACTAAATATAAAGACATCCTGTGTTTATATAGTATTAGCATAAGTGTCAGTAAACATAAAGTTATCCACAATAAATGCAGGTATTTTAAAAAAACCTCAACCAATAAAAGAAGCCTATAAAACTTTTCTCATAATCATCTATCCCTTCTTTTAATACCATCTGTCTACTTATTTAGAACTCTTTTCATTATGTCAACTTTATCACTATGAAAAGAAGATCTGATCTCAGATTGGGGTTAAGAGGAAAGCAGAAATTATTCTGTAATCACTAGTACAACATTTCTTTGAGAAGGTCAAGGTGGCTTACAAATGCTTTTGTCACATAAATAGTAATTCTCATATCAATCCTGCCAGGTAAGCAATTATATTAAAAATCGCCCATTTAAATTTAACAAAGAGGTCAGAATATTTAATATTAAGGGAGTGCTCGTCATTTTTAACTTCCACTTATTTCAATTTCATGCTCAATGATAATATAATATGAATTTATAGATTTTATATATATTTGTACATACATACATGCATATGCATAATCTGGCTATAGTTAAAGCTATAACTTTCCCATTTCTGAAGACTATTCTTTTCTTTTCTCCATAGTAGGGTAAGCAAAGAAAAGGACCCTGACTGTTTCATCCAGTTCTTATGCTTTAGTGTAACTTGTATTTTTAGAGATTTTTAATAGCACAGAATTTTAAAATCATTACTAAAGTATCCTTTGTTATTTTCATTAAGACAGTATCTTTGCTTTAAAGACTCAGCCATGTTGCCTTACTAACAAAGGTCGATAAAGAGACAATCCAAAGTCAAGCCCTCATGTCATCGATCATGGTGCGGCATTAAGCTACCAACACCTTCCAAATGTGCAGTAGATTTACACCAGATTGCTTTAGGCCTAAGTACACAAATTCTATTTCACAGATGAAAAATTATATTTTCATTGATCTGTCTTACTTTTGTGTGGATAATTAAACATAAAGAAAAGAAGACCTTAGGTTGAAAGTATAAGGGTGATGCTAACAAGTGTGTGTATGTCTGCTTGTGATTGTGTATGTGAATCCAGTGTTTGAACTAAAATCACATTTCTGCCTTTCTTGGTATGTAGGAGAGATAAAAAGAAGAGAAGACAAAGAGCAAAATGTAAAATTAAGTGGTGTTCCAACTGGTTTTCCTTCATCTAGAAAGGAAAAAAATGAAATGAAGAGCTAATGGCAAAAGCTACACTAGGGAACTATTACTCCTCAATTTCTTATCTCAAGCACACTTACACATGTCACTCTTTTTTTTTTCCGCAAGATAATTCAATATGAGAAAATTTCAGAGTTCATAAAGTTTACAGAAAACCAACTATTTCAGTGCCAGTCATCATTCCTATGGCTCAGATCTCATTTAGGAATGGATAAAGGGAAGCTACATCAGTATTATTCATGTTCTATAGGAGGCGCATCAATGTACATAATAAAACCAAAGTTAGAAGCAGATCCAACTTAGAAAACTCAAATGACAAAACAAGCAAGTGAGAATTCCAATGCTGTTCTTTCTACTGGACAGCAACATATGTCTAGTTCCAGAAGTAGCTCCAGAAGTTATAATTAACTTCAGAGAGAGAGAGAGAGAGAGAGAGAGAGAGAGAGAGAGAGAGAGAGAGAGAGAGAGAGAGAGAAAGTAAATCATTCCCAGCCCCAAAGCTCCTTTTTTGTTTTATATTCTTGTTTGACATCTCTATGCGTTCTTTTTGACACTTAAAAAAAAGAAAAGCAATTGTCAATGTGTCATAAGAAGAAATCTATATTTGGTTTCTACCCCCATTTCCTGGCACATAGCTTTTTAAATCCTTGCAGTTGCTGAAGTGATAAGCATTTTAATATGTTAATGAGATTACTGATGGCTGGGGGTACATAGAAAGTCTGAAGATGAGGGCTGGTTGTCAGGGAAACCAACCAAGTGATTAGAAGGTAGAAGGTTGCCACTTTCAGATGCCTTTAGACCCCTCATCCTCTGCCTCTGGGGAAAGGAGATACACCGAAGGTTGAGTTGATTATCAATGGTCAATTATTTAGTCAACTATGCTTATGTAATGAGGGCTCCATAAAATTCCAAAAAGATGGGATTGAGAACTTATAAGTTGGTGAATATATGAATGTGGTGGGTGGGGGGCATGCCCAGAGATGGCATGAAAGCTCAGGTCTTCTTTCCACATACCTCCCCTATGCATCTTTCCATATAGATGTTGAGTTGTATGCTTTTATAAAAAACTTGTAATCTAGTAATTAAACTAAAGTTCTATGAGCTGTTCTAGCAAATGATTGTGTACACCTGCATACATGCGCATATATTTATATGTATATGAACATCCTTCTCAAAGAAAAATGAGTTAATAGGATATAATTGTTCAAAAGAAACATGCAGGTTAAGATGGTGTGATAAAAGTGGACCAAATAATCATCTATCATTTACTCTTTAGTAGCTAATAATGGAGATCTAAAATAATAAAAAAAAATTAAAAACATAGATTATTGTCAAGCAAACAAATAAAAGTGAATAATCACTTGCTACCAAATATCAACAGTGACAGCTAAAGGTTTGACTCTCCACCTATCCACTTCATTGTCCTTCCAAATACTGTAGAAAAGGTTGGTTGATGGGATTGTGATAATTCGTACTAATTTCTTACCAATATCTCCACAACTAATATTACTTATGGAGCGGAGTCCAGAATGATGATCAGGGAGCTGTAAGGAAAACTAAAGGTAAAACCCTTGAGAAGAGATATCTTAGCAAAGACAGGAGGACCTTCCAGATATCAAGTCACCAGGTTTGAATTGGGACAAAGGCCCTAAGCATCCTACCACTCTAATACAAGACAACACCATCTTAGAAGAGACAGTAGAGTATTTATCTTCTGGAAATATCTGGGAATAGAATCAAAGAAACTGAGCTTTCAGTTTAAGTAGCTAAGGAAAGAAAGAACTTAATTCAGATTTTGTTGGAAAGCGAACAATATGGAATTCTTCTGTGTTAGAATAAATAGAAGACCTAATTCAAGTTAGTGATTTCAGCCTTACAAACAAGAATGAAAATCAAGAACACTATGTAAATATCACATATTAAAGAGAATGAGATAGACTTTTCTTTAGGGAGAACTTTTGGGCCTATACAGGTTTTAGCTCTGTGTGTTTATTACAAAAGTAATAACCATGGTCTCCTCCTGACGGTGAGAGAGCTGGTGTTGAACATCCTTCTCTCTATCTTCTCACCATTTTCTGATTACTTTTTCTCCTGTACAAAGCAGTCATTTGTCCACAGCTTAGATTAGGAGTAATAATAGTCTAGTAAGAAACCATCCTGCTTACCACATGCATATGTATTTTTTTCTCTTGGAACAGGAAAGGTAGAGAGAGAGTCACCCAGTTCATTCAGTAAATTCCTTTAGTTCACTCAGCTCCCTTCTTTTATTCATTTATTGACAATTCCAATAGATGCAGTAAAAGGAATTTAAAACATTTATTTGTCTTTATGTCATCAAAAGCCACAGGTAATTTTGACTGGACATAAAATTACCTGTTTTTACTTAGTGATATTTTCTCAACAATCTAACTTAAGAAAACAGAAAGGCCATTTCTCCATGGGCCGGATACTTTATGAAAAGAACATGTGGCGATCTAAGGACATTAGGCAAGTCATTAACAAAGGCCTATGAACCACTTTACAAAATATTTTTGAAATGAAAATTAATGGTTAGTCTTTTCTGAGAGCTCTTTCATAGTTGAATGCAACTGGATGAGATTCATTTGCAAGTAGAAATTTTATTTATATTGCTTTTTACTTCATTAAACAAAAAAATGGAAAATCAGCTAGCTACAGCTGATGTGAAAGAACACAAAAGCAAAAATTGATATACACTGCATTGTAAAATGCATTTGGAAGCAAGCAATTTGCATAAAATACCACGATCAATACTGCTATGTTCACCACCATCACCTCCACCAAAACACACAAACAATAAAAAACTCAAAAACCAAAACACATTTACAAACACACACAACCTGCAATAACAGTTTCAAAAGTACTTTCAGTTGGAGGAAGGGAGGAAGGAAGGAAGGGAGGGAGGGAGGGAGGGAGGGAGGGAGGAAGGAAGAAACATGTTCAATTATTTAGATTGGAATTTGAAATAAAAATATTTCAAAGGTTGTTACTTCATTTAGAAGCTTATTAAAATTTCTGAACATTTTAAAACCCTAAGTACTGTTACAACAGTGTTCTTGCATGTATAGTATATGCTTTCTTGCCAAGAATTTCAACAGATTCCTAAAGTCACAACACAATTTTCATTATTTTCATATCAAAATTCCTTCCTAGAATCTAGTTATACTCATTTGCATGCTACTTTGGAAAACTTCTGTAGAGGTTACAGGAAACACTTTGAGAAAGCAAGCTAATGTTTTATGAAACTCTTAGTCCATTTTTTCTTTATTTAGGCTAGTAATTAAATTTTAAATGATATCCTTTGACTCCCATCTATTGCCTATGTGAAAAATCAGGGACATTTTATTAATCTTTTCCATTTTCTCTTCTTTATCTACTTCTTTGATGTTGCATAATTCATTTACATACTCTCATTCTATTCCTTTTCATGTCTTTGCTTAATTTTGGATCTACAATTAAATATATTCAGTGGTCACCATCTTGCTTTTGTGAGGGTTTATCTAATAATCTAAGTTGGATATATTTATCCTTTTGTGAGTAAATCATTCCCTAAGTTCTCCTAAGTTTAAAATTATGTTTCTATATTTATTGTCAATGCCTGAAAAAGAGATTAGCACACATAGTTTTTCCTTGCATTTTAAAAATATTGGCTTTTTGTGTTGTTTTGAATATTGCTGTGGAGAAGTCTGATGGCAACCTAATTTTTTTTTCCTTTGAAAGAAATTTAATCTTTTGCCTGGTTGTCTAGAAAAATTTATTTTTTAATTTTTTTTAGAAAAATTAAAAAAATATTCTTAAGAACTAAAAGTTTTCTAAGGTATATTTAAAAATTAATAAAACCCCTTTAATGGATAGTTGGAGATCTTTTATTTCTAAAAAACTTGCTTGAGTTACCAGGCTTCAGGATTTTGTTCTGTTTGAGTTTTCTTCATTCCCTTCCTCAATGCTACTTACAAAATATTCATTAGAATCTATTATTTCTTAGTTACCCAACAGCTTAATCTCTTCTGCTGAGTTTGCTTTTGTTTCTTCTCTTTTCTCATGTTTGACTCTCATTTCACATCTTTGTATGCTTTACCCATTGTTGTTTTTGAGTTTCACTGATTAAAAACAGGGTTTTTTTTGTATTTCCAAGTAATTTTGGAAACAAATTTAATTAAAGTTGAGGCTTTTTGGTTTTAGTTTTCCTCTGTTCTTTGGTTATTTTTTGGCTGGTGTTAAGGGGAGAATTTTCATTAGATGAAAATGTTTAATACTCAGTATCTGTTCTTTCTATAATATATTTGTATGGGTATTATCCATAATTTTCTGGGTTTTTACTTATTTATTTATTTATTTATGTATTTTTTGAGATGTTGATGTTTTCCTAAACAAACAATTACTGGTGAGGGGTCAAAGATAATTTTGTTGGCATTATTTGTTTGTTCCTAAACATTATCTTATGGTGTTAGGGATAGAAACTTCTTTAATTGAGGGTATCTTTTTATATGTTATATTGTTTTCTGATTTAGTGAATTTCTTTTGTTTCTGTAAGGCTTTGATTTCAGCCTCTCCATTTTTTTTCCTGTAGCCGCAAATTCTCCAAGGTATTTTCCATGAACTTTTAATTCACACCAGAAATAGTACCTTCCCAAGTGTGTTATATTTATTCTCACATAATTTCAAGCACCTTCTTTTCTATTCACCTGTTCTTAAATCTGTTCTAAATATTTCTTTAGACTTGTTCTCAGTTTCAGGAGGGGACTCTTTCTTTGAGGGGGTGATTTTCCCACTCTCAGCGACTGCTATTACCCCATAGCCATGTCCCCCACCTCCTGACACCATCTGGTTGCACAGTCTCTGTCTGAATCTCGAATTTAGGGTGAGCTCCAGAGCTAGATCTGCTGTTACAGGTGGCATTTATATCTGTAACTCAGATAATTTTGGTTTGTTGTATTTCTTTTGTATTTATTATGGCAAAGATTGTTTTGGCGGGTGGTTATACTGCTTATAATCAATATAGTTTTTAGGGGAGATTTAGATTTAGGAAGGCACTATTATCCTGTGGACACTTTGCATGAGCTATTTTAGATAAAGTGATGAGGGAAGGTGTTTTGTGAGAGGTGATATTTTAAGACGCTACTTGAATGAGATGCTAGATTAAGCCATTGCAGGATTTAAGAGAAGTCCGAGCAAATAGAAAAGCATCACAAATAAACTGTGAAAATATGCTAAAGACTAAGAATAAGCAAAGAAACCAGTGAGGCTAAAATAGATGTAAATAGAGAGTGGTGAGCAGTGAAGTTTAAGAGCTAGACAGCAGCCTTGCTTTCTGTATTTATGGATTTGCCTATTCTGCATATTTCATATAAATATGATCATATAACATGAAAACTTTCGTGGCTGGTTTCTTTCACTTAGCATAATATTTTCAAGGTTCATCCATGTCGTAACATGTATCAATACATCATTTTTTAAATAACCGAATATTTTATTGCATGCATTTACTATAACTTTTTAATCATCCCTCAGTTGATAGATATTTAAATTGCTTTTACCTATTGGTTATTGTCAATAGTGCTGCTAAGATCATGCATGTAGAAGTATTTTCAATTCTGTTGAGTATCAGAGTTTTCTTTTTATTTGAATATGGTAAATTATTGGAGGGTGAGAAAAGAAGCACAAAATAATTTACATCTTTAAAAGATTATGCTTGCTGTTGCTAGAGGGAAGAAAGATGGAAAACAGGGAGAGAGGAGGTTATTGCTGTAATCTAAGTGAAATATCACAATGACTTGGACTAGGACAGTCAGAATCCATGGTGAAATGTGATCGAATTTTACACATGATTTGAATGTAGCACCAGCTGCACTTACTGAGTGAAAATGCTAAGATAAATTATCTTTGAAAAATGAATCCTAAGTTTATGGACTAAGTATTTTGATGAATGGCCACATCATTTATTGAGACTTAAAAAACCTAAGAGAAGAACAGGTATGCACAGAAAAATCAACAGTTCTTGTTTGGGAAACTTCAAGTTTAGAATTCTTAGACATCCTCATGGAAATTGATGTTCAATAAGCAAATCTGTAGAAGAAACACTGTGGGGAATTTACAAATCTGGAAGCATGGGAATAAACTGAATCACATAAGCAGTGAGTGCACTAAAACCTAGGTCATTAGATCATGTAGAAGTCCAGGAGAGATGCAGGAGATAGAGCTTTGAGGCAGACAGAGATACAAAACTAAAGTAGGAAGCAAAGTGAAAACAATATTTTGACTGAATAATGAACTGACTGGGTTAAATAAAATGCACTAGAAAGGCAGAGAACTGGCCACTGAATTTGCCACAATGGAGATAGTCATCTTGATAAGGGTAATTTCAGTGAACTGGAGTGGGTTGAAGAGAGAAAGGTAAGCGAAGGAGTAGATAACTGAGTTTTGACAGTTCATTTAGGATTGTTGCTCTCAAGGAGAGAGGATGAAAGTGGCAGGCATTATTTGAGTATGTCACCTTCAGGGAGGCAAGTGTGTTGCATTATAGTAGTGTAGTACAGCACATCTGCCTGCTATTGGGAAGAATGCTCTTGAAAAACAGAAACTCAGGGTTCATGAATGTGTGTACACACTCATGCTTGTGAAGAGATAAGCATGGGAGCAGTGCAAAGATGGCAGGGTGGCCGTAAGTACACATGAAGACATTCTAAGTTCCACCATCGAAGTACAATGGAAAACACAGGTGCAGATGCAGGTAGATTGGTGGTGTTGGTAAGGGGAAATGAGACTAGTCTTACTGCTTTTATTTTCCAAATCATAATAAGACAAATAATTCTAAGGAATTATAGTTGCTTTGTAGAGAAGCGTTGTGAACCCACCCAAGATCATGGTCACAAATCTAAAGTCAAAAAGAGATTTTTTTGTCACTTTGGAAAACAACAACAACAACAACAACAACAAAAACCCCCTTATAGTCTAGGTTCATAATTTTTTAATTAGCAACCCCACAATATGCTATGTCTAAATCTTCAGGATATTTGAAATCATAGAAAAGCAATAATTTGACCAGGCTCGGTGGCTCAGCCTGTAATCCTGCGCTTTGGGAGGCCGAGGTGAGTGAATTGCCTGAGGCCACGGGTTTGAGACCTGCCTGGGCAACTTGGTGAGACCTCATCTCCACAATAAAAAAATAAAAAATAAATTAAAAAAATTAGCCGAGTGTGGTAGTGTGCGCCTGTAGTTCCAGCTACTTGGAAGGTTGAGGCGGAAAGATTGTCGGAGCCCAGTGGGTCGAGGTTGCGGTGGCTGGGAGCGGCCACTGCACTTCAGTCTGGGTGACAGAGTGAGACTTCAACTCAAAAAAAAAAAAAGAAAGAAAGAAAAAAGAAAAGAAAAACAATAATTTGCAAATACCACATTTTATATAATACTGTCAAGAGGGTCTTGGGACATCACCCCATAATCAAGCTTATTCTTATTTCCTTAGCAAAGATTTTCCAATGCCATACTAGTGTGATCAAACACACACACACACACACACACACACACACACACACACACACACAAACAAAACAAAACAACAAAAGCTCTACGTTTTTCTGGTTTTGATTTCAAAAGATTTAAGAGATATCTTTCAGTTTTCAGAACTTTTCAAACCTCACAACTGTAAATAAAGTCCCGTGGATTTTTAATATATGTATTTCCTTTGTTCACTAGTTGCTGAAGATGTTAAGACTCCCAAGTACAAATGCAGTTGTGATTAAATAAAGTTTTAGAAATATCACATACTAAATAATTTTCTTGGGGATTCTTGATGCACACTAGCATAAGTATTATGAGAAGACAAGCTGTTTATCTTTAACTCTTAAAGAAACATTTCTTCAAAGACCCCTTACTCGAGCATCACTGTTAACATGGCCAGACTAATTTTCCATACACTAGGATTGAAAAGCAAGGCAAAGCTTATTCAAAATAGTGAGTAGAGATTAGAAAAAATAATGATCACAAACGCATGTAAAGTCTTCCCATATAAAATGGTGTCAGTAATTGTGTACCCACAACCATGGAAACCGAATATACTTAATCATGTTATATATATTTCCCAGTTTAGATAGAAGTAGGCAATAAAGAGACATGAATCAGCAGGAACATGTGTATTAGGTTGCTATACATTGCATAATACTACATAATATTACAAAAATCCAAAGACTTAAATGATTATGCATCTCTGAATCAATGGCTTAAAACAGTAGCTAATCAATTAAGCATCTCACAAGTTTCTCTCTTCAAAAACTGCCTTGTGGAGTCTGCTCTTCTTTTTTGAAAGCAGGATTTATTGAGAGGACAGGAAAGTTCCCACAGTGGGAGGGAACACAAAGAGGTTGCCCTGAAGTTTGCTTTTTAATTAAACATAATAACACTGAATAAAAAATTAGATGAATAACACTGATGATTGGTGATTTCTATCTTTTTGGTGGGCTGAATAACCCAAGGATATCTAAATGCTATCTATTCTCTAGGACCTGTGGATATTAATTTATATGGCAAAAGGAATTTTGCAAATGTGATTAATATTTTTGAAGATGTGAAACTTGTCTTGGATTATTCAGGTGTATCCAAAATGTAATCAGAAATGTTCTAGAGAGAGAGGAGAAGAGAGAAATTTGACAACAGAAAAAACAAGTAGGAGACAAGAAGATGTAGGCAAAAGATTGTAGGAATGTGTAAGGTATCACCTGCCAAAGGATACGGTGACCTTCAGAAGTTGCAGGACAATGGAATCTCCTCTAGGCCTTTAAAATAAACCAGGTTTACCAACACCGTGACTTTACTATAGTGAAACTAATTTTGTATTTTTGACCTCCAGAAGTGTAAAAACATAGTGTAAGAAAAAGTTATGTTGTTTTAAGCCACAAATCAACTCTGAATCTACTTTTTATTTGACTACTTTAAAGTAACACACACACACACAAAACATCAAAAACAAAGTAGAAAATCATTCTCCATTGCCTTAATTTGATATTTTCTCTTTTGACCAAGTTGATTCTTTACAGATGGGAAACATTATTTTATAGTTTCCACAGATTTATGACCCTAAGAAAGTTTAGCCCTGTAAATATTCAGTGTCAACAGTAGTTTAACAAAAGAGGCAGATCACAGCTAGATCGAAATCACCAGCCCCATCAACTATGTAATGTCCATTTTGGGAGGGGGAATACTGTAAATAATGTTTTTGTTTCAGCATAATTAATATGGCCCAGCAAGTATTTTTCAAATCATGATAGAACATTATTGTTATTCTTAATTTACCCAGCTGTAATAAATGACAAATCTTTGACTTTTATATAAGAAAAATAATTCTTCTACAAATGTTCCATGACAAGGTGTCATTTTTCATACACTGTTGGAAAATTATTATAAAACTATAATTTTTTTATTGGCAAGATTGAGAAAAATAGTCACTTTTATATATTGTGTGATTATAAATTGGTAAAACTATGGGAAAAGTAATGTGGCAGTACTAAATATATGAAATGTTAAAATATTCACCTTGTTCCAAAAATTTCACCTTTTTAGATCTATCCTAGAGAATTACTTTGGTTTTTGCAGAAAAATGTGTACATTAAAAAAAAAAAATTCAGCACTACTTGAAAAAAATAGAGAAACATGGAAACATTCTAAAAATAATTGCCCCAGTATCTATCTTTAATATTTGAGTAATATAGTGGATAAAAGCACGCACCTGTGAGAAAAACGTGAGTTTAAAGAAAGGTCCTGCCATTCGCCAGTGACGTACATTTGGAAAAGTTGATAGCATCTATACATTTTAATTTTCTAGTTTATGAATTGGTACTAGTAATAGTTTATAGAATTGTTGAGTAAATTTACTGACCCAGCACATAGCGGAACAAGTAGATTCTCAGTAAACATTAATTCTCCCCTCTTTCCTTTAATTTATGACTATCTACAATTTGTGCAATAAAAGTCGGGATAAAAATAATACTTCCTAACTATTCTGCACAGTTTTCTCATTACCAGTTAAATACAGGAAAATTTTAATGTTGCTTTTATGCAACTTTAACAAATAAAACACTCAATATTATGGAAAGCATGATATCTTATTCAGTATTATAAATACTAAACTCTAGCAAATAGTACAAGTTTTGAGTCCTCTATGATAATTCATTTTACATATGAATCCAATCTCAATTTTGTTGGCCTTACTGCAACTCTTGGTTCCTCTACACTTGTTCTATCTTATGTTTGCACTATCAATCATTAATGAAATTGGAGAGCATGTGTTGAAATGAGTTTACTGTGACTGCATTTTGTAAAAGAAGAATGCCATTTAATACACCCATATCTATATGTAACATTTTTATTTTTTAATATACCTTTGGTATAGCCTCACACATTCTCATAATTAATGTTTTACTTTGGAGATAAAGTGTATGCTGAATACAGAAGGAAAAGATTGTAATAGTTGTGTAGTTGTAAATATATTATTTGCTAGCATAACATTATTAAACCCAAGTAAATATGTTTTTTATCAGGTTCTAGGTGTTTAATTGCCAGCAAAACTATTTTAGTCTTGCATTTTCAAATTTAATGAAATATTTAAATGATTAAAAGAATTAATACTTGATATTTAATATGGTTTAACAAATTATTATAGGTAAATTGCCTTTAAATCTGAATATTAATTTTTTTAATCTATGGTATAGTTAAAAGTTTATTTTATTGGACTAGAAAACTGTTAACTAAAGAACATTTTAATAATTCAATAACTCAGCTCATAGTAATAAATAATTTTCAGTCACATTTCAAACTTATTTTGAAAATCTTGTGTCAGGTTTTTAAAAATAAAATTCTTATGTTTATAATTATGTGAAGGTCTTGACTAAGAGTGTACCTGGTCACAAGTTTCAGTTACTATTGTCACTCATTCATATATCATTTCTTGAAATCAATAAAAGAGATACTATGCTTAAATTGAGCTATTAACTCTTTAACTATGAAACGTTAAAAAAATTGACCATACATTGAGTATCTCAGCCAATAGAAACTCATTTTTTAGAGCCTTGAGGAGATGAAGAAATTATTGGTTTTCTCTATGAGATTGTTACATTTAACTGAAACTATTATATGGCAATGCAAGAGTATTTCCTTTCACTGTCCCTTAGAATTCTCTTTCAGAATACCTGTAGAAATATTGTCTGCCCAATATAGAAAAACTACTCCTGATGAATAAAGTTTGTATTTCATGGTGAAAAATCAAACTTGTCATATTTGAAATATGCATCTAATGGAAATATAAACTAGTAAAATCTTTTTGGTGAGCAATTTGACAGTATGTATTAGTAACCTATAAAAATGTACACTCTACTCTTCATCATAGCAATTCCAGATTTTATAACTCTGTCTTGAAGAAATTATCATAAACATTAAAATGTAATCAGGCCAGGTGCGATGGCTCATGCTTGTAATTCTAGCACTTTGGGAGGCTGAGGTGAGAGGATTGCCTAAACCCATGGGTTCAAGACTAGCTTGGGAAACTTGGTGAGACCTCATCTCTACAATAAATCAAGAAAAATTAGCTGAGTGTGGTGGCACATGCCTGTAGTTCCAGCTACTTGGCAGGTTGAGGTGGAAGTATCACCTGAGCCCAACAGGTTAAGGCTGTGGCAGCCGTGAATGTGCTACTGAACTCCAGTCTGGATGACAGAGTGAGATTCCAACTCAAAAAAAAAGTTGTAATCAGATATGTGTATTTCTTATTTTTATAATAATGAAAGTAAGAAATTATTAAAAATCTAGGTAAAGGAATAAATCTATAACTGAGTTTAAGACACTTTATTGACATCTATTGTTATAAAAATACTGCTAAATTATGCAGTAATATGAAAAATACTAATACGTAAAACATTTAAGCTATAGTAACTTTAGAATATGTATCACTCCTACACTAAGCTTGATATTACTTTAGTCTATGATTTACTTATTTTTATCTTTGTAGTAGGGTAACCAACCATCTATCTCAGTTTGCCAGGAACTGCCAGGTTTCCCAGGATGTGAGATTTTCATTGATAAAATCAGGAAAGTCCCAGGAAAAGTGAAACAGTTGTTTATTTTAAAATATAGCAATTGGACAATGTTTGATAAATTTTTTAATAAATAAAGGTACACTACTGAACATGGTGCAATTACAAACATCATACATGTTTTTATTGTATAGAAAAGTGCACAAGGGCAATGTATGCAAATTGTGACAGTGGCCATGTTAAGAAATAACGGAGACGGAGTTAGGTAAGATGGCGACATCACAGGTGGGACTGTGAGATTCTCCGAAATTGAGTTCCCATAAAGACTCTAACTTTCCTTCCCCCACCCTCCTGCCCATAGCCAGTTGCACCGGTAGTAGGCCTGGAGACCCTCAGTCCCACCCACAGTCAGCTCCTGTGGCCCCTCTGACACTGCTGTTCCACTCCAGGAGGTCCTGGGCCCTGACCGTGTGGAGCTCACAGCTCCCTCCCCAGCTACACTGTCTCACTCAGCCCCAAGCCACCCGCTGCTGCCTATGGAGGCCCTTGGATACTGCCTTGTGGAGATTGGGGTTCCCTTGCTGGTTACACCGATCTGCCCCAGACGCAGTCGCTGCCAGCTCCCTCCCTGGCTGGGCTCCCACCCCAGTCTTGGGCTGCGGCAGCCTGTGGAGGCCCTCCACACTTGCCCCTCAGAACTACAGGCTCCATTCCCTCCTGGGGAACTCCACCAGGCCCAAGGCCACCGCTGCCCATGCAGGACCCCAGCGCCCAAGCCTCTGAGCTCTGCACCACTGCCTGGGCTGAGGCACCCAAAACTGCGGCCTGTGCTCGACCTCGGTGTTCCAGGTCCCTACTCTGGGTTCTGGGTCCCCGCCCAGTCCCATCTCAAGCCGTCGTCGCAGGGGAGGCTCTAGGCACCTGTCACTCAGAGATACCAGCTCCATTCCTGGCTGAAGTGCCCTGCATGGGACCCAAAGCTGCTGCCACCGCCTGTCACCCACCCTTTGGTGCTCTGGTCCCCACTCTGGCTGAGGTGCCCAGCAGTCTCACATTCCACTTACCCCAATTTGCCCCTGTCTACAGCAGGTCCAGAGAAAAGCTGGAGCCCTGTGACCAGGCAGATACCTGCAGTGACTCACCCACACAGCTCTGCCTAACCTCCAACTTGGGAGCTAAGACCCCATGGTTGTATAAGGGAACAGTACATCTTAAGGAGGCACTGAATAGCTGCTCTCAGCTCTCAGCTCTGGCCCAGGGAATCCAGGCTCCCTCCTCCACCCCAAACTGCTGGCAGCACACCAAATGTAGTGCCCAGCTATATCCCTGATTCCCACTGCCTGATACCAGACACACACCACCATAGCCTGTCATAGTGGATCATCCACAGACCTGGATGAGTGGGGAGAAAGGATGGTGGAGAGAAAGGATCCATGAAAGAGGAGCCACCAACTGCAGCCATTTTCCAGGCAGATCCGCATTGCCCCTCCCATCTATGAGCAGCCTCCACCTTGGTTTCTAAGGTAACCTCACCAAACAGGAGACAGAAGGCCCTCCCCAATGCTTAATCAGGCACAGACAATTCAGTCCTGTGGCAGACCTCTTAGGCAGCAAGCCAAGGGAACCAACGCAAGCTTTGAGTAAATCTATCTGCCTGCAATGAGAACAAGGGGGAGATGCTAGAGATCAGAGCTGAAGAGACTTTAGACACTCAGAAAAGACTCCAGAGCTAGTCTGGTTTCTTATTTTATTTTTTATTTTATTGTTTTGACTGTTTGTTTTATTCACTTTTGTATGCTTTTTGAGTTAGACTACATGTTTGTGTTGGGGAAAAGCACATCAAAAGGCATGATTCTATTGGACTGTCTTTGTGTGATTACTGGTATGCTTTAGGGAATTTTGTTTGTTTGTTTGTTTCTCTTTTCTGGCCTTGTGTCTCTTTTCATTTGCTGGTTGGTATGTATGTCTGTTTTCCCTCTTACTCCTCTCTCTCTCCAACTTCCTCTTGACCCACCCTTCTTCCATTATTTTCCTTTTCCTTGCCTCCTTTGGTTTCAGAGAGCAAACTTAAACCCCACTGCATGGACAGATTTTAAGGCAGTGGGAAGTGGGTTCCAGGGTGCCAGTACACCTGTTGGTGGATACTGGGATCTGCATATAGATTCTGAATCACAGCTTCCTCCTCAATTAAATCTCAAAACTGCAAAAAGTGCAGCCCCAACCAACAGTCCAAGCTCAAAAGTGAACAAAGCCAGAGGATGCTTCTAAGGAAGAACAGGAGATTGGGAAAAAAGAAGCAACCTCACACTCCCTAAAAAACAGAATTCAAGAAGAGGAGGGAAAGGGGGAGAGAAAAATCTACACAAATGAAGAAAAACGAAAAGAAGAATATGGGACTCTCACAGACCCCTGGGAGGTCAGACACTGAGAAAACTGACTTCAGAATGCAAACAATGAAGAGCCCCCAGAATGACTGGTCTCAAACTACAAACCCAGATATCAAGACATTAATGGAGAGATTAAAAAGAATTAAGGAGAGACAAGAGGAAACTAGGAAAGAGTTGATTACTGTGATAACAGTAGTAAAGAATACTGTGAATGAAATAAATAACAAACTGATAATCATGGAAAGCAGAATTAGCCAAGCAGAAGAAAGAATCTCAGAACTTGAGGACCAAAATATAGAACTAGCCCAAATTGAAAAACATAGAAAAGAAGCTTAAAAAGACAGAACAAAACCTTCAAGAGATGAACAGTTACTTTAAGAATGCGAACCTAAGAGTAATTGGACTTCCTGAGGCAAAAAGAGAGACAGAGAACACCCTGGAACAAACATTCCATGAGAGTTTTCAAGAAAACTTCCCTCATCTCATCAGTGATGTGAAAATTCAAACACAAGAGATTCTGAGAACCCCTGCAAGACAACAAATGAGAAGACCAACAAACTTGAAAACCTTAAGGAAATGGAGGACTTTCTGACATCACACAACCTACCTAGGTTGAAACAAGAAGAAATTGAGACCCTAAGTAGACCAATAACAATCAAGGAAATTGACTATGTCATAAGAAAACTACCTACAAAAAAAATAAAAATAAAAAAGCCCTGGACCAGATGGCTTTCCAGCAGAAATCTTTATTTATTTATTTATTTTTTGAGTTGGAGTCTAACTCAGTTGCCCAGACTGGAGTGCAGTGGCTGCTCCTGGCCACCGCAGCCTTGACCTGCTGGACTCCGGTGATGCTTTTGCCTCAGCCTTCAAAGTAGCTGGAATTACAGGCAAGAGCTACCATGCTGGGCTAATTTTTTTGATTTATTGTAGAGATGAGGTCTTGCCAAGTTGCTCAGGTGGGTCTCAAACCCACAGGCTCAGGCAATTCACTCACCTCAGCCTCCCAAAGCGTGAGATTACAGGCTGAGCCACTGAGCCCGGCCTCCAGCAGAATTCTATAAGACATTTAAGGAGGAGCTGATACCAATCCTACTGAAAGTATTCCAGGTGATTGAGAAAGATGGAACTCTCCCCAAATCATTTTATGAAGCTAGCATCACATTGATACCCAAGCCAGGTAAAGACCCAACAAAGAAAGAGAACTACAGGCCAATATCTTTGATGAACATAGATGCTAAAATTCTCAACAAGATCCTAGCAAACTGGATTCAACAACACATCTCAAAAATCATCCATAAGGACCAAGTAGACTTCAACCCTGGGACGCAAGGCTGATTCAACATTTGCAAGACTATAAATGTAATTAAATACATCAACAAACGTCAAAGCAAAAACCACATGGTTATATCATTAGATGCAGAAAAGCTTTTGATAAAATTCAGCACCACTTCTTGATAAAAACCCTCGAACCTCTAGGCATATGTGGAACATACCTCAAAATAATAAAAACCATCTATGATAAACTCACAGCCAGCATACTCCTAAACAAACAAAAATTGGAACCATTTCCCCTGAAAACTGGAAGAAGACAGGGATGCCCACTGTTACCCCTCCTGTTCAATTAAGTATTGGAAGTCCTGGCTAGAGCAATCAGAAAAGAGAAGGCAATCAGGGGTATCCAAATAGGAAAAGAGGAAATCAAATTATCTCTCTTTGCAGACAACAGAATTGTGTACCTTGAAAACCCAAGAGATTCTGTCAAAAGCCTCCTTGCATTGATATAGGACTTTGGCAAAGTCTCAGGTTATAAAATAAATGTGCAAAAGACAATTGCATTTCTTTACACCAATAATAAACAAACAGAAACCCAAATAAAAAGCACAATCCCATTCACAATAGCCACACACAAAAAGAAATACCTTGGTATCTTCCTAACCAGAGATGTGAAAGACCTTTACAATGAAAACTACAAAATACTCCTCAAAGAAATCAAGGATGACACAAACAAGTGGAAAAATATCCCATGCTCATGGATTGGAAGAATCAACATTGTGAAGATGCCCATCTAACCTAAGTCAATCTACAGATTTAAGGCAATACGCATCAAATTACCAGCAACATTCTTCTCAGATCTAGAAAAAACAACACAGGAATTCATATGGAAACACAAACGACCAAATATAGCCAGAACAATCCTCAGCAAAAACAAAACAAAACAAAACAAGACAACAACAACAAAAAATCACTCACACACACACACACACACACACACACACACAAAACAAAGCAGGAGATATCACAATACCAGACTAAACTGTACTAGAAAGCTACAATAGTCAAAACAGCTTAATATTAGTACAAGAACAGGCATATAGATCAATGGAATAGAATTGAGATTTCTCAACCAACTCATTCTTTGACAAAGCCTCCACCACCCACCACTTGGGAGAGAACTTATTCAGTAAATGGTGCTGGGAAAACTGAGTGATCATATGCAGAAGATTCAAACAAGAACCCTATCTATCCCCATACACAAAAATTAACTCTAAATGGATCAGAGACCTAAATGTAAAACCTCAAACCATAAGAACTTTAGAAAATGCAGAACACATCCTTATGAAGCTGGAACTGGCATCCAATTCCTGAGTAAAACCCAAAACACACAGGCCATAAGAGATAAGATAGTCAAGTTGGACCTCATTAAACTGACAAACTTCTGCAAAGCCAAAGCAACCATCAAGAGAACAGGGAGACAGCACACAGATTGGGTAAAAGTATTTACCAACTCCATGTCTGACAAAGGCCTGACATCTAGGATCTACAAGGAACTCAAACATGCTGAAAAGAAAAAAACAACCAGCCCCATTACAAAGCGGGCAAAAGTTATGAACAGACACTTCTCAAAAGAAGACATATGAGCGGCCAACAGATACATGAAGAAATATTCAACCTCACTAGTTATCAAGGAGATACAAATGAAAACTACATCTAACTCCAGTCAGAATGGCCATTATCAATAACTCAAAAAATAACAGATGCTGGAGAGGATGTGGTGAAAAAGGAACACTCCTACACTTTACAGTGTAAACTGGTGCAGCCTCTGTGGAAATCAATGTGGCGATTCCTAAAAGCTCTAAAAATCGACCTTCCATATGACCCCGCAATCTGCCTGCTGGGAATATACCCTGAAGAACTCAAATCACTCTATAAAAAAGATACCTGCACACGTATGTTTATCTCAGCATTGTACACAATAGCAAGAACCTGGAACCAACCATGCTGTCCATCAAAAAAGGACTGGATTAAAAAAATGTGGTACATATACACAATGGAATATTGCACAGCCATCAAAAAGAACAAAAACATGAATTTTGCAGCAACCTGGATGGAATTAGAGTTTATAATACTGAGTGATGTCTCACAGAAACAACGATCTGAGTACCACATGTTCTCATTCATAAATAGACCTTGAACAACTATCATGATACTATAAGAAAAGGATTGACGTGGTGGGAAACTATGGTGGGGGCAGGGAGGGGAAGGAAGTGGGCTTAACGGTAGTCAATATCTGTCTGGGGATGGGGAAGCACATCTCATCAACAAGGGTACCTGCACAATGCATATTTGTATACCTAACCCTTAACTGTACCCCACAATTTTAAAATAAAAAATATGTTGAAAAAGAGATAATGGAGATTATCTTTTTTCATCTTTTTTATTTTTCTATGTCATAACATTTTATATAATGAGTTTCATTTCCTGTAGAAAACAATGCATTAAAAAGACACTTGAGTTTTGACCAATAGCGTGAAACACCAACAAAGTAAGTACTAACCAAGTATCTTGTCACCAAAAAAATTATAAAATGAAGACCTCAAACTACATTGAGACAGGAGATAGCCAGAGAAAGCCTAGGCAGGCAGACAGGGGGATCCTCTGGTAACAATGTAGCAAACTCTGGCAGGCCTCTCAGGCTCAGCTTTGGTAAACAAACTCCTTGGGAGCCTCTCAAGCTAGAGCTTAAGTACTCACTGCTGTGATCGAAAAGCAACCAATCAGCTCACCATTAGGCCCCTATCTTCTGCTAATTGGTCCTTAATACTGACCAATCAGAACAACTATAGCTCACAGCTACTGCTAGCTGATTGGCTTGGACTTAGGGCCATATAATCACCAGGTTTTTGGCCCCAGACAGGCAACCTCTTCAGGTCCCCTACCACTGTGGGAGTTTTGGGAGTTTTTCAGTCTTCTCAATAAATCCTGCTTTCTTACTTTCCGGTTGTCCATGCCCCCTCATTCTTCTTGGGCATGAGATAAGAACCGCAACCTGAGATAAGAGCTGCGACCTGAAGAGCTGCAAAAGATTGTCAGAAAGAGCCACACACCCCAGAGGCTGGCTTGCCAGCCAGTGGAGCAAACTGAACCAGGAGAGCTACCGGAAGAAGGCGAGACTCCAAAGCTGAGACTCCCTAGGGGGTGGGCTTGACAGCCCACAGAACCAGCAACACTCTTAGGGCTTGGCTTACCAGCGCATTAAAGCCAACACTCCAGGGGCTAGACTTGCCAGGCACCAAATCACAATACTCTCAGGGCTTGGCTTGCCAGCCCATTAGAGCTGACACTTCTGGGGCTAGGTTTACCAGCTCCTTCACGACCTTTTCTGGGACTTGGCTGGCCGACCCATTGAGCTGACACTCTCGAAACCCAGGATGACCTGAAAAATCTGCATCAATATAATAATTTTCTGTAATTTTTATTTATCACCACAGACATCTTTGATTCCTATAGTAAATTCTATAAGGGAAATTTTAAATCTAGACATTGCTCTGCCATAAAATGATTATGATTAAAATTTATATAAATTAAATAATATTTTCTGCTACTTTTAAAAGATTTCATTTCAGTATAAACGCAATGCCATTGAATCTTTTCAAGGTGAGTATATAAGTTTTAAAAGAAAAATAAATCATCTCATACATTAATTCTTAATCATATTCAGGTCACAGACCCTTTTTACAATCTTATAAGAACTATGAACTTTCTTCTCAAAAAATGCATGCATGTATAAAATTCTTTAAATACTAACAGCTTGTTTGAACAATGATACTGAAAATATTTGCTATAAACTCACCAAAGAAAATCAGTTACTTCTCTTCCAAATATACCATCGTATGTATGTGACACCATACTGCAATTAATTGAAACTGCTCACATTTGAAACCCTAGCTTTCTTAAGGCAAGAACTCTCTGGTCCCAATAGTCTCAATTAAATTTCAAAGCAACTCACTTCAATTTGAAACACAAGGAAAATACAGAAGGAATATGCTCAGAATTTTTACTTTGCTATGATATAGAGAATATAATTTTCTTCCCTTAATGGAATAAAAAAGTTCAAATATAAATAAGCAATACACCAAACTTCATCTGTATGTAAACCATTTATATACCCAATTCTGAATTGTATCCCACATCTTTAAAATAAATAAATTAATGAATAAATAAATAAACAAATAATACTGTGGATCAATGAGAGATAATCAATTACATTGATTTTAAGGGGGATGGGTTGGAGTAGTTGGCGTAGAAAATTATCTGTCAGCTCCCAAAACCTACCTAACCGTGGGATTGGTTCAGGGGAGCATGTGACAAGATGGTTGGTCTAATTTGCCCAAAATATTTGAGCTCAAGGGAAAAATGAAGTCATAGCATCTAGGAGCCACAAAGGAGGACTTGGGAAGAGAAGAGAAGTCTGATGATGTGGCTTGGCAAATTTTCCAGAAGTTTATAATACAGGAGCAATAAATATATTATTCTTTATATTCTTTTTCTTCCTTGAGCCAATAAGAGCTAGATTTCTTAATATATTCAATATAACAGGTCTTAATTTCTGTGCTAGTATCATACAAATAGTAAGTAACAAAGCTGAAGTGTGAATGCAGGTCTTTTGACTCTGGAGCCTGTAAGTTTATTTCAAATCCATCATTTTACAGTGAAAAAAACCAAAAAATAAAACAAAACAGAGAGCCACAGTGATAAAATGGTTTTCTTGGTGCTTCTTAAAACCATCAGGCCTTCACTGCTGTGAGGACAGGCCATTACCTTCACTGCTGTCAGTAGAGCCAAAATCCATAAATTCTTCAACTTCCCTCAGCTACCTGAGGTTAAGAATGTTCTACATGTAACAATTTCTTCCAAGATACTGTCTCTTTTCAACAATATCAGGGAAAAATAATGTATCTTTGCTCTTTACAAGTCAACATTGTACAATTTCAAGAATCCCTACACTAGGGTCTCTGATCTCACCCCCTCCATGTAATTTTATTTCACAGAGTTACATAGACTTAGGGATAGTCTTAGGATCATGGCTGTCTTTTGATCTCCTATATCTTACTTTTCTGACAGTATCAAACTTTCAGCTCACTCCTTATGGGAAGATATCACCTCCTTTCACTTTGGAATAATGCTTCCTAACACACTAGCTTTTTGACTGCCTTGACACATAAGTGGCTTAGCTGTAATCATGTTAAAACTAAAAGTTGCCTCATAACTCCTACTGTGTCACAGAGTATATCCCAATATTAATAGGAAAAGTACTTAAAATGAATATAAAAATATTATTTCGATGGTATAAGATATCAAACACAATGAGACTATTTGATAATCACTGGGACAGAAGCAGATAGGTAAGGTAGAACAGATAAGCCTCTTTCAAAGCTTTCAGAGTTTAGCTGCATGGTTCACTTGTAAATAGCCACATTTGTTATAAGATAATCCTCTGGCTAAGATGGCCTGCTCGCTGACTGTTCATCTGGTGAGAGGATGAAAGACAGGAGCAGAAAGGGTCAATTGGAGAAGGAGAATGCATTTGCTGCCAGCCTGACACTTACAGCAATGCATTTAGTCTCTCATATTCCCTACAAGACATTAGACCTACTCTGACGGGTGCTAGAGGTAGTAATGACCTCTTGTAAGTACATTATCATTTCAGACCTTGAAAATATCTCAGAGAAAGGTAATTTACTAAATGGAATCAGAGTTTTCTAAAAGAGTTTGTGATTTCCTAACTCCTGGATTCTCATGCCCCATCCCTAACCTGTAGGATGAAGATTTTTAGCACATCAATCTCCAGACAACCTCAAAAATGCACAATGCAGTACAAATGCACACTGTAGTGTAAGGTTAACTTGTTTCTCCATGTCACAGACACACTCAGATTTGAGGTTCATGTCTTCTGTGTTATTGTTTCACCCATAGTTAAATCAAAAGACACACACACACACACACACACACACACACACACACACACACACACACACACGCATGTGTAGGCAAGCATATACATAATATAATATGCTATAATATGGCATAAAATAAATAACTGAAAAGATTTTGGTATGTAAATTGAAGTAAGATTAATGTTTTTAATAACATAGCCATATGTTACCGTGTATATAATAGAAAAAACTTGTTAAAAACAATGAAATGTATCATTATACTATGTAACAGCAACTACCAGTAGACCATCAAGTCCCCCAACACCAAGAAATGTAAAAGATAGGAGAAATGCTAGCATAGTTCATTAAACCCAGATGCTTTTGTATATTGGAGCATTCTGCTGAGAAGTCTATAAGATATGGCAAATGCTAGACTTGTTTATTATGCCCAGATATTTGAGCATATCATAGAATATAGTAGAATAATTTCCAGGTGACAAGAAATGATATCAAAGCAAATGCTATCTCTAGTTCAGAGAATCAATAAATTGAATATGTTACAATGTAATAGTATCACATAACAATTATATATAATTCTATTATTACTATATAAATTTTGGTACTGTAACACTTACTTAGACAAGGTCTGCCTTGTTACTTCACTTAGATTAACATTATTTCTCTAACTTTTCAAGCTATATTAAACTTCCACATCTCTTTTTTTCTGGGAAGTCAGTTCTTCTCATAATGGTATGGTCTTTTGAGGTTTCAAAAATAAAAAAAATTTAGAGAGCATTTATAAAGCAGTTAGTATAGTACTTATGGTCAATATGCAATAACACTTGAGTTTTCTCCCTTCTAGTCCCATCTGCCCACAACCCCACTCAATTACAAAAACACATGCTTTATCTACACATATGAAAAGAGAGAAGTAGAAATGAGAGAAAAGAAAGAAGAGATATTTCCCTGTGGGGAAAAAGTGAGCCAACGGTCTCACCTCTATTGCTAAACAAAATTTGCATACACTGAGAAGAATTAAATGTCTCTGATCCCTAGAGGGGGTCCCCAGACCTAAGTGCTGAGATGCCATGCTTGGCTGCAATTCTGATGCAAAACCTGTAATAAAAGCAAGGAGCAAACTTTTCATTCCTCCAGGGACAGTTGTGTGTTTGTTGATGTTTAACAACTGCCAAATTTGTTTGCCGAGTTTGTTGATTTCTGTAATGTAAACACTCCCACCATGGTTGGATATCAATGTGAAATCACCCACAGAGTTGGGAAAAGCACACACTGAGCCTGGGTGAGTCTGTTCCAACACATGCAGTAGCCGGGCCCATCATTGGGTTCTCACCACAGGTCTTGGTTGTATTCGGCAGATATACATACCAAAATGCCTTTGCCAGCACCAGTGTGAAAGACTGCCTTTGCCTTTCATCAACTTGGGTTATAATCAAGTTGGTGTTCCAGTTCTATATGTTACATTTTTAAAATATCGGTTGAAAGCTGGCCTGTCTAATAAAATAGGATAATTAAAAGCAATGATATTTTAAAGTGCAAAACATATTTTACATGGGCATTAGGGGTTATTGTCTAATATTAAAATCACTGAATTTATAAAAAAAAACTGAAATTTAATATTAAAAATCTGTTTATCTAGCCCCACTTGTCCTTGTGTCTCATTGCTGACCGTGCTCCAATTTGCTCTTTTCCTTCTTCACTTTGTGTGTCTACTCTCATTTCCTTATTTAAATGCAATTCTGGATTGGTTTCCATGGCCTTCAAACTGCAAAGGACATGTCTTCAACCATCTGCAAGTTTTAAGGATAATCTTGTATCCTCAGGCATTTCATAAAGGGATTGGGAAAAGAACAAAGGTTTTCTTCTGCAAAGCCCTGAAGTTAGACTGATTGAACAACAAAACCAGTTATATTCAGGAATGTTTACAGTTTAAATATATTTACTGGGACTTTCCTGGAAAAATCAGGAATTTATCTTATTCTTGGAACAAGAAAACATATTTTTAATTTATGTCATATTTAACGGGGAGTAAAACTCTAAGATCACAAGTTCTTGCATATCTTATAAATTGCTTTATATTCAGGATCCAGCACAATGTCTACCTTGCTCATAGTAGATACCCAACAAACACTGGATGAATAATAAATTCATTCTGTATTCTGTAGTGTTTGGAATTGTCCAAATTTCACAAAATAATCAATGAGCTGAGATCCATGGGAAAACAATGAGCTGATCATTTCCTTACGTGCCTAACTATCCCTCTCCAAATTGCCCATTTAAAGAACACAAAATAATGACTATATGCTATTTGAATTGAAGAGGAATATATGATAATTATTTTTCCTACTGTAGAAAAACATTAGACCAAAGGAGAAATACAGGGCCAGAGGTGGGCTTCAATGGCAACTTCAATTTGTTTTAGGGAGTAGGGGAGGATATAGCCATCACTTCACAATGTTAAACATTTATTTTATTCTCTAATGATAAAATATTTTTGTAATAGAAATATTGCAACCATACCATACGTTCATATAGATTAAAAAACAAAGGTGAGTAGGACAAAGCACCAATCAAGTTCACAAAGTTAAGATAAAAGAATTCTTTCAATTTATCCAGAAGATAACTGCATTCCCTGGGAGGTTTTTTGAAAATACAATTGTTTTCTGTACTTATAGTAGTTTGTTTTTCAAAAAATAGCCAAGTGGATTTTATATCAATCATGTTGAGCAATTCGTTTAATAGTCTTACTATTGTAGATGCAAAATCAAGTAGATAAAAAAGAAATAAAAAATACCCATGCTAAAGAAACTAGCAAATCTTTTACAAGGCCATCTGTTCCAGGCTCGAAGCACTGTAATTCAATGGCTACACAAATGCTGCATTTAATTTTTCAACCTGAGCATATTGATTATTTTATCTAATATGTGGCAGTATGAAGCCAGTAAGCCTTACTCTAAAAGTAGCTGCAATAGAAAGTGACAAGTTTATTACTGCTAGAAGGTACCTAGCAGAGCTCTGGGAAAAATTACAGATTTCCAACTCAAAGAGGTCATAAAAATTTATGAAACACAACAAAGAGGAGGAAAGGCACACAGCAGCAGAAAAGATGACAAATTCTGAAAGGGATCTCAAATATAAGTTTAATGATGTTCAAGTCTGTGATATTTCATTATTATCTACTGGTAAATATAGGGGAGCTGCAGAAAGCGTTTATTGCTCACTGGACTACAAAAATTCATTATTTTGCAGATAAAATTAAAAGCAGTCATGTGTAAGCATGTATGATCCAGGTTTAAATGGAAATTCTGACAAATAAAGATGAGTTTCACTAATAGGCACTAATTACTCCTCAATATATAGAAGTCACACTATGTTATTTTAAAATATAATACTGAAATGAGGAAAAATGGAAATGATACATTTCATTTTATGAATATAATACCCCAGAGAAAATAAAATAACTTTCAGATAATACTTTAACCACAAAATTATATTATCCGTGCTTAGCTATTATATGACATATTCAACACATTTGGGACTCAAGTGGTCATAGGATTATCATCTTATTTGTGAATCTGGAAATGATTTACAGGTATGGCAAGTGAATCTGAAGTTACCATGAAGCAATAATTGTTATGCATTCTCAGAGATGTCACTAGATCGCCCCCTAAATTTTCTAGTTTACAGCTGCACCACTCACAAAATTGGTTTGGAAAAATTCCATGTGCCTTAGGAGAGTGGCTCATCCCCTGATACTTTATGAAAATGTAAAGTTACTTGGTCTGACAAGCAACTCAGTTCTTTAAACTGGGTTTACCTTCTTCTACCTGACGCAAATTTGTACAGAAAAGGACATCACAATTGGATCTCCCAGCTGACGTTTGCTTATTCTTACAAAGGTATAGGGCTAGGAGACTAAAGTGCAATTTACCTTTGCCAGTTTACGTCCCATTCTCCTTACAGATGATGACACAAAATATTGGAAAAATACATTTTTGCATCTTAAAAAAAAACCCAAACGATAAGTCCTCCATATCCTGTATTGTAGTAAGTTTGTTTGTTTAGGCTTGTTTTTGAAAGTAAATTTCAAAATACTATTTGAAGTTGATTTCTAACTTTTCTGTATTTGTACTCAGATCTAAATTACTAACAGGTGCATCTCTCCTTTTCCTGATACATTTTAGATGTATTAAATCAAGTTTTTATTCATTAATTTTCTACAACCTTTGGCAAGCTATAAAATTCTTTCAAAAAACCTCATAACTACAAATGTTTAGCAGGTCTGAGAAAAGCATTTTCTCTTACTTTATAAGTGTTGACTACCCTATACTTAGCAATATTTTAAATTTTGTTTGCTACTCATAAATAAAACCAACCTGAGCAATTAGATCCATATTCTATTTACCCTTTGGGTGGTTAAATAGCGTTAATTGCTTTCATGGAGATGGTTTTCTTAATTTCCATGGTGTGGTCTTTGTAAGTTAATGATATCTAATTTACAGCACATTTATTCCAGTTCATGATTTCATACTTACTGTCAGTTTAGCATACTATGTTTTTCTCTAACATTCAAAAATAAAGAATCCAGTAATTTTTGGCTTTTTTGTTTTTTGCCCAGAGAATCCTGATAGTCTGTATATTTCTTAAAAAACTACTTTTATTGAGTCTTTAATATAGTCATTACTATTGCAAACTATGATTTTAAGAGCCATGAAAGATTCTGAGCTTTAAATTTAGACGGAGTTGGGGTTTCACCCCAACTATTTATGTGACTGGGCTAACTTCTAATATTCATAAATCTAGGTAATTTTAATTCACCAAAAAATGATAACACAGATATACTCAACTTTCAGAGTTGTCATTAGTAATGACAAAAATATACAAATAATTTAGCACAATTTCTGATATATTTAGCAGACATTCAATATAGTTATCATTATCATCATTATTATCCAGGATTCATGAGAGTCATTTTATTGCAGTAATTACATCATTTGTGCTGAAATAATTAGAACTGAGATATAGTCAGACTTGTCTTTGTGAAAGCTATTCCTCTACCTTGTTTTTTACTTTTATGACGAACAATGTAAATAATGTTTGTATTTTTCAGTAGTCATCATCAAATCTATTTATAGAGCTGTTATCTTTTGGTGTTTCAGTTTGATATCTGATTGCAAAAGTATTGATTTTCATTTATTTATTTTCTTTCTTTTTTCAAATTATCATGATTTGGGATATAATATTTGCAATGTGAATATATTCACACTTGAGATTTACTATTTCTGACACATTGATAATAAACAGAAAATGTTCTTAAGGTTAGGGCCACATCCTGAATCTACACATTTTTGCTACTTATCAATGTTAAGATGGTTACGTTAAAAAATTAAAGTAAGAACTTAGCGTATTTCTACTTCCAGGCATTTGCTATATTTAAAAAGATATATTGTGAAAACATTTCTCACAGCCAAACAAGTGCCATGTTATTTTTTTACAAGAAAATTTCAATACATTTCTCTCATTTAGGTTTTTCTTCTTTCAACTTCTGATGCCTACTTCTTAATAAATATAAACTTTTCATAAATGTTGTTGTAATCTTGAAACATGCTTGTAAGTCTTGTATTTCTTTCACATAAACTGATTTTTTGGGGGGGGTGTCTTAGCTTGATTTATAAAAGATTCAGTAAAGAGATGTAGCACCTGCAAGTCATAAGTATATGTCACCAAAATAATTATGATGAATTGTGTTAAAGAGCCTGGCTCAAAAGTTATCAGGTTAATATTATGGTACGTTTGTGTAACAGATGCACACATCAGTGTATAATTTATCTGGGGTCATAAAATGGTTACCGTTTATTAAAATTCGCTCTGACATGATATGAAAAATTTCAGACCACAGCAGCTGTGTTGGTAATTATTAAAATGACATTAAATACTGACTATACATTAATTTCTACAGTTTAAAATCCATCATATATTTTTACTGGGATGAAAAACTTGAGAAAATCTAACATATGTTAGACCATCTTAGTGATAATGTCACCATCTCATTCATAAAAGCTGCATTACCTTTATGTCCCTCTTATTCTACTTTGTGAAATAATTTACTTTTACACATGTACAGAGATTTGTACAGGCAGACACACACATACACACACATACATACATACATATGCGCACACATGTTAAATGGCTATAGGGATTTTCTATAAACTTTAAACTAATTATTTGTTTATAAATTGAAATTAACCTAAATGTTATTTTTAATGCTATTATAAATTGGGGAAATGCAAAATAGCTTGATGCTAGTTATAAAGATGTTTCTTTTCATATATCAGTTATGCCTTTTCTCTATAAACATTTTTACAATTTCCAAATAGAATGAATAGCATGTCATATGGTCTCTTGTGGTATTTTGTTTATTCCGCCATTATGCTATTTATCACACTATCATTAGACTGTATCCTTTTATTTTTCTGTATTCTTCCAGTGATTTTGAGTACCCTAAGATATCTTCCATAACTCAGGCCATTACATAAAACCATGACTGATACTTCTGGGGTCTATTAAATTAGATTATCCAGTTTAAACGCAATAAATACTATGATAAGCAACTTTGGGCTCTCAATGACCTGCAGTTCATGGTTGTGCAATCTTCTCTCCCCAAGTGAGGGCTGGATCTAGTGACTTGTTTCTAATAAATAGAATAGGGCAGAAATGAAGGTTTGGCAATTCCCAGATTCAATTACTAGAGGACTCTAGCTTTTGTCTTGCTTGCCCTTTCTTGTTTCTCACTTGCTCACTCTCAAGAAAATCAGTTGCTATGTTGCGATCTGCCCTCTATAGAGGTTCCTACAGGTCTTCAACCACCCACCAGCAAGGAACTGAAGTCCAACAGTCCATGATGAACCAAACCTTGCCCACAACCATCTAAATGAGCCTGAGAGGGGTTCCTTCCCTAGTTGAGCCTGGAGATGACTGCGGCCCTAACTGATAACTTAATCGTGTCTTTTTTTTTTTTTAGGTGGTGGGATACAATTCAGGGTTAGCTATACAAATGGTCATTGTGTAGGTAAAGTTAGGGCTCACTTTGATCCCCACTTCACCTGGTTTGAGATCAGGTACCCTTACTGATGAGGTGTGCCCCCCCTCCTGCGCCCCCGCAGTTTCTCACTACTGCTAATCCCTTTCTTACAGTATTATGATAATTGCTCAGGGTCCGCTTATGAGTGAGAACATGTGATAATCAGTTCTTCGTTTCTGTGATAGATCACTCAGTATTATAGACTCTAAGTCTATTCAAGTTGCTGCAAAGTTCCTAATTTTGTCCTTCTTTATGACTGAATCGCAGCTTTTATAAACAAACTCTGAGTCAGAGACTCACCTAAGCCACTCCTAGATTCCTAACACATAAAAACTCTGAGATGATATGTTTGTTTTTTGTTTCACATGGCTATATTTTGGCATAATGTGTCACATAGCCACAGTTAATAAATATAAACATTTATCGAATAAATAAATTGGTCAATAAAGTGAATTTTAAGCCTGTAGCACAATATGCACTCCAGAACAAATGTCACATTACAGAAATCTCTTATCCATTTCATGAGGAAGCACAAAATCTAATATCTATGCAATATTAGTATATATCGAATTAAATGCTACCTTCCTTATAATTTCCTTTCTCAATACCATATAGTTTTAAAGCTTAACACCGTTATTGTTAAAGGGAATTTGAATATGCCAGGTTCCACAAGCATATTTTTTGTTTTAATCTGAAAAAATACCATATCAAAGTCTAAATTCAATCATTGATAAAAACTTTTTAAAATTACATTTCATTAGAAGAAAAAATTATGGTGATTTTTCTAGCATAAATAGGATTCATTATAAATAATAATTGTTGGAACAATGGGAACCTTGCTACTGTGGCAATTCTACTGAGTTCACACAACTAAGACTGCACTACAATTTCTCAGTAAAGCCATTGTATGAAGAGTTGCTCACATGTCTTGCGCTATGGCTGTTAACGCTTGACTGAACTTTCTTTAATAATGAGGAAGTTCAAACTTTAGTTCCATTTACTCTTACTATAAAATACTTCCATCAGTCACAACATCTTACACATACAGAATTCTTATTTGTGAATTTAAAATAATAATACTTTCTATTTAGAACCAGGAGAACTGTCACACAATTAGTGCTTGACAAATGCCAATTAATATAAATCAGTTCTTAGTAGATACTACCATTTTGCAGTGATCTCATCCTTTGTAAACTCTACTTTGAAACTTCTCTCATTAAACTCTGTTCAAAGGGATACATTATTTTCTGAATAACTCCTGGAAGTTTTAATGTTATGAGGCTATTTGGGGATCAGGCAAAGAAGAAGAAAAAAGACAACACCCTATATCACTCAGAGTTTCTGTCAACTTACCAAGCAGCCCAAATTTTTTAAGAGCTTTAAATTATGTTAAGCAGTAAATCTTTGAGAAAAGGGACTTTATATTTATCTTTAGTACATAAGAGCTTTAAAAAGGTAAATCATTTTGCTCTTATATTGTATTAATATATTTAGTTCTCTGTTAATATTGTCTTTTTAAAAAGTTTGTATTTTGAAATAATATAAGCTTACAGAAATGTTGCAAACATAGCAGAGTTCAAATATATCCCTTACACAGCTTCTCATTAACAGTTTACAAAACCTTAGCACAATATGGAAACCAGAAAATTAACATTGCCACACTATTCACCAGTGGAATGCAGCTAAAGCAGTTTTCCAGAGATGGGAGGGGACAGCCATGATTTTTAGTATTCGTCATTTCCCTTTTTTCTTATCCCTACCATGGCCAATACAATGTTACTGAGCATGCAGTTGGAAGAAGAGGCACAGAATCGGCTTGTGGTACCTAGTAAAAGCCAGCCCCAACAGACCACTGTTACTACATAACTATAGACTATTTGAATTTCACCGGTTTTTTACCAAATGTTCTTTTCTGTTCTGGAATCCCACACTGCACTTAGTGTTGGGTCTCCCGAGTCCCCTCCAATCTGCAACAATTCTTTGGACTTTGCTTTTTTTTTCACAATCTTGACAGCTATTTTGTAGAATCTCAATTTTAGTTTTTCACAATTAGAATTGGGTTGTGCAGTTTGGGCTTGTTCTCAGTGCTTCATATCAGGGGTACATGATATCAATAAATCTTATTACTCATGATATTAATCTTGACCAACTGTTTGACAGGTTTCTTTACTATAACACCCTCATTCTCAAATATCTAAGACAAATATCAGAGAGGGAGGATATTTGAAACTATTTTAATATTCTGATATCTTATTTATCTTTAAATGTTTGATCCCTGATTTTAGCATACAAACATAGATCTTATCCGCAACAATTATTACAGTGGCACTTGAAAAATGATATTTTACTTTTATAATTTCCTGTATATTTATTTCAATGGATATGTTTTAAGAATGAAATATTCCTGTAGATAATGTCTGCATAGATAAAATAAGTAGAAATAAGCCAAGTTTTACAGATTATTTACTTACCCCCTCTTTATTTTTTTTCTATCTCTCATTTTTCTCTCTCATCTTTCTTTATTTTTCACTATCTCTTGTTTTCTCCCACTCTTTGTCACTCTTATCTTTCTTTCATTTGCTCTCATTTTTTTCTATCTCATCTTTCCTTCTTTCTCTCATCTTTCTCCCATTTTTTCTTTGTCTCATCTTTCTCTTATTCTCTTTCCTCTTTCTCACTCATGTTTCTTTCTCTTTCCCCCCTCTCTCTCATCTTTTATTTTATTTTATTATAGAGATGTGGGGTGTGAGATGAGGATTAGTTGCACAGGTAGGCTGCATGTAGGTAGAGTTTGGGCTTCCAACCGGCCCTCCTTTTCCTGGTAGTGAACCTGATACCCTTTGTGGTGGCACACATGTGTGCCACTCTCCTCCCTTCCTCCATCCCCTAGCAGTGCCTAGTGACTGCCAATCTCTCCTTTGTGTTCAAGTGATTACTGTTCAGGGTCTACTTATGAATGAGAACATGCAGTATTTAGTTCTTTGTTTCTGTGATAGATCATTTAGTATGATGGTCTCCAACTCCATCCAACTTGTTGCAGAGTGCATGATTTTGTTCATGTTTATAACTGTGTAATACTCCATCATGTGTATGTACCATACTTTATCCAGTCCACTTTCTATGGGCCCTAGATTGGCTTTATGTTTTACTATTGTGAATAGTGCAGAATAAACATGCATGCACAGATGTCTTTTTGGTAGAATAATTTATGTTCCTCCAGGTATATTCCCTGTAGAGGCATTGGTGGATCATAAGGGAGGTCAATTTTTGTTCTTTTAGGAATTGCCACACTGCTTCCATAGAAGTTGAAATAGCTTGCACTCTCACCAACAGTGTAGAAGCTTTCCATTTTCACTGCACCATGCAAGCATCTGTTGTTTTTTTTGACTTATTAATGATAGCCATCCTTATCGGAGTTAGGTCGCATCTCATTGTAGTTTTGATTTGCATTTCTCTGATGATTAGTGAAGCTGAGCATGTTTTCATGTGTCTGTTGGCTGCTTGTATGTCTTCATTTGAGAAGTGTCTGTTCATGTCCTTTACCCACTTTTTAATGAGGTTGTTTTGTTTGTTTTCTTTTCACTTTATTTATATTCCTTGTAGATCCTGAATGTTAGGCCTTTGTCAGATGCATAATTTGCAAATATTTTCTCCCATTCTGTGGGTTATCTCTTTACTCTGTTTCTTTTGCTGTGCAAAAGTTTTTCAGTTTGATGAGGTTCCACTTATCTGTCTTAGCTTTTATGGCATTTGCTTTTCAGGACTTGGTCAAGAGTTTGTTTCCTACCATCATGTGCATAAGGGTTTTTCCTATGTTTTCTTCCGGGACTCTTATAGTTTGAGGTTTTACATTTTAGGTCCTTGATTCATTTTGAGTTGATTTTTTTTTTTTTTTTGAGTTGGAGTCTCACTCTGTCACCCAGGCTGGAGTGCAGTGGCCGCTCCCGGCCACAGCAGCCTCAACCTGCTGGGCTCCGGCAATCCTTCCGCCTCAGCCTTCCAAGGAGCTGGAACTATAGGCACGCGCTACCACGCCTGGCTATTTTTTGATTTATTGTAGAGATGAGGTCTCACTAAGTTGCCCGGGCGGGTCTTGAACTCGTGGGCTCAGGCAATCCACTCACTTCAGCCTCCCAAGGCACGGGATTACAGGCTGAGCCACCAAGCCCGGCGAGTTGATTTTTTTTTATAGTGATAGGTAGGGGTCCAGTTTCATTATTCTGCATGTGGTCACCCAGTTTTCAAAGCATCATTTGCTAAAATGGCCTTCTTTTCACAGTGAATGTTATTGGTGGCTTTTCAAAGATGAATTGGTTGAGAACCTATTTAAAATCATACTGTCCAATTAGTCTTTACTATAAGGCACCCTTAGAGGAGGTAGCAAGACTTTTCTGTCCAAACTCTATTTATTTTTCTGTTAGTGGTAAGACAGTTCTTTTTGAGTCCTTGTGGGCTAACACAAAACAAAAATGGACTTGAAAAAAGGAGTAATTAATGGTCTGTAATAAGATAGACTGGAATTTTCTGTGGATAACTCAAGTAACTTTGAACAAGGTGCATAATCTCTTTAGCCCTCAATGTTTTTTATCTACATAATAAGAAACTTTATCAGGTCATCTGTAAAGTCTCTTCCTATTCAAAGAAAGTATTGTTATAAAATGTATTAATAATGAACCACAATTATACCGGTAATTTAATTTCATATTAAGACAGTTTAAAGCATATGTAAAATATTGCCATCCTTCCATTTATCTCATAAGTACTTTCTTTTCCTGAATTACTAGAAACTTATACTCTTCCACGCCTGTATTTTTTCTCTCCTCACCATGTCTGTGATGATAAACAGAAAATGCGAAAGTCTGTCTAGCATAACTTCCTCACAGATTTTTTAAATTATTTAGATGTATTTTTTTTTTTTTTTTTTTGAGTTGCAATCTCACTCTGTCGCCCAGACTGGAGTCCAGCGGCCGCTCCCGGCCACTGCAGCCTCGACCTGCTGGGCTCCAGTGATCCTTCTGCCTCAGTCTTCCAAGTAGCTGGAACTACAGGTGCGCGCTACCATGCCCGGCTAATTTTTGATTTATTGTAGAGATGAGGTCTTGCCAAGTTGCCCAGGTGGGTCTCAAACCCGCGGGCTCAGGCATTCCACTCACTTCAGCCTCCCAAGGTGCGGGATTACAGGCTGAGCCACCGAGCCCGGCTATTTAGATATATCTTAAGTACTTCTATGATCTCACTTGGTCCTCACAATGAGCCTCTAAAGTCAAGACAATTAGGGACTGAGCCAGTCGGATTATGCGAATCCTGGTGTGAGCAAGTGAGTGTATGGAAAATGTTGTGTATGTGCTGGTGAGTGAGTGGGTGTGTGAGTAACTGACTGAGTGAGGGCTAGGGAGCTAGCGGCCAGAGCTCTCCTGGTGCAGTGGCTGGTGCCACAGCTGCTGGGCTTGGTCCCTAGTGATTCCTGGGATGCAGAAGCCGAGAGCCATTTTTTCTTTTTCTTCTTCTTTTTTTTTTTTAATCAACAAACTCTCCCTGAGTAGAAAATGCTGGGAGAGACTAAGTGGGGTCTTGAGAGCAAAAGACCAGGCCCCTGGTGCAATAGCTGGTGCTGCAGCTTCTCTGCTTGGTCCCTGGCTCTTCTGAGGTTGCAGAAGTAAAATGCCATTTTTTTTAAACGGACAGAAGCTTTCCTGTGAAAAGTGGTGGGGAGACTGTTGCCCCAGGCTCTCCCTCACCATTGTCAGGAGAGACTGCTGGCTCCAGGCTTTGCCTTACCACTTCAGCGACTGGCAGGGCACTGTCAGCAAGGGCTGTGGAGGGAGTCCAGAAGCAAAGTCCCACAGAAGAGGACAAGAGAGGCACCCCACAAGCATCTTGAAGGTGGGGCAGGAAAGTGCTCTGACTTGTTCACCACAGAGCAACAGATCTGATCTCTGTGACTGGAGGATCAACTACTCAGAGATTGATCGCTACCCAGAGGGAATATCCTGAAAACACAAACTTCGGAGGGACCTGAAGAGTGCTGAGTTCCAGGTGCCCCACCTCCTACCCTGATGCAGTGCAACACAAAAAGTGTAGCCAGAAAAGGATGAGGAAGGACTCCAAAGAGATCAGTGGTGAGTTCCGGGGTACCCAAAACCCTTCCTTCCCAGCAATCCTCTGAGTGTCAGACCCACATAACTGGGCCACAACTGAGAGGGACAAACCCAGGTAGAGCCTGGATGTCAGGTGCAATAGGAGAACTCCATTACAGGGTAGGCCTGGCTTGGGCACCCCCTGCAAGTACATACCTGGGGAAGAGACAACCCGTGCACCTCCCCACAGGAGGAGATCTCCCTGACATATGAGAGTGGGAGGGGAAGACGCAGGCCCACCTACCTCCACTGCCCCTCGTCCTTCCCTACTTCAGACCCTGAGGAGAGAGTGAAAGAGGTGGCTCTGCAGGAGAGGCCTGATTAGAGGAACAATTACAGAGCTTGCCACAAGAGGGCAGGTTCTTTTCCTAATTTTTACTTTTTATTTTTTTTAAATTTAAAAAAAAATTGTTTGTTCATCTATTTTAAAAATAATATTCCTTTCTTCATGAATGTGTATGTGAGGGTGTGATCTGCACCCCCCCATTTTTTTTTCTGTTTCTTCTTTTATTTGTTGTTTTCTGTTTATGTGAGTATATGAATGATTGAGTATTCATCTTTCAATTTTGTGGTCATTATTTGTTTTTGCTCTTTTGTTCTTCTGTGGTTTTGTATTTTCATTGTTTTATAATTTTAGGTGTGTGTCAATATATGTGTGAGGGTTTGATTTGATTTCCTTTTTTTTTCCCGGTCTTTCTGTTTTTCTTCTCTATTCACTTTGTGCCAGGCGTGTGTGTGTGTGTGTTTAGTTTTCTTGGTTGTTTTTTGTTGTTGTTGTTGTTTGTTTTGTTACACTTTGTTGTTATTCCAGTTTGTTTTGGGGTGTGTGTGTGTATGTCTGTGTCTATGTGTGTTCAATTGTTTTTTTCCATTGGTTTCTGCTTTGCATCATCATATAGAGTGGTGGTTGGAAATGGGTCTCAGGGAACAAATACCATAATAACTGAACATTGTAATTTGCAAGTAGTTTCCAAATCCTAGTGCCCCATCCTCTACTTTAGTTGAATTTCAAAAACTAAAAGAGACAACAAATTCTCCCATTCACTGTTCTATTTCAAAACAGAACAAATCTAGAGTCCAGATCAGGAAAAAAATAGAGGACTGAGCAAACATCAGAAGGGTAAGCCTCTCCCACTGACACTGAATGACAGAAATAAAGAAAAAAGCAAGAGGTATGTCACAAATGAGAAAAAAGCAAAGGAAGACCACAGGCAATTTCATGTGTACCAAAGACAAAACTCCTGAAAAATCAGACCTCGGTGCCCAAACAATGGAAATCACCTATGACTAGCCTCAGGTGACAGGGATTA
This sequence comes from Cephalopachus bancanus, assembly GCA_027257055.1. Classification (NCBI taxonomy): domain Eukaryota; kingdom Metazoa; phylum Chordata; class Mammalia; order Primates; family Tarsiidae; genus Cephalopachus; species Cephalopachus bancanus. The sequence continues at coordinate 4,938,166 of JAPVLO010000205.1, read as the reverse complement.
GGGAATGGATGGTAAGAGTAAATATGACTCAAGAAAGACAAATGCAACACTGAAAGAACTTGTAACAGAGATTCTGGCAATAAAATATTTCATCCAGGAAATAAACAACAAGATGACAAGCATAGAAAAGAGAATTAATCTAGCTGAAGAAAGAATCTCAGAACTTGAAAACCAGAACATGGAATTAACCAATCTGTAAAAAACATAGAAAGAAGACTCAGAAAGAAAGAACAAAGCCTAAAAGAGGTGTGCAATTATATTAAGAGACTGAGCCTACACCTGCTTAGTATCCCAGAAGAAGAAAGAGAAATGGAGAACAACTTGGAGCAAGTATTCCAAGAGGTAATCCAAGAAAACTTTTACCATTTCACCAAAGATGTGACCAACCAAGCACAAGAGATACAGAGAACCCCCACAAAACATCAAAAGAGTAAACTAACCCCAAGGCACATTGTCTACACAAAGTAGGCACAAAAAGAAAAAAATCCTAAGGGCAGCAAGCAAGAAAGGTCAGACTATCTATCAAGAAAAACCAATCAGAATAGGAACAGACTTATTGGCAGGCACACTGCGAGCAAGAAGGGACTGGAGCACTATATTCAAAGTCCTTAAAGATGAACAATTTCAACCAATAATTTCCTATCCAGTCAAGCTCGGCATCATCAATGATGGAGAATTAAAATCTTTCACAGACATCCAATCCCTAAGAGATTATGCAGCTTCCAGACCAGCTTTATGGAAGAAATTTAAAATGGTATTAAGTACAGAAGAAAGAAAAAAAAGAATGACCACACCCTTCCCAAGAGAACAGCAGAGCACAGAATCAACAGAGAATACAGCACAAGAAGAAACTTGAAAAGACACACATACAACAACCCCAAAGTGAAAAGAAACAAACAAACAAAGAAAAAACATAAGAATCTCATGACAGGGAGAAAAAAAATCACATTTCAGTAATCAGCCAGAATGTGAATGGAATAAATGCACCACCAAAAAGACAAACTGGATAAGAAATGATGACCCAATTATTTGTTGCATCCAGGAAACTCATCTCACTAGGGACGCACACAGACTCAAAGGGATGCACACAGACTCAAAGTATAAAGGATGGAAAACGAGTTTCGGCAAATGGATCACAAAAGAAGGCAGGAGTAGTGATCTTAATATCAGACAAAACAACCTTTAAGCTATCAAAAATTTGAAAAGATGCAAAAGAATACTATATAATGATAAAAGGTTCAATCTATCAACAAGAAATATCCATTCTAAACATATATGCACCTAACACAAAGCACCAGCATTTATAAAGCAACTATCAAGTAAACTAAAAAAAGATATTGACTCTAACACTATTTATAGTAGGGGACTGGAATACCCCACCAAGAGCCCGAGATATATAAATGAGGCAAAAAAAAAAAAAAAAAAAAAAAAAAAAAAAAATCAACAAGGAGATCCAGAACGTAAACTTGACACTTGACCAAATGTACTTAATAGACACTTACAGATTATTTCACCCCAAAACCACAGAATATACATTCTACTCAGCACCACATGGAATGTACTCAAGATCAATCACATCCTTGACCATAAATCAAGCATTAAAAAAATTCCATAAAGTTGAAATCTTGCCATTCACATCCACAGACCACAGTGGAATAAAAATAAATATTAGCACTAACAAAATTTCCCCCAAAGCCTACAAAGACATGGACACTAAACAGTATGACACTGAACAACTACTGAATCAACACTGAAATCAAAGCAGAAATTAAAAGATTCCTGGAAACAAATGAAAATGAAAAAACATCTTATCAAAACCTCAGGGATGCCATGAAATCAGTTCTAAGAGGGGAATTTATAACCCTATGAGCACACATCAAGAAAATGGAAAGATCAGAAGTTGAGAGTCTAACAAATCACCTAAGGGAGCTGGAAAGAGAAGGCCACGAAAACCCCAACTTTAGAAAAAGAATCCAAATCATCAAAATATGAGCCCAAATAGAAGGCAAAAATATCATAGAAAACATCAACAGAACAAAAAGCTGGTTCTTTGAAAGAATTGAAAAGATTGATGAACCCCTAGCCAGAATGGCCAAGAAAAAGAAAGAAAAAGTCCAAATAAACACAATCTGAAATACAAAAGATCAAATCACAACTGACCCTGAAGAAATACAAAAGATCATCAGGGATTACTATGTACACGTATATGGAAACAAACTTGATAACTAAAATGAAATGGAGGACTTTCTGACATCACAGAACCTCCCCAAGTTGAAACAAGAAGACATTGAGACAGTAAATAGGCCAATAACAACCCAGGAAATTGACTATGTCATACGGAAACTACCTACAAAAAGAACTCCTGGACCGGATGGCTGTCCAGCAGAATTCTACAAAATGTACAAGAAGAAGCTGATACCAATCCTACTGAAAGTATATCAGGCAATTGAGAAGGATGGAATTCTCCCCATATCATCTTACAAATCTAACACTGCACTGATATCCAAAGTGGGTAAAGATCCAACAAAAAAGAGAACTACAGGCCAATATCCCTATGAACATAGATGCAAAAATCCTCAACAAGATTCTAGCAAATTGGATCCAAAAACACATCTCAAAAATTATTCACCATGACTGAGTAGGCTTTATCCCCAGGATGCAGGGCTGGTTCAACATTTGCAAGACCATAAATGTAATTAAATATATCAACAGATGTAAAAGCAAGAATAACATGATTATATCACTAGATGCAGAAAAAGCTTTTGATAACATCAGCATCCCTTCTTGATAAAAGCCCTGAAACACTTAGGTATAGAAGGAACATCCCTCAAAATAGTGTCATTTACTATAAACCCACAGCTAACATATTGCTAAATGGACATAAACTGGAAACATTTCCCCTGAAAAATGGAACAAGACAAGGCTGCCCACTCTCACCCCTCTTGTTCAACATTGTGTTGGAAGTCCTATCTAGGGCAATTAGACAAGAGAAGGAAATCAGGGGTATCTAAATAGGAAAAGAGGAAGTCAAGTTATCCCTCTTTGCTGATGATATGATCCTATACCTTGAAAATCTGAGAGAATCTGTCAAAATTCTCCTTGCACTGATAAAGGACTTTGGCAAAGTCTCCGGTTACAAAATAAGTGTGCAAAAGATAGTTGCATTCCTATACACCAACAACAAGTAGGCAGAGACCCAAATTAAAAGCACAATCCCATTCACAATAGTCACCAAAAAAAATGAAGTACCTTGGCATCTTCCTAAGAAGTGAAAGACCTTTACAATGAGAACAACAAAACACTGTTCAAAGAAATCCAAGGAGACACAAACAAATGGAAAAATATTCCATGTTCATGGATAGGAAAAATCAACATTGTTAAGATGTCCATCCTACCAAAGAAAATCTACAGACTCAACACAATACCCATTAAGTTACCAACATCATTTTTCTCAGACCTGGAAATGAGAATACAGAAATTCATATGGAAACATAAATGTCCACGAATAGCTGAAACAATCCTTAGCAAAAGAAACTAAGCAGGAGCTATCACACTTCCAGCCTTCAAACTTTACTATAAGACTACAGTAATCAAAACAGCCTGGTATTAGTGCAAGAACAGGCATATAGACCAATGGAATAGGATAGAGATTCCGGAAACAAAGCCTCAATGTCTCAATCAACTCATCTTTGACAAAGCCTCCAACAACAACTGCTGGGGAGAGGAGAACCTATTCAGTAAATGGTGCTGGGAAAACTGACTGATCACAAGTAGAAGATTGAAACAGGACCCCTACCTATCACCATACACAATAATTAACTCTAAATGGATCAAAGACCAAAACATAAAACCTAAAACTATAAGAATCTTAGAAAATACAGGAGACACCCTTATGGATATTGTAACTGGCAACCGATTTCTATTCAGAACTCTAAATGACCACACTTTAAGAAATAAGATAGACAAGTGGGACCTCATCAAACTAATGAACTTCTGCAAAGCAAAATAAATCATCAAGAGAGCAGGGAGACAGCCCACAGAATGGGAAAAACTATTTGCCAACTGCAATTTGCCAACTGCATATCTGACAAAGGCCTAACATCTAGGATCTACAAGGAACTCAAAAGTGCTGAAAAGAAAAAAACAAACAGCCCCATTAAAAAGTGGTCAAAAGACATGAATAGACACTTCTCAAAAGAAGAGATATGGGCAGCCAACAGACACATGAAAAATTGCTCAGTTTCACTCATCATCAGAGAAATGCAAATCAAAACCACATTGAGATACCACCTGACCCCAGTAAGAATCGCCATCATTAATAAAACAAACAACAACAGATGTTCGTCAGGATTGAGAGAGAAAGGAACGCTTCTACCCTGCTGGTGGAAATTCAAACTAGTGCAACCTCTTTGGAAGATAGTGTGGCGTTTTCTGAAAGAACTAGAAATCGATCTTCCATATGACCCAGCAATACCCCTATTAGAAATATACCTGGAGGAATTAAAATCATTCTACTAAAAAGATACCTGCACATGAATGTTTGTTGCAGCTCTATTCACAATAGCAAAAACATGGAACCAACCATGCTGCCCATCAAAGCTGGACTGGATTAAAAAAAAGTAGTACATATGCACAATGGAATATTATGCAGCCATAAAGAAGCACAAACATACGGACTTTGCAGCAACTTGGATGGATTTGGCGTCGATCCTACTCAGTGATCTATCACTGAAACAAAGAACAGAGTACCATATCTTCTCACTCATAAACGGACTTTGAACAGTTATTATAATACTATAAGAAAGGGATTGGCAAACTGGAAATCCCTAGTGGGAAACTTTCAGAGGAGGGGGGGTGGGATTGGCAGTTGAGGGAGACTGCTAGGGGAGGGAGGGACACACCTCATTAACAAGAGTACCTGCATAATCAACATTTGTATACCTAACCCCAAATTGTACCCCACATCTTTATAATAAAAATAATAAAAAATAAATAAAAAGAATGAATAAGAAGAAAGAAAGAAAGAAAGAAAGAAAGAAAGAAAGAAAGAAAGAAAGAAAGAAAGAAAGAAAAAGAAAGAAAGAGAAGGAAAGAAAGAGACAATTACTCTCCTCATTCTAAAAGTAAGAAAACCATGGCCAAGAGAAGCTGAAAGTTTTCCTACAGAAACATGGTTAGTAAGTTACATTGCTGGGGTTCAAAAATTTAGTCTGTCTGAATCCTGAAACATTAAGGTTTACTGTTACACTGTTTTAAAAATTTTTCTTAATGATAAAACAATTTGGAATTTAATCTCATAGTAACTACATTGCTAAAGTTGCAATGAACTTTCAAACTACTTCAGTACAAAGACTTTCTCTCTTAACTGCTATGTCTTAGTAGTCAGAAGGACAGGTATAAAGTAGATCTTCCATGCATGGATTATAAATATGGTCCTTCCTTCTTCAGATACTTTTTCCTTGAGGATAATGAGTTTGAAAATTGGCACCTAGATATGGCATTTAATCTATAGTCCATCAACACTGATTAATGCTAACCAGATTCAGGAAAGTTATCCATGTCCCCAAGCAAATATAAAAATGAATTTTACCTGCTTCATCAATGCATGCCCTGGCTGTGCTACATTTCCACTTTTTTTCATTATTTGAAAACTGCTCATAAGTCATCTGCATGAGGATGTAAGAATTAAACAGATGGCAAATTGAGAGCCGCTTTAATAAAAATGTATTATGGATGCTTTCTTCCTCAGATGTAGAAACTATCACATATATAATCTATGGCAATATTTCAGTCAGCTTCTATAATTGATGCAAAACTTCAATAGAAAGTTCTAACTCTGAAAGATAACTTACGGTTGATTGACAACATCTGACTCACTTATAAGTGGAATTTTTCTCAAAAATGTTGGATTGTTGCAGTTCACTTTTGGGTATTGAAAAAAGTGACCCCTTCGGTAAACAAACAAACAAAAAATTAAAAAATTTTACGTTCATTCATTCTGGAAATAAAAGTCATGGAAATAAATCTTCTTCTTGCCATGCTTTCAGGAAAGAAGAGGAGGAGAGAAGAAGGAATATAGAACAAGACCAAATACCAAGTAAATTTCTTATTCTTATTTTGGATTAAATCTTTCATTCTTGTTCATGAGAATATAAGTAATTAGAAAATGAGATATTTCATAAATAATCATACAATGTACACTTATCAAATACCACCTGGTAATTCTAAAACAAAAATAAGATGTATCAAATAAGGTAACAGTTTTATGAGGTTACTGTTAAACTGTTACAGTCTGAATATGTCCCGCCCCAAATTCAGGTGTTGCCAATGTGACATTACTTAAGGGTTGAGCCTTCAAGATGTGATTAGACCATGAGGATTCCTCCCTTGTGAATGGGATTAGGTACCCTAATAAAGGAACTTGAAGTGGGAGTTGAACCCTGCTGGCTTTTCTGCTCTAGGCTGTGTGATGGTACAGTAGGAATGCCCTTATCCAGTGCCTTCATCTTGGACTTTCCAGCCCTCAGAACAATGGGAAATAAATTTGTTTTTTATCAGTTACCTAGTTTCTGATATTTGCTTATAGCAGCACGAATGTACTAAGACAGTTTCTTTTACAAAAGTGAAAACATGCCAAAATCATTTTAATCAACTCACACATTTTTCTCTATCCAGTCCTGAATAAAATCTTCCTGAAATCGCCTTTTGTTTTGACATGAGGGAGGTTTTCCTTCCTATCTCTGATTGATACTAGATGCTTTGCTTTCCATTCCCAGAGCTGACCCAATCTGATCTATAACCTCTTCTATTTGGAGGTATTCAGAAGAGGTTATACACTATAACATTTGTATCCCCTCAAGGTTACTGAGTCCTTGTTAATGAGTCTTAATTAATGTCTTTGTTAAATTTAAAAATTAAATATTTTAATCTGTAATTATTTGCATTTTTTATACATGGCTCTCCTTGACAACTATTATCACTTTAATTCTCTACCCAACACTTTAGCCAAATAACTATGAAGCAGCAAACTTTATGATAAATGGAATCTGAATACCCATGGAGGCAATGTGGAGAATAGGATGAAGAAAAAGAAAGTAAAAGCAGGCAGAAGGTTACCAAAAAAATCTAGGTGAAAAACAATTTTAAAAAATGAACTAAGTCCTTACGGATGAGGATGACAAGAGGAGAGCACAAGGATCAAAATTTGGGACTAAACCCGGTGTGTGAATTAATAAAATGGAGTGTCAAGAAAGATTCTGATGTTTTTAGCCCTTAGGTAGGTTATTCAATAGAATATGAATAATTTCCTAACCACTCAAATAATATTTGGTGACTGATAAAATAACTTTCATAAATAATTTTGAACTCATCTCAATTTTTCAATCTAAAACCACAATAAGAAAGGCATATGCAATTTTCTCATAACTACATTTATTCAACTGGGAGTATTATCTACCTTGCAACATCATGTTTGTCACAAATATCAAGAGCTAATGTTATTGTAGAAAAACCTGAAGTTGAGGCTACCCAGTTTGGGACTTAGCCATATCCTTTTTCTTCCTCTCATTTTGACCATTTCACAGTTCTTTATCACATCCAACAGAGGGAAGGTTAGGGAGGAGAGGAAAAATGAGACTCCTACTTATCACACATAAGTGTTGATTCCTGAGTCACCTTTTTTAACGGTACTTTTAGCAGTATTTAACAGTATTTTGACTGTGAAGATACTTTTCTGTAAAAACCGAAGTAAACTGAACCTTCCATATGTCAGCATTGTCTGGTCTGGGCAAATTCAGCAATATTAACTTCCACAATGTACAATTTAAAATCATTACAGTTGCTGATCTGCTTGGATGTGAGTTTTCACAGCTTAATAAAGAGTTCAAGTGGAAATACTTTTTAAAAAGTTATTCATTTTGTTATTAATCTCTCCATTGTATTGATTAGCTGTGTTTTCGATAAAGTATTCTCAAGATTTCTCTGAATTATTAAGACCATGTCTCTCTGGAAAGCTTGGGAATCATCATATGTATTTATGTACTAAATATAAGCAACAATAATTGTTCCTATAAATCCAGGCTAAGCTCACTTTATGTGATTTGTTGTTGATGTGGGCTCTGAGAAACTGCATTAACGTTTAATCCATAAAGATACAATATAAAGAGAAGGCCTTGGGAATGAGGGTTAGTTACAGATTTAATCTTTCTTCCCTTGATTAAAACTTTTGAACTATTAATTCTTTCCATGTTTACAAGCATAGACATGTAACACATCTAATTACAAGAATTACTCAAGTGCACAATTACTCTTACTGTTCAAATAGATAATGATTAATAATGCATAGGCATTAACTGGGACATATGTGAGATCTAGTAGTTATTATATCACAAAGTGTTTGCATCAATGGCTTTGGCAGTGAGTTTCATATTTTATTAAAAACGAACAAAATCATTACTTACCACTGGGATTTTGAATATCTTAAGTCATACACATATGCATATACCCGCACAAAACCACCAAGAAAACTGAATTATACCTGCATACTAGAAGGGTTAAAATATGATGCTAGACCAAAGAAATATTGAGTTTTTCCTGTTATTGAGATATTGGTAATGTACTAATCACAAACACTGGAATAACACAGAATTGAATTAGATTTTTGTTTCATTTAGTTGTGTGCCTCTTGCATAATTTACTTGACTTCTCTGAAATTCATCTTTAAGATGATATATATATATATATATATATATACATATATATATATATATGAAACTTGCGACGAAAAGTAGGAGAAACTGTGGAAAAATGTCTTGGTTTTTTGGAAGTGACACAAGTTGGACAACTATGTACACAGTTTGAGGATAATTGGCCTCATTACCAAGTGCCATATTGTTTACCCTTCCTTGGTTATGCTTTGATTAAATTTAATCATGTTTGAAGTAAGTTTTCATCTCTTCAAAATTGCACATAGTTCTTATGATTTTCAGTGTTTATTGCATTGACGTGTATGAAGAGTAAAATTTTATTTTTCTAGAAGCCTGATATTCTTTACACATTTGTGTTGTTAGAAACATAACAAACGATAAAAATTCTGACTCCTAAAATTTAGCTCTAACCTCTGAGGAAGGAGTTTGATAAATGTAAATCTCTACTGCTAACAGCAAATATACAATTGGGGCATATTCTAGGAGTGGTGTTAATAACCAACTTCTTTCATTTCATTTTATATAATTCAATTTTAATTGAAGGAGGTGTCTAAATTCTGCTTGTATTTTCTAAGCAGGATTTTAAACTTAACGATACTATCTATATAATAATCAAAATTATCTTCAATGATTTTTAGGTCAACAATATTATACCAATTAATCAATTATTTAAAAACTGTTACAGATAGTTGTTCTGAAATCTTAGTAAGTACAAATACTTAGATGGCATAACTATGTCTACAAACAATTCAATATTTTTTAAAACAGAAATTCTAGCCGGGCTCATGGCTCAGCCTGTAATCCCGTGCCTTTGGGAGGCTGAGGTGAGTGGATTGCCTGAGCCCGCAGGTTCGAGACCCGCCTGGGCAAGCGAGACCTCATCTCTACCATAAATAAAAAAATCAGCCAGGCATGGTAGCGCACGCCTGTAGTTCCAGCTATTCAGAAGGCTGAGGCGGAAGGATTGCCGGAGCCCAGCAGGTCGAGGCTGCGGTGGCCAGGAGCGGCCACTGCACTCCAGTCTGGGCGACAGTGAGACACCAACTCAAAAAAAAAAAAAAAAAAGGAAATTCTATCTCCCAAACCTATCTAAACAAATCAAGTCTTAAAAAAAAATGAAAAGACCAAAGAATAAAAAAATTTGGTTCTTAAAATTACTGCAACAGTATTTATAGTCAATATGCTCAGAAAAATTATGTGTATATCAAAGTGAACACACTATTCTTAAGATGAAAATTGGTATGGCAGTAACGTGTAACCTGATAAAAATCACAATGCCAACAAATAGATCAGACTCCTGCTAGACAAAGCTCTTTTACATTACACTATGGTGATAAAGCAGATTAACTCAAAAAATAGCATGTCGCCTGCTAACATTCCTGCTGACTACTCTAAGTATTGTATAAGAGACTAAATTTCCAAGGCATTCTAGCAATGGCTTTTTTATAAGTGCCAGCTGAGCTAAATTTGCTAAATGCAAATCTCTCTAGGCAACAAAATGTAGAGGCAATACGAGTTGGCTTTTGCTTGCACTAATTCCAAAGCATGACGCACGAACTCTTATAGTGGAAAATACAGAACTACGGCTTGCAAGCTGGACTCACACGTGATATTAACGTTTCTGTGCATCACTGCAGGATTTGCCGTTTTTAGATTTCATCCTTAATTACATCGGAAATGAAGTTGGATATGTCATTATTCAATGGCAAAATCACATCTTGATGTTTGGAGACAGCAACAATATAGAGAGCAGTGTTTTTCAAACTTCAGCACGCATACAAATAATCTGGGCATTTTTTTTTAAAAGCAGAATTTATTGAGGACAGAAAGCTTCCCACAGTGGGAGGGGATCCGAAGCGTTTGCCCCTGGGCATCTTATAAAAAGTAGAGTTCGATTCATAGGCCTGAAAAGGAGCCTGAGATTCTGCATGTTTAACACAATCCTTGCTTTGTATATAAAGTTATAGAACAATACTGTCCATTAAATTATAATGGGAGCCACACAGATTATTTTAAATTGTTCAGTGTCCACAACCACATTAAACAAATTTCAAAGGTGCAATTAATTTTAGTAATTTATTTTGTTAAAACAAATAGATCCAAAATAATAGCATTTCAGGATATGATCAATATACAATCAATAATGAGCCATTTTAGATTATTTTGTTAGTGATACCTTCAAATCTGGTATGCTATGACCCATCATAGCTTGTATTAACCACTACATGTCCAATAGCTGCATGTAGCTGGTGGCTATTATATTGGGTCGCGGAGGTATAATTTACATCATTTGTGCTAGCCAGTCAAGTGTTCAATAGTTACATGTAGTTAGTGGCTATGATGTTAGACAACACAGGTAAAATTTATATGATTTAGAAATGTACTATAATTTAGAAAAAAGTACTATAATGAACATTTTAGTGATGAAATGGTGACTTTTGCTCTTTTCTAAATCTCTATGGACTTGGGTGCTTTCTGTTTAAGTGTAGCTCTAAAATAATAGCATCCACAAAGTCTTTATCCCTGCTAGGGAAATAAAACAAGCCAGGGGGGCCCCTGAAACTTAGATTAGGCCATAGGCGATCTTGAAACAGGAGAACCTGAGAAGAGAAACAACTAAAAATAAAAACAGCAGCAAAAATGGAAATAATGTTTTTTAACCAAATATTTTCTGAGTGTCTCCTGTGTTCTAAACACTGCACTAAAGGTGGAAACACAATGATGAGCAAGAATAATGCATTTCCTGTTAAGAGGACTCTTAAAGAGAGTGAATAGGAATAAAGAGATGAAGGTCAGGAATCAAACTGTCGATAAATGGTCTCCATAAATAACTTTCCTAAGACAATAAATGGAAAGTCAATGAAAAAAATTTCAGGGAACCTGGCAATATGAAATGAGGAATGTCAGAGCTCTATATCATTGTCCTTTTCTTCATTTGTAAATATTTATCTCTTTTGGCTCCCATGATATTATGCTTCTTACTTTCCTCCGGCACCTTTGACTATCCTTTCTTATTTCCTTTCCTGGATCCCCTTTCCATAGGCACACTCTAATGGCAAAATGTCCATCGATTGGTCCTGAACCCTCTTCTCTTCCTTATACAGACTCTCCTTTGATTATTTCACTGATGACTAAGCACAAGTAAAACTTGTGCCAAGATTTTCCTCTGTCCAATTTTCAGCTGATTACTTGTCATTTTCTCTTGATTTATCACATCAAACTTCACATGCTGTGAAAATAATTCTAGTATTATTCCTACTTGCATTTTTCTCCTAGTCTTTTCCATCTCAATAACTACCATTACAGCTATCTAATCATCCCGACTAGAAATGTGGGAATCATCTTTGATTTCTCTTTATCTCTTTCTTTCCATATCCAACCCATCAGAAAATCCAATTGATTTTAAATCTAAACATATCTTGAATGTGTCTACTTCTCTCCAACTCCATTGTCAACACTGTAGTTCAAATTGTAACGTCACACCTATACTATAGCTACAATTTTTCACTACTACTGCTTTCCTAAAGTTGATTCTTCAAATTGCAGTCAGAATGTTCTCTGTGGAAGTCAAATTGCATAGTGTGAGCTTAAGTTTCTTCAGAGGATTCTGATTTCACTTAGAATAAAATCCAAAATTTTTACTAAGGCATAAAGTGCTTCAAAGATTTGGTTCCTGCCTACTCCTCCAGTTGCTACCATCACAAAATACTAGTTATAGTAATCAATTTTTTGTTGTTTTTAGAAGCCACCAATTTCTTTATTAACCTTGAACCCTTGCATTTCTTTTCTATTGTATGGACTGTTCCTCTTCCAGTTTTTTTCATGGTTGACTTCTTTCTGCTTTTCAGCTTTCACATAAAATGTCATCTCCTTAGGGGAAACTTCTGCCATCACTCTCTGTGGAGCAGCATTACCATGACCTCTCCTGTCAATTACATTTTATTAAGATCACCTTGTTCACTTCTTTCAAAATACATATTTCAATATGTAACTGTCTTCTGTATTTATTTGCTTGCTTTTTAATTTTCTAATTCCTGCAATTGTAGGTGAGTTTCACAGAGCCTGACATATATTACTTTCCATAACCACTTACTGATTGATTGTGGAGAAAATTGCATAGGGATAGAAAAACTGAGTTCTACTCTCAGATCTGCTGTTGCAAATTGTACTTTTGTCAGTCATGGATGCTAATCTTGAGTCTCAGTTTTTTCATGAGTAAAATAAGTGTCATAATATGGATTCCCACTTTAATATGAGTTTATGATTTCATAAAGAGAATGAATAATGAAAAAAGTAATTAATATTGAGACTATTTATTTATGTACTAGAAAACATTCATGCCAACTGGCTAATATAGCCATGAAATCACTCAGCTATGCTGAAGCCACGATTTTGGAAGAGTCAGCCACGATTTTGGAAGAAATCAGTTCAATTTTCTCTGTTAATGTAGAAAGAAATGTAGGGATAATACCAAATGGCAGATTTTGCACTTTTGTAATTGTGTTTTATTTTGGTAATACTAAATTGCCTTGTAGTCTCTGAGCACAGGCAAGTTGGGAAATCAAGATACTATGCGAGAAATGTAATATATCCCTAGGGCAAAACATCCCAGAATTAAAATTAAAATTGGACAAAAAAAGATGTATGTATATAATTAGGAGTAGATTATACTCATATAATACAATATTGCTATAGAGCACATACAACACAGGTTCAGTTGTACCAAGGTATGTGCCCATCTATGTCTGTATTTCACTATCTATGCATTGATAGGTATGGGCAGAAATACATGATATATGTATCTTAACTATTAAAAAGGATTTAACTCTGTAGTGTATATTCCTTTCTTTAAAAAGTCTGCTGTTCTTTGTTTTTTGTCATTCTTTGCACATACATATTTTTTTGTTCTTGTTGTTTTTTGAGTTGGAGTCTCACTCTGTTGCCCAGATTGGAGGGCCGTGGCTGCTCCCGGCCACCGCAGCCTCAACCTGCTGGGCTCCGGCAATCCTTCTGCCTCAGCCTTCCAAGTAGCTGCAACTACAGGCGCGCGCTACCATGCCCAGCTAATTTTTTAATTTATTGTAGAGATGAGGTCTCGCCAAGTTGCCCAGGCGGGTCTCGAACCTGCAGGCTCAGGCAATTCACTCACCTCAGCCTCCGAAAGCACACATATGTATTTTTAATCACTTCTATTCTTTATGACTATAAAGAGATTATTAGTTCATAGTTAATTTATATTCTACTTTAACAGATTATTATTTATTATGACAAAGGTGAAATATTCTTAGTGTCTTCTGAATAATCAACACTCTAATACTGAGTGGAAGAATCAGAACACAATAACTGAAAAGAGAATATTCCGTGTTTATATGTAGTAGCGTTCAATAATTTAATCAAGTAGTACATTAATTGATGAAACTTGACTTTGGATATAATGGCTATATATGGTTCAATTAATAGAGAAAAAGACAAAAGTATCACATATATGATTATATATATATATATGCACTCCATACACACATATATTTTTTTCATGTAAACTTACTTCTTCTGAGCTGAGCTTGTAATTAGACCACCTACATCTTGGGAGTAGGAAAGTATGTTACATTCTTTGCTACCAAAACACTGTGGTTCACTATTAGATATTACCTTCATTTTCTCTTGACATTATCCATTTGCAACCTAGATGTATACATCTAGGTTAGAAGTAGCAGTGTTCAACCCAGTGTTCTGTAGTTCTGTAGGCTGACTATGGTTAACAATAATTTAATGTATATTTTCAAAAAGATAAGAGAGGTTTTAAATATTCACAACACAAATAAATGATAAATGTTTGAGGTGGTGGATATGCTAATTTCCATGGTTTTATCATTCCACATGTGTACATATAGTAAAATATAACTTTGTATATGTACAATTATTACATGTCAGCTAAAAATAAAAAGACAAAAACAGTCATTTTAACTGTATTCTTACTATTTCCATGCAAATATCTGGGATTTGGCTGCAGTACAAGCAACCAGCTATGTTTATTTTTGTATAAAGTGCTTACTTTCAGAATCTTGCAGCCTAAAATATGCATTTAAAAATTTATTAAGTGGTTAATCAAGACAGAACACATTATAACAATGCCGTTTGCAGGGGTTTATCTTATTGTTGCTACTTATTTGGTTTAAGGTTTTAACAACATACACATATGCATACATATATATTTATGTGAACTGCCAGCTAATATTTTATGTCATTTGCCTGTCATAAGCAATTTGTAGTACAGCGAGGTGTACTTTACTGTAATATTATGAAATGGGATTTATTGTTAAATATTTTCTCATTATCAATGATTTATTGCCCATTATAGTATTGTAGCTCCGATACTGGCTTAACATAAATATTTGGAAAAAGCTCTTCCAGTCAGCTTTATACCATTGCATTAACAGAATTTAACCAAATTATTTCTAAAACATCTTTTCTCACTAATTCTTACTTTTAAAGGCTAATAACAAAGTGATCTTCAAATGGTTGGTGTTTATTACATTATAATATTTCAAATATGCTGTGAGACTTTATTGTTCAACAAGAAAGACAAATGTTCAATTTGACTACATAAATCAAAAAACTTCATTTGAGTTTTAGCTATTTCATTTGCATATATATCATAAAATATATGAATTATTTTTTACTAAACAATCTATTATAAGCCACCTAAATTAACATCTATAAAATAAATCAAATATGTAGTAAAAGATGCATGTACCCTTCTGTTTTGCTTTGGTGATAAAAGAGGTCAAATAAGGACAGACTTTGAATGGGAGAATTTGCTGTTGAGTGTGAAAATCTCCTTCTGAGAAGAGTATAATTTGTGTTAGATGACCCATAACTTTGAGGTTAGTGGATTCTTAGCTACCACTTCATCTCTGCACTCCATGGTCTTCTGACTCAAGGTTAAAATATTTCTTAGTCATATATAGATTCGACTTGATAGAACAATAGCAGAAAATACAAAAAGGATTTCAAACAAACTCCAACTCTGCTGAAAATTAAAAAAAAATTTTTTTTCCATTGGTAACCTTGAAATTATAAGGTTAATTGAAATCAGGATTAAAAATATCTAATTGAGAACCAATTTCCTGTCTTATGAGATTAAAAAAGTTTTAAGAAGTACTCTTTCTTGGGAAAAAACTGTCCACTATTCTTATAATATTTTCCTCATGCAATATTTGTCCTCTAGTCCTCAGACTCTTCATGTTTCTTTCAAAGGGAAAAAAGAGGTTACACCAGTGATAGGAATAGAAGCATTTTTCACTAGAAAAAAATTTGTTACTAATCTAATTTTCCTGTGTCAAAGGCATATTAAAAATCAAACAATATAATTAAAATAAGAAATTTGGAATATCTACCGACGCCTGCTATGGGTTCATAGCTAACTTACTTTCTTTTTCTGTGCCTCATGATGTGGTGAGGACAAAATTATTAAATGCACATAAATTCATTAGAACAGTACTTGAGAGATATAAGCACTCAGCAAATGTTAACTATATTATGATTATTACCAGTAATTCCATCTAAGAAATACGTTTTACCAAGAGCTCATTATATAGCTTGGAACCTATAGACATCCTCCTTACTGGAAAGACTCCACAATAACTTGTGTATTATCATTCCTCCATGATTTAAGTTTTTATCCAGGTTGGTGTTCATGTCTATGTTTTTCTGTGTCTAATATAACATGCAGTCAAAGTTATGTAACAAGCAGTCAAAGTTACTTATCTATAGTTGAATTGTTGACCTTGTAGATTATTTATAATGAGTCTTTAATCTTAAGATAATTTCTGCTTGACATGATACTTTACATCTATCTCTATCAAGCTCTAATTGACATTGCTAAGGGAATTCAAAATTTTGATTTAACTCTAGCTGAACATAGTTATTCAAGCAAATAGGCTGTTGAAATTAAACATAATATATCCCAAAGGTATATACTCAAATGGCTTAGCATTAACTATGCTTCTGTTGCCTTATATGAGTTTGAATAATCAAGAATCTAGGGTAATAAAAAACTGTTATATGAAATGCAGTCTTAGTTTTTAACACATGGAAAAGTAACAAAATACAGACAAATATTACCAATATTTTTTCTTTTAGTGGCAAGGAAATGAATGTATGTATGTGTGTACATACATACATATATATGCACACATATCCATATATATGTACACATATTTGTACATATAAATTTATTTGCTGGTAACAAAATGTTCTAAAATCAAAATGTTCTAAAAGGGATAATGGTTGTACAATTGTGTGAATCTGTTTGTTTGTTTGTTTTTAAGTAGGAGTCTCACTATGCTGCCCAGGCTGGAGTACAAAGGCATGCTCATGGCCACCACAGCCTTGACTTGCTGGGCTCAGGTGATACTTCCACCCCAGTCTTCCAAGTAGCTGGAACTACAGGCATGTGTCACACACCTGGCAATATTTTGATTTATCGTAGACGAGGTCTCACCAAGTTGCCCAGGCTGATCTTGAACCTGTGGGCTCAGGTAATCCTCTCACTTCCACCTCCCAAATTGCTGGGATTACAGGCGTGAAACACCACGCCTGGTGAATCTGTTAAAACCACTGAATTATGTTCATTAAAGTTTTCTAAATTGTCTCCATAAATTAAGGAGTAAATACCAATATTGAGGAAAACTAGATGCCTCACTGAAACTAGACTTTCTGATCTTAATGTACATAAATGTGTTCTGTATACATTTACATTGAAAAAATAGGTAGTCTCTGCTCTATGTAGATAGCCTACTAGCCTGGCTTTGGGACTCAATACTAATTATTACTGAACTAACTCAGAAGCAAGACATGCAATCAATCTATAATAGAAAGATGAGGACTTGGAAACTGGACTTCTGTTATCAAATAATGATTCTCTTTTTAAAATAAAGCCTGAATTTTGACCAGCTAATTTAATTAATAATCCTATGTTTGTTAATCTATAAAATGGACACAGCATATACCTTAAAGGTTCTTTTGAAAATTAGAGAAATTATAAATAGTATCAGAGTTTATCACAATATTTGAGACCAATGAACATAAGGTACAATTTATTACTTATCTCTGCTTCTTTCACCAAAACTTGTCTATGCAAAGTGGGCACTGGTTTATTATTCACTAAAATATTTTCTTAGTCTGATGTTCTATTGGATGCTCTGTATAATACATGAGCAAGGTCCTTGCTCTCATATTTACATTCATTATGAATGATAGGTAAGCAAAGACTCCCAGGATGATAGAGTGCTGACCTATCCTATAACTCAGGATCTTTGAACAGATGGAAACATCCTTTCCATAGTCCAAAAAAAGGATAAATTACTTCTGAATGAAATGGTCAGAGAAAACTTCCAGAATAATTTCTGCTGCTCACTGACTTTTTTATTGATGCCATCCAAATGGCTCTCTTCTTGCTTATGTACTGGTTTACTCCCGCACATTCTACCAAGTATTTTCATTACCTCGAATTCAACAGAGATAATTTAGTAATTGAAAGATATCCAATCTTTATTTTCATGATGCCATTAAAATGCATCACAATTAAATTTGAATAATGTTAGAACTCACAAAATACCTCAGAGGAGAGCTGAAGTCATAAAATCAGCTCATATAAAATACAATCAAGAGTCTGTTTTCTTACAACTTCCAACCATTAACTATACTTTCTTTATTAGTAGTGAAATAATATTTATAAACAGTAATAGAGATAAAGAAATAAGAGCTACATAGATGAGATTAATAAATAATAAATAATAAGCTATCCTATAGGTAAATATAAAAACACTTTGTCTAGTTTATTTTAATTTCATAAAGTAAGAAGACTTGAATTTTACTATGGCATATTTGAATGCAGTTTTATACCTGGTTTAGTTCATATTCATTTTTTTTATTTCATAATTACCTGAAAGTTTAATTTCTGTGATATAAATTCAATCCAAGCAAATGATGAACCATGCTTAATTGGTTTGCGTAATTAATCCACTACAATTCACATGACTCCCAGGTTTAATACAAATTGAACATTTATTAAAGGGAGATGCTTATTTAAAATGTTAATTTGAACACACTGGCCAGCTTTATTAGGTTGTTGCCTTAAGTGGAAATAAAGTATGAAGTGTGGGTATACTTTGTCATTAGACTGCTTAGGTTTGACTACGCACATTGCTTCTGAGCTATGTGAATCGAGGACAGTTATCTTCAGTGCCTCAATTTCTCATCCTAAAATGATCATGATAATAATGTCTATATTAGATCCTCCCTATAATCATTATAGTGCTTAGGACAATATCTGACACTTAATAAGTTATTAATTAAAGTTAGCTGTAATTATTTTCTACACTTTCACAAAAGAAAGACATAGAGGGCCCACTGAAATCTGAATGTGGAATAGCATAATATGAATCATGAGCTTAAATTTTCATCCAAATTCTATTTCTTCCATAGCGTAGCTGAAAGGCCTTGTCCGTTGTGTGGTCCACCCTATCGCTTTTGGTCAAAGAGAGACTTTTTATCTAAATTCCCAGCAAGTATTATCATACCCCTCGTATAGCCTACAAGACAACTAATCCTTAAAGCTATGCCTTTTTCTTATTTTATGACTAGACATTTCACTTTAAGGCTTTTTGTTCCAACTAAATAATGAACTTTTGAGGGAACTACAAACCTTGATCTGTATTTCCTGCTAACTTTCATAGCACCTAGTAAGAGTGTCTTGCAAAGAGTAGAAGTCCATGGCTACATTTTTAGATATAGGTTCATATCACCAATGACATAATTAAGAGTTTCCGCCTGAATTTGTCACATAATACAGCCACTTTATTATAATATGAGTCACTAACTGAAAGTTTATGCTTCTTAGAAATATCTAAGATTTAGCCTGGTATTCAGTGGATGGTAGGCATTTTATAAGATTCAGTCAATGAAACAACTTAATAAGGAGGCCAAATTCTCCTGACTGTATGGAGGGGGGCTTGTTTATTTGTATAAATACTGTAAAAGAATAAATCAGAGAATCAGAATAAGATAAAATATCTAAAATTTCATCATCTGAGAATTTAGAAAGTTTTTGATTGATACTGCCAGTTTTTTTAAATTAAGAAAATATGCTCTGTCATCATTAGAAAATACTGTCCTTAGATTTCTGATTCCCTGTCTGACATGTAAGGAGCTTGGAATTCACTACTCTATCATAATAACAAGAAAAATTGAATAAACTGAAGATCAGCAGCTCTTCTTAGTTCAATAAGACACCAGAGGGCAAACCTCTACCCTCAAAATTGGTGGCAAACAAGCAGATGCAGGCACACCTCCTTTTATTGCACTTCACCTTTATTGTATTTCCAGATAATGCCCTTTTTACACTGAATGAACATGGCAACCCTATGTCAAGCAAGTCTATTGGCACTTTTTTCCAAAAGAACATACTTATATGCTCTATATCACATTTTTGTAATTCTGACAATATTTCAAATTTTAAAATTATCATTATATCTGTTATAGTGATTTGTGACCAGTGATCTTCTATGTTTTAGTAATTGTTTTGGTGCACCATAAACTGTGCCCACATAAGATGGCAAACTTAATTGATGCATGTTTTATGTGTCTGACTGCTCCACTAACCCGTCTTTCTCCCTCTCCTTGGGCCACCCTATTCCCTGAGACATAACAATATTGAAATTAGGCCAATTAATAACCTTACAGTAGCTTTAAGTGTTCAAATATAAGGAAGAGATATACTTCCTTTACTGAAAATCAAAATCCTAGACATTATTAAGCTTAGTGAGGAAAGCCAAGTTGAGTGGAAAGCTCGAAAGCTAGGCTTCTTGTGCCAAACAGTTGGACAAGGTGTGAATGTAAAGGAAAAGATCTAAAGGAAAAGTCTGAGTACTTTGGATAGAAGACCAAGCCAGTCAAAACATTTCCTTAAGACAAGGTCTAATCTAGAGAAAGACGCTAACTCTTCTCAATTCTATGAAGGCTTAAAAAGTTAGGAATGCTGCAGAAGAAAAGGCAGAAGCTAGCAGAGGTGGGTTCATGAGGCTTAAGGAAAGAAGCCATCGCCACAGCATAAAAATACAAGGTGAAACAGCCAGTGTTGAGGTAGAAACTGCAGCAAGTTATCCAAAATATACAGCTAAGATCATTGATGAAGGTGGTTACACTAAATAACAGCTTTTCAAGGAAGATGAACAAATCCTAAATTTGAAGAAGATGCCATCCAAACTTCCATAGCTAGAGAAAAGTGAATGCCTGGTTTAAAGCTTCAAAGGACAGGCTGAGTCTCTTGTTAGAGATTAATGCATCTGGTGACTTAAGGTTGAATTCAGTGCTCATTTGCCATTCTGAAAATTCTAAGTCCCTTAAGAATTATACTAAATATATTCTGACTATATAAATAT